>JADMNL010000029.1:218052500-218652500 GCA_016271365.2 Neoceratodus forsteri
GTAAGGTACACCGGACCCCTCGGCGCACATGGAATGCTGTCACCACTGCCATGCATTTGGTGAAGACCCTGGGAGCAGGAGACAAGCAAGGCATGGCTCGAACTCAAAAGGGATCCTTCCGCTCGAAAGTGAAGGAATCTCTGATGTGACGGACGGATAGGGACGTGAAAGAACGCGTCCTGCAGGTCCAGAGAGCAGAACCACACGCCGCGTTCCAAGGATGGTATTATCTGAGCCAGAGTGACCATCCTGAAGGTCCGAGACCTTAGGAACTTGTTTAGGTCGTGCAGGTCGAGAATGGGGCGCCAGCCCCCCATCCGTTTCGGAACCAGGAAGTACCTGGACACAAACCCGGGTCTGAGGGAGGATCTGCACCTCTCTGTGCACCTCCTACGGGAGGATAGCGATGTCGGCTCGGCGAGCCAACAGTGAAGACTGCGGACCCAGAGGTCCCAGCTGCAGCCCGGCTCTGAAGGGCGGGGCCTGCTCAAACTCCAGAGGCAGGCCCTTTCCCACCACTTCCAACACCCACCGGTCTGTGGAAATAACGGACCAGGCGGAAAGAAAGTGGCGGAGCCGCACCCACGGGGGTAACCTGGGGTGAGGTGACGAGGTTGGGGACGACACCCCTCAACCCGGCACTGGGCAGGCTTGGAGGGGGACCGCTGAGGGACCTCCTGGGCCTTACCCCCTGCTTCCTGGAGGAGGAAGCTGCGGGCTTGGGTTTGGGATGCCAAGGCGAGCCTGCTGGCCCTGGCGTTACTGGGCCGGACGTGCCTCGGGCGCAGACGGACGGAAGGGCTTAGGCTGTGGTCTGCGGCCCTTGTCCCTCTGAGCGGATGAGACCGAGTCCAAGGTGGCATTGGACTTCTCGATCCTCTGGAGGTGACCTTCCACCCCAGGGCCGAAGAGGTCGGTCCCCAGGAAGGGGACATCCGCCAACTTGTGCTGGGTATCTGATGTGAAAGTGGATATCCTCAGCCATGCCCGACGGCGCATAGCCACTGCAGCCACGACTGACCTGGCGCATGAGTCTCCAATGTCCAGAGCAGTCTGAAGTTGCTGCTTGGCCACTACCCTGCCCTGGTCCCGCACCTGCCTAACCGTGGTCTGCAGGTCAGCCAGGAGATGAGGGACTACCTCGTCCAGGGAGCCCAACAGGGCATGAGAGAAATGTGCCATAAGCACGGCTGAGCTGGCCTGACGAAGGCCAAGGGACGATGCAGCGTAGACTTTTCGCCCGGCATAGTCCAATTTCTTGGACTCCTTGTCGGGAGGTTTGTCCACATCCCTAGCGTTTCCGGCACACTGGAAAATGCTGTCGGTAACTAATCCCTCGGCTGAGGGATGTTCCGAGAAAATCGGACAGGGAACCGGTAGGGACCACATACTTCCTGGCCATCCTGGCCGAAGGCGCAGGGCAGGAAGCAGGGGCGCTGCCAGAGCTCCAAGGCCAGGCCCACACTGGCCTCGGCCACAGGAAAGGCCTCCGTAGGAGAATCCCCTTGGTTCAATATCTCCGTGAGGGGATACTTGGCCCGCTTGGATACGGGCTCGAGCTGCATCCCGGTGGACTCCGAGATGAGCCTAAGCAAACCGAGAGGAAGGACGGCTGCTATCGTCTCAGTGACTGACCTCCAGAGGACTCCAAGTCCACTCGCCTGAGGAAAGGGAGGAATCGCTTGTCGGACTCAGAAGAGTCGCAAAGAGCTGCCTCGGCCTGAGCCACCCTCCATCTGCCGAGGGCGTCGGGAGTGAAGGTGACAGACAGCCTATGAGGCAGACCCTGGGCCGACCGAGAGTTCTTGGTCGGAGCCCCAAACAACGGCTATGGAGGCGGAGGTTCCACCAGAATCGGTGGAGCAGCTGGTTTTGGTTGAGCAACAGGCCTGGAAACAGGCGCCTTGGCTAAAGCGAGGGGTTGCTTCGGCCGCTCCGGTGACAGCCACTTAATGGCCTGGGAAGGCGACGACATTGGCTTGTTCCCGGTCAGAAGAAGCTGTTGCCACATGAGGTCCTTGTATCGTCGCCGCAATTTGAGTCGAAGCCTCCCCTCGTCGGAGGACAAGCGGCGGTGCCGCTTGCCGCGGTGCTGAGACCGCCTATGGTGGCGGGATCGGCTGGACCGCGAAGACGTCCGAGACCACGAACCTCGGCTTTTCCGAGGAGAGTGCGGGGAAGGGGCGGGGGGAACCCGCTCTCCCCTCTGCTTGGAGGGGTCACCCGAGGGCTCCGGAACCGGAAGCACCAGAAGCCACGGGATCCTCAACCACCACCGGGGAACGGGAGAGAGGATTTTCGTCTCGCGGTCGACAACCCGTCCAACGGGTTGAGAAAGATCTCGATTGCGTTGACGGGAGTCTCGGTCAACAGACCTGACGGGGACACCGTGAAGCCAGTGGCCGAAACATCGACCGAAGTCGATGGTCGACCACTCGGGGAGGGGGACCTCTCCCGCTCCCAAGAGCGTCAACGGAGGTACTTACCCTTGTCCTTCTTTTTGGACCGAGAGGAAGGTCCAGCAGATGTTGGTCCCTCTCCCTTAGTGGAGAGGAACAGACAAAGCTCCTTAAAGGAAGCAGAATATGAGGATCCCAGGGAGAGCGGGATAAATGCCGCGGCCGAGGAAGATGCAGCCCGCGCTGCCTCCTCTTCGAGGGCGATCATCTGCTCTAGCTGTTCCGCCGAGCCCGCCGCCGCGGAAACCGCCAACCAGGCCTCCTTGAAACTTTACCGGTGTAGCGCTGGTCACTCAAGTTGCAGACGGGCAGCACGGTCTTCCAGGACGCAGGCCGAGAAAGAAGAGCACAGGTCGCAAGCCTGCGGGTCGTGCTCAAGGCCCAAGCAGTAGACGCACGTGGAGTGCGGATCCATCCGAGACATCTGCCCGCATGGGCATCTCCGGAAACCGGGAGTCGATGTGTCCATCGCAGCCGCGAAGGAAATAGTTGACCGAAGTCTAGAAAACCTTAAACTTTAATTTTGGAAAACCGAAGAGTTAGGAACCAGTCTTATAAGCGAGGCGTTAAGGAGGAACCTGAGCTTCAAGCGGTAAGGAAGATCTGGCGTCCACGGGCGGGCCGAGAGTTTTACCACCTGGGTGGGTGGGAGGAGCCAGCTTGAAGACCTTCCGGCAAGATTTAAAGCGGCAAGGATACCTGCCAGACAGTGTGGATGAACATATCCATGTCCCTAGAAATGATAATTTGTAGCATGCTCAAGGGAGATCACAGCACTTGGCACTGATAAGTGATTTGGGGTTAATCCATCGGTGGTGGGGTGGTGAGCTCTGAACCTGGATTTTCTAAGTGGGGCATGCCTGTCCCAAACCGAGGAGAATTTTGAGTGAAACAGAGAAATGGAAATGTCAACAGCAGTGGGGATGGCTGTGCAGTTTCTAACAGCAAGGTCGCTCTCGTGAGCATTGGTGTTGAATGAGCAGAGGGACCTTGTCCACATGTATTTTGGGGTGGAAGTTGGGGGCTGATGCAGCATGTCTTGAGCCCCTCCTGCCTCCGTCTCTGTAGAAACCTCTCTAGAGTTAGTAGCAGCCCATGTCCCTGCCTCCCCCTGCCATACGTCTTGTAGGAAGTGGATGCCTTTTCTTTCTCAGTGTCATTTTGAGAAAGTGGGCTTGTATTTGTCCTTTTGTTTCATGTACGCCTGTTTTAACAAATTAGGCCTTTCCCTTCAAAAGAGAAATCAATGGCTTTAGCCAGTGTCCCCTGGGTACACCAGCTCTTAGCCAGGCAAACCTCCTCAATGCCACTGCATGAGCAAAGACTCATGAAGCATCAGTCTACAGCCACGTGGAACTGGACTTCTGTGGCATCCAGGGCTGACTTTTCTGTGACAGCCAGATCCTGTCCACTTCACCATCCACCTTATCAGTCCGTGCCAGCACTGCATTCCGCAATGCTTTCTGGTACCGGGCTAGGTATGCCAAATAAGCTGCCTGAATCAGGAGCAGGGAAGCTAGTTGTGTATACATTTTTGGTCATACTCATTAGAATCCTCAGAAGGCTGTGTGGACAGAGGCTCCTTGGCCTTCTTACAAGCAGCTGCTTGAACCACTCCTTCAATCAGGGTGGGCATAGACATTCTATCCCATCTGTCCACCTGAAATGCCAGCTGCTGAATTGGGTGTGGACATGATTTTTGATGTAGCCTTTTGGAGTGATTTGTGGTTGGTGATTAGTAATCTCCTTGTGGGGCTAGCCCCATTATACCTCTGGAACTCAGTTCCCCCTCATCCTACTCTGCTTACAGGGGGGTGCTGGAAGTTTTCACCATCTGTCTGATGAGCGTGGAGTAGGAGAATACTCTCCGCAGGCCTAGAAGGGAACTAAACTCCTGATCACGTGAACTGTCAGGTTCTATGGGTTCACGTGCCTCCTCCTCAAACATATCCTCCTCCTCTACAGGCAAATGGTCTGGAACTGGAGTCTGGGGATGGGAGCAGGCACAGGAAAAAGTTTTCCATAGCCTGGAAGGCTCGGAAAAACTGCCATACTTCAGTAATGTCCTCTGCTGAGGCCATGTGTGTGATCCACAGCCTGCTCAGTTTCCTCTGTAGGAGGGAGAGGCAAGGACAGGTTTTTCTTCTTTTTTTTTTTTCCTTGGCAGGCACTGGTTACAGTACCTGCTATGAGGCTTTATGAATATTTTTGCCATCACAGGAATCAGGGTTCCCCCTTTTGGACACTCTGGTATCTTTGCCATGCTTATCTAATGGTGAAGCAGCTTTATCTTGTGTGTTTGTCCCCTTTTTACAGGGGCTGCTGCTTATAAGAAGAACCCTCTGATGCAGGCTTTCCACTACCATTAGGAACCCCATCTGGGCCTTTACTGTGTTTTGGGGACATACAGGCAGAATAAACCATAAATGCTTCTCTTTTTAAAGCCCCCTTTTTTTTTGCATTTTAGAGCAAAACTTTTTCTATGTTCTCTTACACCCTCATCGCATTTCCCACTCCATGGCTACCACCTTAAGCATACACGTCATGCCCCTCACCTTCACTTTGGTCCTTCTCCTACTTCTAGCCAGAGACACTGAACTAAATCCTGGCCCTTCCAGTCCCAACCACTCCCCCCTCCCCACTGGAGCTTCCTATAGGTCGGAGAATCATCCACACAAATGTCTGCATTGCCTACTCCCATTATATCGAGCATAATGTTAGCCCACACTTAGATTATAGTTCACCTTTTGGAACCCATATCTAAGAAGGCGCTATATAAATCTTGAGAAGTACAAAAGCGAGCCACAAGAATGATGTCATGACATACTCATCTAGACTACACCCACAGACTTCAAGAAACAGGCCTTCATTCACTATACACAAGACGACATGGGGGGTATACTATTCTTGTATAAAATATTAAAATCATCAGAACGCATGCACCAATGCAGTATTATTTACTCAAACAGACACAGTGTACCTAGACGTCATAATAAACAGGCAGATTCTGAAAGCTAGAACGAACAAAAGGGACAATTTCTTCCCAATTACATCTGCTAAACTTTGGAACTCTCTACCTCAGGACGTGTTGCTGTTGAGAATTCAACCAATTCAAGAATGGTCTTGATGTTTGGCTAGAAAGAATACAACTCAAAACTGATGCCCCACAAGGTGGGGGCCAATCATGATAAGCCTCAGATTACTTTTGTCCAATATCACGTAGTAAAACCTGCTTCCTAAACTAGACAAATTAAAAGTATGGGTCACTCAGTACTCTCCCGACATACTATGCATCTCTGAAACATGGCGGTCCTCACATTCCAGACAATCAGTTGGCCTTCCCCAATTTTAACCTCTATAGGCAAGACCGTGGCAAAGGAGGAGGTGGGTTGCTATCTACTCCCACAACTCCTTAACGTGCACCATTTCCCATCGGGAAGCGATCCTTCATTCTCATTAACTCCTCTTAGTCTCCCTCACATTTCCATCCTCAATGCCCCTTTTACAGGGTGTTCTTTATGCCTCCCAGAAATCCCCCCCAATCCCTTGTCTCCTGAATCACTGCAGCCTGTACCCTTGCAACTACAGGCGAACTAATCTTCCTTGGAGACTTTAATCTAGACTGGCTCTCCCCCTCATCCCTCAACTCATGTCACCAAATACAAGTGCTAAACTTGACCCAGTTAATGAAAGAGCCTACTTGCCCCTACCCTCGCTCTCAGTCTCACTCCCTGCTTGACTGGGTGCTTTTAACCCACCCACACCACATATGCTCTGCAGGCGTACTACCTGATGCGCTCAGCAACCATTATCCCACCTTCTGTATTAGGAAGACCTAACCTACTTCACATTTACCTCCGTAAAAGTCTGGGATGTCCATGCCCCTCTAAAATTAGCAAGTGTAAAATGCTCCCACCATCACCCTGGATATCCTGGCCATATGCAAATCCTGAGACTTCTCATGGTGCCGTTTTAAAACCTCACCTGACCCAGCGCACCCTCCATACCCTTCCCCAACAGCTACACTAAGCAAATATGGCAGGCTAAATCAGAATTTTTCAAATCTCGATTGCAATCCCCTAGTAACACACCGTCCTCTTTCTGGCATGATCTCCGATCGCTCCTGCACCCCTCCTCTGAACCCCCCCCCCACTCTCAAGCATTTCAGGTCACTAGTTTCAGATTCTACTCTTGTTGCAGAGGCACTAAATAATTTATTCACAATCTGTGCCATTCCTCAAGCTCCTTCCACTTCCCTAACCAGTGCCCCCTCCCCCTCACAGCCCTCTGGCTTCCAACTACTGCCAGTATCCCCCTCCTAAGTCCTCAGAGCTCATCTCCCTGAACCCCACTAAATCCAGCCCTGATGGGTTGCACCCTAAGATCCTCAGAATCTCTGCTCCCTCTACTGTCACACCCTTAACCCACATTTTCAATCTGTCCATCTCCTCCGCTAATGTTCCTTCAGTGTGGAAGTCTGCTATGGCCCTCCCTCTTCTCAAAGGGGGTGACCCCACTGTCCCTGGCAACTAACCGCTCTAGATCACTTCTCCCCTCACTGGCCAATGTTTAAGAATCCCTAGTCCTCTCTAGGCTAAATGATTTCCTACATGCCTCCAATATGCTTTCCCCTGTCCAGTCATGTTTTAGGAAGTTTCATTCCATTTTTATTTTTTATTTATTTTATTTAAACAGCAGTTTGGAAAACCTTTGAGCCATAGGCTCATTTACAAAGGTACCTTGTCACAGTAAGACAAACGAAAATACACAGTATAACAGTACAACACATAAGTATAACAGTAACTTAAAACATAGATACAAACAAGCTGGTACAGGTAGGATTGATGCAAACAATACCAGAGTTATGTTGTCCTTAGCAGCTCAGTAATAAGCTTTGTCATAAGTATTGAGTACAGCTTTGACTAGTGGCAATTACAGCATCGGGTGTTAATCAGGTGGTTACGTAAGGAAGTTTTGAAGCACGATATAGTTGGAGCTTCGGAGATGGAGGGGGGCAGTGTGTTGAACCAGGAGGGGGCCCTAAAGCTGAAGGCTCTTTGGCCGTGAGAGGTCCTGGCTCTAGGGATAACAAGAGAGGTTTTCCCAGAGGTCTGAGTATGAACTAGTGGGACAGGCGGCGTATGGTGGTGGTCAATCCTGGTGGGGATAGCCCAAGAAGGGTCTTTTTTGTAAGGGTACAGGTCAGATATTTGAGGCGCTCGTCAAGATCAAGTACCAGCGCTTTAGCGTACAGTAGACAGGTGTGTGTCAGCCTAGGTGCTCCAGTAATTAACCTGCAGGCCTTATTCAGAGTAGTGCGAATTTTATGAAGTGCGGTATGATCAGCAGCACCATACACCGGCAGTCCATAGTCCACTAGGGACAGGATAGAGGAGGTGACTGCGAGTCGAAGAGGCTCCGGGGGGAGGCAGTGTTTATACCGCTGTAAGATGCCCAATCGGATATTAGTGGCAGTGGTTAGGGCAGCGATGTGTCCATGGAAGGAGAGGGAGGGGTCAAAATGGATCCCTAGGTATTTATAGGAGCAAACTTGTTCGAGTGGGAAAGAGGACCCAGAGTGAATGAGGAGTTTGAAGTTGCAGGACTTGTTTTGGGGATGAGTGAAGAACATGGTTTTGGTTTTTTTTAAGATTTATCACCAATCTATGTTCCTTGAACCAGCCCTCGGCTTCAGTGAGAGACTTCTGCAGCGAGTCCTGGAGGGCAATAGGGTTCTGACTTGAGGAAAAGATGACCATCATCAGCGTACAATAGAATGTTCCCGAGCAAGAGCGTGGAAGGGTGTTAAGGTAAAGGGAGAATAGTAAGGCCCAGAAAGCAGCCCTGGGAACCCCAGAAAAGATGGGACAGATGTCTGAGTAGGTCCCATTAATTTTTACATGCTGTGAGCGGTCAGACAGATAACTGGTGCACCAGGAGATAGGCCACAGCAAAACCAGAGACTAAAGGCATCAAGAAGGAGGGGTGGGAGACAGTGTGAAAGCTTTGAGAGGTCAATGAAGACAGCACCAGCCAGAGAACCAGAGTCTAAGGAGGAGTGGAGAAAGTTGGAGAACTCTAGGAGGGCTGTGTTGGTACTGTGGCCTCGGAAGCCATGCTGCTCAGGACAAGGAAGATTGTAGGTGGAGAGGTAGTCAGAGATTTGAGAGGCCACCACTTTTTCCAAGGCCTTGGAGAGAGGAGAGAGAATGGAGATTGGTCGATAGTTTCCAGCCACAGTCCTATCACCACCTTTAAAGATGGGGTGACAGTGGTGACTTTCCAGGCAGTTGGAACCTTCCCCAGGCAAAGAGAGTGGTTGATGAGGCATGTGATCGGGGTAAGGACTGTGTCTAAGACCAGCCGTAGGATACACGGATCCAGGGTGTCACTGCCTGTACTATTACTCTTGAGGGCAGTGACAAGGTGCAGCCTAAGTTCTTGGGCAGAAACACGGAGGAGAGAAAATAAGGGCGAGAAAGATTTACGGCAGGCGCTGGGGGAGGAGGGTCAAAAAAATTTGTAGGGAGGATAGGGCTAAGGTCAGTGAATGAGGTGTTGAGGTGGTTGGCTAGGAGGGCTGGGTCTGGGAGATCACACCATTAATGTTGATCTGGGTGGGTGGGGAGTGTGCACTCCCATTTAACTGTTTAATGTTATCCCAGAAGGTTCTGGGGTTCCCCATGAGGCAGTGAGTGAGGACCGATAGTGCTCAGACTTGGCCTTTCTGATGGCCCGAGTGCACTTGTTTCGGGCGGCAGCATATAACCGCCTGTCAATGGGCCGGCCAGTCTCAATGGCACGGTGCCATAGGATGTCCCTATGTTTGAGCTGGTGGATCAAAGCTTGGGTTACCCAGGGGGCATTCTGCCTTTTAGAACGGTGGGTCAACATTGGGGCAAAGATATCACAGGCATTATTAAAAGTTTGGGTAAAGAAGGAGAGAGCTGTGTCGATGTCAGGAGTTGCCTGTATAGGAGACCAGTCAATTTGGGACAGAAGTTCCTTAAGTTTTATCAGTCCACCAGGTATTAGGCGCGCCCGGCATGTGGACTGTGCTATGGGTTGGGGACTGAGGATGACCAGTGGAATAGAATGGGGGAGTGATCGCTGAGAGAGTCTGGGAGGACTTGTACATTGGGGATCCGATTAGGGCAGTTGGTGAGTACCACATCAAGCAGGGTACTGGAGCCTCTCTTGAGGTTAGTCCTGGTAGGGTGGGTAACTAGTTGCGTTAGGTCTATTGCAGAAAAGGAGTCTCGGGTAGGAGGAGGAGGAGGAAGGGCTGAGCCAGTTGACATTTAAGTCACCCACCAGAATTTGATCAGCGGAAGGAGGTAGAGAGGTAAGGTATTCTGTAAGAGAGGCAATGGCCTGCGTTTGGTCCCTGGGGGGCACGTATGCAGTAGTAAGATAAAGGGGTCCCATTAAAGGGTCAGGGGTTAGTTTCAGCGTAAGCTCCTGGGCCCTGGAGTCAAGGATGGGAGCGGGCAGGGCTAGTACGGGGAGAGATTCCTTGACATAAATAGCGCAGCCACCGCCCCGTCTCCCAACACGGTCGGACCGGAAAAGGGTGAAACCAGGAAGGGAGACTACGGAGTCAGGGGAGGATTTCGACAGCCAAGTCTCAACCAGGGTGATGACATCAGGGTTAATTGATGTGACCAGGCATTGTAGTGAGTCAAACTTTTAGGAGGCTACAGATATTCATGGAGACCATGCATAGGCCTGTGGTGCGAGTTAGGGAGCTCCTGGGAACAGGGCCAGGGTTTGGATGAATGTTCCCGACAGGAGTAGTAGCATGACTAACACCCTGGCTGGGAGATGGTGAGAGGTTTTCCTCGATTGACATGGGGGAGGGAGCATGGGGTGGGCAGGGTACAGGAAGAGAAAGCAAGAATAAGAAGACACTCAGATCTGCCTGAGGTGAAGAGAAAGCTAGGGGGAGGACGGGGACACACAGAGGTCCCAAGGGGCAGGAGAGCAGGTTCAGGAGCAAGGGGAGGGAGGGGTGCCAGGGCACAGTGCGGACTAGCAGATAGGTAAGTGCACTGCTAGTGGGAATAGGCACAGGCAGAGCGTGAGGCAGGGCCAAAACATTGTGGTGAGCAAGATCCCAGGGAAGTAGTGCTGTACAGGTAGGAGTAGGAAGTAGTGAGGGAGCATAGGTCCCTCTAGTGGCCAGCAGGTATAACCTGCAAATGGGAAAGTGGGGAGATAGGTTCGAGGCGCTCTTTACCTTGAAAGTTATCAGGCTGGAGATTCAGCTTCCTCAGCTACTCAGGTGAGCTGCTTCTGTTGCTTGATTGTCCCGAGTGCCTAGCTTGGGGAGCTGCCTATGTAGTGGAGAAAACACAGCCTCTCATTACTATGCAGCGGGAGAATATGTTGTGACTTACACAAAGGAGCTCCACTCTAAGCAAACAGGGCTATTCCAAAATGAGGTCACACTAGGACCCAGCTAACCTAATGCCTTCAGTTACAAGCACAATTAGCTCCAATACCACCATATTAAACAAGTCTGCTCTATATTAGCTGCTTGGTATATCTGGCTTTAAGGTGTAATCAGCAATTAGCTCCAAATACCACCATATTAAACAAGTCTGCTCTATATTAGCTGCTTGGTATATCTGGCTTTAAGGTGTAATCAGCAATTAGCTCCAAATGCCACCATATTAAACAAGTCTGATCTATATTAGCTGCTTGGTATATCTGGCTTTAAGGTGTAATCAGCAAGGCAACTCTAGGGAAACCAGTGAGTCCCTAGCTTTACACTTCAGCATTAGTAGCACAAAGAGAAGCAAATAACAAGCCCACCCAGTGGTGAACAGGGAACAAAGTTCATAAAATATAAGTGTTCATCAGGTAGCACCCCTCTGCAGGCGTCCAGGCGAAGAGAAGAGGCTCTCTTTACCTCGAAAGTTATCAGGCTGGAGATTCGGCTTCCTCAGCTACTCAGGTGAGCTGCTTGTGTTGCTTCAGTTGCTTGATTGTCCCGAGTGCCTGCCTTACCAATGCCATTCACTCTGCCATGAATCATGATATGATCACCTTGGCCATTTTCATCGACCCTGGTGAAGGCCTTCGATTCAGTCTCACCCCTCCTCCTAAATAAACTAAGTGCAGCTGGCCTTTCCTCATCTGCCATGTCCTGTTTCAGCTCTTATTTAACTGACCGCTCGTAGTCAGTTATAAAAAAAACACATTCTATCTTCCTTCCTCCTCCTCCCTATCCTTCCCAAGAGTCACTAAGAATGCTGGAAGGAGTATGAGCCAAAGCCCATGAACACCCTATCCGTCACCCATAATACCCAAGGAGCGGTCATGCAGGAAGGACCTGTCTAGGTGTTTTCTGAAGGTGTTCTTGGCTTTACTGATGACAATATCTATGGGAAGTGATTCCATAGTTTTATAATTCTCTGAGAGAAGAAATATCCTCTTTTTGTACTAAAGCATTGTCTTTTCTTAAGTGGTGTCCTCTTGTGTTAATGTTTAACTGCTTGAAATCTATGCCAATTTCAAACATAAAATTTTAGTCATTTATAATATCTCTAGTGAGCATAAGGTCACCAGTCTCTCTTTTTTAGAGACATTAATCCAAATTTGTGCAGTCTTTGTTCATAATTTAAGGACTGTGCACCATCTATGTATTTTGTAATCTTTCTCTGAATTTTCTCAGTTCTTAAGACGTCTTTCTTATTGTATGGACACCATAACTGAGAAGTATAATCAAATATGGGGCGAATATATGATCTATACAGTGGAAGAATAACTGATTCGTTCGAGTGAATATCTCGTCTTATATGCCACCATAAGCGGTTTGCTTTATTAATGTTCTCAGTTATTTGAGTATTGAATGATAACGTATTCTGTATTGTTATTCCCCAAGTCTTTTTCAGACTCCACCACCTTTAAGGATAAATTGTTGAGTGAGTAGGGTGTGATAGAATTTTCAGTTCCAAAGTGCATGACGCTGCATTTATTATTGTTAAATTCGAGACCCCATTTTTTTGGACCACTCTGTCAATATATTTAAGTCATTTTGTATAGAAATTGATTCAGACAATGCCTTGCAAGGACCTCTAAGTTTGCAGTCATCTGCATATTTTATAATATAATTTTCTAGATTATTAGATAAATCAGTTATTAACAGTTTAAATATTAACGGCACCAAGACCCCTTGGGGAACCCCACTAGTAACCAGTCTCCATTCTGAAGCATGACCATCTATTAGGACTCTGAGACCGATTTAATAACCAGTTTTTAATCCATTTTATAATGCTAGTGTGTATGTTAGAGATTCAGTTTTATTAGTAGGCCCAATGAGAGGCAGAGTCAAATGCTTTTTTGAAGTCCAAAAACACCACATCACATGATGTCCTGCTATCAAGGTGCTTACTCACCGATTCATAAAAGCATAGCAAGCTAAGATTGACCTTTACAAAAACCATGTTGTTTTGAGCCAATTTCTGATAAGTTGTTTATTATTTTGACCTTAAGTATGCTTTCCATAATTTTACAGAGAATTGGGGTAAGGCGAAGAGGTCTGTAGTTATCCATATCCTCTCTATCTCCCTTTTTATGTAGCGGTATCGCATGTGCTTTGTTCCATGCTGCTGGTCCTTCTCCTGTTTAAACGCTGTGACTGAATAAAATGTATAATGGTTGCAGGTGTACCCCAGGGTTCGATCCTTGGGCCTGTTCTTTTTCCCCCCTTGTTCATCAAATGACCTCCCTTCCGTATGCACCAACACCAAGATCCACATGTGTGCGGTGATATCGTCCATTTCCTGTCTGGTTCACCCATCCCAGCCGTCCAAACTCCTCTACAAAATGATCTCAGTGGTTACCTCCCGGTTCAATGTTAACTGCTTGAAGCTACAACACAAAGAAAATTGTAGCCATGACTTTTGGCTCAAAGCAAAAACTGGCGAGGTTACCGGCCTTACCCACCTTCTTCTCCAGAGCTAACACTCCCATAAACAACATCCCTGCCTATTAATACCTTGGAGTTTGGCTTCATCCCTCACTAGACTTCTCTCTTCCCACTTTAGCGCCTTCATTCAAACTGCACCCTAAACTAGGTTTACTCTACGGCATAACGCTAGTCTTTTCCCTCCTGTTAGATGTGATCTAGTGGTCAAAGGGATCCTGCCTTTGATTACACAGATCTAGTTTTCAATGCTGCCCCATTACCTCCTCGCAAACTTGATGTCCTCTTCCACGCTTTGTTGGTCTGACTTAAACTCCCCGCTTGACTCACCGCTGTGACCTCTACTCCTCCCATCTCTCAATCCCTCCCAGAGCTGCACATCCCACCGCTCCACTTTCATATCTAAATACTGGTTTGGGAATCTTCCACCTTACCTTGCTTCTCACTCTCAATCCTGCCACCCCTCCTCCTACAACTCACAGACAATTGTTGCCTGCTCCTTCACCCTCCCACAAGTCTGCTCCCACTCCTTTGCTCTCCTATGAGTCTGCTCCTCAGCCGGCAAAGTTGCTTTCGCTTATAGGCTACCTTCCCTCTGGAACAACATTCTCCCCCACACCCATCTCACCCCCTCCTTTCCTGCCCTCAAGCACCTACTCAGACCAACCCCTACTACATCCTGCACCTGTCCTCTCCAATAAGATTTATTCTCCTTTCTGCCACTGTCCAGCATCTCCTTACTCTAGTGAGACTCGTTAGGCATACAAATGACTGGTTCCGCCTAGATGCAATTTGCTGAATATCTACATTTTGTGTATATATGTAGTGCCCCAAGGTTGAAGGCACAACAGAGAAAAAAATTAGAGGGAATGGTTCCACAGGGCAGTGTGGGCATCTGAGGGGCAGTGTATCAGGGGCTCCAATTCAGCGTTTCCCCTCCCCACAACAGCAGCAACAAAACAACAACAAAAAAAAAATGAAAATATTATACACACACATATACATATATATATATATATATAAAACACACACACACACACACACACACACACACAAATAAATATAAAGAAAGTTTTGTTTCCTTGCTGCCTGCTCCTTCACAGACACCCCCCTCCCCTGAGCAGGCAGAACGAGAACGAGTTAGGGCACCACTTGCTGGGACTACTGTCCCTGCCAGGCACATGGTGTCAGATATAAAAAAAAAAAACCGATGAGCCCCGAGCACCTGCCACCAGTTTAAGAAATGGAACTCAGAGCCTTCGTTTAAAAAAAAAAAAAAAAAAAAAAGTTTATTGGGGGAGTCAGTTGCTGACCAGGGAAGGAGCAGGACTAAGAAGGAGCAATGGGAACTAAAGAGTCTTACCTGCTGAATTGAAGCCAGTTCCTTTGGCTCTCCTGTGGTGCCTCTCCTCCAAACTGGTGGTATGGCCAGTGGTTCCTGTGGTACGATGGGTTCTTGTGGCAGCGAGCTGAACAAAGGTCAGGAAGCAGTCAACGGCCACGGTGAGGGCTCAGTTCTGCCCCATTTTTTAAGTATTTAAAAGTTAATTTGATCCCACATCGGCAGCGAGAGAAGAGCCATATGTGCAAGAAATGAGCGTCTGGCATCCTGAAGGCCCGTGAGGTTCCCAGTCATCCGCCTGCCTGCTGAAGCCCTCCCTCTGCCTGCAGCACCTCCCAGTCTCCTGACTGCTATCTCTTCACCCCGGGCTGGGGCGGTGAGTCAGCAGTAGCACACAGAGCAAAGTGCTGACTGTCAGAATGCTTTTTAAAAAAAGAAATAAACGGAAACGCTCAAGGGCACCAGGAGGATCGACAGAGAGCTGAGAGGGGGTAGGCCAAAGGGCTGAAATTTAAACAAATAAATAAATATTCATCGGACCAGCAATGCCAATGGGAGAGGCCTAGTGTAAAGGCCAAAGGGGAGGTTAGTTAAATATTTATTAGAAGGCAGAGGTGAAGGTGGAGCAAAAGAAGGGCTACAGACAGAAAGGCCCAACCAAGGCCTACAGAGGGTGTTAAAGAAGTCACACACTAGTTGGGCCTTAAAGGGGCAAAGGCAAGCCCCAGGGAGAGTTAACAGGGCCCAGCAGAGAGGCCTGCCGATCAGAGGGCAAGGGAGACCCAGTGAAAAGAGGCCCACAGTGTTTAAAGGGGCCTAGCAGAATAGGCCCTAGCTTTTAAAGAGGCAAGCCCTGAGGGATTAAAAGTGGAAGTGCTAGGCCCCAGTGTAAAAAGGGGCCAGCAAGACAGGCCCATAACCTAGAGGGACCTAACAGGCAAAGCCCCACAGAGAGGGCCCAGCAGCATATGCCAGGTAGCCACTAAGGTGGCGACGCTCAAGGCCCTAGATATAAAGGGGCCCAGCCATTAAAATGGCAAGAAAGGCCTAGGGGAAAGAAAGAAGGCATCAAGCCCCGTGTTTTCAGGGGTAGCCAGATCCTGGTACTAGAAGGTACCTGCAAGTGTAGTACTTTGTTAAGGGTCAGTGTGAGAAGGGTGCTTAGCACATAACTGTCACCTACTGACTCAACTGATGGAATGTGTATTCACTAGTATTTCAACTGTTGTGTTGATTGCAAAATACCAAGACTGTATTGTTACTGGGATTCTGGTTATGTGCCCCTGCAACAAACAATTGCCTTGGAAATCTGGTGATCTGCACCTGTTACTGGCAAACTGCCCCAGCAACAAACTTGGTGCAGTGAAAAAGTGTATTTACCAGCTTTATTATTGCCAGCTTATGTGTATGGACTCAATTTTCAGCTGCAACACACCTGGAGAGCTGTTCACAGCTCATTCTTCACCGTAGCAGTCTCCAGCCAGCGAAGAACTTCACAGCAACACTCACTCCTCCATGTCATTCACTCTAGTCAAAACCGGCATTACCTCATATGACATGCAACTGGCGGCTTCTGGGCTTCTTGTGGTATGGTCAGCCTGGAATTGGAAGTGGAACGTCCTGGAAGAAACCTTGTCTGTCACTTAAGAGTCATTCACTGATAGTGTAGTCTGACGTGGCCAGTGCATCCGTATCTGCCAGTTTGTTTTCTGGTTTCTGGACATTTCAGGATTCTGATCTTCGTCCTGTGTCCTACTCTTCCTGCTGGCACCATTTTGTCTTCTGGGATCCAACTTGTTCTCTGTAATCCTCTCATGGATCCTTTACCAAAGAAGCTTCAACGTGTCTTCATCTTTGGCAGCCCTGGCTGACGGTTGGTGACAGAGATATTGCAGCGGATCTTCATCCTTGGCAGTCCTTGCAAGTGGATTCAACACCAAGTCGTTTCTTCATCCTTGGCAGCCCTGGTTGAGGGTTGGTGCCAGAGATATTGCAGCAGATCTTCATCCTTGGCAATCCTTGCAAGTGGATTCAATGTCTAGTCCTTATTTCTTTGTCCTTGGCAGCCCTGGTCAAGGGTTTGTGCCGGGAACAGTTCAGATTTCAGTTCTCTTGTGCTAAATTACTCCGGCAACCTTGGAGAGTGGGTTGGCCAAAGAATCAGGGTCTGTTCAAAAATCTCTCGCATCCCCTCCAACCTCTCCTAGGTTCTCACCAAGGTGTTAGCTTGGTACCAACTAAGAACCCCATTTTTCCCCTTTTTCAAGATTTGTTTCACCTTCCTTCTTGCACAGATCACCCATCATATGAATGGAGACTTTGATAGCTGTACCTGAACTGCAAACTGTGTCATTATAAAGTCTGACAATAGCTTATTACAGAGGTCCTTATGTCTGGAGTACTCCAAAGGTAGCCCCAAGAGGGCACTTCAGGGTTGGGTAGGGAGCTTGTAGAGTGCTCATACAGCCTGGATAGTGGTTATATAGCTTGCAGAGCTATTTGTGTAGTTTTAGAACTACGGCACCTTTTAGAGTTTAAATTATATGGTTATATGTTACTTTTACTACCTAGACATCTACAGTGCTGTCCATACTCAGTTGTTTTCAGTCTTCAGTTAGAGGGGAATAAGCTTCTAGCTGGAAGCAGTGAGAGTAAGTAGACTTGAAAGATTTTCTTAGCTGGTTTTCTGTGTGTTTCTAGCAGACTATTTTGTGTGTGTGTGTGTGTTTAAAAGTTGCTTTCTGGTCTGTAAGAGCAGGCATCATATTACAGAGGATTAGTGCTGTTTGAATGTAAGGTGGGACTCCCAACTCAGTCTTCAGTTAGAGGTGAATGGGGAAGAAGCTTCTAGCTGGATGCTGTGAGTAAGTAGACTTGAAAGATTTTCTTAGTTGGTAGTGCTTGGAGGTGCAGTGAGGGACAGACACAGGGCTGATACACTCGAGAGAGAGTCGGGTGTAGGCCCTAATCCCACCCACCAACCCTCCCTCCCTCCCCAGAGCTCGGCTCATTCATAGGGTGACACCTGCCCTGCAACTGGAGAAAAGGCTTCAAGTGCAGCTCATGTGTAGTTCTAGCCACTGGGGTTGGGTTTAAGGGCTAGGAGAGAGGAGCTTAGGGAGTTGTACTGCACCTAGTAACGGGGGTACCTGTTTACTGTGGGACTGTATCTAGGATTAGCGGGTGACCTGATTAGTGGGTAGGGGTGTATCTTGGACTAGTGGGGAACCTGGTGGTTCACTCATGGAAATCTACTTGGAGGGGGATGGGACCACGTGTCATTAGGGCGGGCATCTTTGGGAGGGTGATGGGGTGCACAGGTGTGGGGCGGCCATGATACTGGACTGGGCTTGGAAATTTGGTGGTTGCCCAGTGTGCTACCAGCTGGCACAGCTTAGGGAGGAGGTTGAGGGATTAGGAGACAGCTGGGGGTATGGTTGGGGAATAGGGGCAGGGGCTCTCCCATGAGTTGTACCAAGCACTAGGGGCGGGGCGAGGGAAAGGAGTGCAGGAGAGTACTCTGGGGTCGAGCAGGGACCCTAACAGAGGAGGCCCAGAAGTAGGACACTACCAAGGAAGCAGGCAGGTATCTGGGGAAATTCACAGAGGGGGCCAAAGGAGGACATTCTCAGGGAAGTAGGCAGATGGCTGTAGCTGGACAGAAGGAAACAAGGGGGAAAAGGTGGCTCAGACCTTAAGCTCAGTAACGCTTCAATTCTCTTCTTCTGCTTGAGGAAGAGGGGTGATGTAGCCATGACAGGGGTGGTCAGAGATGGAAAGGAGTGGGGGCAGGAGGCAGGGGCCAGATAGCAGGAAGAACAGAGGGGACTTGGAGCAGGGAAAATGGGGAAGCGGTGGACCAGAGCAGGAGGAGGGGGGAGAGGGAGGAAAGTGCAAGGAGAGGGACCAGAAGTACAAGGATATAGTAAAGGCAGCTGAGGGTTTATGCCAGGGGAGCACGACAGGCAAGGAGGGGCTGAACAGAGATGGGAATGAAGGGAGGAAAAGTCAGGCAAGTTTAGCAGATGGGGGGTACCAGTCGCGAGCAGTGATGGGGGGTAGCGGGTACAAAAGGATACTCGGGAGGAGGAGAGGCATAGGATCGGAGGGAGGGGGTGGTCAGGGTAAATAAGGAGTGGGCAACAGGGGCACCTAGATAGTGGAAGGAGCAAGGAGCCAGCTGGGGAGGGGCTGGTAGAAAGGATGAGGGACATGGAAAGGGGAATAGAGGAAAGGAAGGTGGTCAGAGTGCTCCTGCTGGGCGATTCCATGATCAGGGGTATCAAATGGGATAGGGAGGGAGAAGCCTGCCCGGAGAGAACAAAATACTTCCCTGGACTAACTGTGCACAGGACCAAGCATGAGGTATATCAGCTGGCAAAGGGTTATGGAGGTTCCCTGGACATACTGGTCCACCTGGGTACCAATGACATTGAGGGAAATAGTGAGCTAGAGATACAGGCAAAGTTCAAGGAGCTTTCCAGGATCTGTCATGACATAGGATGCGCAATTTCCTTCTCAGAAATCCTGCCGGTGCCAAGGGCTAGTGGGGAACACAAGAGGAAGATTAGGGAGATAAACCAGTGGCTCAGGGAGTGGCATGAGGCCAGAGGGTACGGGTGATGGGGGATTTGGGGGTAGACCTGGGAGGATAAGGGCTGTATGCTAGAGATAGGCTCCATCTCAATTTGGAGGAGAGGGAAATCCTTAAGTTGAAAATAGAGGGGTTCGTTGGTGAAAGGTGGGGTTTAAACTTGTGAAAGGGGAGGGATGAGAGAAAAGGCAGTTGAGGGGGTCCAATAAAGGAGGGACTCTGTCTCCACCCCCAAGAGGAGCTGGAGGAATGCAGGAAAAGGCCGACTGGTAAGGTGCTGACCAGGGAAGATGGAATCCCCAAGGGAATGCGAGCAAGGGAAATGGAATATGGAAGGGTGGAAGGTAGTCTGCTAAATGCCAGGAGCTTGGGCAATTAAATGCCTGAGCTCCAGGCGATGCTAACTGAGGGAGAGGTAGATGTGGCAGCAGTCACTGAGACCTGGTCCACCGCAGGACACGACTGGGACCTGAACCTGGAGGGTTACACTATGTTCAGGAAGGACGGGGGGAGGGAAGGGGAGAAGGGGTAGCAATAATCAAAAACTGCATTGGCATAAGAGGAGTGGAGAAGGCGGAGGTAACTGTGGAGGTGATTTGGGTCACCTTGATAAGATGGGGCAAGAGAGTAAAAATAGGAGTAGTGCACAGACCCCCTGCGCTGGCGGAGGAGCGTCTGCTGGCAGATTTTGGGAGTCACTGCAGATTGGGCAGGGGAAGGGTGGTGATGTTGGGGGACTTAAACATGCCAGGAATGGACTGGGAGACTAGGACATCCACGGTGGACAGGGAACAGAGGTTGTTGGATGTCTTTCAGGACATGTTCCTAACTCAGCAGGTGGGAGAACCAACCAGGGAGGCGCGGATACTGGATGTGGTCCTGGCAGACAGTGACCAGTTTGGGGTCTGAGGTAAGGGACCCATTGGCGGGAGCAACCATGCCACGGTCTGGTTCTGCCTGGACCTAGGAGGGTAGAAGGCTGCACAAAGACAGATGTAACCGACTTCAGGGGCGGATTTCAAGGAAATGGGAAGGATCCTTAAGAAGCATTTGGATGGGATTGGGCCAGACATGGACGCTGGACAGTAGGTGGGAAATCATCAGGAGAGGGTGCAGGATGCTATCACCACCTGTGCAAGAGTAAGATGAAAATGCGGTAGGGCCCGTAAACCCTGCTGGTGGACCAGGGAGGTCCAGGAGGTGGTGCGGGGAAAGAAGGCAGCCTATAGGCAATTCAAGTGCTCAAGGAGTGAAAGGGACCAAGGGGAGTACGAGCTGATGGCCATGAGGGCCACTAGGGTGGTGAGGGTGGCTAAGGGAAGGAAGGAGCAGAACCTGGCCAGGGAAATTAGGAGAGGGAACAAGGGGTTCTTTAGATACACTGGGGAAAAATGAAGGATGAAGGGGAAGATTAGCAGGATTAAAACAGGGAGGGATGGGCACAAAACCCGGGGAGCAGGCTGAGGTACTAAATGAGTACTTACCTCAGTTTTCACCAAGGAAAATGGAGGGCGTCACACATGGGAGGAGATGGTGGAACTGAGGGGGGGGACCCTGCCATTGGCGGTCTGGGGCCATCACCGGCAATGGGGGGGAAGAGGCAAAGCAGGGGATGAGGTAGCGGAGGTGAAAATCAGCAGAGAGAGTGAGGGAAGCCTCAGGTCAGATGGAGAAAGCACCGGGGCCAGACAAATTACATCCCAAAGTGCTGAAGGAATTGGCAGATGTCCTGGTGGAGCTTTTCAGCATCTTTCTGAGGACAGGGTGGGTCCCCCAGGACTGGAAGGTGGCGCATATAGTGCCTATCCACAAGGGGGGGGGGATAAAGGGAGGTGGCAGGGAACTACAGCCCCATCAGCCTGACATCGGTGGTGGGCAAGGTGATGGAGGGTATTGTCAAGGAGACGCTGGGGGGGGGGGGACCTGGAAAAGTCTGGGTGCTTGGACAATAGACAGCATGGATTCGTCCCGTGGAAATTGTGTCAGACAAACCTTGTGGAGTTCTATGACTGGGTGATGAGTGACTTGGACCTGGGTAGACGTCCTCTATCTTGACTTCAGCAAGGCGTCTGATTCCGTTCCTCACGGGGGCCTGTTGAATAAACTGGAAGAAATAGGGGTGGGGAACCAGATGATCAGATGGATAGACAATTGGCTGCAGAAGCAGACCCAGAGGGTCGTGGTTGGCAGGACAGTCTCATCCCCAAGGAGGGTCATTAGTGGGGTCCCTCAGGGATCGGGTCCTTGGGCCCCTCCTGTTCAATGCCTACGTCTGACATAATGAAGGGTATCAAGAGTGAGATGAGTCTCTTTGCGGATGGCCGAGACAGGAAGTGTGTGGATGGGGAGGGTGACCCTACAGGGGGACCTGGAGGCTCTGGAAAGGTGGGCTAGAAAGTGGAAGCTGATGTTCAATGCAGGGAAATGCAAGGTACTGCATCTGGGAGCCAGAAACCCGGCCATATGTACAACCATGGGGTATGCTACAAGTCTCAGTGGCTGAGAGGGACCTGGGGTGGTGGTGGATGTCAAAATGAACAACTCAAGAGTTGTAGGAGGGCAGCAGCCAAGGCCAACAGGATGCTGGGACGATCGCTAGGGGATCACCTCCAGAAGGATGGAAGTGATACTCCCTCTGTATAACTGCTTGGTGAGGCCGCACCTAGTACTGCATGCAGTTTTGAGGCCACGCTAAAGAAGGCATTGAACTCCTGGAGATGGTCCAGAGGATGGCAACCAAAATGATCTGGGGCTTCAGGACCTATGGGAGAGGCTCAAGAGCTAAATATGTACACACTGGAAGAGAGAGGAACTGGGGCATGATGAGTGATCTTGAGGTACATGAAGGGGTTAAATGGGGAGGAGCAGTCAGTGTGCTCGAAGGAAGGAGGAGGGGCAACTAGAGGGCATGGGTGGAAGCTGGAGGGAAATTCAGGGAGAAGAAGGAGGTGCTACTTCACCGAGAGGGTGGTGGAGCCATGGAATGCACTGCCCAGGGGCTGGTGAAGGCAGAGTCCAGTGGAGGGGTTCAGGAGGGGGTGGGACAGGTACAGGGAAGGGTTCTAGAAGCAAAGCCTGTGCAGCGGGAATATCCAGGACTGGGAAGGAGAAGCTAGAGAGGGTGAGGGAGCAGTAAGGTCAGCTCCCAGAGTGGGGGCTGACCAAATGAGCAGACACAAGAGACAGTTAAGCCTATTCTGCTGGCATTTTAGTATGTTAGTATGTTCTTGTATGACCATGTCCTCCTTCCGCTCCTGTCAAACATCTCTGCTTCATTCGACCTCTGTGTAAGAGTCCTGCCTCTCCTTGTCGGGTGATTCGATCCAACCACCCCTATTCAAACCTTGGGCGGCGCCTTGTCATCCCACCTGCCGAGGGTGGCGCTGGCGCTGCTGGAAGTGAGACAGCTACATCCACCGTGCTGAGCGAAGAACCCCAAAGTCTACCAGTCCAGCACCGTTACATATATAATACAGTTAACAGCTGCATATAAAAGTATTTATCACAATGTAAATAACTTTTATATACTTTGCCTTACTTAATACCTGCATTTGCTTACCCCTCGGTTGTAGTTGTATTCCCCATCCCCAGGTCGCACCTGGAAACGAGCAGATGCTCACGATGCCTCTCCCAGTTATCAAACGTTAAATAAATAAATAAATAAATAAATAAGGCTCAGAACTAATACAATTGTGATCTGGACAGAGGCACTTTCAGACAAAGCTCATGGCAGTCTGCTGCATTTGCCAGGAGCTAAAAAAAATATCTGAACAATTTTTAAAACCTGTAGGTCCTGCTCTTTTTAGCGGAATCAGTCATGCCAAACACTGGGAAGACCTTAGAAATAAAACCTTCGGTTCCCAGTCACACACACCCATTAAAAATATTTTCTCCCAAAAAATGAACTGCTTTTTAAAGACTATTTTTCTCCTTTTGGAGAAAGGAAAAAAGGACACAGGTGTACATTGCATCATAAGACTAATTTATTTCTTTTAAAATATGGAACATATGTTAAATCATTCTGTAAACCGTTAGTAAAGATTTGAAAAACAATGGCAATGAAATTATGATGGAACCTGCAATGTAACAGTTAAAAAGCAATTATCGTAATAAACTTAAGTTTAAAAAAAAAAAAGAAAAAGAAAACAAACTGCTTAAAGGGACACTGTCAACCGCTTAGGCCTCAAAGTGTCCCTAGTTTAAAAAAAAAAAAAAAACAACACTTACGATTATTCTGTAAAGACTGCTTATGCAGTTAGTAGTTTTGATTCAGATTATTTTTTGCTTTTAAAAAGTGAAAACTGACTGCCCACAATACTGGTGTTACCACACAAAAACAGTATAATGTGATCTTTGCAAAGCAAAAGAGCAAGCCCATATCAAGCGTGGGTAAAACAGCGAGGACCGGAACAAGCGACTGTGCTTCCCATTGCGAGGCACTGGCCCCAACACCTTTATTTATTATGTAATTCAAGGCCTTAGCACCTCCGGGACAGGGAATACCGGTTTCACCATTCTGGTACTCACCGTTATGTATTTGTCGTTATTTGGACTCGCTATTATGCATTCACCCAAATCATGGGTCACCCACAAAAAACAAGTTCGTTTATGTAACCCTCTCGATGAGGACATACATCTCTTTTACCCCTCGGGGAGTGCTGTCCTGTGCCTCCATTCCCCCCATCTCCATTTAACCCATTAGTATTTTTCCTTTGGCTGGTCTGAAGGAGCTGCAGACCCATTTCTGCACACTGGTGCAGTTCGGACTGCCCTGCGCATGTGCAGTAGTGCTTTTGTTTCTGACCACTGTAGCGGTCGCCCCGATCCCTCCCCGGTGATTCTGACCCTGGTGGTCAGTTAAGTGGGGGTCAGACACCCAAAGGAAGCGCCCGAGAGGTAGCACTAAAAGTTAGTTTAAAAGTGCCAGTAAGTGCTACTCAGAAGGGGCCCTCATGAATATTAACGAGGTACCTGAATAAACATGAGCTGGATCGCTGCTCCTAGGGGGCTACTGTGTTTGGCAGCTAGCGGCCGGCTGCAGGGAAGACTGATAACTATGAATACGGGGTTGCTTAAAGGACAGAGTCAGCTAACAGAGTGGGTGGGGCAAACATGTATACAGACTGTTTTGCTGGGCTGCACTAACGTTATGAAGTTGAGATACTATGTGACTGCAAGCGGTGACTGTTTATGAGCAGCCATATTGACACTCTGACCCACCATATCAGCCAATCAGCTATCTAGATGCCCAAAAACTGGCTGTGATGACTTATGTGAGATGTGAACTAATTTCAGTCACCAAGACCTTTGCCAATCAGTAACTAAAGAGACTGAATGACCTGGGGGTGGTGTACAGGCCACCCTCTCAAACAGAGAAGTAAGACAGGAACTAGCAGGACAGATCAGGAGGACCTGCGAGAAGGGTAGTGCGGTGATTGTGGGGGACTTCAACATGCCAGGGGTGGACCGGAATACTCCAAGAACTAGGAATAAAAGGGAGCAGGTACTGCTGGATATCTTCCAGGACAGCTTCCTGATGAAAATGATCAGTGAACCAAACAGGTTAGGGATTACCCTTGATCTCGTGCTGGCAAATGGAGAGTTTGTGAGGGAACTGAGTGTGGAAGAACCACTGGTGAGGAGTGGCCACCATTCAGTATGGGTAAGGAAGGAGTGAAATCTGGCACAAGGGTGCTGGACTTTAGGAGGGCCGACTTCAGGAGGATGGGGAAGTGGTAAAAGGCTACCTGGCCTGAATTCAACCTAGTATGGGCACTTACCAGATGTGGGAGCTCATAAAGCTGGGGATTGTGGAGGCAACCAGAACCTGCAGCAAGGCCCAGAGCAAGAAGGCCAGGGCAAAGAAACCTAGCTGGGTGAGCAAGGAGGTCATGGAAAAGGTAAGGAGGAAAACAGCTGCCTTTAGGAGGTACACAAAAATAAATAAATAACAGGGAGTGGGATGACAGGGAGGAGTACTTGAAGGAAGCAAAGGAGGAACAGGGCAGTAAGGGCAGCCAAGGCATCTATGGCTAGGCCAGGCAGGGCATTCTGAAGGGAAGGACTTATTCAGGTACATCAGGAGAAAAGGAGCTGCAAGGACTGTAGTAAGGCTTGGGGGCGGGTGGTGGAAGCAGGCATGATAAGGCAGAAGGCTAAACAGGGTGTGTACCTCAGGATTGGAGGATGGCTCATGTGGTGCCCTCCACAAGAGCAGCCCAAAGATGAACTGGGAACTACAGACCGGTGAGCCTCACATCCTATTGGAGAAGCTGATGGACATCCTGAAGGAGAGGCTGAGGTCCTCCTGAAGACCAAAAGGGCTACAGGGCAGCAGACAGCATGGCTTTGTCAGTGGCAGATCCTGCTAAAGCAAACCTGGTGGAGTTCTATCATTGGGAACTAGACAACTGGAGGGGCCATGCAGTGAAAGTCCTGTACCTGGACTTCAGTAAGGCATTCAACTTTGTGCCGCATGAGAGGCTGGGAAGTAAGTTAGAAGGCACAGGGGTGGGTGCAAAGCTGGTGAGATGGGTAGGAAACTGGCTTCAGGGAAGACAACAGGTGGTGGGTGGGGAGTTCTCATCCCAAGGGTTGTGACGAGCGGTGTTCCGCAGGGCTCAGTGTTGGGACCAGTGCTGTTTGGGATATTCATTGCAGACATATCATTGGGCATCAAGAGCAAGATCAAGATCAGTCTGTTTGATAGCGACACCAAGATGGAAGCAGTGGTGGATGACCTAGGAGGATGGCAGGATTCCAGGATGATCTGGAAAAGCTGGAAACCTGGTCAGATACCTGGCAGCTGGAGTTCAATGCCAAGAAGTGCAAGGTGCTGCATTTTGGGCCAAAAAACCCAAGGAGGAGTCACCAGCGGGGGAATGCAGCTAGCGGAGACAGAGAGCGAGGAGGATCTGGGGGTGCTCACTACGGGGTCAATGAACAACTCAGCACAATGTAGGAAGGCAGCTGCAAAGGACAACAAAATGCTAGGTTGCACTGCAAGGGGTATATCCTTTGGGGGGGGGGGAGGATTCTGCCACTGTATAGATCATTAGTTAGACCGCACCTGGAGTGCTGTGTGCAATACTGGCACCCGTATCTGAAGAGAGACATTAAGTTACTGGAGGGGTTGCAGCGAAGGGCAACAAGATGATTATGGGCTGGAGGACTCACCATACGAGAGGAGGCTGAGGGAGTTGAACATGTACTCACTGGAGAAGAGGAGGGACGGGGGAATATGACTGAAACCTTCAAGTACATGAAAGGAATAAACAAGACAGGTATGGAGGGGCTGTTCAAAGTAAGGGAGGGTAAGGACACCTCGGGTCATGACAGGAGACTAGAGGAAGGAAAGTTCAGGAGGGAGATGAGAAGACACTTTTTTTTTTTTTTTTTTACACAGAGAGGGTGGTAGCTGTGTGGAATGCATTACCAGTGGAAGTGATATCCTGTAGAACAGTGGACTGCTTCAAAAAGGGGCTGGGACAGGGAAAGGGAGAAGAATCAAGGGAGGGGAAGGAAGGGGGCAGCTGCAGAATAAGGGGTGCTAGCTGCACAATCAAACAGACTTGATAGACCACTAGGCCTTTATCTGCTGGCAAATTTTGTTATGTTCGTACTATTAATATTGGTGATTGATAACTGGAATCAGCCAAATCAGAGGGCAGGATTTTTGGGGAAAAACCCCATGGACTTTGGGCAGTCCAAGCTGGGTTCTGATCGAGTCAGGAAGGGCTCTGTGTTGTGTGGTGAAAGTCTAAAGGGCTTTTGCAGGACTTAATCAGAGTATTGCAGATGTCCGAAGCTGAAGGATTCTCGAGGTTTAAAGTAACTGAGCATTTACTAAGCGTTCCAGGCATCTGGCGAAAATTGCTGGGTTTTGAGGAGACTTGCTTGCTGCAGTGATCCTGCATCATTTGGGACTGAGAGGGAACCCTGAGCTGAGAAAGAGACTTTCTTGGAACTGTGTGTGAGCGAGAGTTAAAGGTGGGTGCCATTGTGAATCAGAGAAACTGGGAGAGGAAAAAGGTGAGCAGGTATCCTATGTTTCAGGAACCTGTTGCTGCTGCTGAAACCCAGCTGTGTAAAGGAACTGTTAAGTTTGGAGTTTGGAATCTGTTGCCAAAAGGCGCTGGAAAGGGAAAACGTTGAGAAATTGTCTGGCTGCACACCGGAGCCATGTTCCCATGGGAGAGAAAGGTGGAACCAGGGACTTCCCAGCTGCAACTCAGAGCCAGGTAGGGAACTTGCCAACCCTTACTGAGTGGGGTCTACTGGCTGCAGAGGACCACTGGCGCATGCTGGAGTGCTAGGGCATTCTTGACCTGTGAGGGAGCCGGGCTGTGGAGCCAATCCTGGGTCTCGGTCCTCTGTGGTTTGGTGGACCTTGCATTGGAGCTCTGCACCGGGCCTGAATGGGCTGAAGGGGACAAGCAGCCAGACCTTAAGCAAGGCAACAAGCCACCAGACCTTAAAGCAAGGCAACAAGCTCTCTAGTCAGTTACTGCTGCCCAATTGTTGCTGCCTTCTTTGGACAGTGTCTGCTGAACTTGGAATTGCTGGAAGCCCCTGGATCCAGAGACTGCAGAGAACTTTGGAACCGTGAGTAACTTAGGCCTGCCTCAAACAAGGGATCTAGGAAAGGGTGCTAGCAAACCAAAGTTTAAAACTTTAGAGTTTCATTCTTAAATATTCTTCAAGGGCCCCAAAGCCAGCTAATCTGCAGTACCATCCAGGCCTGCACCATCACAGGGTACTGCCTGTACAGTGGCGGATCACCTTCAAGGTTGGTCTTCTGACCTACAAGGCCCTACACGGACAGGGTTCGAGCTTCCTGCAAGAGCTCCTGACTCCTTACTGCCCTAGCTGACCACCCCACTCAGCTGACAAGGGATTGCTAGAGGTTCCAAGGGTACGGCTGAAAACTTCTGGGTCGCAAGCCTTTATGTATGTAGCCCCCACCCTGTGGAACTCTCTACCTCGTCAGATTAGAGAGCGCCAGATCTTGGAGAGCTTTAAGATGTTTTTTTATTATTCTATTGGTTTTAATGTGTTTTTGATAACATTTGTACAGCACTTTTTCTGAATTGCGCTATAAAAATTAACATTATTACTATTACTCTTTAGACTGAACTGGGGTTTCACTGATACCAGTGGGGTGGTGTTGGAGTGGCTTTGCACTGACACCTTACTGTTAACTATTACAACTCCTTTTCTCTTCACGCTTTCCTGTTCCAGGTATCCTCCCCAGCCCTCCCACCAAAAAAAGCTGTGTTTTGTTTGTTGTAATTGCTGTGAGAAATGTATTTTCTGAAAACTGTCAAGTATATATGGTGTATGGTTATTGGGAACAACCTGGTATCCAGTGTGCAGGTTAGCTGGAAGGTGAGGTGGGTAGGCATAGCATCACAAGGGCTGTACCCAGCAGACACCTGGCCCTGGGTACAACCCCCTGTTGAACCCATTATTCTGATAATGAGAGACTTCAACATGCCGGATACAGATTGGTCAACACCTGCAGGAACATCTGCCAGAACTAGACACATGGTGGATTTCCCTGCAGGGGGAGGGCCTCAAACAACTTGTACAACAATCCACAAGAGACAGGGCTATCCTAGATCTAGTACTGACTAACAGGGAAGGGATCACAGATCTCCAGGTAGGTCACCTGGGGGCCAGTGACCATCACATGGTATGGGTCAATTTGGCCACTACAACTAAATCATCCCATTCCAAGGCAAAATATGGGACTTCAGAGGAGCTGATTTTGATAAGATGGTGAACAGAGTTAAGCTAGCCCTGGCAAAAAAAAAAAACAGGTGAGGATGTACAGGCAAAGTTGGCAAGCATTAAGGATGCACTACTTGAAGCAACATCCCATTGTGTTAGACAGAAAAGGAAGTGCAAAAGAAGAAGGAAACCACTTTGGTTCTCAAATACAGTAGCAGAAAAGGTCAGAGCCAAAAGGCTGGCCTTCAGGAAATATAAGAGAACACAGCAGGAAGAAGATAGGGAGGCAAACCAAACTGCAGTAAGGGAAGCAGGGAAGGCAGTAAGGCAGGCAAAGTCCCAAACTGAGGAAACACTAACACAAACAGTAAAAGAAGATGACTTTCTATAGATACATTAGTGAAAGGAGAAAGTCCAGAGGGGTATTGCTAAGCTCAAAGGAGAAAAGGGGTCATGTGGAGGAGGACCCTGTAAAGCATCTATCCTAAATGGATACTGTTGCTCAGTATTTACTGAAAAGAAGGTAGGGCAGGGCCCACAGCTCAGCACCATGGACACAGCGGGAGGAGGCGAGTACTACTCCTTCACAAAGAAAGGGTCCACAAGAGCTCTCTAAGCTCAGGGTGGACAAGGCAATGGGACCTGATGGCATACATCCCAGGGTACTAAAGGAGCTAAGGGTGGAACTAGCACAGCCATTAGCAGAACTGTTTAGTAAGTCTCTGAGCACAGGAGAGGTCCCAGAAGACTGGAGAAGGGCTCATGTGATCCTGCTCCACAAGAGTGGTAGCAGGGAGGAGGCAGGAACTACAGACCAGTCAGTCTTACCTCAGTAGTGGGCAAGATTATGAGGCACCTTAAGGAAAGGATAGTGCAAAACCTGGAATCCATAGGGGCACAGGATCCAAGACAGCATGGGTTTGCAAAGGAAGGTCCTGTCAAACTAATCTCATAGATTTCTTTGACTGGGTAACCAGAGTGGTGGACCAAGGGGAGCAGTTGATGTTGCCTACCTTGACTTCAGCAAAGCTTTGACACTGTTCCACATAGAAGATTGATAAACAAGCTGGGTAGGCTTGGGGTGGGTCAGAAGTTGGTCAACTTGGTGGCAAACTGGTTGATGGGCAGAAAACAGAGAGTGGTGGTAAATGGTATGCAGTCAGAAGAGATGCAAGTCACAAGTGGGGTACCTCAGGGATCAGTCTTGGGGCCAGTCCTCTTCAATATCTTCATCAGTGACATTGCAGATGGACTAGAGGGTAAGGCCTGTCTGTCTGCAGATGACACCAAGATCTGCAACAGAGTAGATGATCCAGATGGGGTGGGCAGAATGAGAAGAGATCTAGATAAACTAGCAAAATGGTCGGAAGAGTGGCAGCTGGGATTTAATGCAAAGAAGTGCAAGATCATGTACATAGGAAAGAGAAAGCCTGAAGCCACCTATAGGATGGGAGGGGAGTTGCTGGCAGTCACAAAGGAAGAAAGATTTGGCCATCATCATTACCGATGACCTGAAATCATCCAAGCAGACCATTAAAGCAGTAGGTAAGGCTAGGGGATGTTGGGGTGTAGTAGGGTATCACAAGTGGAAGAGGGAGGTAATAATCCCTCTTTATTAAGACACTGGTTAGGCCCATCTGGAGTACTGCGTGTAATACTGGAGGCCACACCTTCACAAGGACATTAACCAAATTGAGGCAGTCCAGAGAAGGGCAACCAAAATGGTGCAGGGACTGCATCAGAAGACATACGAGAACAGATTAACGGAGCTCAATATGTATACCGTAGAGCAAAAGAGGGAGAGAGGTGATATGATCGAAACATTCAAACACCTTAAGGACATTAACAAGGTGAACGAGTCTAACATGTTTCAATATAAGAAAATGCAGGACAAGAGGACACAGCATGAGACTAGAGGGAGGCTGATTAAGCGGTAATGTGAGGAAGTTCTTTTTCACAGAAGGAGTGGTGGATGCATGGAACGGCCTACCTCAGGACGTGGTGGCTATGATTACAGTGCAGGGCTTCAAACAGGCATGGTATAGGCATAAGGGAGCAATACAGATGAGTATGAATAGATAGGCCACTGACAGCAAAGGACGATGACACATTTATAAGGTAGAAAAAGAAATGGGCAGACTGGATGGGCCTTGCGGTCCTTATCTGCCGTCAACTTCTATGTTTCTAGGTTTCTATCAACCTACTCTGGATGGAGGCACCATGCTATTTTACTATTACTTTGGGATAGGACCCCTGATCAACACCGTAGCAGGACCCAGACCCCTTAAATCTGTGTGGTAGTCAACAGGCAAGGGTAGTAGCCCACTGGCACATGGTACCTGGGCTATATTTACATTTCTTGACCAACTCCCACTGCATCTTTCCTGGACTTAGAAATACTGCCAACACAGTCTACTCACTCATTATGTAGTAGTAGTAGTAGAGGAAACTATTGAATCATGAGTCACTGCACTGATTCAGGGTGTTACTAATGTTCAGAAGTTAGGAATAATAGTAGTTCAAGGATTTGAAAAAAAACAAGACTTGGTACAGTGCAGTCGGCGTGGGACAGGCAGTGGCTGCCTATAATAAGGTAGTCTCAGAGGTGCTTGACACATCACATCAGTCTGTATACAACCCAGATCAAGGGTCAGAAGTTGGAGTGTTGCTGGCAGAAGACCTGCTTAGGAGGACAAACTGGCCTTGTGTGCTCACTATCGTTGAGTACTTTTATTGTTCTAATCATATGTCATGGTATTTTATGTGGAAAATGCATAACAGATGCCCATGGTGGCCCAGTGTAACTTGTAAAGGATCATGGGTACAAAGAAAAGCAATGGGCCCCCCAAAATGATGCAATTTATTGTTACTAGGCAACTAGGCAGAGAAGCTGTTTGCTGCTAGTCAGGGACTAGGGTTTAATTCAATCACTTAGCAGGAGACAAAGCAGAACTGGAAGCAGGCACATCCATTTGTGTCTGAATAGCCCTCAGCATCTACAAGTGCCATTTCATCTGGCTTCCTTTTGTCTCTGCTACTCTACACTGACAATCTCATTACAGCTAAATGGATTACCATCTACTTAGGTGGCTGTACTGAGTGTAGCTTAATTACAGCTATTTCAAAAGGGGGTGGGGGGCTGGATGGTTTCCTAAAATTCCCGTCTACACTAGCCGACCTTCAAGCCTTTTTTTCTCTCATACTAAAAGATGACTGGTTGTGTAGCCATGGAGATGGCATCCTAGCCAATTGCAGAGGACGTCAATATCCACTGGACTTGCCCTTTGAGAAACCCCATAAAACAATGGTGCAAGACTCTATCTGTGCTTTTTGCATTTCGGGATTGTTGAGTACATAGAGGTCAATGGGGCACAAGATCCAAGGCAGCATGGATTCACAGCAGGAAGGTCACGTCAGATGAATCTAATCGATTTCTTTGACTGGGTGACCAAAGTAGTAGACCAGGGAGGGCTGTGGACATGGCCTACCTAAATTTTAGCAAGCGCATTTGATACAGTCCCATACAAAGATTAACAAACAAATTAGCCAGCCTGGGAGTGGGTCCCAGGGTGGTAGCCTGGTAAAACACTGGCTGGACAACAGAACACAGAAGGTAATAGTAAATGGAGTCTACTCTGAAGAAAGGGGTTTATAGTGGGATACTGCAGGGTTCAGTACTGGGTCCAGTCCTTTTAATATCTTTATAAGTGACACTGCAGAGGGTCTGAAGAAAAGTATGCCTCTTTGCAGATGACACAAAGATCTGCAACAGGGTTGATACACAAGGGGTGTGTGGAAAGGATGAGAAGGGACTTGGCAAGGCTGGAGGAATGGTCGGAAGTATGACAGCTTGGATCTAATGCAAAGAAATGCACAATAATGCACCTGGGAAACAAAAACCCAGGGGAAAGAGTACACAATTTGGGGGTGGGGGGGTAGTAACAACAACAAAAATGGAAAGGGACCTGGGGGTAATCATATCAGATGAACTTAAGGTTAGCAAGCAATGTGAGAAGGCAGTAGGGAGGGCTGGGGGATACTGGGATGTATAGGGAGAGGCATCACCAGCAGAAAACAGGAAATTGTTATCCCTCTGTACAGACAGTTGGTGAAACACCATATGGAGTACTACATCCAGTTCTGAAGACCCCATCTCCGCAAGGACATAGACAGGATGGAGGCAGTTCAGAGGAAGGCAACTAAAATGGTGCAGGGTCTGCAAAAGAAGCCATATGAGGAGAGACTTAAGGAGCCTAATATGTACAGTATACCCTTGAGGAAAGGAGGGAGAGGGGAAACATGACAAACTTAAGTACCTCAGTGTAATCAACAAAGTCCAAGAGAGTATCATCTTTCAGAAAAAGAGATGTGCAAGAACAAGGGGACATAATTTGAAGATGGGGGGGGTGTGTGAGGAAGTATTTTTTCCAGAGAGGGTGGTGGACGCATGGAACCGCCTTCCTGAGGAGGCTGTGGGGTCTAACACTGTGGAAGAATTCAAGAATGCATGGGACAGACATAAGGCAATTCTTGTGGGGGGTATGAAGAAACAGGCCGTTGGTTAACTAGGATCTGCAGCTTATCCAGTAGGTAGGGAAATGGGCAGACTAGATGGGCCAAGCGGTCCTTATCCGCAGTCAAAGTCTATGTTTCTATGTTTCTGTCTGGTTAGAGAGCAGAGACAATTTCTCTCAATATTTCTCCTGGACCAAGAGCCAAGACTAGTTACCACTTTTAACAACACTTTTGCACTACAAACTCGGCAACTATGGACTTGAGGTAGAACTTTCAAACAAGAATTCTCAAAGTTTAGTTTTTTTTGTATACTTCCATTTTATTTTCCAAGTCCTGTAACCAGTGTCTAAAATTTGTCTTGTTATTTACTGCATTTAAAAGTTTTTGGCTTACTCTACCTCCCCCCACATACAATTTTTTCTTATTTTCCATTTTTCTCCACCTCCCCAGGCCAAGGCATACAAATGCGTGTGGAGGTGCACGCAACGCCAGGATCCTTAGGTGGTTCATCCCCAGGTAGTTCCCTCTCTCGCCTAGGCACCTTCCACCTCTTCCTCCTCTCACTTTGCCGCTTTTACATCTTCCAGACCAGCCACTAGGGGTTCCTGCAGTTTCCCCGCCATGGTCCTGGTCAATACCCCACTGGCTGAGAAGGGTCCACCTTGTCTCGCTGCTGCATTCAATGTCCACCAGGATCTCCTGTCAAAGTCCCAGTTGAAACCAGTGTTCCAACTATCCCATCATTGTGGGATAATGATGGACACAGAGGCAGGTGGGCAAGCAAAATAAAGTTAAGATTTTATTGTTACAGCTAAACAAAATAAAACAGACTTATTTGGCAAAAAATAAATAACATTCCAAAATGGTCCACTTTGTTTCAGTGAAAACAAAATCGTACTCACGAGTAGACAGCTAGGGTACTCACAGGGTCAGTCGCCTACAGAACCTCGTATTCAACAGATTTCTTTATCCTAAGGGCTTTAATATATAGCATGGCTGCAACATGTGATGAAAGAAGCCCTGCCCACTCACATAACAGTTTTGAAAAAAACAAACTTAATTATACTCTAATAATATTATTTAAGGAGTAGAGTTGTGTCCTACGATGTCTACGTCCACTTAATACAGTCCAAAAGTAAATAGCCTTTAAAACAGGGGTTCATGCTAAAATCCTGGTGCAAACCACTCCCACAGGTCCTCTGTACCATAAATAAGTGAATGAGATTGCCGGCCGGCTCTTAAGAGGAATGGTACAAAAGGCTTGCGGAGGGTCCAGACAGGAAAGAGTGCGAAAACCCAAACAACTAGTAAGAGAAACAGCACTCATTTTCCACTACTAAATGGAAGTCTACTGTTATGTATGCTGTTGACATTCTTTCTTTTGTAGGCTGCACTGGGAAAGAGGTGCACTCTCTGTTTGTTCTCTGATACAAGCATTCATCTCAATCCCTCTGCGGCTGTCTGCTTAGGTCCTTACAGCCCGTAGATGAAGCAGACACCCACCCAGAGCTTAACAGCTCGTAAAAACAGTCCTTCCTATCGCTGTGCCGACCACTGGCAATCCACAGACAAGTACTGCTTGCCAGTGGCGGCTCACATGCGTTGAAAGACAGGAAAAATGTTACCCTCCCAAGCACTGACAAACCCTTTTCTTTTAACCCAAATCTTATATAAAATGGATCAAATAAATTGACAACATAGAGAGTTGTCCAAGTCAGTGCTAGGTTAGTGCGACTCAACTCTATCCTAACATTACTATGCAATTATAACAAGAAATGGGTAGACCCAGGTAAACTGATACAGAACAAAATGCGGGCATCGCAACACTGGATGCCCCTAATGTGTTACTGTTTTATAGAGCACAGTGATAGACATGAGACCAGAGAGCAGGGAGTTTAAGAGGGATAGCAAGAGATAACTGCAGATGGCCTGCACGCAGAAAGAAGGGGGGAGGAGGAAGGGACAAACAGACAGGAAGAGATAATGCTGTTGCAGCAGACTTTGAGAGAAGCAAGTAGGAGAAAAGAAAACCCAATGGTCCCCTGTACACTGCCCTGTGACAGTCGCCCATGATATCCCCATGTCTAGACATATGGGCATCGCTTGCATCACACAGCGATTGGACCAAAATGTCTATTGCCCAACTTCACCCAGCAGGTGAAAGAATATTTCAGGTCTTGACTGGTGCCAACAGATAGGGAAGGCAGGTAGTAAAACAAAAGCTGCCCTACTTCCTTGCTCACTGTGGATGAGTCATTCCAGAGGGTAGGAATGGGTATCGTGGAACCCTTGAATACCCCAAGCTCCTCGGGGACGTTTATCCTGACAGTGGTCGATTACGCCACCCAATACCCAGAGGCGGTCGTCCTCTCCTCAATTAAGGCAGATAAAGTGGCAGACGCCTGGATAGGGATTTTCTCCAGTGTTGGGTTTCTGCAGGAGATTCTCTCTGATCAAGGGGATAACTTCATGTCGGACTCGATGAAGTCTTTGTGGGAGAAGTGTAGGTGGTGCAAAGATGCACGACACCTTATCACCCACAAGCCAATGAGCTTGTGGAACATTTTAATGGTACCTTAAAATGATGCTCCAAGTGTTGGCTGAACAAAGATAGAGGGTCTGGTGAGACCCCTCCAGAAAAAGCCATCTCTCAACCTGGACGTCCTAACGAATTACCATCCAATCTCCAACATGCCATTTTGGGCAAGGTTGTCGAGAAACTAGTGACACAGCAACTCGAACACCTCGTGTCCTTTGACATCTACGAGCCATTCTAGTCAGGTTTCACGTTAGGCACAACACTGAAATGGCATTAGTCAGGGTGCACAATGACCTCCTCAGGGCTAGAGATAGAGGAGACAGGTCAATTCTCGTTTCTCCTCGATCTCTCTCTTCAGCCTTTGATACTGTGGATCACATCGTATTTCTTGATTGTCTTCAAGAGTATTGTTGACTCACCAGTACTGTCATTGACTGGTTTGAGTCTCATCTCTCTGGCAGGAAGCAGCAGGTGATGATGGGGAATTTCTCCTCCTCCCCGATGCCCCTGCCATGTGGAGTACCTCAGGGTTCAAGCTTGTTGCCAATGTTATTCGTGGTGGCACGGGGTTATATATTTATACCACGAGAAGGAAACAGCGTATGCAATGATAGATATTCTTTGTGGGGGAGGGGTTTTGCCCCCATACCCCGCTGAACTAATACAGTCAACTTCGAGGTGGACACTGGGGCAAGAAATAAAATATGAACTCTCAGATTAATCCGTGATTTCAACCCACGCTCTGCACCCAACCGCAGTGGCCAAATACACTGCCACCTTCCTGCCGAAAGCAACAAGGAATAGCGATAGCATCGCATCGCTGATATTACCATCGCTCTACTCCCCACGGCTACTAGTAACATGCTCCTGCTCTCGCGAATTAGTGTGCACAGTTATCACCTGGTACCATTCGCAGTATACATGCTGCCCTGGAGAGCTCATTAGACAATACCATGGGTTGCATGGCTATGCAGATGATACCCAGCTGTATTTGTCTTTTGCCCCGAACACACAATGCCATAGAAACAACATAGACTATGACGGCAGAGAAGGACCGCCTGGCCCACCTAGTCTGCCCATTTCCTACCTATTGGATAAGCTGCAGATCCTAGTTGGAAGTGATTAACAACTGCCTGGCTGAGATAAACGATTGGATGTCCTCCAACTGGCTGCAACTGAACCTGGACAAGACAGAGGTACTGGTGATTGAACCAGGTCGCAGGTGTGACGGAGTGCCTCTGAAGTGGGTACAGGATTATTTCTGGGACCCACATCACTGATGGCGTCTCTAGGTGCGATGATCTTGGCGTTGTTCTGGACAGCAGATTGTCACTGATCTCAGGTGACATCTGTGGTCAAAAGTGTTTACCACTTGAGGAACCTCGCCAGGATTAAGCCCTAGTTCTGCCCAAGACCTGCCACCCTGGTACATGCCTTTGTGACTTGAGTTTGAGACTGAATTACTGCAAAGCTCTTTACTGGGGTCACTGGAGGGATCCTCCACTGACTGCAGCCAGTGCCGAACACAGTGGCTAGGTTGCTGATGGGCCCGTCAAGGTCCAGTCATATGACCCGGTCCTGTGGGCTCTGCACTGGCTGCCTGTCAGGTGGAGAATCTTCTTCAAGGTGGGCTTGCTCACTAGTTTTCAGAACGATTTTTAGAAACTTTAAGCTACCTTATGATGAAAATGAAACCCACCGCTCAACTAACAGAGACAACTAGCCCCACAGACTTGTATGGCGGAGGCCCCACACTCTCCCTGGTACCATGTCACAAAACTGGGGAGCGCGGAGCAGAGCAGGCAGACTAGGAGTGGAAGGGACTGTCTGCTCGTAGTTTGGCCAGAATTAAATTTACACACAGTAAAACAAATTTTTTCCCTCAATACAGAGGGCTATTGCCAACCCCAGGGAAGCAGGCTATGAAGCTCAAGCCTTAAAAATCACATTTACTTTAATGATTCCTGAATAGACATGAATGTGAAAATCTGTGTTTTCAAATTTTTTTTTTTTTTTTTAAATGGACGTTACTCTTCGGTTCTCCGAGGAACCAGTAATTAGGAATTTTTATTATGTCACGGTGACACACACACACAGCCCTGCTGGTGTCCCTCTCTGCTTGCTCCTGTGACACACAGCCCTGCCGGTGTCCCTCCCCACTCCGTTTGCTTCTAGGACACACAGCCCAGCTGGTGTCCCTCCCCACTCTGCTTGCTTCTGTGACACACAGCCCCACCTGTGTCCTTCCCCACTGTTTGCTCTTTCGGGACACTCACAGCCCCGCCGGTGTCCCTCCTTGCTCTGCTTGCTCCCATGACATACTTACCTGCAGGTGTCCCTCCCTGCTTTGCTCTGTTCCACGACACTCATGGCCCTGCCAGCATCCCTCCCTGATCAGCTCGCTTCCGAGACAGACTCACTACCCCCCCCGTGTCCCTCCCCGAATTGCTCTCCTCCGTGACACACTCACAGCCCCGCCTGTGTAGCTCCCCACTCTGCTCTCTTCCATGACACACTCACAGCCCTGCCGGTGACCCTCCCCGCTCTGCTCTCTTCTGTGACACACTCTCAGACCCGACGGTGTCCTTCCCCGATCTGCTCTTTTTTGTTACTTGTCGGTTTGGTCTCATCTGGTCTCTGCAGCATTGATGGGACAGTGAGGTATAGAAGACAAGTGTAATGGGTAAAGTCAGGAAGGTGTTGATTGTTAGGGCCCTGGTAGAAAGGGCTGTTAGTGCCATTGTCTGTGCTCCCCCTGGAAATTCTACTGAAATTCACTTACACCGATGCAGGGGGCGTAGGTGTAAACACTAGCAAGCAGCACACAAGTTTGAACAGCACAGTGTGCACCGCAACACAAATGCAAATGGATAGGTAAACACACCTATAATCAAAACTGCAGATCTGAACAGAATGCTGCCCAGGAAAACAAAACAATGCAAAACACTGTACAGCCCCGATTATCTGAACGCTTTGGGAGACATCAGATTTGTTTAGGGTTCAGATAATCGGGGTTCCACAACATTAGGCAAACCAGAGTTTGGATCACGCACCACAACAGTAGATATGAGAGTGCCTGCAGCAGGTCATTACGTGTGGGATTCAACCGCAGGCATCATTTCCAGTTTGAATGACTTTTCCCAGCAGTTGACTCTGGGACCTCCCCCTAGCACCACCATGTGGTGTTCACCTGGCAGGTATAAAAAGGGGGAGGTCCCAGCTACTCCTCAGTTCTTTTCAATCCTGGCGATCGAACATATCTCAGGCCTCCGATGGGAACCGTAGAGGGAAATCAAGGCAGCAGCTTGTGGAGTCATAAAAGACAGGAGCAAGGAACCCTTCTGATGCAAGAGCAAGGGGAAAGGACAGTGGGTCTGCAAAACCTGCTGTAAGAGATACTCTCGAAGATCTATTGTTACGGTAAGTTCTTATGCAACCGTACTACCTTCTTCGAGGTAATCTCTTGCAGCAGGTCATTACATGTGGGAAGATTCCCAAGCAATTATTATAGGAAGCGAATCAGAAGGTTTAGGACAATAGTCCTTCTAGGATGGCCCATCCAAAAATGGTTTGTCTCTTAGAAGTGATGTCTTGACTGTAATGCTTGGTGAAAGTATGTACAGTAGGCCACACAGCAGCTTTGCAAATATCCAAGGCAAAAACACCCTGAAAACATGCTGTAGAGGTGGCCATGTCTCTGGTAGAACGTTTGGTTGACAGAACTCTTCTTTGATGACTGGAAAGTAGGAACTCTGAAGATGACTTGTTGCATGCAGGTCACGGTCAAAAAGAACTGAGGCGTAGCTGGGACCTCGCCCTTTGACACCTGCCAGGTGAGCACTGTGACACGAAGCTCCTGCCATTCTTGAGGACTGACCTTTTCTTAAAATCTGTTGCAACACGTCTTCCATTTCTTAGCCTAATCTATCCTTTACAATTTCTAGTCCATAAGGTTGGCCACCTGTGGGCTCCCCTTCCCTTTCCTGATTATGTTATAGTGTCCGCTTTCATTTTCCTTTCCATCTCAGGTCCTCATACAGGGAGATTACTGTTGTGACCTCCGAGCGGATATAAAACAGGCGGTGTTCCTCGTTGTTGGATTTAGCATGCAATGGCACTATGTCATAACATTCTTTAATGTATATACCCTACATGCATAAACCTGTAAATGTTGAAAATACCATACCACTAAATGTTTTTGATAAAGGTAAAAAGTACTATGTAACTGTATATTATAGAAATTAAGTTAGTTGTGCTATTTAAAATGCATGTAAATTCTTGTAAGTTGAAGAAAAATGAAATGTCACGGTGATTTACATATATCCCAAGATACTTTGCATTATGAATGCATGTGTCGTCGTGTTTCTTTCAAACTTGGCTGGAGCTGGCCTGGTGGCATGGAGGGTTGAGGCACTGGATGCCACACCTCACGCCACATCAGCGACCCGTGTTCGGGAGTGGATGTGGGTCATTGGGGGAGAAGGACTGAGTGTCCCTGGGACTGCTCTCCTTCTCAGAGGGACTCCCATGAAGGTGCTGACTCCTGGCAGTGGATGGGGGATAGTGCTGGTCGTGGAGTAAAAAGAGGGGATGGCGCAGGTGGACGTCTGACGTGCAATGTGTGGGAGCGCATGTCACAGCATCCTTGGTGTCCCCAAGAATTGTGTGCTGTGGGGGGACTGGCCCAAACCCTCGCGTGTACAAGGATCCGCCTGCGGCGCTGCACTGGACATGCCAGGAGCTCCCTCTGGACCTGACCCACTGGTCTTCCACGATGGGGCCTGTGATGTGACCTATACAGAGGGAGATGGGAGGAATTCAAGATGCTGGCACAGCGCCCAGTGCAGGTGCCGCTGGTGGGATCTGAAAGGTGGACCAGAGGACCACCCCTGCCAAGGAGGCAAGACATATAAACAAACAAGCAAAAAAAAAAAATTTGGCTTATTGTCAATGCCCTTTGGGGTAACCTACGTTTCAGTGCTTCTGCACTGAGATTCTTTGTCTGTAGTGATAGCCCCACCACCTGGCAAACAAGGCCCACACATAGGGGTGGAGTAAAAATCTCAACTGCTAAGTTAGATCAGAGAGTCAGTAGGTACTGGCCAAGTGCAGAGAAAGGATATAAATAGTTTGCTGCTGCAAACTGATGTACTGAAGAAGGATATGCCATTCTTAAGGTTATCTCCTGCATTTTGAATAAACATCACAGAGATTGTGCTGAACATGAAGTTCTGTGTCTGGTCCATCTGTTACCCTACAACTGTTCACAAACACCACGTGGTGGTGGTGCTAGGGGAGGTCCCAGGATCAACTGCTAAGAAAGTCATCTGAAGGAAAAGATGCTCATGCAGATATCCCACATGAAAAGAAACCGATTCAAGATAATCTTGGGATTGAATATCATTTCTGGTAATGCTAACATTATAAACAACTGTTAATTAGAACTTTAATGGAGAACTGCACTGAATCTTTACGTCATTTTCCCCTAGTAGAAGTTGTTTTAAATACTAGTTTAAATTTTGAGTTATTGATCTATCTATACTGTTGTTTCAGTTATCCTAGTGGGTATCTTGGATTACATACTGCTGGTAGAACCATTCAGAACTGTATGATGTAGTTTATGTCCTCTCAACCACAGCATTCTATGGTAGAACATGGATGGCATACAAACAATACAAAGAGTAAAACAGGCAAAAACGACATCATAACAGTTCTAAAATGGCAGTGAACACCAGAGTGTAAATCAAAACACTCACCGTGTACTGGGGTTGTCAAGGTATCATGGTTTCACAGTATACTGCAGTATCTGGACGGAGAGATGGGTGGAAACATCTGTCTGCGAATGGACTACAGGACCCAAGGCAACATGGTTTCACCGGGGTCACGCCAGGCCAACCTCACTGACTTTTTCAACTGGGTGACAAGGGAGGTGGATCGAGAGGGCCTAGTGGACGTGGCCTATCTGGACTTCAGCAAGGCCTTTAACACTGCAACACAGAAGACTATTAAACAAACTGGGGAATACGCGAGTGGGCAGGACAGTAGTGAGGTGGGTAGGTAACTGGCTGGGTGGCAGGACGAGGGTGGTGGTAAGTAGCCATCATTCTGCAGAGAAGGGTGACCAGTGCGGTACCACAGGGATCAGTGCTGGGACCGGTCCTATTCAACGTCATCAGTGATGCTGCGCAAGACCTAGAAGGCAGAATTTCCCTGTTCGCTGATGACACGAAGCTCTGAAACATAGCGGACATGCCAGAGGGTGTAAACAGAATAAGGAGGGACCTGCAGAAGCTTGAAGAATGGTCAAGGGTTTGGCAGTTGAAAGTCAATGCAAAGAAGTGCAAGATAATGCATACAAGTCACAAAAACTCTGGAACATCATATCATTTTGGTGGGGGGAGGTGAGGATATAGCATGCACCAAGCAGGAAAAGGACCTTGGGGTTATCATCTCTGATGACTTCAAGGTAGGAAACAGTGCGACAAGGCAACAGGTAAAGCAAACAGGATGCTGGGATGCACAGGCAGGGGCATCACCAGCAGGAAAAGGTCGTCATAATTCTGCTATACAAGACACTAGTGAGGCCCCACCTGGAGTATAGTGTACAGTTCTGGAGACCTTACCTACGTAAGGACATAGACAGGTAGAGAAGGGTCAGAGAAGGACAACAAAGATAATACAGGGATTGCATCATAAGTCCTATGAGGACCGGTTGAAGGACTTCAATATGTACTCCCTGGGGGAGAGAAGGGAGAGGGGGGATATGATAGACACACACAAGTACCTCAGGGAGGAACAGGATGCAGGAATACCCTATTTTCCAGTGAAAAAGATGCTTCAGGACTAGAGGGTATGGGATGAAGTTGAAGGGAGGGCGGTTCAGAGGAAAAGTGAGGAAGAATTTCTTCACAGAACAGGTGGCTGACAAGTGGAACACCCTGCCAGAGAAAGTGGTGGGGGCTGAAACAATCACAGGATTTAAGAATGCATGGGATAGACATAAAGGAATTCTGGAGGTCAGGGGTAAGGGGCAACAGACTGTCCGTAAAACAAAGTGAACTTACAAGCTCAAAGGGGCAGATTGAGTAGGCCATAGGCCCTCATCTGCAGACAGTGTCTGTCTATCTATGCTATTGATACTGTGGGCAATTTTCGATACCACAATAACAGCGATTCACGGTACAGTATACCATAGGCATTGAGACCCAGAATTCTAAAAGAATTAAGGAAGGAACTAGTGAAACCACTGGCTACTCTTTTTAATAAATCATGGGAGGATGGTGTGGTACCCGAGGACTGGAGGAAGGCGGATGTGATTCCCCCTTCACAAAAGTGGGACCAAGACAGAGGCAGGAAACTACAGACCTGTCAGTCTGACCTCTGTGGTAGGGAAAGTGATGGAGTCACTTCTGAAGGAAAGAATAGTTGAGTACCTAGAGGTCAGTGGAGCACAGGATCCAAGGCAGCATGGGTTCACAGCGGGAAGGTCATGTCAGACGAATCTAATAGATTTCTTTGACTGGGTGACCAAAGTAGAGACTAGGAGGGGCTGTGGACATGGCCTACCTAGACTTTAGCAAGGCATTTGACACAGTCCCACACAAAAGATTATTAGTCAAATTAACCAGCCTGGGAGTGGGTCCCAGGGTGGTAGCCTGGGTAAAACATTGGCTGGACAACAGGACACAGAAGGTAATTGTAAATGGAGTCCACTCTGAAGAAAGGGCGGTTACTAGTGGGGTACCGCAGGGTTCAGTATTGGGTCCACTCCTTTTTAATGTCTTCATCAGTAGCATTGCAGAGGGACTGGAAGGAAAAGTATGCCTTTTTGCAGATGACACAAAGATCTGTAACAGGGTTGATACACAAGGAGCGTGGACAGGATGAAAAGGACTTGGCAAGGTTGGAGGAATGGTCAGGACGATGGCAGCTAGGATTCAATGCAAAAGTGCAAAATAATGCACCTGAGAAACAAGAACCCAGGGGAAGAATACACAATGGGTGGGGAGGTAGTAACAACAACATAACAGGAAAGGGACGTGGGGTAATCATATCAGATGACCTTAAGGTTAGCAAGCAATGTGAGAAGGCAGTAGGGAGGGCCGGGTATACTGGGATGTATAGGAGAGGCATCAGCAGCAGAAACAGGAAGTTGTTATCCCTCTGTACAGACAGTTGGTGAGACCCCATCTGGAATACTGTGTCCAGTTCTGAGACCCCATCTCCGCAAGGACATAGACAGGATAGAGGCAGTCCAGAGGAGGGTAACTAAAATGGTGCAGGGTCTGCAAGAGAAGCCGTGATGAGGAGAGACTAAAGGAGCTTAATATGTATACCCTTGAGGAAAGAAGGGAGAGGGGGACATGATAGAAACTTTCAAGTACCTCAAGGAATCAACAAAGTCCAAGAGGGTAGCATCTTTCAGAAAAGACTTGCAAGAACAAGGGACACAATTTAAAGATAGAAGGAGGGCGGTCTAGGGCAATGTGAGGAAGTATTATTTCACAGAGAGAGTAGTGGATGCATGGAACAGCCTTCCGAGGAAGCTGTGGAGTCTAAAACTGTGGGAGAATTGAAGAATGCATGGGACAGACATACGGCAATTCCTGTGGGGGGGGGGGGCAGGAAGATATAGGCTGTTGGTTAAATAGGATCTGCGGCCTATCCTGTAGGTAGGGAAATGGGCAGACTAGATGGGCCTAGCGGTCCTTATCTGCCGTCAAAGTCTATGTTTCTATGAGACCAGTTTCAACTATTTTCAAGAACTGTCCCTTCCACACCAATTCTCCCTGATGCAAGAGTTCAAGGAGACTTTTTTGTGCAAACATTTACTTCTGCAATACCGCAGTATTACAGGACAGTTATACTGTGAGAATTTCATACCGTGTATACATGGAGAATCACTTACTGCATAACTTGCATGGTAGCAGAAATCGCCACTTCTTACCAGTAACCCAAGCCACATATATATATACTGTGTTGGGAATTATCTGGGAAAATATTTACCCAGGAAAGAGACCTGGATGACAATGTAGACTATATAAATGTAAACCAGACTCTGCAGTGCCCAAGGCTACACAGCACATTGAGTGGACATATAACAAGTGTCAAGGAGTTATGATGGCTCCACCCATCCCCTATCTCATCACTCACCTGGTAATATCTCTAGGTAGTGACTGAGATTATTAATAGACTAATATAGATAAGGGAAATTGTTTAACCAGGAAAGGAACACTAAGCCAGAGCCTGTAAACCATATGCAACCTAGAGGCACAAGGAAGTTAAGTGACTCGCTCAGGGTCACACAGTGTGCAAGTGGGAGCTGTGGGATTCAACCCAGGTCTCCGGGTTACAGCTCAGTGCCTTTTTTTTTTTTTATTAAAGTTTCTAGTAACCGGGTAAGGCCCATTAGGCACAAGTGGGAACACTAGGGAGGTGAAGTGACTTGCTCAGTCACACCCGGTATGCAAGTGGAGGTTGTGGGACTCAAACCCAGGTCTGCTGGATGTACCACCTTCATTCACAGCTCCTTACTCTAACCCCTAGGCTATACTGCCAGCCCCTCTCTATAGTCTTAACCCCCACACTATATAGATGGAACAATAACATAATTTGACCCAGAACTTAACACCAGTTTCTACTGGGAAAACTGACTCACAGATTCAGCATAGTCCCCTTTAACACTAAACATGGGACCCCGTACTTTTAACCATATTGTTTAAATACTAGTCATTCTGGCCATTTGCTCCGCCTGTGCTCACGCATTTAATGGCGAAGTATAGAATCATTGTAACCACCTCTAACGAGCCTCGTCGGGCTCTGGGTGTTTTATTTAGGGATTTGGAATGGATCATACCTGTTCGACTCCAGCAGCGCCTCCCAAAGGTTAGGAGGTTCACCATACTTCTATACCGCTTCTTGGCCGTTCAATGGTGTCAGAATTCAAGGGTGGTTCCGGGGTCGAGCCCACTACTCCATTCTCCTGTGGGCCCCCTTGTGATTCATGGCCATTTTCATGAGGGGCACCGACATACCTCTCAACTGTCCCTGATTTTCAGGGACGTCCCTGATTTTGCCTGAAAATTTTCCTCTGTCCCTTGTAAATTTTGTGTTTTTGTGACAGAACAGCAAGGATTAAAATCACAAAATAATGTCAGACATTAAAGTTACAAACTTGTTCTTCTTCAGAAAATGCATCTTAACACAGATCTCCCTATTCTATTAACATTCTGAGTGAATAGTACCAATTTTTAAGATGTGTCCCTGATTTGGGGTCTTTGTCCCTGATTTTTTTTAAGTCTTGTCCCTGATTCAGGAGGCAAGAGGTTGAGAGGTATGGGCACCGACCTCAGTAACGGTCTTCAATGGTTTCTGTTCTGTCAGCGACATCACCAGGCTCTGCTACATTTGCGACGATGTTGGTAAACAGCATCGGCCCTGCTCCGGATCGCCTCCACACCTTTGCACACCTTAAAAACAGAAATACGTTACATGGCATCTCTCTCTCTCTAAACTCCCTTAAAGCAACCACACGCCGTCTGCCTCACGAAGCTTCGTGCAATGCCACAACTTGTTGCAAAACTTACCTAAAAAAAATACGACAACGATACCGGAGTATTAAGCGACCCCTCTTGCGCTCGCAGATATTTACGGCGTAGTATCAACTCATGCTTCTACTCAGCGTTTGCTACCCTTGTCATCCGCACTACGCATGCGCAGTTACAAGTTCAACCTGTGCCGTAATGTTTCAGCTTGTCGCTCGCCCAGTTGACGGCGCTGTCCGTGTGTCGACCTCTGTAATCGGTAGCCAGGTGTGGGTCTCTGATTTATGGGGGTGCTTGCTTACTTTATCTACCGACCACAAACATGTCATAAAAAAATAGAATAGTCGTGGCCCTGGGTGTTTACATTGTAATTGACCCACAGCATTCTGAGAATGGAGTCTCTCTGGCTGATATAATGCGAGGCTGCGCAGCTTTCAGAGACTACTCGGTATTATAAAATGGGTGTAGCAAAATAAGAGTAATGATTGGCTAGAAAATCGGTGCCATATATGTATTACACATAGAAACAAGCACTTGTCAATGCCGAATGTTTGTTTATTGGCATTGGTAGTGTAGGAGTTATAAAGCTGCATAATATGAATGGCAGTGAAGTACTGAACTGAACCCAACCCTACCACCACCCTGCAAAGATCGAGAGGCATTGGGGTGTGCCTTTGGGGCATCAGGCATATTGGCCAGGCCATTTCACTACACCCCACCCTGTAGACACTGACAAGTGTCACAGTGTGTCTTGGGGTCTTTGGGCTTTATGCTCACAGCATTCCATCAGGAAATATGGTTAGACAGGTGCAGTATAGGAGAATGGGGTGAGCTTTGGGGCCCAAGAATCCAAGGCATACCTCGATGCCTGTCACTGGCTGCAGGGTGTGGGTGGGGGGTGGAATGGTATGAGCATTACAGGCGACAATCCCAAGTCACACCCCGATGCCTGTCAGTCTCTACAGGGTGGGGCGTTATGGTCGGAAACCCTAACGCTCCAGGCGTTCATTGGTATTTTCACTCCAATTTTTCAACATGGTTTTTGCTGACCCCCACCTCATGAACAGTGGCAATATCAGTTTGTTAGCCGAAAGCTGATTTTGCACAGTGACCACCCATTTGGCACCACAGGTGCGAATACACTTTTCGAAGAGGATGTGAAAAATTACAGCTGTACTGTTCATGAGGAGGTGTAAAAAATGGCAATGTTGAAAATGTGTAGTGAAAATATAAAAAAACTGGTGAAGTCATGAGCGTGCATAGAAACTGTAATTAGTTTGGGGACTGTTTACAGCAGATTGTCAACGCAGGCATTTTGGGACCTCAGCTCATGAACAGTGTCACTGTGATTTTGGTAATCTGTCCCAAGCACTGATTTCCCACAGCGACCACGCATTTCTGTGCCAAAAGTGTGAAAACACATTTCGGCCAGGGTGTGGAAAATGACAGCTGTACTGTTCATAAGGAGGTGTGGAAAAATGCCACTGTAGAAGATCTGGACTGAAAATATTACAAATTCGTGAAGTTGCATGGGTGCGTGGAAACTGCGCAACGGACGTCAGTAACACAGTCATTTTATGGACTTTCACCAGGAACAGACATATTTACAGGGAACGGGTGCTGATGGGCGGGTGCAGCCACTGCACCACATTAGCGGTAGGGTTTGGCAGAGTTAAACAGCACTGGGTTGGCACTGTTCAGCCGTGCCAAAACTGCTGAATATACCACTGCTCTCATTTGCATAGGCACAGCAGTATATTCTGCACAGGCATGCTGCTGTGGTAGTACAGTGCACTGGGGCCCTCTGAATGTGGCCCCTGCCCTGACCACTGGTGCTATTCACAGTTAGCGTGGCACTATCCCAGTTACTGCTACATTGCCATTTGAATATGAAGGCCTCTGGTTTTTGTTCCTCAAAAAAAATAGAATTTTTTTTTTTTTTGCCGACTACGAAACATATCCCTATATATGTTATTTAACTCTGGCCTGGTTTGTATTCCTACGAGCGTATATTGTGATTTAATATAGTGTAACCTGTTATCTGATTGTTTCTGGTTTGTACCCGCCCGGGTCGTGCCTGAAAACAGTCATTGCTATGGCTGGCACACCTACCCGGTCATCAAAAACTAAATAAAATAAATAAATAAAATATTACTTAGAACAATGCATGGCTAGGAGTGTGTTACCTGACAATTTTGTATATTGTGGTTCTAAAGACGTTTTGTAAACTTCTCAAGCTTTGCTCGTGAGGTTTACCTGCATCCTTAGAACCCACTGATTCAAATGATGGCTGGAATACACACTTGACCATGCAACATCCTCCATGTACAATATAGGAAATGTGATTAAAATTCATCCAATGGGCCAGCGTGGAGCTTGCACAATACCTTTAATTGCCAAAACCAGTAATTATAATACAAAATGCTAGGTACTAGAATTGCTTGTTTAATTTTACACCCTCTCAGTGTGTGTTTCTTACCACTCATACTTTGTTCTTGTGGTTTATTGAGCAACACAGACCTCAGATGTGTAAAGCAAAGCAAACAAAAAAAAATAAACTGGTAATACACTACTGCCCTTATATTATTCTCTTCATAATCACCTCAACGTGCTCTGTACCAGCCTTAAGCAAAGAGTGTAGCATTTTTTTTGCAACATTAAGTGTATTTATTTACTTTTTTTTTAAATGTTTGGCCAGGAAAGACACGCTAAACCAAAGTATGTTTCTAGGTATATCCTGGGAGCATAGGGAAGTTAAATGACAAGCTTCTGGTCACTCAGTATGTAAGTGGTGATTTCAGTGGTCTCTTGTCATGTATCATTTGTTTTATTCAGTGGATTGTGTGAATGTGTTAAGTGTGCAGTCTCTTCTGCTCCTGTTGCTGCCTCATGGGGACTCTTGCAAACCAGGTGCTGCACCATCCGGGCATACCTCTCAGCTGTCACACATTACCACCTATGTTACTCATTTTACTTCCCAAAAAACATCTGTTACAGGCCAAAATGGCATATTCCACATTACCCATTCAGACTTCAAAACATAAAGTAATAATAGGTGATGATCAGTTATTGGGAAATATTAAAAGCACTAAGAGCAGTCCCATGGGGTTTTGAGCCTGCAGTGTCCATCTTTGATGCTATGCCACACATTTTAACCATACCTAGTGTCACATATTTGGCCATTGACAACATGAGGGGTATGCATCCAGGTGTAAACAAAAAAATTACATAAATCTACTAGCAGGATGAAAAGTCCCAAGTTTTCTATCACAAATGAAGATGGTGGGGTGGTTGGGGGCCTGGTACCAGCACCCGAGTCTTTCTAAGTGCATCCTGACCCAATGTGCTCATCCGGGCCGGCACCTCATTTTATGCATGGATGGCAGTGGCAGCTGTCAAAGCTTGCCTATCCGTGGTAACTTTGTGCTCCCCTGGTCATGTCTGTGGAGGTGAGGGATAATTGTCTCTCTAGTTCAGTTGCTGTCGTCTGGCTACCTGCCCAAGTCAGAGTCGGCTCCGTCCCCGGGTTACTACTATTTACCTACTAGAGTCTCCTGACTGCCCTCTCGCTGTGTCTCAGAGGCAGAGAACTCCGTTATTTGACCTGAGTGTTTTGAATGGAAAGAGGGCGATGTTCTGCGCTCAGCCGCACCGCATTGGAGCTCCTCGTCCTCCTGCAGCTCGCTTCCTCCTGCTTCGGCTCCTAGTGCTGTTGTTACTGGCTCTGTCAGCCCCATTGCTGCTGGCCCCGGGGGCATCGGGCTATGCCTACAGCTTCCCCCATCAGTACACGTAAATACCCCCGTCCGGCGGTGGGGCAAGAGAGGCAAGTCGGGGGGGCAGGAGGGTTGTGTCCTGTGGTTTTTGATAATAACTAAGGTACATTGTCAGGTGTGTTGTGATGATTCAACAGGAGCAGCGGGGCTGGGGTGTCAATTTACGGAGCTGGGGGACACTTTTCTGGAAGGTTTTTGTTTGGGGAGAGGTATATTTTTTATTCTGTAGATCTGGGCTGATAGTTCCAGTCCACAGAAGGGGCGGGCTGTATGTGTCCCAGAAATCTTGTTGCCTTGCATTTCTGTGGCAAAACTGTTCTCTGAACTTGGTGACAATTTAGGGACAACATTGTGTGTTCGGCACACTGCATTCAAAATAGTGTTTGTATTTGTGATGGATCCCATCCCATGAAGCACTGTTAGACCTCGGCGGAGCTCCTTTGGCACACCTGACTACTACAGAGTTCAGAACAGGAATAGGAATTGTATTACTAACTCTTGGTCCTGTACCAGTAACAACAGAAACAAAGCCTGAAATGTTAAAAAGTAAACAAATAATGTACAGACGAAGACAAATACCAAACGCAGCCCATACCTAGCTTTAATATTGGAAGCACACACAGAGACGTGGCTGTGTACATATAACAGTATCGGCTAGAGATGGTAACTGTTGTCATTTACAGTTACATACATAGTAGGAATTCCACAGAGGGAGCGTGATCTGTTGATAGCTTGACAGTCGAGAGGTTGCAATTGCTTTCATTGCCAGTTTGCCACAGAATGTATCTCAGATCAACAGGGTGACAGCGAAGAAAACAATTTGGGTTCGTGCCAAAGTCGGGGGTCCTGCCATTGCTGTGGGGATTAGGTAGGGCAGTCCTGGTTCAGTAAGTGTCGTCAAAAGTGCAGGTTGCTAAATAGTCAGTGTGGTGTGTGGAGGGGGGCAAGTTCTCAGTCTTGGTTTGCTGAAGGGACACCTGCTGCAAGAGAGGGAATTATTTAATGGGACCAGTCTCCCACCCCCATCCAACTGCTGCAGCCGCTTTCCACCAGTTAAGAGCCTTTCCTTCAGGTTTTTCTCCTGCCCTGATCCTACATCTCTCAGCATTTACACAACGATATCCTACTAGTAGTAGTAAAACATTTTATTTATACAAGCAGAAGTAAAAAAAAAAAAAATAGACAATTTCACCACTAGGGCTATGTAGGCCCTGTTTACAAGGTGATCCTGTGTTCTTAGCATTTACACATACAAATATAATAAAAGAGAATTACATTTCGTAATACCATACAATAATGCATAGGACTACACATGTTCAAAAGGGATGAATTTTCTCTCCAGTCACCTTAGGTTTGAATGAACTTTGAAAGGGTCAGGAACAATCCTTGACATTAAAATAAATACATAAATAGCGCCAATAGGCTATGCTATTTTAATGTATGTATTCTTAGTTAGAAGTGTGTGTGTGTGGGGCAGAAGCCCCATTTGTCAGATGCAAACAGAAGCAGAGACAAAGGGGCCCAGGCCAGGAAGAACAATTGCCGGGGAAGCCAGGTCAGGAGACAAAAGACAAATGGAAGGAGGAGATAGGGACTTGTGAGGGGAGGCGAAGAAGTGGCAAAAGTCATGGAGTGGAAAGGAGAGAACAGGTTACTATGAAGAGAGAGGGAGCGGGCATTTGTGAAGGGCCTTCAGAAAATAGTTGTGCACTGCTAGAGAGGAAGAAGGTGGAGGAGGGAAATGATGAAATTAGAGGAGTAATTGATAAATGCCTGGACCAAACTGGAGCGGGGGGGGAAGTTCTGCTGGGAGAATTGCAACAGGGGACATAATGTGCAGGAGGAAGAAGAAGAGCTGGAAATGAGAGAGAGAGATGAATGGAAACAAGCAGGGAGTAAGAGGGGTGGAATCTTAGTGCTGGGGGACTCAATACTAAGAGGAGTTAGGTGGGGTAGCATGGGGGAGAGGCATAGTCGCATTTGGGTGGAGGCCATGCATGGAATAACAGTGGAAAGGGTGGGGCAGCCTGTTCTGAAATATGCTAGAAGGGGTAGGGACAAGTCTCATTTAATTATACATCTTGGGACAAACGACCTGGCTGACAAGACAGTGGATATAGTCCAGAGGAGGTTTGAGGAACTAGCACAATTATGTGAGGGGCAGGAAGATCAGTAACTTTTTCAGAGATACTTCTGCGCCAAAGGCAAGCACAACAAGAAAGCTGAGAATAGAGGAATTTAACGGATGGCTAAGAACCTGGTGTTGTGCTAAAGGTATGGGCTGTTGGGGGGTGGGAGGGACCTGGGAGGACAGTAGACTCTATGCCAAGGACAGACTACACTTGAGTGAGGAGGAAAGAAAGTGTTGAAACAGAGGATGGAGGAGTACATAGAGGAAGTTGGGAATTTAAACTAGGAGTGGGGGGTGGCAGTTGGGGAAGAGATATGCAGAGACCACAGGTTGGGAAACCATATGAGCTAACCCCCCATAACAGTGACAAAGGACAAATGGCAAGTACTATTGGTGAGGCTAGGAAAGGAGGGCAGGATGGGAGGGGGGGAAAGGGTGGAAGGCGGTTACCCTTAATGCTAGGAGCCTTGGGAGGAAAACTGCAGAGTTACAGGTTATCATGGCAGCGGGAGAGGTGGACATTGCAGCCATCACGGAAACATGGGCCACCCAATATAATGACTAGGACCTGTCTGTACCAGGGTACAGGTTATTTCGTAGGGACAGGGTGATTGGGAAAGGAGGGGGGGTGGCACTATATGTGAAGGAAGGACTGAAGTGTGTAAGGGAGGAAGGGGAGGAGGGTAGTACGGAGTTACTTTGGGTGCAATCCAGGATTCCAAGAATAGGATTCTAGAATGGGAATGGTGTACAGGCCACCATCTCAGCTGGAGGAGTTAGACAGGGAACTAGAGGGACAGATCAGGAGGACCCATGAGAAGGGTAGTGTGGTGATTGTGGGGGACTTCAACAGCCAGTGACTGGAGCACCCCAACAACCAGGAACAGAAGGGAGCAGGTACTGCTGGATGCCTTCCAGGACAGCTTCCTGCTGCAAATGGTCAGTGAACCAACCAGGTTAGGGAATACCCTTGACCTTGTGCTGCCAAATGGGGACTTGTGAGAGAACTTACAATGGAGGAACCGCTGTCAGGGAGTGACCACCACTCAGTATGGCTCACATTGGATATGGGCAAGGAAGAAGTGGAATCTGGCACAAGAGTGCTGGACTTCAGGAGGGCGGACTTTGGGAGGATGGGGGAAGTGGTAAAAGGGTTCCTGGCCAGAATTCAATCTAGTATGGACACTAACCAGAGGTGGGAGCTCATAAAGCTGGGGATAGTGGAGGCAACCAAAACCTGCTGCAAGGCCCAGAGCAAGAAGGCTAGGGCTAAGAAACCGAGCTGGTTGAGCAAGGAGGCCATGGAAAAGGTAAGGAGGAAAAGAGCTGCCTTTAGGAAGTACAAGAAAACAGGAAGGGGGAGGACAGGGAGGAGTACTTGACAGAATCGAGGAGGTGACAAGGGCAGTAAGGAGCCAAAGCATCTAGAACTCAGGCTGGCACAAGGCATTAAGAAGGGAAGAAGGACTTCTTTAAGTACATCAGGTAGAAAAGGAGCTGTAAGGACCACATAGTAAGGATTAGGAAGGAGGGGGGTTGGGTGGAAGCAGGGTACGATAAGGCGGAAGCACTAAATGAGTACTTCTGCTCAGTATTTACTAAAGAGAAGAGGGGGGTGACACCCAAGGTGGGAGAATTGGCAGAAGCAGGGGGAAGTGGTGACAGATGGGGAAATCATGGAGGGCAGAGTCTGAGAGGGCTTTGAAGGCACTGAGGATGGACAAGGCGCCAGGCCCAGATGGCATCCACCCAGGGTACTGAAGGAGCTGGCAGAGGTCCTGCAGGACCTTGGCAGACCTATTTAATGCCTCACTACATTGGGTGTGTACCTCAGGACTGGAGGATGGCTCATGTGGTGCCCTCCACAAGAGTGGCCCCAAGGATGAACCGGGAAACCACAGACCAGTGAGCCTCACATCCATCATGGGCAAGCTAATGGAGACTATCCTGAAGGAGAGGCTGGTGGCCCTCCTAGAAGCCAAAGGACTACAGGACAGCAGACAGCATGGCTTCATACGTGGCAGATCCTGCCAAACCAACCTGGTCGAGTTATATGACTGGGTAACTAGGCAACTGGACAGGGGCTTGCACTGGATGTCCTGTATCTGGACTTCAGTAAGGCATTCGACTCGGTGCCACATGGAAGACTGGGAAGGAAGTTATTAGGCACAGGGCGGGTGCAAATCTGGTGAGATGGGTTCCAACTGGCTGCAGGAAGGCAACAGAGGGTGGTGGTGGGTGGGAGCTCTCACACCAAGGGCAGTGATTAGCAGTGTCCCACAGGGCTCGTGTTGGGACCAGTGTTGTTCGGGATATTCATTGCAGACATATCATGGGACATCAAGAGCAAGATCAGTCTGTTTGCTGATGATACAAGGTTGGTGCGGTGGTGGATGACCTAGGGGATGACAGGGGTTGCAGGATGATCTGGCAAAGCTTGAAACCTGGTCAGACACCTGGCAACTGGGGTTTAATGCCAAAAGTGCAAAGTGCTGCATTTTGGGATGAAGAACCCAAGGAGGAGTTACCAGCTAGGGGAGTGCAGCTAGCCCAGACAGAGGAGGAGAAGGATCTGGGTGTGCTCATTACAGGTCAATGAACAACTCAGCACAATGTAGGAAGGCAGCTGCAAAGGCCAACAAAATGCTGGGTTGTATTGCAAGGGTATATCCTCGAGGAGGGAGGAGGTGATTCTGCCACTGTATAGGTCATTAGTTAGACCACACCTGGAGTACTGTGTGCAGTACTGGCGTCCGTGATCTGAAGAGGGACATTAAGTTACTGGAGGGGTGCAAGAGGGCGACAAAGATGATCAAGGGCTGGGGACTTATCACACGAGAGGAGGTTGAAGGAGTTGAACATGTACTCACTGGAGGAGTGGAGAGACAGGGTGACATGATTGAAACCTTTAAATACATGAAAGGAATAAACAAGATGGGTACAGAGGGGCTGTTCAAAGTAAGGGAGGGGAGGGCCACAAGGGGCCATGATATGAGACTGGAGCAAGGAAGGTTCAGGAGGGAGATGAGGAGACACTTTTTTACAGAGAGGGTGGTGGCTGGGTGGAATGCGTTACCTGCAGAAGTGGTATGCAGTAGAACAGTGGACTGCTTCAATCAATCAATCAATCAATCAAAATCTTTATTTAGTCAGGCGAACATCATTGAGCGTAGCTCATTTACAAGATGGACCTGAGTGGTCATACAAATAAGAGTACAAGTATTTTGACATAGACAAGAAAAACATAAACAACAGTACAATGACATAAAATGAGAGTATACAACAATTTACATATATACAATGTACAGTAAAATCACTTAACCTGTAGGAAAAGGAGAGAATAGATATAGCAGGCATAGTATACAAATAATAAAGCCTATATGGCTTTTATAAGAAAAAATAGCAGCTGACTGGATAATAGAAGGGGAACTAACATAATGGAATGGAAGGGGGTGCAGGTTGATGGGAGATTAGGCTTATGGAAGCAATTGCAGAACTCTGGAAATATGGTGGAGAATAATCTTTGAAGGATGATAAGGGTAAGAGGGTATTTAGATTCATAGATTTTTGGAGTGAGTTCCAAGTAACTGCTAGGGAGTAGCTGATAGCGGCCCTCCCAAACCGGGTGCAGGCATTGGGGACCTTTAACATGATGAGTTTACTGATCCTTAAGGTGTATGGCCTAGAAGTAATTCGGGTAAAACAGTCTGTGATATAGGAGGGGAGTTTGCCTGATAAAGCTTTGAAGATCCAGATTGCAGCATTCCTATTTCTTCTGTGTTGTAGTGATGTCCAATTAACTGCCATATAAAGAGAGCAATGATGGGTGCTGGAGGGAAGGTCAGTAATAAATCTGATGGATCTATGATACAGGGTGTCCAGCTTATTTAAGAGGGAGAGTGAGCAATGGCCATAGAGAAAGTCAGCATAATCAATGAGGGATAGGAATGATGCCTGGATTAATCTTTGTTTGGAGTCTCTGGTAAGGTAGTGTTTTATTCTGTAAAATAGGCCAGGCCTTTGTCTCAACTTTTTTAGTAGCTCTTCAATATGGACAGAGTAGTCGAGCTTCTTATCAATCCAGACTCCAAGATATTTGAACTTGTCCACAAATTCCAGCTTCTCTCCAAGTAAGGTGGATAATTGTAGGGTGATGGGTGATGGGGTAATGGCAGAGCAACTCTTTGTGGCAAAAAGCATAGCTTTTGTTTTTTTGGCATTTAGAAGTAATTTTTTTTCCAATAGATTGTGTTGCAGGATGGAGAATTCTGATTGTAACAGCTCACAGGCTTTAGGTAATGAGGGATTGCTGACATATAATACAGTATCATCAGCAAACAGATGAATGTTAGATTGAGAGAGGTTGGCATCGATATTATTAATATAAATGGCAAAGAGGATAGGGCCAAGAATAGAGCCTTGCGGCACACCTCTTAGCAGTGGTTTTAAGGTGGCTAGGTAATTTTCATTTTTTACCAATTGTGACCTATCAGATAGATAGCACTTAAACTAGCTGAGTGAGAGAGAATCCAGGCCTAGAGAGCTAAGGGAGGTGAGTAATGATTCATGATCCACTGTGTCAAATGCTTTACTCAAGTCCAGGAACACAGCACAGGTACAATTCTTCTTATCCAAGGCAATCTGCCAGTCATTAGTTACTTTGGCTAGGGCAGAGATGGTGCTATGCCTTGATTTTTATTTATTTATTTATTTAAGAATCAGTTTACAACCTTTGAGCCAGAGGCTCGTTTCCAAAGGTACTTCGTCACATAAAGACATACATTGCGTTCCGGTTACACAGCAAAGATTTGCAAAAAATCAATAGGCATTCACCAGAGGTGCCACGTCACATAGTGGTCAGACAAATACAATTGGGTACATGGTACATGTAATTGATAACAGGTATTACACAAGTCGGTATCAAGTGAGCATTCTTGTAGATAAACATTGAAAACAGCTGGCACTGGCCAGGATAAACCTAGGCATGGTGTACAGGGAAGTGGTGGAGGGGATGGTAGGGTGGAGAGCTGCCCGGGGGGGCATTGTCAAGAGAAAGAGGTGGAGGCTATGTTCAGAGACAGGAGCAGTTACGTGAAAAGGAAGATGGTTCCAAGATCTAAATCTCGATTGTGCTGGATTTAGGAGGTTGTTTTATCCAGATAGGCCCTTAACTGTGAGTTTACTAATTTTTCAAGCATCTTGGATAGTACCGGTAGGATGGAAATGGGCCTGTAATTGTTGAGGTCCATGGGATCACCAGATTTAAGTAGTGGAACTACTTGAGCTGTTTTCAAGTGGAGGAATGGATCCAGTAGCTAGGAAAGATTGAAGAGATGAGGAGGGGGCAGATAAGGCGGTGATGCTATTTTAAGGAAGTAGGGATCCAGGGAGTCTGTACTGCACTTTTAGAAGTATCTAAATTAGATAGGAGGTCTTCTTTCTTTCAAGGATATTGGGTTGAAGGAGAATGTTGAAGTAGCCTTTGTCCCACAGTGGATTGAAGGTTCAAAGATGATCTCAAGAGACTTGCAGGTGAGGAGTCAAATGCTAGGCCAGCTGTGGTGAAGTGGTCATTGAAGGTATTTAGGATTTCTTGCTTGCCCGTAATTTCTGTGTCATTTAGTAGCAGTTTGGAGGTTAAGGCAGGAGTAGAGTTTTGCCCAGAATTCCTTTATAGTACCCCAAAGTCTGATGGGTTATTGTAGGAAGCATCTAATTCAGCTCTATAATAGGCAGCTTTGGCAATTCTTATTTGTTTTGTACATGAATTTTTGCTTTCTGAATTGAAGCCAGTCTCTGGTATCCTTTGTTTTTCTTGCCTTTTCCAAAGTTTGTCTCCTGCCTAACAAGGCTGATTTAAGGTCAGTAGTGAACCAAGGACAAGATCTTACTTAGTTCTGATACCGTGATTGGTGCATGAATATTGAGAGCATTAGTGATGATGTCCTTTAAGATCTGGAGAGCTGTTTCAACTGAGGTTGTAAGGTAAAAGTCTTGCCAATATGTTGTATTGCACAAATCATGGAGATATCCTGAGATGTTGAATTTCTTTTGACCTTTTGAGGACAAATCTGCAGGATTGGATGGTTTGAATGTAGATCTTATGCCAGCTATAGGACAATGATCACTTACATCACTCGGTAGTACTCCTGCATGTGAATATAAGTGAGGCTTGTTTACCAACATAATATCCAGGAGCGAGCTGTTGCTAGAGTTTTTTAGGTTAATCCTGGTTGGATCTTTGATTAATTGTGTGAATCCATAGGTGTCACAGAAGGTTACCAGTGGTGCAGATACATTAGATAGCCAGTTTAAATTCAAATCACCAAGGATGATGGTATCTTCAGGGCCTAGATTGAGTATTGATCCTAGGTGAGATAGGAGTTTGAGGCCTGCAGAGGGGGGCCTATAGCAGCCAATCAATTTAAATGAAGACAAGTTTGGAAGGGATATTTTAATTGACAAACATTCAAATTCCTTTGTTCTGGATGTATTGATGAGGCAGGATGCAAAGATGGTGTCCTTATGTATGGCTACCCCACCACCCCTGGAAGGGCGATCTGATCTGAAGAGCTGATAATTGGGAAGATTTATATCACTGTCGTTTGTTGTAGGTCTGAGCCAAGTTTCAGAGATAACCAGGAAGTCAGGTAGAGTATGTGCAACCCAGGCCTGTATTAAGGAGAACTTTTTTAGAAGGCTGCAAGCATTGAAGTGAAGGAAGCTTAGGCCATTTATGGAGGTTAGATCAGCAGGGGATAAAAAACTTTCAATGGGGCCAGGATTTATTTCAATAGTACCAATGCAGATCAGAAGGAAGAAGATTAATTTGAGGAGGGCACCAAGTGAAAGGGATAGGGAGTGGTCAGAGCATTTCCCTTCTTGGGTGCCCACTGCATAATGGGTGAAGGTCCTGTTATATAGGTATGAGATTTATCGTAACATAATAATCTGATGGACAGGCATAGTGGGTTAATATAAAGCCAGGATGCAAGTAAGGTACTTGAGGAATGTTGTATTGTTAGAGAGACTTTATGTGGGATACCCCAGGGGTTGCAGTGTAAAAATGGTTGGAAATAAATAAGGAATTGGTGGGTGTCCATTGGGGCTGGCAGGGGTGGGCAGACCATTTTCACTACCTTATTCACCATGGCAAGGGGTATATCATGATTATCATATGGGAATGGGGAAGATGAGAGGCTCAGGAGCAAAAGGAAGCAAAGTAGCATTGTGGAGGTTAGGCAAGGGTTAAGAGAGGAAGGGAAATAGCTGTATGTGAATTAGGAAAATGGCGGGAGAAAGTATAAAAAGAATCAACCGAGGGGGCGGGCAAAAATTTTGCAGCTTTGCCCGTACCTTCTGCCTGCTTCTCCCGGCCTCCTGGATTCCTGGTCGGCTAGTGCGGACGCCGTCCCGCTGGCGGCTCGGAGCCCCTCCGCCCCTGAACCCGAGGGGCCGCGCCCGCTACGGTGGGGGACAGAGGAGAAGGCAGTGAGCAGGTACTTTATTGCAGTAATCTGCAATAAGGTGCTAAATTCAGGATTTACACAACAAAAGACTGGGAGGGTATGGGGGGGTTAGGCGTCTAAGCTTCAAATGAGGATGGGACAGGACAAGGGGGAGGGTTAATGAAGAGGAAGGGTGGAAGGGAGGGGCAGCTGCAGAATAAGGGGTGCTAGCTACATATTCAAGCAGACTTGATAGACCTCCAGGCCTTTATCTGCTGGCAAATTTCGTATGTTCGTATGTTCGTAAACCCTGAGGTTACAATACAGCAGCCATATACAGTCACATGGGAGGAACTCACAAAGGCATAAACTGGGTTTTCTCAAGCTCGGGAGAGTAAACCCCATTAAACAATCGGAAATACCCTAATATCTCAATGTATTTGGGATGCCCTTCCCTCAAATGGTTGGACTGCCATTTATTCTCTGCTGTATAATTGAATGTAAATCCATAACAAGAGCTGTCTTTTAATTAATAGTGCCAACTTTTTTTCTGCCAGCAACTTTTACAGATTTAGTGAACCAGTTTCCCTTGTATAGCCTTATTATGAGATATAACTGTCTGTCTATCCATCATCCTGCTCCTTCCAGTATTTCCCTATGACAAATGTGGAAAGGATAAACCAGGTATTTTGACAGCTTCAGTGATTCAGTACATTGGTAAATCGCGCCACTGCTGTCTGTCTATCTGTATTATTTTGGTCCAGCTCTTGCCTTCAGAGAGAGAGAGAGGGTGGGACAGATACAGAAAGGGGTATCGGCACACGGGGGGGGGGGGTCTTGGTTCCCAACAGGGGATCTGAGGTTCGAGCAGGCTCCATAGACCATAAGGCCTAACTAATCTGCTGGCATTTAGTATGTTAGAACCTCATGGTGAAAAACCTTTTGGTGATGACGGGTCTGCAGCCATCCCTTTTCAGGTGTCCTTGGACAACAACATCAATGGCAACAATGTTCCCAAAACCAAGGAGCAGGGAAAAAGGATACAGCATTTGGGGCCGTGAGTGTCAAGTGTCAGTGGCTCAGCAGGTAGCACACTCACCTCTGAGGCCTAGAGATCAGAAGGCTGTGGGTTCTATCCCCACACCAGGCACTTGGGTTAATATCGTAATACTGACACTGTAGTGCAGCATGAGAGGGGTGCTGCACTCCTGAGGTGCCGTCTTTCGGATAAGACGTTAAACCAAGGTCCCATCTGCCCCTTCTGGTGGTAGTTCAGGTGGATATTAAAGATCCCATGGCACTTCTTGAAAAAGAGCAGGGAACTCTTCCTGGCTAAATTTCCCCTCATTCACTAAAAATATACCACCAACAGCTTAATCTGGTTCAAGGTCATTTGGCATTCATCTGTATCCCCGTTCCCCCGGTCGTGTCTGAAAATAGACAGAATTTGTCTAGTGCACTTACCCGGTCAACAAAAACAAAAAAAAAATACAAGTGTTCCAGTTTGGTGACAACTGGTGGTTTCTGGATAGGTCATTTATTATTGAAGTCAAGGAGTATATTGCATATGTGTGTGTGTGTATGTGTGTGTGTGTGTGTGTGTGTGTGGTCTGTTTCTGCTTTTCATTTTTTGGGAGGGGGTGCTTGTGTAATCTTGGCAATGATGACAGCTTTTCTCAGTATCTGTCTGGGGCAGGGATCTATTAAGGAGTGGGCGCAGCATCCATGGGCTGCACTGCTAAGCTGTTCACTCGAAAGACAGGCTGGGGGTGCTGTCAGTTCCCTGCAGCCCGAGGAAGAGTGGGACCATTGCATATGGATCTGTTCTCTGCAAATGCCTACTGGAACCCAACATTGTCTTTGAAAGGATAATTGCAGAGCTTTGAAAAGTATTTTTCACGCACTAGGAAGTTCATACTGTTAAGATGTATCATAGTGTAAAGTACTGTATATAGAGATTTGCGGTTTATCCCACCCAGGGGTATCTGGCAGCTGCCAAAATTATGTCACTCTTCACTGACCCTCAGACTTACGACAGTATTCATTTCGTAAATTGATATTGCACACGTTTTATATATAAGGAGACATCCTCGCGGTCACGACCATTTTATCAGGACAGAGACCCTAAAAGAAGATCTACGATGGGGGGTATTATTTGTGTGTGGGGTGGGGTTGCAACATGTCAGATCCATTGGTGGAAAATCACTATCAGATTGATGCAGGTTGGTTTTAAATGCTTCTGCACTAGTGCTGTGTTAATCGAGGCCAGCTAGGAGTCCAAGGAGGAGCTGTGGCTGTTACGGCAGGTCCTGCCTGCCGCTGGTAATGGAGCTGCCTTGATTTAATTGAGATGTGGCCAAATCCTTTTAAGTCTGCTCTCCTGGTCAGATACAGAGCTGCCTGCTGGCTGCTGCTGTCACCAGGCGCTGCTGCAGCTCCACTTTCCCTTTTGTAGGGAGGTTTGTGTCTCCAGCGCTTAGAGTTAATGCCAACTTACCTCCCACAAATAATCATAATACACTGTATAGAGCTGCTTAGAGCTCATCTGCCTAACTAGAGGCTCATTTAAATAGATTACAGAATGCATTGCCGACTCTTCTATTAGCAGCATCAGTAGCAACGGAAAGGGAATACATGCTATCCATTTGGCTTAACTTGTACCCGTTTAAGAAAGCTGGTTACAGGATTGTTGGGCTGGCAATGTGGGCTCAGACCTCAGATTATGGTCCCGCTGCCTGGTGCCCCCCCCCCCGCAAACAAACACACACACAATGCTACTGTCTATAACTGGTTGCATGCAGTGGCGTTCTGCCCTGCAGCGCAGATCCCAGCAACTGCAGCTGGAGCTGAAACAGTTGATGACTTCCCGAATCAATTACTGCATTGATCACCCTGGGCTTTAAGAAAGATCTGATAGGTGTGTTGTCTTGTAAAGCCTATCTTAGAAGAGATGCTGCTCAGGTAGGAGCAGGGGAAAGCCTGTCAGTCAAGACTGCGGTGAGGGTGGGGCAGCGAATCTACAGTGCTCTTGTCCGATCCCTGGGGTAAAAGTGCAAGTCTTGGCGTTCACAATAATGACCATTTGAAGCTGTGGATGACCTCTGTTTTGTATCAAGATAATTCAGTTGTCACTTCTTAGCGGAATTACATTCGTGTTCCTTATAGTTCTGTTATCATACCAATTAAAGAACAACGTTATCCACGTCTGAGCTTTAATTTGTTAATTCTTTATAATAACTGGCCATCATTTTTGTTTGTTATAGCCAGTTTTATTTGCCCTAATTAAGCCTCTCAGCCTGTTGCCTCATGAATCAGGGACAAGGCTTAAAAAATCAGGGACAGTGAGTGTGTGAAGCGCGCATGAGCAGGCGATATCTTATCGTTGCTCACTGAAGCGTAGGTCCCCCTTTCAACTGTACTCCACTGCATTTTCGACTGCTGTCACAGACAGCTCCAGCAGGCATTGGAGAACTGCGGCCCCGCCTGCAAACACACTGCCTGAATTGGAAGAGGGCTGCCACACCTCCGAAAACTTGGATGATGACTTATGTTGCTTGCACATGCGTGCAAGTAAACATAAAAATGAGGTACAAAGACCCCAAATCAGGGACACATCGTAAAAATGTGTGGCGATACTGAAGGATTAAGGCCAGGTTGTGTTGTTGTGCAGCTTTCAGAGACTACTCGGTAATGTGTCTCTTGAAGCTGCGCGAGTGAGTGATACAAGCAGGCGAGAGACTGAAAATATTACAGAGCGCAGAATAACCACTGAGGACCCGGAGGTGTGGGCATACCTCTCAACCTCTTACCTCATAAATCAGTGACAAGGCTAAAAAAAAAAAAAAAAATCAGGGACAAAGACCCCAAATCAGGGACACGTCTTAAAAATTTATAATATTCACTCAGAAAGTTGATAGAATAAGGGGATTAGTTTAAGATGCATTTTCTGAAGAACAAGTCTGTAACTTTGATGTTTGACTTTATTTTGTGCATACAGTTCCCACTGTTTAGTCCAAAAAACACCAATTTTACGAGGGACAGTGGAAAATTCTGAGCCAAAACCAGTGACAATTGAGAGGCATGGATGTGGGGGCGGACTTCTCAGAAGAAAGCAGCATGAATCAAATCTGGGAGTTGCCTAAATCATAACAAAACACACACACAATCATGCCATAAGTCTCAGATGTCCCAGATTTATGCTTTATGCTGCTTTCTTCTGTGGGGCGCTCTGCCCCCCCACACCTCTCGGGTCCTCAGTGGTTATTCTGTGCTCCGTAATACTTTCAGCAATAATTACTACTCTTTATGGCATGCCTGTTTTGTGCTGATTTATGCAGCTTCCAGATTTATGCTTTATGCTGCTTTCTCCTGGGGCGCTCCGCCTCCCCACCCCCGGTCCTCAGTGGTTATTCTGTGCTCGTAATACTTTCAGCAATAATTAGTACTCTTTATGGCATGCCTGTTTTTTGTGCTGATTTAGGCAGCTCCCTGATTTATGAGTTATGCTGCTTTCTTCTGTGGGGGCGCTCCACCCCCCCCCCCCGGGTCCTCAGTGGTTATTCTGCACTCCGTAATACTTTCAGCAATAATTACGACTCTTTATGGCATGCCTGTTATTTTGTGCTGATTTATGCAGCTGCCAGATTTATGCCTTATGCTGCTTTTTCTGCTGAAAATATTAGGGAGCGCAGATCAACACTGAGGACCGGTGGGGCGGAGCACCCACAGAAGAAAGCAGCATACAATGTGTTATCACTGTTTATTTACTCACTTGTTACTGTACAGAACTGTTTTATTTCTTCTGTGGGGGCGCTCCCCCCCCCATTTCAGAAACTTTGACAAAATGTTCCAATTGCACGGAGTGGTGTCGCTTTACATGCCAGCCTCCTACCTAATCTGTTCTTGTTTTCATGCGCATCTGGCCTTAATCCTTCAGTATCGCCAAACTCTTAATATTCACCCAGAAAGGTGATGGAATAAGGGGATTAGTGTAAGATGCATTTTCCGAAGAACTGGAAGTCTGTAACTTTAAAGTCTGACATTATTGTGTGCTTAGAATCTCCACTGTTCGGTCATAAATAAATTTTATGGAAGACAAAGGAGAATGTTGAGGCAAAAATCAGGGACAGTTGAGAGGCATGTCTGCGTCCCGGTGCATAGCAACCTTCTGACTTCCTCGGTCTGTTCAGGCTTAGTTCTTAAATTCCAGCGTCTGTTGCAAGGAAGATTATTAACCGATCCAAGCTCTCTCTCCGTCTGTTGGGACTCGGGTTCTCGGTCAGGTGTTGCAATATCCGCACCCATGCGGTTTCTGCAGCCTGCAATTGCTTCTCTAGTGCTGCTCTTACTTCAGGGCTCAGTGTGCCCGCTTGCAACTGCGGATGTGCTGCTCCCACTATGATGGGAGCCACTAGCTGCTCCTAGGCTGCTGCTGCTGCATCCCTCAGTAACTGCTTCAGTCTGGTTTCCTCAGCCTGCAATCGGAGCGCCAGGGATGCGAGGTCGTGCTCCACTGTCCGAGAAGGTGGTGCTGAGGATACTATGGGAGAAACTGAATCTGAATCTGAAACAAGAACACCACGTTTAAAAATCTCGCTACGGTCACCTCCAGCAAGGAAAGCAGCTGAACGACTCTGTCTCCTCCACACTACACATCTACCCCAATATAATGCTACCAAATAAAAACAAAAAAAAAAAAAACAGGGCTTTCACTGCCTTCCTCGCTCTGTGGCTGGCAGCAGGAGCCTCCCATGTCTTAAGGCCACTAAACACACAACTCCGCCACCAAGTGAAGGAAGTCGCTGGCAGCCGCAGTGTCTGAAGCAAACTCGTAACCATCGAGCCTGCGACACTCGCAGTAAACCGTTGAGCTCCGTGTATTATTAAAACAAACTTTTATTCAGTTATAAAAATAAAAACAACAGCGCAATCACAACCCAAGCAGAACTCGTGATGGAGGGCCCAGCGACGCCCAACATCTTCCCGCCCTCCACTACGTCACAGGCACCGCTTTGTCAAGACCCCCAGCATGCTAAGTTGTAGATCAGTTTGCTTGAAGTTTAACAATTTTGTTGATTTATTATACTAAAGGTACACACGTGTCTACATACAGCATGTATATCTTACTTATGACATTAACTTCACATATGGGGCAGTACATAGCGCAGTGGTTTAAGGCTGGGTGTTCAGTTCTCATTTATGTGTTTGGTTAGTATCTTGTATTTATACTAACATACTAATTGCCAGCAGATTAGGCCTTATGGTCTATCGAGTCTGCTCGAACCTCAGATCCCTTGTTGGGAACAGAGGCCTTCCCCCCACTTGTGTTACGATACCCCTTTCTGTATCGGTCCCACCATCTCTTGAAGCACTCCACATTGGAAATCTGGACCAGCTCGCCAGGCAGCGCATTCCAAGGATCCACCACTCTCTCCTTTATCCTGCTTATTTATAGTGTAGTTTTTCCTCTTGTAAGCAGATAGGTGTTCTGTTCTGGCTGTACCTTACACAAAATTTGAGACCTATATTCTACCATTCAGACAGAAACAAACTGTGTAAACTATATACAAGTATGCACAAGTATACAAGTGGTTGAGACGAGTTAGACTACGTAATTTTTTGTGGTTAATTTGAGCTCTGTTATGACGCTTTAGAGGTGTTATACTATGTTAGAGGTATAACGGCGGGGAGGGCTGCCTGTGAGGTATCCTGTATCTTATAATGTGCAGGTGACAACGTGTGTCTTGAGCTCCTTATGAGTTGTTTGTTCACAGGATTACTATGCAGCATAATTCGAGGATCTTTGTTTTTTAAAAACTGGAGAAAAGGTGACTAGGTCTTGTTACAAACATACGAAATTTGCCAGCAGATAAAGGCCTAGAGGTCTATAAAGTCTGCTTGAATGTGCAGCTAGCACCCCTTATTCTGCAGCTGCCCCTCCCTTCCACCCTTCCCCTTCTTTAACCCTCCCCCTTGTCCTGTCCCATCCTCATTTGAAGCAGTCCACTGTTCTACTGCATACCACTTCAGCAGGTAACGCATTCCACCCAGCCACCACCCTCTCTGTAAAAAAGTGTCTCCTCATCTCCCTCCTGAACCTTCCTCCTTCAGTCTCATATCATGGCCCCTGGTGTCCCTCCCTCCTTACTTTGAACAGCCCTCTGTACCTGTCTTGTTTATTCCTTTCATGTACTTAAAGATTTCAATCATGTCCCTCTGTCCCTCCTCTCCTCCAGTGAGTACATGTTCAACTCCTCAGCCTCCTCTTGTATGATAAGTCCCCCAGCCCTTAATCATCTTTTGTCGCCTCTGCGCTGCACCCCTCCAACTTAATGTCCCTTCAGATAGGCACCAGTACTGCATGCAGTACTCACGTGTGGTCTAACTAATGACCTATACAGTGGCAGAATCACCTCCTCCTCCTCGAGGATATACTCCTTGCAATACAACCTAGCATTTTGTTGGCCTTGCAGCTGCCTCTCCTACATTGTGCCGAGTTGTTCACTGACCTTGTAATGAGCACCCCCAGATCCTTTTCCTCCTCTGTCTGGGCTAACTGCACTCCCCCCCGGCTGGTAACTCCTCCTTAGGTTCCTCATCCCAAAATGCAGCACCTTGCACTTTTTGGCATTAAACCCCAGTTGCCAGGTGTCTGCCAGGTTTCAAGCTTTGCCAGATCATTCTGCAACCCCTGCCATCCCCCTAGGTCATCCACCACTGCTCCTACCTTGGTATCTTCAGCAAACAGACTGATCTTGCTCTTGATGTCCAGTGATATGTCTGCAATGAATATTCCAAACGACACTGGTCCCAACACCGAGCCCTGTGGAACACCGCTCGTCACTGCCCTTGGGTGTGTGAGCTCCCCACCCACGACCACCCTCTGTTGCCTTCCCTGAAGCCAGTTCCCTACCCATCTCACCAGCTTTGCACCTGCCCCTGTGCCTACTAACTTACTTCCCAGCCTTCCATGCGGCACCGAGTCGAATGCCTTACTGAAGTCCAGATACAGGACATCCTCTGCATGGCCCCTGTCCAGTTGCCCAGTTACCCAGTCATAGAACTCCACCAGGTTCATTTGGCAGGATCTGCCCCATATGAAGCCATGCTGTCCTGTAGTCCTTTGGCCTCTAGGAGGGCCACCAGCCTCTCCTTCAGGATAGTCTCCATTAGCTTACCCACAATGGATGTGAGGCTCACTGGTCTGTAGTTTCCCGGTTCATCCTTGGGGCCACTCTTGTGGAGGGGCACCACATGAGCCATCCTCCAGTCCTGAGGTACACACCCCAAATGTAGTGAGACATTAAATAGGTCTGCCAAAGGTCCTGCAAGGACCTCTGCCAGCTCCTTCAGTACCCTGGGGTGGATGCCATCTGGGCCTGGCGCCTTATCCACCCTCAGTGCCTTGAAACCCTTCCAAACTCTGCCCTCCATGATTTTCCCATCTGTCACCCCTCCCCCGTTTCTGCCATTTCTCCCCTTGAGTGTCACCTCCTCTTCTCTTTAGTTAATACTGAGCAGAAGTACTCATTTAGTGCTTCTGCCTTATCGCACCCTGCTTCCACCTAACCTCCCTCCTTCCTTATCTCACTATGTGGTCCTTACAGGTCCTTTTCTCCCTGATGTACCTGAAGAAGTCCTTCTCCCCCTTCTTAATGCCTTGTGCCAGCCTGAGTTCCGTAGATGCCTTGGCTCCCCTTACTGCCCTTGTCACCTCCTTCGATTCCGTCAAGTACTCCTCCCTATCCTCCCCTCTCCCTGTTTTCTTGTACTCCTAAAGGCAGCTCTCTTTTCCTCCTTACCTTTACATTACCTCCTTGCTCAACCAGCTTGGATTCTTAGTCCTAGCCTTCTTGCTCTGGGCCTTGCAGCAGGTTTTGGTTGCCTCCACTATCCCCAGCTTCATGAGCTCCCACCTCTGGTTAGTGTCCATACTAGATTGAATTCTGGCCAGGTACCCTTTACCACTTCCCCATCCTCCCAAAGTCAGACCTCCTGAAGTCCAGCACTTTGTGCCAGATTCCACTTTTTCTTGCCCATATCCAATGTGAGCCATACTGAATGGTGGTCACTCCCGACAGTGGTTCCTCCACTGTAAGTTCTCTCACAAAGTCCCATTTGCCAGCACAAGGTCAAGGGTATTCCCTAACATGGTTGGTTCACTGACCATTTGCAGCAGGAAACTGTCCTGAAGGCATCCAGCAGTACCTGCTCCCATCTGTTCCTGGTTGTTGGGGTACTCCAGTCCACTCCTGGCATGTTGAAGTCCCTCACAATCACCACACACCCTTCTCGTGAGGTCCTCCTGATCTGTCCCGCTAGTTCCTGTCTAACTCCTCCATCTGAGATGGCGGCCTGTACACCACTCCCATTCCAAGAATCCTATTCTTGGAATCCTGGATTTGCAACCAAAGTGACTCCGTACTACCCTCCTCCCTTTCCTCCCTTACACACTTCAGTCCTTCCTTCACATATAGTGCCACACCCCTCTGTTCCCAATCACCCTGTCCCTACGAAATAACCTGTACCCTGGTACAGACAGGTCCCAGTCATTGTACTGGGTGGCCCATGTTTCTGTGATGGCTGCGATGTCCACCTCTCCCTCTGCCATGAGCACCTGTAACTCTGCAGTTTTCCTCCCAAGGCTCCTAGCATTAAGGGTAACCACCTTCCACCCTTTCCTCCCCTCTCCCATCCTGCCCTCATTTACTTTTGTTGTTGTTACTACCTCCCCCCCATTGTGTAATCTTTCCCTGGGTTTTTGTTTCCCATGTGCATTACTTTGCACTTCTTTGCATTGAATCCAAGCTGCCATACTTCTGACCATTCCTCCAACCTTGCCAAGTCCCTTCTCATCCTTTCCACGCCTCCTTGTGTATGAACCCTGTTGCAGATCTTTGTGTCATCTGCAAAGAGGCATACTTTTCCTTCCAGTCCCTCTGCAGTGTCACTTATAAAGACATTAAAAAGGACTGGACCCAGTACTGAACCCTGTGGTACCCCACTGGTAACCCCTCTTTCTTCAGAGTGGACTCCATTTACAATTAATTTCTGTGTCCTGTTATCCAGCCAATGTTTTACCCAGGCTACCACCCTGGGACCCACTCCCAGGCTGGTTAATTTGACTAATAATCTTTTGTGTGGGACTGTGTCAAATGCCTTGCTAAAATCTAGGTAGGCCATGTCCACAGCTCCTCCCAGTCTACTACTTTGGTCACCCAGTCAAAGAAATCAATTAGATTCATCTGACGTGACCTTCCTGCTGTGAACCCATGCTGCCTTGGGTCCTGTGCCCCACTGGCCTCTAGGTACTCAACAATTCTTTCCTTCAGAAGTGATTCCATCACTTTCCCTACCACAGAGATCAAACTGACAGGTCTATAGTTTTCTGCCTCTGTCTTGCTCCCACTTTTGTTAAGGGAAATCATATCTGCCTTCCTCCAGTCCTCAGGTACCACACCATCCTCCCATAGTCAATGGTGTCACTAGTTCTCTGCTTAATTCTTTTAGAATTCTGGGGTGAATTCCATCTGGCCCCATTGCTTTGTCCACCTTCAGTTTTAGGAGTTCTTTCAGAACCCTTTCTTCTGTGAAAGGACTGGGATCGACCCCCCTATCCAGAGTGCCTCTGTTAATTGGATTAGGCAGCTGCCCCACCTCCTCTTTTGTGAATACTGAACAGAAGTATTCATTCAATATCCCTGCTTTTTCACTGTCCCTCTCTGCCCACCCACCGTCTATTCTATTCAGCCTCACTATCCTTCCCTTTGTCTTTCTACGTTCCCTGATATACCTATAAAAGGTTTTATCCTTCTTCTTAACTGAGTTGGCTGTCTTTTCCTCAGTTTGGTCCTTTGCTATTCTGACTACCCTCCCTGCTTCCTTCTGCCTTAACTGGTCCAGTTCTCTGTCCTGCTCCTTCTGTGTTTCCTTATACTTCCTAAATGCTATCTTTTTCTCCCTAACCTTCACCGCCACCTCTTTTGAGAACCATAGTGGCTTTTCTTTTTCTTTGATTTGTTTATTTGCTTCACACAAAGGCTTGTTGTCTCTGTGATGGCAGTTTTAATATTTCCCCATTGTTGCTCCACCCCTCCTTCTAGCCTGTTTGCTAGTGCTTTTCTAAGGCACTCTCCCATCTTGCCAAAGTCAGCCCTCCTGAAGTCCAGAACCCTCACTTTTGTATGGCTTGACTCTGTAGCAGAGTTTATCATGAACCACACTGTTTGGTGGTCACTTGTTCCCAAATGGCTACCCACTTCTAGATCTGAGATCCTCTCACTGTCCCCATTTGAGAGTATGAGGTGTAAGATTGCTCCCTCACGAGTAGGTTCCAAAACTAGCTGTTTGAGGCCTGCCACCTGTAGGGCATCAAGAATGGCCCTGCTCTTGGATGTGCCTGCAGCAAGGTGCTCAGTTAACATCTGGCATATTCAGGTCCCCCATCAACAGTATCTCCCCTTTCTCTGCCATCCTAAGTATGCCTTCTATCATATCCTTTTCCATCCCCCCCGACATGGGGGTCTATATACAACCCCTGTGCGGATTGTGGTGCCATTTCCAGTCTCTAAGGTGACCCACAGTGCCTCCTCTCCTCCCTGTTTACTCTTTTGTTCAGTTGCTTTTATCCCTTCCCTTACATAGAGAGCTACTCCCCCCTTCTGCCCTCCCTGTCTCTCCTGTAGGTTGTGTACTCTGGTATGTTAACATCCCAGTCATGGTTCTCTGTGTACCATGTTTCTGTGACTGCTACAATATTCAGGCATCCCTCTTCCATCAAGGCCACCAGTTCAGGGAGCTTGTTGCCCAGACTACGGGCGTTGGTACTCATTACCCTCCATTCCTTGATGGCCTTACCTTTTGCCCCATCCCTGTCCTTATTGCGTTTGTCACTTTCTCCATTTACCCCAGCGCTTCTCCTTATTGACATCTCTATGTTGGTGTCTACCTCACTTAGTACCCTGATATTTTGGGGGGGCTAGGTTTTCCCTGCTCCTTTCCAGTGCCTCCCCCTTGGCTAGTTTAAATACTTGTCAATGAAGTATTTAAAGCATGTATGCCAGAAATCCAAACCAAGGTCCTAGATGAAATGCAGACAGGCCAAGATGGTAAAAACTGGACTGACTGGTCCAGTTGGAAGAACTGACTGGTCCAGGTGGTGGTCTGATTGTTACTATTTCTAGCCAGTCCTGTTAAGATTTTACCAACTGCCAAAAGATGCCAGGCCAGAAATATCCCAAGTGTTAGGTTTTTGTGCATCCCTGCAAAGCCTGCACTAAAGCCCTAATTCCAGTGCTTTGTATCGAGGGTGTGCAAATCAGATACTGACAGAGTATCCCTAGAACAGACATGGCCCAATGTGAAACCCAAACAAAACTAAAGTCAAAGGCCAGACGTGGCAGGACTGCCTTTTACAACCCCTCTGTGAACTAGGAGAGATTTGCACAGAACAGTTATATTACTTATTCCTCAGTAAGACTCAAATGTCACCCTCGTGCCAAAATTGGGGGTTACTAGTTGATGCCCTGTAGGCATCAGGAGGTTGTAAGTCATGCTGCCAGGCCAGCCAGAGGGCAGGGCTTAGCAGCGCAAGGGAAGTTCAAGTGCCACCTGGTGCATGGGGTGACTATTGGGGGAGTTTGTGAGGGAGTTGGTTGTGAGGAGAGGAGCAGCTGGAGCCAGCTCCAAGGCCCTAGTGGAGGGTCTCCAGTCAGTAGGCCTGGGGGGGAGATTGCCCACAGCCCCCCAAGCATTAACAGCAACCCCACAGACCATCAGTGGGGGGACTGGAGGAGTTTCTATGCAGCAGAGAGGAAGAGGGAAGCTGGAGGAGGAGTCTGTTTGGCTCCAGTTGGACTGGGACATTGTAGTGGTGGTTGCCATGACTGGGACTGGGGATCAATGTGGCAGTGATGCTCTGGAGGGGTTGTGGTGGCAGTGCAGCCCCCTTGCCTGAAGTCATGTCCACCAAACTCTATTTAGAGTGCTGCTGTGGGAGCATTCCTGGGAAGCTGCATCAGGTCAGTTGGTGACTGCCATCCTGCGCAAACCCTGCCAGAGGATCGGCAGGTGGTGGGCACCAGGAGAGAGGACTGTGCCCACATAGTACCATCTTCACCCCCTGTAAGGAAGTACAGTAAGGGCTATAGGTATGTGTGCTCCCTACTTCCACTGGCAGGGAGGAATGTTCTTAGAAAAATGACCGCCTGTGAGAACACCGAGTGTTCACAAGAAAAGGGGAGCCCCCACCTCTCAACAAGGGGAAAAAGGGGGTTGAGAGGATCCAGGTTCAGGACCCATGTCCCCAAAGCGTTTATGCCATGGCAGATGGCCAGTCTGTGTGGAAACTGTACCTATCAATTGAAATTTACCCTATCACTCTCCATGGAGCTGTTGGTGGCTCGAGCTTTTTCCAAAAAATAAAATGGTGCCCGATTGCAACTGATTTTACTGCCTGGGGTCGAATCATTTCATATTCTGTAAATGTTGAGGCTGTGTGTGTCCTAACAAAATGTTTTCTCAAACAATGGAGCCAGTTTGAGAGCCCACCAGTCATGTATGGGGGGAGGAAGAGATCCAGCTGACCGCACCTCGACAGAGCTCATGCCGTCACAAAAAGAATGCCCCTTCTACAATTCTAAAGCTGTGCTTACACAGTGGCATCTGCACCCCAGCAACCTGAGCATTCGGGTTGCTACAGTGCAAATGCCACCATGTGGATGCTTATCGAATCGCAGTAAGCTGCTCCCGCCTCCGTGTTCCAAGAAAGTCTGGGGACACGTTCGGGAGTGAGCGGATTAAGCGGCTGTGTGGACAGGCTGCACCACTCACTCCCACATGAAAAACTTTGTGGTTGCTTCCATCAGCCGACTGCCCAGACTCCCAGCCCCTCGCCAGCGCATCTTACATTGGCGCTGAGGGGGCGCTGTGTAGACGCATGAGACAAGCGTCATTGGGTCGAGGTAGCTCTGCAATGCTCCACTGAAGGAGTGAGGTCAGCTGTGTTTGAACCCTGCTCAAAAGTTATACTATTGATTCAAAAGGGCATAGGACAACCACATGGGAGTGTTGGGGGGGGGGGAGGCACAGGTCCAGGCAGATAGCTAGGCAAATGGGCAGACTTGGTGGGCCTAGTTTGGTCCTCTTCTGCTGTCACACTTCTATGACTCTATGAAACTACTACCTAAAGTGTTGGTGCCCTCCCGCTTTCTCAGAGACTGTGCAACATCTAATCCCTTAGACAGGGAAGGGGGGGGTAGCCTCAGGGAGTGTCACCACAGGGACTGGGAGTAATCGCTACCTGCATGAATTGCTAAGTACCGAATTAAAAAAAAAGCCCAGGGCAGAAGCGAGGAAAAAAGGTACTGGAAAGAAAGCGGTATTCCTAAATATGCAATAGTAAGCAGGAGGAGCAAGGGTGAGTTACACAGACATTATCCTTACATGGCGCACTGCATCTACAAGCCTGGCCTAGTTAAACTCACAAATTCAGGCACTCACAACCAACAGGGAGGGATGCCAAGACTTTGCTCCAAAATATAAAAACACATTTATTAAAATAAAAGCATGGAATGCCTGACGCGTTTCAGATAATAACCTGCCCTTTATGAAAGGCAATCTAATCAAATGGATACAAACGAATCATGTGACTTCACGACAAGAGCCCTTTTTAGCAGTTTCATTGGTTGGCACAATTTAACACTTTTTTTTTATAATTTAAGTTTATTTGCATTCAAGGGTACATTTTATTATACTTTTACATTTCGTTAATCATCCATACAGTTACATAGCAATATTGTAGTTCAGGTGACATTTCATTCAGCGAACATACATTTTCAACTTTTCCAGATCGCAGTTCCCTCCTGAAGATAAATATCTGTCATTGTGACTATCCTAGTTATCATTCTTACTGTTTAACCCTTTCTTTTCCTGTTACCACTCTAACCTAGTTATTGTCTTCCCCTCTGGTTTCCTTCCACAACTCCCATCTAGCCCATCGGCGCCCAAATACCGGGACTCGAGAGTGGATCTTATGGGTCAGCTCCTCCATTCCCATTATAACCTGGACCACCCCCTGCCATTGTGCTAAGGGTGGAGGGTCCACTGTTAGCCAGTGTTTTGTGATGGCCTTATGTGCTGCCGTCAAAAGTATATTCCAGAGGTACAAGGCCTCCCTTCCCCTAATTTCTGGTGGTGGCAGTCCCAAAATCAGGTGAGGCAGGGTCAGCTCAGACATGATGGAGAACATCTCTCCCAAAGCCCTGTTAATTTGCCTCCAGAACGTTTGCAGGATCGGACATTCCCAAAAATATGTGTGTGTGGTGGGCAGCTGGTTCCCCACGTCCTCTCCAACATCCCTTGAACTTAGCTCTTCCCCACCTGCCCTGGATTTTTGGGGTGTAGCAGAATCATGTCCTGATTTTAAAGGCAAATTGTTGCTATAGTGGTGAATAGGTTGTCTTACTAGATGAGTTGTGTATTTCACATCATTCTGTTTCTGTTAGCTGAAAGCCTACCGCCTCCTCCCATCTACGTCTGAGGGGTTGGACACCGGGGCGGTACAACTCTCTAAGGGCTCTGTATAGTCTGGAAATATGTCCCTTCATCAACGCCTGCTTTTATATTGCTTGGATCACCTCTACCAATCCTCCCACCTGTCGACCCACCCTATCCACTTGTTGGGCTTCAACTATGCGCTGTCTTAGCTGCAAATATCTAAAAAAATCTGTATTTTGTAACTGGAACTTCTCTTTTACTAAGTTACATGGCAGAACGACACCCTGGTCAATTAACTGTGCAAGTGTGACAAGTCCCTTCCTTGTCCATTGTCTGAACGTGTGGTCCAGTTTGGCTGGGATAAAGGTGTTACTCCATGCAAACCACTGCAGTGGCCACAGAGCTTTTGAAATGTGGTACTTAGTCCGGGCTCTATATACTGCTCACAAGGTGTTTCTAGTTGCCACAAGTGGTAGTTCCTTTATAGATGGTCTGAAGGACAAATCCACCATCCTTGCCCCTAGTGGTGCCCCCCTTATAGAGCTCACCTCCATATTTCTCCAGTGTGCCTCATACCCTTCCGCCGACCACAGGGCTGCAGTTCTCAGTTGTGCTGACAAATAGTAATCTTCCAAGTTAGGAAGGGCTCTGCCCCCACCATCTTGCTAGAATACATAACTGAAGCTTTTATTCTAGCTTTCCCAGGGGACCATATCTATTTGGTAATAATTCCTTGCCAATTTTTAAATTGGGTCTGTGGGATCCACAATGGCAGGCACTGAAACAAGTACAGGAATCTGGGCAGAACGTTCATAGTTATAGAATTTAAAACTTTTGCAGAAACAAATTAAAATAGGACAAATAGGCACACATACATATATTCTCTAAAAACTTCACTTATATAATTATATACAACTTGGCAGTGAGAAAAAAAATCCTAAAAAAAAAAAGTAAAAAGACATGCGGTTAACCCAAGTTGACCTGAAAAGAAGGACTAGACAATTCTGCTTATTTGTTGCCTCATCCTGGGGAAGGGGGATACAGATGAATGCCAACTAACATTGAACCAGATTAAGCTGTTGGTGGTATTTTTAGTGAATGGGGGAAATTTGGCCAGGACACTGGGGAAAACTGGGGGCCTCATGTGTTGAGTGCTTTTATTTAATAATTGTTTTAAATATTTTGAAATAAAGTATTGGCATCCCTATCTATGGGCTGGGGGTGCCTGAATTTGGAAGTTTAACTATGATTTATTTTTAATTCAAGAGCAGCACTGCCCTTGTGTGCACTTTTGAAGTATGCAAGCCTGATGTACTTTGCTTGGTTTCTGGATTGCTAAATGCATGGTGTCAGGTCCATACCTCACAGCCTCTTGCCTCCTAAATCAGCTTGCACCAATCCCCTTAGTCTGTCACCTTTCTAGGTGAATATTACGATATTACACCATGTGCAGGATAGGCAGGATTAGGAGGCAGTATAGCGCAGTGATCTAAGGCTCTGAGATGCAAATATGATGACATCCAGCAGACCAGACCTGGGTTTGAATCCCACAGCTTACACTTGCATACTGTGTGACCCTGAGCAAGTCACTTAACCCCCTTCTGCTCACAGGTCGCTCCTGTAAAAAAGCTTTCAGCTTAGTGTGCAATACCTGGTTAAACAACTAAATAAAAAAAAATCAGGGACAGGGCTATTAAAAATAAAATTCAGGTAGACCCCAAATCAGGGACACATCTTAAAAATTCGTAATATTCACTCAGAAAGGTGATAGAATAAGGGGATTGGTGCAAGTTGCATTTTCCGCAGAAGTCTGTAACTTTAAAGTCTGACATTATTTTGCGCTTATTAATCCCCACTGTTCCGTCACAAGCACACAAATTTTACGAGGGGCAGAGGGAAATTTTAAGGCCAAATCAGGGACGTCCCTGAAAAGCAGGGACAATTGAGAGGTATGACGTAGCATGCTAGGGAGCTTGAGACAGCAGCGCCTGGGACATAGGGGGAACTGTTGGGCGTCGCGGGGTCCTCAATCACCAGGTCCCAAACACGCTATTCGCCTTTGTCCCAAACAAGCTATTCGCTATTTTTTTTTTTTTTTTTACCGAATGAAGGTTTTTTTTTTTTAATAATACAAGGCGATCCAGAGTTTACTGGTAGCAGTGAGCGCAGTCATCTGCGCTGTGTGGTTGGGGGTTCAGACACCGCAGCTGCCAGCGAGCGACCCCTCTTCCCGGCGGGGTGTGTAGTGCCCTTACAAAATGGGGAGCAGTAAAAGCCGGCCACACAGTAAGCCCCCCTAGTTTGTTTTTGGCGCCGCGATTTGTGGGTTAGCATGAAAGTGCAGTGTGGAAGAGAAAGTGAGGTGCCAATACTTGCCTTGCTGGGGACGAGTGCAGCGACATTTCTAAACCTGTGTTGTTCTTGTTTCAGGTGCAGATCCTGGCTCAGCATCACACCCGAGGGCAGTGGAGTACGAACTCGCATCCCTGGCGCTCCACTTGCGGACTGAGGAAACCAGACTGGAGCGGCTACTGTGCGACGAACAGACAGCAGCCCAGGAGCAGGTAGTGGATCCCCTACTAGTGTCAGTAGTAGGGTTGCAATTGAAAGCTGGCAAACCAGCCCCGGGGCCGGCACTGGGCCCCGAGGTCAGAGCAGCACTCGAGCAGCTGTGGCAGGCTATGGATCACCTGCGGGCGCGGCACGGTCAGCCAGTAGCCCCGGGGCAGGAATTGAACCCCGAACTGAGAGCAGCATTCGAGGAGCTGTTGCAGGTTACAAATGACCTGCGGGAGCGGCACGGTCAGACAATCGCCCCAGGGCAGACACTGAGCCCCGAACTGAGAGCAGCGCTAGGGGGGCTAGTGCAGGCTGCAGAAACCTCACGGACGCGGATATTGCAACACTTGTCCCAGAACCCGAGTCCCGGCACACGGAGAGAGAGCTTGGAGTGGTTAATCCTCATGGCAACACACCGTGGATGAGTGGAACTCAAGAACTAACCCTGAACAGACCGATGAAGCCTGAAGGGTGCTATGCACAGGGATGCAGACATACCTATCAACTGTCCCTGATTTTCTGGGATGTCCCTGATTTTGCATCAAAATGTTCCCTTGTCCCTCATAAACATTTGTGTTTTTAATGACTGAACAGTGGACATTCTAATCACAAAATAATGTCAAACATTAAAGTTACAGACGTGTTCTTCAGAAAATGTATGTTAACACACATTCCTTTATTCTATCAGCTTTCTGAGTGAATAGTACCAGTTTGTAAGCTATGTCCCTGGTTTGGGGTCTTTGTCCCTGATTTTTTTAAGCCTTGTCCCTGATTCATGAGACAAGGGGTTGAGAGGGATGTGCTACATTGTAGCTCAGGGTATAGTGTGAGAGAGCCTGTCGAGCTGGGCGACGTCCGTCCTTAGAGTTCTGTGACTAGAGGCGGGCCATACTGCTGGAGAAGGTGCTGCGCGCTACCCCCATGCTACCATATGGTAAGATTTCAGGCTCAGAATTCAGGAAGAGAATGCCAACGCATCCCCTCCCCCTTTTTGAGGCAAGTAAAGCGCACCACCAACTTTTAGTTGACAAAAGGCATTGCCTCAGAGGGTTGCTGATCAGCTGCATGCGGCTTTTCACATCCGTGCTTGCACAAAAACAAACCGCATGCAGCCTGCTTTTCTGCTGTCCTGGCCCCATCGGGACCAGAGAGCACTCCCAGTAGTACTGCATCATTTGTTTGGTGCAGTAAAAAAAACACATCTATTTGAGCTCCCAGGTGGGCACTCTTCCTATCTGTGGACCAAGCCAGGAGCACAAATCAAGTCTACTACCGATGAGGGTGCTGAGCCTTGGGGATAGAGTGCTTGAGCTGCAGTTGGGAGATCCGGGGGAAGGGGTGGAGTGTCTCTAGTCCAATACACACTGTCTCCATATGAGGTACATGTGACCCTCATTTTACCCCAGCCCTCTCCCCAAAATGCAAATTGGCTGCAAAAGAGGAGGGAGGCGGGGGCAGTGGTTACATTGCAAATGTGTTTGTAGGAGGTGGAACTGTCAACCCGAGGAGAATGACCTGTGATACCGACAGGGAATGAACGGCAAGCAAGAGGCAGGGCCCTCCAGTGGCGCAACCCCCCCCCCCCAGGCAGCACAGCACCCCCACAGAGTATGGGGTGCATGAAGGACAAAAGCAAGGGGGAGCCAGAGCACCCCCCCAGCAGCACAGCACCAGCCACAGCAGGACCCCTGACAACCACACATGCTAGGCACAGCTGTGCTACCCCCCACCTGGTCCCATTAGGCGGACATCCCACCCTCCTCAGTTTGGGCATGGACCACAGGTGAGCACCCTAGACGCAGTACACAGGAGACGCGAGCTGCATTGAAAAGGTGTACTCGTGAATGGCCACTGCACATGGCCATAAACATATGGACAGGGTACTATGTACCCCAGTTCCCATTGTGCCATTGCCATCCATTGACTTTGTTTCCCTGCACTGAATGTGCACAGGTGTGGCCACACACCTTGATGCTAGTTTGCCCCTAGGTGTCCTACTGGGGCATCATGCTGCAGCTCCGTTCAGTGGAGAGGGTTTCGTTGAGCCACCCATACACCTGTCTGCTCTGCCTGTAAGATCTGTCGGGGGTCACTGTGCTGTCCCTAGATGTCGGCAGCCCACAGGGGTAAGGCACGTCACTGCGGGATACATGTCGCTGTGGGGCACCTCTCGGGGAGATGCCTGCTGGTGTTGGGGCAGAGCTGTGAATCACTCTGGCAGTGTCTATGTGCGATCGGTAAGCACTCTTGGCTAGCAAGTGGTGCCCCCACACCCATGGATCTCACTCTGCTACAATATATATTATTACCATGGTGGCTACTGACTTCTGAGCTCCTTCCTGTCCCACTCTGTTGAAATAAACATTATTGCCATGATTACTGGTAGCTGCCCCCATCCCTCTGATCCCACTCTGTTGAAATAAACATTATTGCCATGATTGCTGGTAGCTTCCCCCATCCCTCTGATCCCACTGTGGTGAAATAAAATGATTTCCATGGGGGCAGCTAGCTTCCCCCTTCTCCAATCATACTGTGCTAAAACAAGCATTAATTCCTTGGTGGTTTCCCTCCACCCACTGATGCCACTCTGGTAAAGTAAAACTTATACGATGGCTTGGAAAATCCTGGATGCTGACTGGCACAATTTACACGTAAATCCTGCTATCATCCAATGGTGAAAAGTGCCAGCCGCCTGTTAGTCGCATGAAAACCCCCCACTGGAATGACTCCACAGAAACATAGAAATTGTCAACAGACAAGGTTCGCCTGGCCCATCTAGTCTGCCCTTGTACTGGATTACAGCTTCCGACCCACCCACCTCTGTACCTTTCAGGTACTTGAAGGGATCAACAAAGTTAGCACTGATAGGTTATTTAAGTTGAGGAAAGGAAGGGACAAGAGAGGGCATAGCCTAAGATTACTGGGGGGCAGGTTTTGGAGAGAGATGAGACATTACTACATGGAGAGGGTGGTGTCAAGATGAAACGCACTTCCTGAGGGGGTGATTTCGTGTAAGACAGGTAGTTTTTAAATGGCATGGGACAGGGTAAGGGGTAGGGCCTGGGAGATGAGGCCGAGAATGACATGGAAGTTGGGGGGGGGCAGCTGCAATCTAAGGGTGCTAGCTGCACACTTGAGCAGACTCAATAGACCATGAGGCCTGTTTCTGCTGGCAGATTCGTATATTCGTACCTCTGTGGTTCCCCAATTTCTGTCCCAGGCATGCCTGAATCAATCCACAGTGCTCACACAGACCACCTCCAGAGGCAGATCATTCCATGTGTCCACCACCACCCTCTCTGTGAAGAACTTCCTCACATTCCCTCTTTACTTCCCAGTTTCATGTCATGCCCCCCCATTTCTTGTGTTCCTCTTATATTGAAAAATGTCTCCCTCCTGCACCTTGTTTATACCCTTGAGGTACTTGAATGTTTCTATCATGTTCCCTCTGTCCCTTCTCTCTTCCACTGAGTACATTCTGAGGTCCCTTAATCTCTCCTCATAAGTCTTGTATTGCAAGCCCTGTACCATCTTAGTTGCCCTTCTCTGGACCATCTCCAGCCTGTTAATGTCCTTATTTATTTATTTGTATTTCGGATGACACCTTTGAGCCGAGGGCTCTTTTACAAAGGTTCCGTGTCAAGGCAATAAGGTACAAAACATAACATGATCATTGCAATGGAACTTGCACACAAAAAAAGACAAGGTTACAATAATAGCAGCCAAAGGCATTGTCAAGGAATTGTGTTGCGAGTTAATTATACAGTACAAGTTTGGCAGCTCAGTGAAGCTTTGTTAGGAGTGGGTTAGTGGGAAAAGAGAAAGAAGAGTGGTGGTGAGGGGGTGGTATGGGAGAGAGAGAGGAGGGGAGAAATAGGGAGGGCATTGCGTTGGGTACGTGGTAGATGGGAAATAGCAAGGGAGGAGGAGTGGGGATGAAAAGGAAGAGGCGACAGATTCATCCTATACCCAGTAATGGGAGGTAGGAGGAGGAGCTGAGGCAGTGAGGAGGGATGCTTGAGTGTAGTATGCCTGGAGGGGATTATAAGGAGCAATCATAGAAGACACTAGCCACGAGGTGTTGACGTAGTTTACACATAAAAGCACCAATTATAGCAATGTTGGAGATTTCTGTAGGTAGCAAGTTGAACCAGGTGGAGGCTCTGACAAGGTATGAATGCTGAGCTTGGGTGGTCTGGCAGCGAGGTATTGTAAAGGTTAGACAGTCCGAACTTCTAGTTAGGTGGCAGATATGCTGTGGGGTCAATATTGATTGGACTCCAGGGCGCATAAGGCCCAGTGATGTCTCCTTAGCTAGGATGCAGGTCTGGTACTTTAGCCTGCCGGATAGCTGGAGCCAGTTAGCCTGCTCGTAAATGTCATGTGTGAGAAAGGCGGGCAGCAGAAATAAGGAGTCTTCATGCCTTATTAAATGCTACAGCTATGCGCCAGAGTGCAGTATCAGTAGTGGATCCATAGATAACGATCCTTGTGAAGGTGGAGCCTCCAGAACTGCACGCAGTACTCCATGTGAGGCCTGACCATGGTTTTATATAATGGCATCACTACCTCCCTCCTTCTGCTGGTGATACCCCTGCCTGTGCACCGCAGCATGCCACTGGCCCTCCCAGCTGCTTTAGCACTCTGCTTTGACATTTTTCGTTTGTCTGAAACAATAACCCCCATGTCTCTTTCCTCTTTTGTGACTGTCAGCAGCTTCCACCCCCCACCCCAATACTGTTGCTTTCCCCAGGGTTTCTGTGTCCCAGGTATATCACTTTGCACTTATTATTCAGTTTGCCAGTCCTCAGACCATTTTTCTCTTCCCCCGGTTCCTCCTCTTTTTCTCCACCCTCTCTGGGGTATCCACTGTATTACAGATCTTGGTATCATCTGCAAACAGGCAGGCCATAAGTACTCAAAATGAGGGACAATGTGATGTTTAATACAACTTTAGCATCATAGCATCCAATCAAGTCATTTCTCCCACTGAGCCACCTAGCACTACCTTATCCAGCTCCCCTCTTACTATCAACTGCCTCCCCCAGGGTTTGCTGGTGGGATGATTACTCCAGGGGTTTACACAGCATGCCAGGGCCAGGAGGAGAAGGGCTATCCCCCCCCATGGATTCCAAATTAAGATCAACATTGCTTGGATGGCAGCAGGGTCCAGTGAGCGAGCTGCGGACGTCATCTCCTGGCCAGGAAGCACTCCGTCTGTTTCGAATGTGGTGTTCCTGTTGCAGAGTGGAGGTGTTCGGTGGCTGGGCTAGGGATGTCCGGCTACAAGGAGGGGTCTAACTGTGAGGGTGGTGGCTGGCCTCATTCCTCTCAACTGTCCTTCATTACAGGGTACAGCAATCATTTTTCCAGGCAGGATTTTTCTGTCCCTCACAGAAACCGTACTATCACACCCCAAAGGTGCAGTATAATTCATACTTTAATGCTGAAATACATAACATTATACAACAAAATTAAACTTGCACAAGGCAAACATTTCTACAGTGTTCAGAGCTTGCATCGCCAAGTCTGATGATGTGTCCCACATTCTGAGGGCCACTGTTCCTTGTTTTTCTTTATTTTTGAGTACTGCTGTCCTACAGTTTAGTTACACTGGGGTGAGATGTACTGAGGTACATGGGCAGAAGGGGTGGTCCTGCTGAAGGTAGAGAGGTCTGGGTGGGGACTGGTGCAGAGGGAAGGTGGGTCCAGTTCCCTGGAATGGTGGTCATGTGGGGGGGATTCAGTTCAAGGGAGGGTGTTAAATTGGGAGATACCATTTAGTGGGTGGGAAGGGTGGTCCAGTGGGGCAGCTGCATGGATGGTGGTGCACTTGGGGCAAATGCAAGTTGTGAGGCTGAAAAGTGGTCCAGGGAGGGTATTTAACTTGGGGAGGCTGGTCTTCGAGGGTAGTCCAGATGTAGGTAGCATGGTTGGCTGGTGGGTTGGTGTCTTTTTTTTTAATATGTGTATATATATATATATAGTTTTTTTTTTTGCTCCCGAGCCTGGCAGACAGCTCCAATCCCTTCGGAGAGACGCAGTATCCGGCACACCATTCCCAACCCAACACCCCCAAAAATCCCCCACAGGTGCCCCCCCATGGCAGGGTTGGGGTGAAGGGATGAAAGCATTACCCCACCCCTGAGTGAAATTCAGACATCGGGTGCCAGCCGGGGCGCTGGTGTGCCCATCCTGGAGCCTGCCCACTCCTTTTTCCTCCTGTCCCCCTTCCATACCTACATAAGGATGCTGGTGCGTGCCATTCCGACCAGTACTGCCCTCCGGCCACCGACAGAGGGCAGTCAGCGAGCGGGCTGACAAACCTCCCTCCCCCTCAGAGAGGAGAGCAGTTCTCCAGACCCTCAGTCCTTTCTCACCCCTGCTGACCCCCAGTGGCCTGAGATCATCCCTGAACCTGGGTCACCGGCGTGGCACAAGGTGTATCTACCAGCACCCCAATCTTCAGCGCCACTGGGCCAGTCGGGTTGGTGTCTTTTTAAAACGTTCTTATGCAAATTATTGTCATTGACTTCAGTGTTAAATTAAATAAACATTTTTTTTTACTGAAAACAAAATTGTCTTTATTTCATTAATACAATTTGTACAGGCACCAGGTTGAGAGGTGTGGGCCCATGGGTGGGAAGTGTGATCCAACTGAAAGGAGAGTGGTCTGGGCGGGGGCTGGTCATGAGGAAAGGTGACTGTAGCTCCTGGAAAGGGTGGTCCTATGGGGGGGTCAGCTACAGTGAAGATGTTTAACTTGGGTTAGTGTTATCTAGCTACATGGAGGGTGATTGGTTGGGGTGATCTGTCTGCAGTAAGAGTGGTCAGTATGGGGTTGGTGACTCATTTATGTAGTAAAATCCTGTTTTCTCCACAGTTTCACAGGGGGAGGTCATGTCAAGGGCTGCCAGCGTGGTGGCAGGGCTACTGCCTGCAGTGCAGACCCGGGATCGGATCTGGGAGTTTGAGGGCTGGCTGGAGGAGGTTGGTGGAGAGTTTAAAGAACCACTCTCCACCACCGGGGGGGGGGGCTTCCACGGTGGTCCGATGCCTAAATGCCACCCAGTGGGTGCCAGGCCAGGACTCCTGGGAGACAGATGCTTGGGCCTAGTTGTGTGGAGGTGGGACATACGCTGGCATCATTGCACATCCCACCTCCCTAGGGATCATCAGAAAAAGAAATCTGGCCCTAGGCATGATGCTCTGCTCTGCCTATGTGTCAGCTGCCTCCATTGTCTGACAGGGGGCCTCTCCCGTGGCCCATCTTGGGGGGATCAGCCAGGGCATGTTTCCATGTGATCACTGGGGAGGGGCCAGGCAGGGGCAGAGTTGCCATCACAGGAATTGAGGGCCAGGCCAAAAATGATAAAAAAAGCATGCTGCCGGATTGTTTTATTATCCATTCCAGGGTGCAGTCTCCTCTTAGCTTCCTTCCAGTTGGAACACCCACTCCTTCACACTTCACCAGTTTCCTTACGGTCTTTCTCTTAGGCACCATCTCAAACTTGTATATGCTCCCTCAATCCTCAGTCTCACCACTGCATGCCTGAATGCGGCAATTGCTCCCAGTAGTGCTTTGCGTAAGCACTACTGGGGTGATGCCAACATTGATGGACTAGGGCACCGTAAATGACACTGTTATGCAAGTCAGGATTACTTATGCACTGAACTACAGGAGCAATTGCCGGGTTATTTTGGGGCCATGGCGGTGAGACTGGGGGCACTCTGAATTGCTTTATGTGGGTGAGTGTCTCGGGGACAAGGGTGGGGAGGGTGGTGGGGCTGAGATGGGTGGGGGGAGGGTCACAGTGTTTTGCGATGTAAAAATCAGAATGGCTTGCCCAAGCAGCCAGTTCGTACTGCAAATTGTGGTGCAATACTGGCTATTTAAAACCCTGCTTGAGGTGTTGTCTTTCCATGTGGAGAGACTCTTTGGTGGGAGATCAGTCACAGGGTTTGTACCTGAGAGTTCCCCGCTTCCTTGTGCTGTGTGCCACAGATTTTCCTGTTTGCTCTGTCCCAGTCCCTCAGTGTCCCAACATGCTAGTGGCTCCAAGAGTGCACATGCTGAACATCCCGAAGCAACGTCCAGATGGTGTCACCCAGTGGCCAGTGTTGTGGTGAATGGCAGTGACCCTCCCTTCTAGGACATCAACACCCTCTAGGCTGCTCAGTCCTCCCCTCCAGTCCTCTGATAACCAGGGTTCATTCATGCCCCTGGGTCACCAGTGTCATAAGTGGCTGCCCAGCTGATGATGGAAGTTTTAGACTCACATATTCTGACTGGAGGGGATAATGATGATGTACTTGGGTCATTACCCTGATAACATTTCCAGTATCTGGATCACTATAAGCTTGTAATAACTTGTGTCTGTTTTTTTCCCTTAGGAAAAACTGTTCATATTTCACCATTGTAACATGCAAGTTATAATGGCGAACACACGCCAGCTTTTCCTATGGGAGACTTGTGTTTACTGCTCAGTGCGTAATTTCAGACACTACTGCCTTTACTCATTAAATCAACAAAAAAAACTTCTATAGACAAAAAATAGTGTCTGTATTTCAGAATCAACTCACTTCATCGCTTCACGAGTCAGGATACTTAAAAAATAACATATCTCTCTCTCTCTCCCTCCCTCCCTCCTCTCTCTCTCTCTCTCTCTCTCTCTCTCTCTCGGCTGCCAAGAGTGAAAAGCTAATTTGCATACTCCATGGACACCCAGTCTCCTTAACATCATGGATTGTAATAAAACAAAGAAACGCCGGCTCCTTGGCACCGGGTGATAGGGGACTGCCGGGCATGCTGGCGACCCAGGTTCATGCCCGAGCCTGAGACATGAGGAGCAGAGGCTGGCAGGAAGGGTTTAAGTGAATTCTTTAGATGCATCCCGCAGGAGGGTTGTGAATGCACTGCCCTTCAGCATCTCCTCGTACCCAGATTCAGCTTTGTGCTTTGAGACATGGGGACCACTGCCGCATGCAGAAGTTTCATGGACACTGCGCATACAATCAGCGGGAGAGGGGAGACAGAAACAAGGACAATGGCCACCCATGCTGGCTGGATGATGGCAGTCCACCTCCCCAGCTGTGAAGCCAGAAAGGCCTCTGAATTGCACTCCACCACCTGTCCAAAATGGAAGGGGATAATGAGAGGGGGGTACCCTGATCTCCCTTCCCGGATCCCTCCTTCAGGTAGGGGGCTCCCCGGTGAAGGGATACTCTGGGACAGTCAGGTGGATGGAGGCAATGGATGACAGAATGGGTGAGACTTGGCCATACAAAGGAGGGGGCAGCTGGGTTGGAAGGGGGCCTAAACAGAATATGCAAAAGGAAAAAAAAAAAAGAAACAACCTTTTGGTCTTCTCAGAAATGTTTACAGCAGTTACTTTTTTGCAGTTTATTAGTTTTCCTCTTAAAACACACTGAAGGTTTCAGACTCCTTTTTACTACAACTAACAATGACACTGTGGCAGGATGAAAAAACATAGACCAGTACTTACATAGAGCAAAGGATGGGTAGGAGTGCAAACTCCAATTGTATACCCACCATCAGTATGGGATACTTTTATAATCCTCTCAAGCTTTGCTCTCAGGGTTTATGTAATGTTCCACATCTCAGCTGTGTATAAAATTCTCATTATACACACCTCCCCATGCATTCTTTTATGGTTTTTACTTGCATTTTATGCCCCAGTTCTGTCTCGCTTCGATTCTCAGAGCTCCTGAGACACATCCAACCTCCTGTATTCCTTGCTCCAGCAAACACTCCTCCATGGAGCCATAGTTTACCCCTCCAGGCAGGGTCAAGGTGGGGTACTTATCCCCATCCCCCTCCCCAGACAGGGTCAAGAAGGGGGACTTGCCCCCAAATTCTCCAGTTTGTCAAGGGGTGTGATGGTGGGAGTACTGGGCTTGGACATACTAGGATCCTTTATTGCAGATGCCGGGGCTATTTTCTTAGTTTCTCCCACCACCAGGATGTTGGCACTCTAGGGACACAATGCAAATGCAGGGGCATGCACAGCGGCACACTTAACTACACCCCCGGCGATGTCCTCCCTCCAATGCTGTTATGCCCACCTAATGCTAAGCTGTGACATGTGGTCACCAGGGTGGTGGCACTGCAGTGGAGGCAGCGACCTTCCATCCCCAGAGGAGGAGACCTTCCTCCGGCCAGCTTTCCAACAACCAGAGGTCATTCTCAAACCCAGGTCACGGCACTTTGAGCAGCAGCTTTATCAGTGGGCTGGTCTCCAGATAGGCTTGTTATCTACTGCATACTGCCAGATAGAAGGGATACATTGTATTGATAGTGAAAAGCCAGCTGATCTGTTCAAATCTGGTGCTAAGCTCTCAGTATCTGCATTATGTGCTCCATCTGAAAATCCTGAAATCTGGGTGTGTCCAGAAAGCCCCACTGATTATCCACGCAGCTCTAGTATCAAGGACATTAGCCATCCAAACCAATGTTGGAATTACAGGAGATTTACCAGAGTTTGACTCCCGCAGCACTGACATGACATGAGCCCGGTAGCTCACACGTCACTGTCATTCACTTATAATGGGAAGGGGGCTCAAATTAAAGATAGGATCCTCCTAGGCCCCTAGATCTCAAAGCTCATAAAGCAGCTACCTGGCTTAACAGTGCATACATTTGTCAAGCATTACAGTTTGGATATGCAGGCTAGGGCTGATGCCAGGTTTGGTACAGCTGTCCTGCAAAGCATGTTTCCAAGACAGGGTCTTCCCGCCTCCAAAAGGTACTGCTTCTTAGTCTGCAGAACAGTTAGGAATACTGGAGTATTCCTGGGGTGAGAAGAAAGTTAGTTACCATAGTAACCTTGTTTCTCCCAGGGGATACTCCAATATTCATAACTCTCCCACCCTGCCTCCCCTATAGAACCAGTGGCCTCTGCATTCCATACCGTACCCTGGGTATGTATGCCACATTCTGCTTTATGTTAGAACTTTGATCTCTGGTTAATTCTCCTTTTCGGGTGATTCTGACACAGGGGATTGTGTGTTTGTTTAAAATATATAATTATATTAATACAGTTGTTCCTCCCATTGGAGGTTGGGTGTGGGATTTTCTATTTAATTCTTTATGATATTGGAACATTGGACCCTGTCCTTCCAGGCGTCCATGAAATCTGAAGGGTTAGAATGTAGGCAGTTAATAGGTGGCAGCATTTGAAAAGTGTCTCATGTCAATGATTCCATCATTTGCATAATGTTCTATCTCCAGGCAGATCTACCTTAAGGGCACACTGCAGAACAGTTATGAATATTGTAGTATCCCCGGGAGAAACAAGGTTACTATGGTAAGTAACTTTTTCTTCCTCTCCTACCTTGATGGCAGGTTACACGTTGTCTGTATTTAGACACCGTTTCCCTCCCACTCCCTATCAGCTCAGACATCCCTCAAGAATCTGTCTTGGCCTGATTCTTTTCTCTATTTTTCTAAATGACCTCCCCAAGGCCCGCTCCTCTGTGTCAATATATATGTATGCAGATGATATATTTTTTTCCTCTGGCTCATCTGCCCCTGATCTTATGAACCCATTCCAACCGGACTTCAACAACATCCAGCACTGGTTCCGAGTTAATCAGTTATCCCTTAATGCCAAGAAAACAGTCTCCATGACTTTTGGCACCAGGTAGGGTCTTGCCAGAGTTCTTCCACTTCCTTCCATTCATATCCTTGATGGTACAATTACTGAAGAGGTCTCCTTTTTACATTCGCTTGCGCGCATGCGCAAGGAACGTCTTGGGAGAATGGGACACTTTGGAGGTGTGCCCCTCCTGTGCAATCCCCTGCTCCATTGAGCAGGCGTGGCAGTCCTGCACCAATCGGATGCGGTGCTGCGTATGACAGTGGTGGTCTTCTCTTCAAAGAAAACCACCGCTGTGTGCTTGCACCGTGTCACCCCCCGCAAAATGTTTGCTGCCACGCTTGGGAGCCACCCCAGCGTGGCAAACGTCCCACGCCGTTTGTCGACGGGGTGCCTAATCCCGTCGGCTTCACGGCCCCAGCTATCCTTCTGCCACGCTGGGAGACCTCATCACAGCGTGGGCAAATGTCCTGCGCTTTTTTTAAAACCTGTAAATTAAAAAAAAATAGTCCCATGGCGCTTTCCCTGGCCCCTCCCACAACCCGCACTCACCCACTGCGCACCCCTGCCTCCCCACACCCCTCACCCCATACTTACCCTCCGGAGCTCACGCACGATCATCGCTGGACTAGGAAAACGTCTGCACTCTTCAAAGCCGACGCTGAACTGAGGAAATGCTGGTAAGCTGTATAATGGCTAGATGGGGTTTTCAACTTTGTTGCATATCTCAGGCATTTTTTGGAATTTTTGCACCAAATTTTCAACATGGGGTTTTTGGGACCCCTTCTCATGAATTCTGTCACTGTCATGGCGTTATTCGGGCCCGAAGGGTGATTTCGCAGTCACTGCATGAAATCACCTTTCAGGCCCGATTAACAAAATGACAGTGCCATCATTCATAAGGTGGGTTCTCAAAAGCCAATTTTGAAAATTTGGTGAAAATTCTAAAATGACCGTTCTACGAGCGGCATATGAAGTTCTGGCAAGCTCGTGAGTTCAAATTTTCAATATTTTCACTCCAGATTTTCAACATTGCCATTTTACCACACCTTCTTATGAGTAGTACAGCTGTCATTTTCACATCTCACCCAAAGCGTGTTTCCTTTCATGTAGCGCATAATGGCGCAGTCGGTGCTAGAACTCAATGTATGGGACAAATTAAGAAAATCACAGTGACAGTTCATGAGCAGAGGTCTTAAATGGCTGTTGAAAATGTGGTGAAAAATTCCTAAAAATGACTGTTTTATTTAGTGTGCAAGAGTTCCTATGCACGCTTGTAAGTTCATGAATTTTCAATATTTTCACCAGATTTTCAACATTGCCATTTTACCACACCTCCTTATGAGCAGTACAGCTGTCATTTTTCACATCCTGCCCAAAATGTGTTTCCGCCCATGTAGCACACAATGGCGCAGTCGGTGTGCGAAAGCAATGTATGGGACACATTAAGAAAATCACAGTGACACTGTTCATGAGCAGAGGTCTTAAAATGGCTATGTTGAAAATTTGGTAAAAATTCCTACAAATGACTGTTTTATGAGCGTGCATTGCGCAGTTCCTACGCACGCACGTAAGTTCGCGAATTTTAGTATTTGCACTCCAATGACTTCCAAATACCTAAACAGCACATAGGAGCAAGCAACATTTGACATTGACAAATGCTTGTACTTCTTTGTCACTGATTATTTTTTTAAGCCATGTCCAAGTGCCAAATACCACTACAAATACCTGCAAGCGAACGTTCGGCATTGACAAATGCTTGTTAAGTAACTCGTGGTATGGGTAGATTGTCATCTAGATTTTTCTGTTCATGTGGATGTTATTCACGAGAACCTTCACCCCAAGCTTGGGGCACTTTAATAAAATAAAAGAGGCATTCTGCTTCCTGATCACAGAGCAGTGCTCACCAAGGTGATTTTGCCCATTTTGGACTATGGAGACATTGTTTATTGTACTGCTCCAAAACTTACTTTAGCTAGACTGGATCCCTCTCTTCCACTCCTTCTGTTGCTTTGTCCTTGATAAGCCCCTGCATACCCATCACTGTACACTGTATTGTTCCCTCTCCCTCCCCTGTTGATGCCAGGTGCTTCACCACTCTCCCCCCTTTACCTCCAAATTTTGGTTAGACTCTCTCCCCTCATATCTTATCTTACCTCCCTCCCTCCCCCTCCCCCTTCATTCTCTTACTCTTTCTGCAACGCCTGCTCTCGCTCTTTGTTCTCCTCCTATGAAATCTCACGGCTGGCCAAGCTAGTTTTCATTTCATTTTCCAAACTATGGGGTTGTCTGCCCCCTTCTATTCATTCTGTTCCATCCTTCCTTGCCCTTAAAGCTCTCCACAGTGAGTTCTCCAGTCACTCTTGCAGCTGCTTCTGATATTGGGTTCACTTCTTACCTGCAACTTACCTCATTCTCTTCCCTCAGCACTGCCCGTTTTCAGTCATTCCCCCAAGTTTTTAGTTTGCTAAAAAGATATTTAATTGTTCTTTTGTGCAGTTTTGCAATTTGGTGCTTTTTGGTTTGTAACCCCCCTACAAATGGGGGTTCCTAAAATGCCTTTCTGGAGCTTGCCTAAGTGCTTCCTGCCTGAGGGGCGTTCGGCATAATGCCATTTAAATGAGGGCTCTGTGAGTGCTTCTAGAGCCTCTGGTACTGTCTCTTTAAGAGCTGCCTGCTCGCCGGCTTTATTAGTTTGTATGGGGGGGGGGCTGTGGGTTTACTGCTTGAATCCCACCCGAGCTGCTGTTTAAATCGCTCCGTTTCTGCAATCTCTAAGAGAGCAGAGGGAGCCTAATTGAAAGATGTAACTGTTTGCTGGAGATATGTAGTGTAACAGTAACAATGTAGTTTGTTTAACCTGCCTTATTTGCAGCTGGGATTCTGTGTGTTTGGCCCGCCATTTTGGACCTGGACTCTGAGATGGGCCAATTGGGGAAGGGGAACTCTAAAATAGAGACTGCTTGAGCCAACCAGAACTTGGAATCCCACGGGGAGCCTGCCAACAAGGGAAGTAAATGGTAGGTGTTCTGGGAAGTGTAGTTTGGAACCTGGCATCTTTTTTGCACCAATAGAGGGTGTATGAGGTGACTGGCAGGAAAAAGCAGCCAACTGGAGCCTGTGGAGCAAGAGGAAACTGCCCTGCAACTGTCCTGGAGGGGGAGAGTCATTTGTGTTCATGAAGGTAGAAGGAGCTCTGGCTCCTGTGCTGTGAAAGTCTTCGCGCGGGAAGCGCATGTGCAGGCCAAGAAGTCGGGCGGCTGTATTGCCAGAAGGAGCGGACAAGATCCGTGGAGGAGTGCAGGCAGAGGAGGCTGTACGTTTACAGCTACCTACCAGACTCACCCTATAGAGGACTGGAGAATCTGCTTCAATCGCGCTCGGTCTGTCAGGACATGTGAAGTTGCGTCGTTTCACCCAGTTATTGCAGTGAAAGCGACCGGGAGAATAAAGCAGCTGCCTGGTATGGTACCCCTCCGTGCTACGTATAAATGTGTGGAGAAGTATCTGGATCCCCGGCTGAGTCCTGCCAGTGGTGTGAGAGGGATTGTGCTGCAGGAGTTGTCAGTAATAAATCAGAGCAGCTCCCTGTCAGATGTCCACTCTGAGGGCAAGATTTGTCTGGCTGCTCCAAGGGCTGCATGAACTGAGCCTGTTGGCTCTTCTTAATCCATTTAGGGATCAAATGCTTATTTTCTGCATCAGGGCCCCAACCAGCTGCACCTAATAGGCTAGCCTTGTATTGCCTGGGTACCCAGAGACAGTGACTGATAGGTTTGGCCTGTGCACAGTGCCCTATTGCCTGGGTACCCAGAGACAGTGACTGATAGGTTTGGCCTGTGCACAGTGCCCTATTGCCTGGGTACCCAGAGACAGTGACTGATAGGTTTGGCCTGTGCACAGTGCCCTATTGCCTGTGTACCCAGAGACAGTGACTGATAGGTTTGGCCTGTGCACAGTGCCCTATTGCCTGGGTACCCAGAGACAGTGACTGATAGGGTTGGCCTGTGCACAGTGCCCTATTGCCTGGGTACCCAGAGACAGTGACTGATAGGTTTGGCCTGTGCACAGTGCCCTATTGCCTGGGTACCCAGAGACAGTGACTGATAGGTTTGGCCTGTGCACAGTGCCCTATTGCCTGGGTACCCAGAGACAGTGACTGATAGGGTTGGCCTGTGCACAGTGCCCTATTGCCTGGGTACCCAGAGACAGTGACTGATAGGGTTGGCCTGTGCACAGTGCCCTATTGCCTGGGTACCCAGAGACAGTGACTGATAGGTTTGGCCTGTGCACAGTGCCCTATTGCCTGGGTACCCAGAGACAGTGACTGATAGGTTTGGCCTGTGCACAGTGCCCTATTGCCTGGGTACCCAGAGACAGTGACTGATAGGTTTGGCCTGTGCACAGTGCCCCATTGCCTGGGTACCCAGAGACAGTGACTGATAGGTTTGGCCTGTGCACAGTGCCCCATTGCCTGGGTACCCAGAGACAGTGACTGATAGGTTTGGCCTGTGCACAGTGCCCTATTGCCTGGGTACCCAGAGACAGTGACTGATAGGTTTGGCCTGTGCACAGTGCCCTATTGCCTGGGTACCCAGAGACAGTGACTGATAGGTTTGGCCTGTGCACAGTGCCCTATTGCCTGGGTACCCAGAGACAGTGACTGATAGGGTTGGCCTGTGCACAGTGCCCTATTGCCTGGGTACCCAGAGACAGTGACTGATAGGTTGGCCTGTGCACAGTGCCCATTGCCTGGGTACCCAGAGACAGTGACTGATAGGGTTGGCCTGTGCACAGTGCCCTATTGCCTGGGTACCCAGAGACAGTGACTGATAGGGTTGGCCTGTGCACAGTGCCCTATTGCCTGGGCACCCAGAGACAGTGACTGATAGGGTTGGCCGTGCACAGTGCCCTATTGCCTGGGTACCCAGAGACAGTGACTGATAGGGTTTGGCCTGTGCACAGTGCCCTGTTGCCTGGGTACCCAGAGACAGTGACTGATAGGTTTGGCCTGTGCACAGTGCCCTATTGCCTGGGTACCCAGAGACAGTGACTGATAGGTTTGGCCTGTGCACAGTGCCCTATTGCCTGGGTACCCAGAGACAGTGACTGATAGGTTTGGCCTGTGCACAGTGCCCTATTGCCTGGGTACCCAGAGACAGTGACTGATAGGTTTGGCCTGTGCACAGTGCCCTATTGCCTGGGACCCAGAGACAGTGACTGATAGGGTTGGCCTGTGCACAGTGCCCTATTGCCTGGGTACCCAGAGACAGTGACTGATAGGTTTGGCCTGTGCACAGTGCCCTATTGCCTGGGTACCCAGAGACAGTGACTGATAGGTTTGGCCTGTGCACAGTGCCCTATTGCCTGGGTACCCAGAGACAGTGACTGATAGGTTTGGCCTGTGCACAGTGCCCTATTGCCTGGGTACCCAGAGACAGTGACTGATAGGTTTGGCCTGTGCACAGTGCCCATTGCCTGGGTACCCAGAGACAGTGACTGATAGGTTTGGCCTGTGCACAGTGCCCTATTGCCTGGGTACCCAGAGACAGTGACTGATAGGGTTGGCCTGTGCACAGTGCCCTATTGCCTGGGTACCCAGAGACAGTGACTGATAGGTTTGGCCTGTGCACAGTGCCCTATTGCCTGGGTACCCAGAGACAGTGACTGATAGGTTTGGCCTGTGCACAGTGCCCATTGCCTGGGTACCCAGAGACAGTGACTGATAGGTTTGGCCTGTGCACAGTGCCCTATTGCCTGGGTACCCAGAGACAGTGACTGATAGGGTTGGCCTGTGCACAGTGCCCTATTGCCTGGGTACCCAGAGACAGTGACTGATAGGTTTGGCCTGTGCACAGTGCCCTTTGCCTGGGTACCCAGAGACAGTGACTGATAGGGTTGGCCTGTGCACAGTGCCTATTGCCTGGGTACCCAGAGACAGTGACTGATAGGGTTGGCCTGTGCACAGTGCCCCATTGCCTGGGTACCCAGAGACAGTGACTGATAGGTTTGGCCTGTGCACAGTGCCCTATTGCCTGGGTACCCAGAGACAGTGACTGATAGGTTTGGCCTGTGCACAGTGCCCTATTGCCTGGGTACCCAGAGACAGTGACTGATAGGGTTGGCCTGTGCACAGTGCCCTATTGCCTGGGTACCCAGAGACAGTGACTGATAGGGTTGGCCTGTGCACAGTGCCCTATTGCCTGGGTACCCAGAGACAGTGACTGATAGGGTTGGCCTGTGCACAGTGCCCTATTGCCTGGGTACCCAGAGACAGTGACTGATAGGGTTGGCCTGTGCACAGTGCCCTATTGCCTGGGTACCCAGAGACAGTGACTGATAGGGTTGGCCTGTGCACAGTGCCCTATTGCCTGGGTACCCAGAGACAGTGACTGATAGGTTTGGCCTGTGCACAGTGCCCTATTGCCTGGGTACCCAGAGACAGTGACTGATAGGGTTGGCCTGTGCACAGTGCCCTATTGCCTGGGTACCCAGAGACAGTGACTGATAGGTTTGGCCTGTGCACAGTGCCCTATTGCCTGGGTACCCAGAGACAGTGACTGATAGGGTTGGCCTGTGCACAGTGCCCTATTGCCTGGGTACCCAGAGACAGTGACTGATAGGTTGGCCTGTGCACAGTGCCCTATTGCCTGGGTACCCAGAGACAGTGACTGATAGGGTTGGCCTGTGCACAGTGCCCTATTGCCTGGGTACCCAGAGACAGTGACTGATAGGGTTGGCCTGTGCACAGTGCCCTATTGCCTGGGTACCCAGAGACAGTGACTGATAGGGTTTGGCCTGTGCACAGTGCCCTATTGCCTGGGTACCCAGAGACAGTGACTGATAGGGTTGGCCTGTGCACAGTGCCCCATTGCCTGGGTACCCAGAGACAGTGACTGATAGGTTTGGCCTGTGCACAGTGCCCTATTGCCTGGGTACCCAGAGACAGTGACTGATAGGGTTGGCCTGTGCACAGTGCCCTATTGCCTGGGTACCCAGAGACAGTGACTGATAGGTTTGGCCTGCACAGTGCCCTATTGCCTGGGTACCCAGAGACAGTGACTGATAGGGTTGGCCTGTGCACAGTGCCCTATTGCCTGGGTACCCAGAGACAGTGACTGATAGGTTTGGCCTGTGCACAGTGCCCTATTGCCTGGGTACCCAGAGACAGTGACTGATAGGGTTGGCCTGTGCACAGTGCCCTATTGCCTGGGTACCCAGAGACAGTGACTGATAGGGTTGGCCTGTGCACAGTGCCCTATTGCCTGGGTACCCAGAGACAGTGACTGATAGGGTTGGCCTGTGCACAGTGCCCTATTGCCTGGGTACCCAGAGACAGTGACTGATAGGGTTGGCCTGTGCACAGTGCCTCATTGCCTGGGTACCCAGAGACAGTGACTGATAGGTTTGGCCTGTGCACAGTGCCCTATTGCCTGGGTACCCAGAGACAGTGACTGATAGGGTTGGCCTGTGCACAGTGCCCATTGCCTGGGTACCCAGAGACAGTGACTGATAGGTTGGCCTGTGCACAGTGCCCTATTGCCTGGGTACCCAGAGACAGTGACTGATAGGGTTGGCCTGTGCACAGTGCCCTATTGCCTGGGTACCCAGAGACAGTGACTGATAGGGTTGGCCTGTGCACAGTGCCCTATTGCCTGGGTACCCAGAGACAGTGACTGATAGGTTTGGCCTGTGCACAGTGCCCTATTGCCTGGTACCCAGAGACAGTGACTGATAGGGTTGGCTGGCACAGTGCCCTATTGCCTGGGTACCCAGAGACAGTGACTGATAGGTTTGGCCTGTGCACAGTGCCCTATTGCCTGGGTACCCAGAGACAGTGACTGATAGGGTTGGCCTGTGCACAGTGCCCTATTGCCTGGGTACCCAGAGACAGTGACTGATAGGGTTGGCCTGTGCACAGTGCCCCTATTGCCTGGGTACCCAGAGACAGTGACTGATAGGGTTTGGCCTGTGCACAGTGCCCTATTGCCTGGGTACCCAGAGACAGTGACTGATAGGGTTTGGCCTGTGCACAGTGCCCTATTGCCTGGGTACCCAGAGACAGTGACTGATAGGGTTGGCCTGTGCACAGTGCCCTATTGCCTGGGTACCCAGAGACAGTGACTGATAGGGTTGGCCTGTGCACAGTGCCCTATTGCCTGGGTACCCAGAGACAGTGACTGATAGGGTGGCCTGTGCACAGTGCCCTATTGCCTGGGTACCCAGAGACAGTGACTGATAGGGTTGGCCTGTGCACAGTGCCCTATTGCCTGGGTACCCAGAGACAGTGACTGATAGGGTTGGCCTGTGCACAGTGCCCTATTGCCTGGGTACCCAGAGACAGTGACTGATAGGGTTGGCCTGTGCACAGTGCCCCATTGCCTGGGTACCCAGAGACAGTGACTGATAGGGTTGGCCTGTGCACAGTGCCCTATTGCCTGGGTACCCAGAGACAGTGACTGATAGGGTTGGCCTGCACAGTGCCCTATTGCCTGGGTACCCAGAGACAGTGACTGATAGGGTTGGCCTGTGCACAGTGCCCTATTGCCTGGGTACCCAGAGACAGTGACTGATAGGGTTGGCCTGTGCACAGTGCCCTATTGCCTGGGTACCCAGAGACAGTGACTGATAGGGTTGGCCTGTGCACAGTGCCCCATTGCCTGGGTACCCAGAGACAGTGACTGATAGGGTTGGCCTGTGCACAGTGCCCCATTGCCTGGGTACCCAGAGACAGTGACTGATAGGGTTGGCCTGTGCACAGTGCCCTATTGCCTGGGTACCCAGAGACAGTGACTGATAGGGTTGGCCTGTGCACAGTGCCCCATTGCCTGGGTACCCAGAGACAGTGACTGATAGGGTTGGCCTGTGCACAGTGCCCCATTGCCTGGGTACCCAGAGACAGTGACTGATAGGGTTGGCCTGTGCACAGTGCCCTATTGCCTGGGTACCCAGAGACAGTGACTGATAGGGTTGGCCTGTGCACAGTGCCCTATTGCCTGGGTACCCAGAGACAGTGACTGATAGGGTTGGCCTGTGCACAGTGCCCTATTGCCTGGGTACCCAGAGACAGTGACTGATAGGGTTGGCCTGTGCACAGTGCCCTATTGCCTGGGTACCCAGAGACAGTGACTGATAGGGTTGGCCTGTGCACAGTGCCCTATTGCCTGGGTACCCAGAGACAGTGACTGATAGGGTTGGCCTGTGCACAGTGCCCTATTGCCTGGGTACCCAGAGACAGTGACTGATAGGGTTGGCCTGTGCACAGTGCCCTATTGCCTGGGTACCCAGAGACAGTGACTGATAGGGTTGGCCTGTGCACAGTGCCCATTGCCTGGGTACCCAGAGACAGTGACTGATAGGGTTGGCCTGTGCACAGTGCCCTATTGCCTGGGTACCCAGAGACAGTGACTGATAGGGTTGGCCTGTGCACAGTGCCCTATTGCCTGGGTACCCAGAGACAGTGACTGATAGGGTTGGCCTGTGCACAGTGCCCCATTGCCTGGGTACCCAGAGACAGTGACTGATAGGGTTGGCCTGTGCACAGTGCCCTATTGCCTGGGTACCCAGAGACAGTGACTGATAGGGTTGGCCTGTGCACAGTGCCCTATTGCCTGGGTACCCAGAGACAGTGACTGATAGGGTTGGCCTGTGCACAGTGCCCCATTGCCTGGGTACCCAGAGACAGTGACTGATAGGGTTGGCCTGTGCACAGTGCCCTCATTGCCTGGGTACCCAGAGACAGTGACTGATAGGGTTGGCCTGTGCACAGTGCCCCATTGCCTGGGTACCCAGAGACAGTGACTGATAGGGTTGGCCTGTGCACAGTGCCCTATTGCCTGGGTACCCAGAGACAGTGACTGATAGGGTTGGCCTGTGCACAGTGCCCTATTGCCTGGGTACCCAGAGACAGTGACTGATAGGGTTGGCCTGTGCACAGTGCCCTATTGCCTGGGTACCCAGAGACAGTGACTGATAGGGTTGGCCTGTGCACAGTGCCCTATTGCCTGGGCACCCAGAGACAGTGACTGATAGGGTTGGCCTGTGCACAGTGCCCTATTGCCTGGGTACCCAGAGACAGTGACTGATAGGGTTGGCCTGTGCACAGTGCCCTTGCCTGGGTACCCAGAGACAGTGTGATGATAGGGTTGGCCTGTGCACAGTGCTCATTGCCTGGGTACCCAGAGACAGTGACTGATAGGGTTGGCCTGTGCACAGTGCCCTCATTGCCTGGGTACCCAGAGACAGTGACTGATAGGGTTGGCCCTGCACAGTGCCCCATTGCCTGGGTACCCAGAGACAGTGACTGATAGGGTTGGCCTGTGCACAGTGCCCTATTGCCTGGGTACCCAGAGACAGTGACTGATAGGGTTGGCCTGTGCACAGTGCCCTATTGCCTGGGTACCCAGAGACAGTGACTGATAGGGTTGGCCTGCACAGTGCCCATTGCCTGGGTACCCAGAGACAGTGACTGATAGGGTTGGCCTGTGCACAGTGCCCCATTGCCTGGGTACCCAGAGACAGTGACTGATAGGGTTGGCCTGTGCACAGTGCCCTATTGCCTGGGTACCCAGAGACAGTGACTGATAGGGTTGGCCTGTGCACAGTGCCCATTGCCTGGGTACCCAGAGACAGTGACTGATAGGGTTGGCCTGTGCACAGTGCCCTATTGCCTGGGTACCCAGAGACAGTGACTGATAGGGTTGGCCTGTGCACAGTGCCCTATTGCCTGGGTACCCAGAGACAGTGACTGATAGGGTTGGCCTGTGCACAGTGCCCTATTGCCTGGGTACCCAGAGACAGTGACTGATAGGGTTGGCCTGTGCACAGTGCCCTATTGCCTGGGTACCCAGAGACAGTGACTGATAGGGTTGGCCTGTGCACAGTGCCCTCATTGCCTGGGTACCCAGAGACAGTGACTGATAGGTTGGCCTGTGCACAGTGCCCTATTGCCTGGGTACCCAGAGACAGTGACTGATAGGTTGGCCTGTGCACAGTGCCCTATTGCCTGGGTACCCAGAGACAGTGACTGATAGGTTGGCCTTGCACAGTGCCCTATTGCCTGGGTACCCAGAGACAGTGACTGATAGGGTTGGCCTGTGCACAGTGCCCTATTGCCTGGGTACCCAGAGACAGTGACTGATAGGGTTGGCCTGTGCACAGTGCCCTATTGCCTGGGTACCAGAGACAGTGACTGATAGGGTTGGCCTGTGCACAGTGCCCTATTGCCTGGGTACCCAGAGACAGTGACTGATAGGGTTGGCCTGTGCACAGTGCCCTATTGCCTGGGCACCCAGAGACAGTGACTGATAGGGTTGGCCTGTGCACAGTGCCCCATTGCCTGGGTACCCAGAGACAGTGACTGATAGGGTTGGCCTGTGCACAGTGCCCTATTGCCTGGGTACCCAGAGACAGTGACTGATAGGGTTGGCCTGTGCACAGTGCCCTATTGCCTGGGTACCCAGAGACAGTGACTGATAGGGTTGGCCTGTGCACAGTGCCCTATTGCCTGGGTACCCAGAGACAGTGACTGATAGGGTTGGCCTGTGCACAGTGCCCTATTGCCTGGGTACCCAGAGACAGTGACTGATAGGGTTGGCCTGTGCACAGTGCCCTATGTACAGTATACTAGAGTGTTAAGCTAATCAACCTGATCTCCCCGTCCGTGTTAGTTCCCCTTCAATAAATCAGATTTGTTGTTTGCAAGGTATACTGTCTGAACTGTGTGTTAGTGCTACCCTCGTATGCATGGGTTATTGTGTTGCCGCATCTTATTTTGCAGGGGGTCCTCAGCACCAAGCTGGTCCTTCCAATCTGGGGGTAAGTGTAAGTCATAACGATTGTGAGGGAAGTGTTTGTGGGCCACTAGTGGAAGGAAAGGGGGGGGTTGCAGTGACCCAGAGGGCTGTGACCAAGTCGTGCTCGACTGTTCCAACCCCGACCTCTGGGTGGAGGCACCCGCCACCGGATCCAGTCCCCTTAACCTGCTAGTGGCAAAGCAGGCAGGGGTAGTAGCCCTTGGGATAGTGCCCCCAGGGGTTGCAGGTTAATTTAATATTAGGCATATTTTTGTTATATTCAATTCTATGCATTTCATATTCTGTAATTTTGTATGTTATCTTTTCACCTTCCCTCATGACACAACTGTTACCAGCTCAGCATGTCGTTCCTGGTAAAACCTTTGACATAAACAAGAATATGAGTAAGACTGTTATAGTTAGTAGTCATTAAGGAGATGGCATGTAGCTTAAACAGTCCAGGCGATCTTTACCTTTTTGAGGATAAGAGTGAAAAAGGCTTCTTTCATTGTACGAAGTAATGATTTGCTCCACCAGGTTCCCTGTAGGGTATTGTGTAGATGGGAAGGTTTTATAATATTCACCTGGGACACCATCAGGACCTGGGTTTTTCCAAGTTGGGAGGTCTTTAAATTTTGTTCCTCCTATTGTTTTTAGGCCCCCAGGAGCTGGCAGGTGGCTCTGGCCCTCCCTTAGAGAGCTTGTATCTGTCCCTGACCTGTGACCTCAGCACCAGGACCACAGTCTGGAGCCTCACAGAGCCTGTCAGTTCCATTTTTGATTTTTTCCCCGCCCCGTGTCAAGGCTGCATGTACACTTGTGGAGTCACGTGGACGCCGCGGCCCACAACATCCTTCCTACATGTCGTCCACTCGCATGCACTACCCTCAGGCCTCCACCAGGGCAGGTAAATTGTAAGGGGTGACTAGGACCCTCCTCGGGAGAGGAGAGCTGCCAAACGGCTGCTCAATCCTGCTCCCTTCTTCCTGGCTGACCCCCGATAACCCAAGCTTGTTCCTGAACCTGGGTCGCCGGCATAGTGCGAGGTGTGGCGTCCAGCACCTCAACCCTCAGTGCCACGGGGCCAGCGGAGGTCTTTAAAATTACTTGCATTATTTTTTCCATAGATATTCCCATCATTTTCTCACCAAAGTGATTACCTGCCTGAATGGGACAACCCATACTGATCTTTGGTGGATGCGTTGTGATGAGAGGTGCGCACACTGTCATATTTTGAGACTGTCCACGAGGTGGGGCATCCAGCAACTCAACCCTCAGCACCATAGGGCTGACGGAGGTCCTTAAATTACTTGCATCATTTTCTCACCATGATCTTTGCTGGATGGGTTGTGATGAGAGGTGTGCACACAGTCATATTTTGGGACTGTCTCTAGACTGCCCTGGGAGACGGTCTATGTAGGCAGTACCAGTCAGAAGGGTGGGTAATTTTAGGCTAATAATCGCACATCTCAGGTGTGTTATCAGGCATGAAATGCAGCAGGATGTGCCTTTCAGCACACAAGAGAAGTGTGATTATTGCCCACGGCTACACGTTCTTGAAGTGCCTTTAAGTACGTATACAAATGGCTTTGTAAATACGTATTCTTTTTCCTTTTACTAACTTTACTCACCTCAGGCAGGCAACCTCTCAGCCCCATCTACCACCCTTTTCAGTCACTTACCTGACCTTCCCCCCAGGACATCCCCAAAAAACATTTCCTCCGTGGTGGGTTCCCTTTAGAGTGTTTTTAGCGATGACCTCCCTTAGGTCTGTCTCATGTGTCCGAGGTCACCAATGGGCAGTTGGGAGCAGTGGGGCCAACAGTGATTCAAGGAGGGAATTGGGGGCTCCCCGCCACCTCACTGCAGGGGGTAACCCACAGGGGAATGCAGGTGTGACCCTGATTGTAGTTCGACAACGGACGGCGGCTGGAATCCCTGAGCAGGCTGCCAGAAAAATAGGGGAAGCAGACCAGGTAATGGCATGAGGAGGGAAAAAAGTACAGCCAAAAAAAAAAAGAGGATCTTTGGGTATCATATAAGTGACCCACCTCATCCAGCTGTTAGTACCTTTACCCACCTGTTGGCAAACAGAAAATGTTGACTGTTCGATTTCATAAATGCCTTCACATCCTGATGCCAGTCTTCTAGTGTGGGTGGATTTTTACAGAGTCACTTCTCAGTCATATGGACATCAGGTGTGTTTCAGCTGTGTTTCTTTCCTTACGTGGCCAGTAAGTAAACAGAGGAGCTGTTCTGTGAGATTCAGATGACGGGTAAATATCTCCAGCAGAGCACTAACCAACACCTTTAAGAAGGGTTAAAGGGACAGGCAGCATCACGATATGGCAGTGGGCAGCTCTGGATTCTCCGCAGTCTCTCCAACACAGTGGGGCTGGGGCAGTGCCCTGATGGACTTGCTGTACTGCTGTGAGGAAGTAACAAATGGGGCACCTCCAACTATATTCTCCACATCGTGGAGCTTGTGGCCTTGTGGGTGTACTGGCAAACATTTTCTGCCACTGCCCCAGGGTGATAAGGAAGGAGAGCTCATTATTCTAATTATCCTGCACCCTAAGCTGCTCTGTTGGACCTGCCTGTTGGAGGAAGGAATGGCACAGATCGCCTTCCATTGAGTTTGTGATCTAGGTTAGGAAGGCATTCCTTGGGGGAGGCAAAGATCATGTTTTTATTTTTAATAACTGTTGGTTCCACGTACCTGTTTGACCCTGCCATTTTGCTTTTATAGCCAGCAGATTAGTGCAGTGGTAGAGCTGCACTTACGACAGTGACAGAGGTTCAGATGTGAGCCACAGTCACTACAGGAAGATTGACATTCCAGAGGATGCTCCTCTCCTCAGAGGAGGGAGGGTAACTACCTTCCCTACAACACTGCCACCTCGGTGACCACAGGTGGCAGTGCAGAGGAACAGTGGGTGGGTGGGGGTAAATTGGCTGGACTCTGCTCTGGCACACATTGTGTACTCAGGCTTGGAGACGAACATGCACACATCCCGAAGAGTGGGGAGCACCAGAACATTGAAAAAGTCCTAGCTGGTGCAGAGCGATCTCACGTGCACTTCAGCCCCTGCCACAGATCACTCTCCACATCCAAACAGGGTGTAGAGGAGTAGCTCCAAGTTGGTTCCAGGGCCGACTGGATAGACTCCAGGTCTCTTCTGCCATTATCTTTCTAGGTTTTGCTACACAGTGACTATACTGCTGCTGCCCAGGGCTCACAGATCTACAGGGATTCTTGTTTTTTTTTGGTTTTGTTACAAAAAAAAAAAAAAGCCATCTACAGGGAAAACGTTCTCACCGACTTGCATTAGTTACATGGGAAAACAGCTATTTGTCTTCCATAGAAACTTATGTAATCTACAGGAAGACACGGGAAAAACTGTCCTGGAATTACAGCGAAAATGTCAGTTCCATCTGGGAGTACTGTACCTGCAATCCTTGAGAGATCCTTCTCAACTAGCCTGACACTGCAGAATATTATTTATTTTATTTAGTTTTTGTTAACGGGGTTAGGTGCGTTAGCCAAAGTTGACTATTTTCAGACATGACCCGGGAGAATAAATATGTAAAAAGAGATGAGATTATACTATACATAGTATGTAGTACAGGTACATAGTATATAGTACAGATAGGTTAGGATACAGATCAAGTCAGACAGTACTTGAGATAGAAACATAGAAACATAGACTTTGATGGCAGATAAGGACCGCTAGGCCCATCTAGTCTGCCCATTTCCCTACCTACAGGATAGGCCGCAGATCCTAGTTAACCAACAGCCTTTATCTTCCTGCCCCCCACAAGAATTGCCTTATGTCTGTCCCATGCATTCTTGAATTCTCCCACAGTTTTAGACCCCTACAACTTCCTCAGGAAGGCTGTTCCATGCATCCACTACCTCTCTGTGAAATAATACTTCCTCACATTGCCCCTGAACCGCCCTCCTTCTATCTTTAAATTGTGTCCCCTTGTTCTTGCAAGTCTCTTTTTCTGAAAGATGCTACCCTCTTGGACTTTGTTGATTCCCTTGAGGTACTTGAAAGTTTCTATCATGTCCCCCTCTCCCTTCTTTCCTCAAGGGTATACATATTAAGCTCCTTTAGTCTCTCCTCATACGGCTCTCTTGCAGACCCTGCACCATTTTAGTTGCCCTCCTCTGGACTGCCTCTATCCTGTCTATGTCCTTGCGGAGATGGGGTCTCCAGAACTGGACACAGTATTCCAGATGGGGTCTCACCAACTGTCTGTACAGAGGATAACAACTTCCTGTTTTCTGCTGCTGATGCCTCTCCTATACATCCCAGTATACCCCCGGCCCTCCTACTGCCTTCTCACATTGCTTGCAAACCTTAAGGTCATCTGATATGATTACCCCAGGTCCCTTTCCTGTTTTGCTGTTGTTACTACCTCCCCACCCATTGTGTATTCTTCCCTGGGTTCTTGTTTCCAGGTGCATTATTTTGCACTTTTTGCATTGAATCCTAGCTGCCATACGCCTGACCATTCCTCTCCAACCTTGCCAAGTCCCTTTTCATCCTTTCCACGCCTCCTTGTGATCAACCCTGTTGCAGATCTTTGTGTCATCTGCAAAAGGCATACTTTTCCTTCCAGTCCCTCTGCAATGTCACTGATAGAAGACATTAAAAGGACTGGACCAATACTGAACCCTGTGTACCCCACTAGTAACCGCCTTTTCTTCAGAGTGGACTCCATTTACAATTACCTTCTGTGTCCTGTTGTCCAGCCAATGTTTTACCAGGCTACCACCCTGGGACCTACTCCCAGGCTGGTTAATTTGACTATTAATCTTTTGTGTGGGACTGTGTCAAATGCCTTGCTAAAGTCTAGGTAGGCCATGTCCACAGCCCCTCCCTGGTCTACTACTTTGGTCACCCAGTCAAAGAAATCTATTAGATTCTGTCTGACATGACCTTCCCGTTGTGAACCCATGCTGCCTTGGATCCTGTGCTCTACTGACCTCTAGGTACTCAACTATTCTTTCCTTCAGAAGTGACTCCATCACTTTCCCTACCACAGAGGTCAGACTGACAGGTCTGTAGTTTCCTGCCTCTGTCTTGGTCCCACTTTTGTGAAGGGAATCACATCCCCTTCCTCCAGTCCTCGGTACCACACCATCCTCCCATGATTTATTAAAAGAGTAGCCAGTGGTTTCACTAGTTCCTTCCTTAATTCTTTAAGAATTCTGGGTGAATTCCATCAGGACCCATTGCTTTGTCCACCTTCAGTTTTAGGAGTTCTTGCAGAACCCTTTCTTCTGTGAAAGGACTGGGATCGACCCCCTATCAAGAGTGCTTCTGTTAATTGGATTAGGCACTTCCCCTCCTCTTTTGTGAATACTGAGCAGAAATATTCGTTCAGTATTCCTGCTTTTTCACTGTCCCCTCTGCCCACCCACGTTCATTCTATTCAGCCTCACTATCCCTCCCTTTGTCTTTCTACACTGCTGATGTACCTATAAAGGTTTTATCCCCTTCTTAACTGAGTGGGCTATCTTTTCCTCAGTTTGGGCCTTTGCTATTCTGACTTCCCTCCCTGCTTCTTTCTGCCTTAATTGGTACAGCCTCTGTCCTGCTCCTTCTGTGTTTCCTTATATTTCCGGAATGCTATCTTTTCTTCCTGACTTCACAGCCACCTCTCTTGAGAACCATAGTGGCTTTTTCTTTCATTTGATTTATTTGCTTCACACAAAGGCTTGTTAGCTCTGTGATGGCAGTTTTGATAATTCCCCATTGTTGCTCCACACCTCCTTCTAGCCTGTTTGCTAGTGCTTTTCTGAGGCACTCTCCCCATCTTGCCAAAGTCAGCCCTCCTAAAGTCCAGTGCCCTCACTTTTGTATGGCTTGCTCTGTAGCTGAGTTTAACGTGAACCACACTGTTTGATGGTCACTTGTCCCCAGATGGCAACCTACTTCTAGATCTGAGATCCTCTCACTGCCCCCGTTTGAGAGCACGAGGTTCAAGATTGCTCCCTCATGAGTGGGTTCCAAACTAGCTGTCTAATGCCTGCCACCTGAGGGCGCAAGAATGGCCCTGCTCTTGGATGTGGCTGCAGCAAATGTGCTCAGTTAACATCTGGCATATTCAGGTCTCCCATCAACAGTATCTCCCTTTCTCTGCCATTCTAAAATTCCTTCCATCATATCCTTGTCCATTCCTTCCCCTGACATGGGGGTCTGTACACAACCCTGTGTGGATTGTGGTGCCCTTTCAGTCTCCAAGGTGACCCACAGTGCCTCCTCTCCTCCCTGTTTACTCTTTTGTTCAGTTGCTTTTATCCCTTCCTTTACATGAGAGCTACTCCTCCCCCTCTTCTCCCCTGTATGTCTGTACTGTAGGTTATGTACCCTGGTATGTTAACATCCCAGTCATGGTTCTCTGTGTACCATGTTTCTGTGACTGCTACGATATCCAGGCATAATACATATAGCTATAGGAGTCCAGGGGCCTGGTGAGCAGAAGAATACACAGTGCCAAGCAATACAGGCTGTCAAAATTGACTTTATAAAAAAAGAAATCTTTATTTAAAGTGCAGCAGTACATCAGTATAAAATTTACATATTTCAAATGGACATTTTAGATTGCTCAGTGAGTACACAGTTGTTAGACTATAAACAAATAGGACATTGGCACCTGCCAATATTGATAGTATCCTTATTTCCAAAGACAAGTTGCGCCAATAAGAACCTAGGCTTCTCTAACAAGTCCTTCTTTGTTTCTCTTCAACAGAGGTAAGGAATTATTTGGTCCCTCCAGCTCCAATCCCTTGCATCAGTGTACCTGGGGAGAGAGGAAGAAAACATGTTTCTAGTATCGCTACACCCTCAACAACAACCTTATCAACCAAGTACCTTCTTTGCTCACATTCAGTCGGAGATGCCAGAGTAGCCCCTTTAATGCTAAGGAAACTCTGCTAGACATTTGGGTGACTGAAATTTCAGCAGTTCTTGATTTCTTCCTGTACTCTGTGTGTGTGTGTTGGTAGGGAGTGAGGAGCTATGCAATTCCTGATCCAGCAGTGCCACCTAGAGGCCACTGTTTCCCCTTCCCATTGATAATAAAAGGTGTAGTTGCCGTATTGGTCCTTTTAAGAACAGATCCAGAAACATAGAAACATAGAAACATAGAAGTTGACGGCAGATAAGGACCGCAAGGCCCATCCAGTCTGCCCATTTCTTTTTCTACCTTATAAATGTGCCATCGGCCTTTGCTCTGTCAGTGACCTATCTACAAACGATTTAATACCTTTTATTGGACCAACATAGATGTTACACAATACAGCAATACACTGATAATAAAAGCACGTTGATTAAAAATGTACACATACTTTTATTCACTTTTTATTTCTGTTCTAATGACTTTCTGATGGTTTATTATGAGCATTTTTATGATGTCCTATGGCTGTACAGCATCTGATTTTACACTAAAGTGTGCCAAAAATGACTCAGAAACCAACCAGGCATTTTCTCAGCACACACTGTGAGGCACCCATTCCAAGACAAGAAGTCAGGCTACTCTCAAATGAGCTACCCTTTTTAATCAATACAATTTTATTGAGAAAATACATAACAGATCACTACAAAAGTACATCAGCTTCATCGAAACATCAATACAGTCATCTAAAGCCAAGCTAAACAATAAATAAATAAACGGATACATCTTTGAGTAAATAACTATAAACCCAGCAACAATTACCACAGGGAAATTACTGGAGGAGGGCTGTTACTCCATGATTTTTAGAATCATTGCTCCCCTGGGAAGAAAAAAAAAAAAAAGGAAACTCCAAATACCAAATTAATACAATTTAAAACCATACATAACCTCTATCATACCCACTACACATGAATAAGATGGGCTTGATAGCCTCTTCAAGTTGTTTGAGATACAGAAATGGGAGGCAGTATAGCACAGTGGTTTAAGGCATCGAACTGCAAATCTGGAGACCTGGGTTTGAATCCTACAGCCCCCACTTGCATACTGTGCGACTCTGAGCAAGTCACTTAACTTCTCTGTGCTCCCAGGTCGCACCTGTAAACAAGCTTTCAGCTCAGTGTACCACTCCTGGTTAAACCATTGGAGAAAAAAAAAGAAATGCCGATTGTGACCCAATACATATGTTCTGGACCAAAATGGTTCATTTGTGAGCTACCCCTTGTTACTACTACACATGCATATTTCAGTAATGTATGTGCAGTCGCAGGGGTCAAAATTAAGTTTTGTAGCTACTAGCCAACAGGGCTAGTGATTGGGAAAATCCACTAGCCCACAGACTTTACCACTGGCCCAGCTGGTGTACTTATCAATGTTACCTTCTCCAGTACAAGCCCGCAGGGCTAGTTAAAGGAAAACCTTACAAGCTCAATACAAAATCTACCAGCATTTGGTTAGTGGGCTGGTGCCAATTTCAACTCATGAGTCATGAACTATGCGGGTAGCTCAGTTTAAGCCAGTTTTCCCACGGTGAACAGATCAATTTGAAGAGCTGTGGGGCATTATAAAATGGACAAGAGAATCTGCTTGGAAAATGAGTTGGAGAAATCCTGCTTTCCAATTGGCTGGTGACGTGCTAAAACCACATTCATGTCACACACATAATGGGAAGAAAAGTGGCTCGATGCCAGCCTTATCACATCACAGCTGGTATCACTGTGCAACTCGGAACTTTAATTTTTTGGGGGTTAAATTTTAGCCCTGGTTCACCACCCATCACCCACTAGTCCCATTTCTGGTCCTCCACGCTTTTCAAATCAGTGTCTTGTGCACTGAAGTACACACCGCAACGCTGACTGAAAACAGAGCTTCTGACTGGCTGATCAACCATCACCAGAGTGGGAAGCAAGCTTACTCTGTGCCCCAGTTCAGTATTTGCCTGCCTTTCTTCACAGACACATATTTTGTTGACAGAAAAATGACCAGAAGGTCCATCAAGTCTGCCCTAATCCTACCTACTCTATGTGGTGGCAAGGAGCACTACAGGAAAGATTACAGACACTGCAAGGATGGAAGCCACTTTAGCAGCACAGTTCTAAATAAAACTGCAATACCAAGAAGTTCCAGAAGTCAGTAGTCCTACTAAACCACTAACCACTTTTAACATTAACATTTTAAATTTGTATATATTTGAGCATGATTTTAATTCCTAAATACGTTATAAAAAATGTCTAAGTGCAATGACACTCAGGGTGTGCATTATGCCAGATTGCCACACTTCCCTGGTGTCTGAAGGCACTCCACCTGTGACTTTGTACCGCACTACACACCCAAGACGGACTTGCTGAAGTTTGTACTGATGAACCCATATCAAAATGGTAAAACACAGACCAGCAGACAGGGCACAACTTGAGCGGTTTGGCCAGATCCGTCAGTTTGGTTTTCACTGTTTTCATCTGTCTATTCCAGCTGGTCCAGATTTCATCAAGGGGTTAGTGTGGTGTGTGTGTGTGTGTGTGTGTGTACCCTCCAAAATCTGGGACCCAACCGTAGGAGTAGCTCCTACCCTTGACCACCTACGTTGCACCATCCACATATATCTAGCACCCCCTCATAAGCCTCCGACCCCTAGACCACCACCCTGAGTAGCTGGATCAACATTACAGACCGCCCCCCGGGTGAAGCCTCCATCCCTCAGCCCAGTTCCCTCCCAGCAGCTGGATCACCCTTCCAGCCCTATGAGCAGCCTCCAACCCCCGGCCAACCACCACTCCAGCCCCCTGGAACCAGCCTCTCCTTCCCAGCAAACCAGCTTCCTTGCTCCTATATCCTATACCACCCACTCTTCTAGATCCCAGCCAGCCTCCCCCCAGCTGACCACCTCCTGTGACTGGACCACTCACCCAGTCTTTCACTCCTAGCTGACTTCATTCACAGCTGATGGACCCCCTCTTCCAGCCCCCAGATCCACCTTCTCCTTCCCAGCCTACCAGCCTCCTTGTACCTGGACCACCCACCTAGGTCCTGGATCAGCCTCCCAATCCCAGCAGACCACTCTTCCTGCACCCACACCAGTCTCCCACCCCTAGTCAAACTTCCTGCAAGCACCAAGACCACACTTCCAGCCCCCCGGACCAACCTGCCCTCTACAGCAGACCACCCTTCCTGCTACTGGACTACCCACCCAGCTCCCAGATAAGCCTCCCCAACCCAGCTGACCATCATCCCAGCAATCAGACCACTGTTCCAACTCCTGGTCTTCTAGCTCCTGAAATCTGAATGGACTTCTCAGCAGAGGAGCTAGCTGAACTTCCTCCAAGCGCGTGGACCACATTTACAGCCTCACCCTTCAAAGCTGATCACCCTGCCAGCACCTGAACCACACTTCCTACCCTAGGACCATCCTCCCTTTCCCAGCCAACCACCATTCCAGCTCCAGCACCAGCTCTCCCTTCAGTTAACCACCCTCCCAGCCACCGGACAAGCATCCCCCCAGCCAGTCTGCCTCCTTGCACCTGGATCATCCAACCTGCCCTCAGACCAACCTTCCACCTCTAGTTGGCATGTTTCCCAAACAACTGTACCACTCTTTCAGTCACCCAGATCACTCTCTCCTCCCTGGCCAACCAACCTCTGTGCACCTGGGCCACCCTTCTAAGCCCCCCCCCAAAACCAACCTCCCCCTTCCAGCCAACCAGCAGTGGATTCCCCTTCCTGCCCCTGGTCAGCCTCCCACCCCTAGCTGAACTTCCTTCCAGCACCTGGACTAGCCTCTCCTTTCCAACTGAATAACCTTCTTCTAACTGGACCACCCTTCCAGCCCATAACCCAGTCTGCCATCCCTAGCCGACCTGCCTCTCAGCCCCCAGACCAGCCCTCTGATGCCTGTAACAGCCTCCCCACTAGTGTTCCCACCATACATCCACCAAGACCCACCACAGAACCACCAGACTAGCCTCCTCACCCAAATCCCCATGTCCCTCTAACAGGACCAGCCCAAGGACCCCAGATCCCCCTAACAACATCTCCGCTGTTCACCCACCCATACCTGGAACCTTGGACAAGGCAACCCCATCTGCATTCCACATGCTTCTCAACACAGACCAGCCCTATGATCACTGGACTAGAATTCCATTGTCTGCCTACCTGGATCAGCCCTGGGGACCTTCCTGCTGGAACAGAGACCAAGCACTCTGATCTGTAAATGCAAAAGTGTAAGTTTCATTAGCAACAAGGTAGCCACATGCTGCTAACATGCATCTGAGAAACAGGTGAACTGTGCATAATGTGTAAAAAATGCAAAAAAACAAACCTCCCCGTTGTACCTCAACTGTACCATACCTGCCATGAACCCTGGTGCTTCAAGGGCAGACTCTTCCTTATAGGGCCCTCCAGACCAGCTTTTCCCACCTATGTGCCCCATGTCCCACAACTGGACCAACCTTGGGATGCCCAGAACTGCCTCCTGCACCTACATTCCCACTGTGCCCCCACCTGGACCAGCCCTATGATCATGGACCTGCCTCCTCTATCTATGCCACCCATGCCCCTCCATATGGACCTGTCCTATGACCACTGGATTAGTCTCCCCTACTTATGACTCTTGTCTTGCCACCCAGATCAGTACTGGGACAAATGGACTGGCTTTCCCCACTTATGTGCCCCATGTCCACCCATACCAGACCAGCCTTGGGATGCCTGGTACAGCATTCAACACTTATGTTACCACTGTCCATCCATGCAGACCAGCCCTGGGACACCTTGAACTGCTTCCCCCACCTATGTCTCCATGTCCCTCAGCATGGACCGGCTTCTGGATACTAGGACAGTCCACACTTAGCCACATGGGACACTTCCCCCACCTGGACCAAACCAGTCTCTCCCCTTCCCCCATGCCACTTCCACCACACAAACCACACTCAGGACCACTGGACCAGCTTCTGACACCCACTTGATCTCTTTTCTCATACCCATAACCTCCAGGACCCTACTGCCTCCCTGCCCCGCCCTCTTTCCACCCCACCACCTGCCCTCAAGCATCCTCCTCCACCTAACTACCCCCTGTGGAAGACCTGTGGACTAACCTCCAACATCCATTTTATCTCACAAACTACCACACAGACTCTGGACTAGTCTCAGACATAAGCCCTACCTCACTACCCACAGCTAGAGTAACCCAGGACCCTCTGACTACACTTGGGGCTGTTCTGGGTGTCTAGGTGGTGGATCAGAAATACACCCACCCCAATGCCAACAGCAGGAGTAACCCAGGACCCTCAGACTACACTTAAGGGCTGTTCTGGGTGTCTAGGTGGTGGTCCAGCTGGGAGTAATAGGGCAGACCGACTGGTTGGGGGGGTCTGGAGGTGGTCCAGATGTGGGAAAAGGAATGGAGTGGGTTGGGCTGAGAATTTGGAGGTGGCTTGTCTGCAGGATGTGGAATAGTATGTATGTCTTGAAGGCTACTCGCGGGTCTAGAAGGTGGTCTGGCTGGGGAAGTGGGGTGCAGAGAGTCAAGTCATGGGTTCCAGATGTAATCTGGCTCATAGAAATGGGAAGAATACTGGGAACTGGGCCGGAAGGGGGAAACTAGGTGGTGGTTTGGCTGCAGGAAGTGGGATAGGTGTGGGAGGTCAGTACAGGAGCCTGAAGAGGACCAGCTGGAAGATATACATGGGGTAGATGTTTTAGGTGGTCCCACAGGTTTAGATGGTGGACTCTTGACCAAGAGGGATCTTGAGGTTGTCCAGTTGGGGAAGGTGGAGAGCAATGATGAAGGCTAGTTCAGATGCTCTGGAGGTGGTCCAGCTGGGGGGAATGAGCTGGGTGCAATGTGAGGGGGAGGTAGGTATGGGGTCTTAGAGATGGCAGGGGTGGAGGAACAGGTGATGTAGGTGGCAGGGTTCAGAGGGCTGTTCTGGTTTGGGGAGGTAGGTACTGAAGCCAGCTCAGGGGTATATGGTCTGGCTCAGTTTGTGGAAGAAGGTGAGAAGCTAGTCCCTATATCGCAGGGCTAATACAGTGGGGGGAAAAAGGAGAGGTGGCAGTATGAGGCCAGTCTGAGGTATGAAGGCTGGCCCAGATGGGGGAAGAGGTGGGGAGGTAGCAAGGGAATCCTGTCCAGGGGTCACAGGTGTGGTCCAGGTAGTGGAATAAGGGGAAGGTAGATGGGGGAAGCCAGTCCAGGGGTCAGAGTGCCAGACCAGTAGATGGAAGATAGTGAAGTTAGGTATGAGATGCCAGTTCAGGTTCCAGAGACTGATATGGCTGGCAGAACTGGAGGGGGAGGCAGAGTGAGGCCAGTCCAGGGGGTGCAAAGGGTGTTCTGAATGGGGGAAGGTTGCACATGGAAGCCTGTCTGGGGGTCAGATGGCTGGTCTAGGTAGAGGAAGGGGGGGGGGAGTATCGGCCACAGGCATGCAAGGGACTCTGAGAGCTTGTCCGGGTGGGAGAAGAGAGGGAACATAGCTATGGGAGCCAGTTCCAAGGTGCTTCTGGGTGGGTCCAGTTGGGGAAAGTGCAGCTGGGTGTTGGACACCTAGTCTAAGTGTCCTACTATATGAGTGGCCTGGGAGGGGGCAGAGTGTGGTGGTTGTTAAACTCTAGTACTGGGGTTCTAGGCATGTTCGGATGGGATAAAGGTGGTTGTTGAATCATGGCTTGGAGGTCCCCGAGGACCAAGACATAGGGGTGGTCTGAGCAGGAGAAGAGGATGCAGGTGGGTTTTGGAATCCCACTCCCAGGGCTTATGGGTGTTACGGGGAGGAGAGAGGAGTGTGGGACTCCGGTCTGAGGGTTCTAGGACTGATCAGAGTGGGAGATAAGGGAGGAGATAGGTGTCAAATACCCATCCAGGGGATCCACAGGTGGTCCAAGTGGAAGAATAGGGTGTTGGTGGGTGTGGGACTCCTCTCCGGGAGTTCTAGGGCTGGTCTGCTTGGTAGATGAGGGTGGAGCAGAGTGTTTGATACCAGTCAATAGGTTCCTTGGCTAGTTCTGGTTGGAGCAGAGGGTGGAGACAAGATTAGCCCCCTTCCCACCATCTGAGGGTCCCAGAGTCAGACCGGCGGGATACGAGGGTGGAGGCTGGTGCTGTACACCAGTCAGGGGTTTACATGGCTAATTTGAGGTGGGGGCAGACAGAAGGGGCATAGGTTGCAAAATCCAGTCCAGTGGTCCCAGGGCTGGTCAAGGTGCAGGGACGTGGAGGTCACTGGGGAGACAGGTCCAAGGGTCCCAGGACTGGTCTTGAGTAGAGGAAAGTGTGGATAAAGTCAGTCCAGAGGTCCCAGGGCTGGGTGCAGGTGGATGAACATGGGAGATGTTACTAAGGGAGGCTAGTCCAGGGTTCCAAGGTTGGTACAGCTAGAAAGAGACGGGAGATGTAGGTAGAGCTGACAAGCTCTGGGGCCCCAGGGCTTGTCCAGGGGAGGGGGACATACGTGAGGAAAACCGGTCCAGGGTCCCAGGCCTGGTCTAAGTGGGCAGACAGGGGAGTCACATGTAAGAGAAGTTAGTCCGGCAGTCCTAGGGATGGTCTGGGAGGGCAAACAGGAGAGACACTGCTAGAAGAGGCTCGTCCTTGGATCCCTGGGCTGGTTCAGCTGGAGGGACATGAGCGACGTAGGTAGGGTGGCCAATCCAATGTTCCAGGGCTGGTCTGGGTGGGTGAACAGGGAAGACACTGCTATGGGTAGACAGTCCAGGGCGGATCTGGGTGGGTAAACAGTGGGAACTATGTAGGAGTGGTCATTCCAGGCATCTGGGGGCTGTAAGTTTGGGTAAGGCACTGGGAGACAGGTCAACCAGGTTTGTAGGCTGACCTGGGAGCTAGAAGGGTGGTCCAGGTGTTGGGAGAAAGTTTGGTTAGGGGAAGAAAAAGTGGCCTGCAGCTGGTAGGCTGGTCAGCTGAGAAAGGTCAATTTGGAAACTGGAAATGTGGTCCAGGAGCTGGGAGGAAGTTCAGCTAGGGTGGGAGACTGGTCTTCTGGAAAGTGGAGGCTGGTCTAGGGCCTACAAGTCTGGTCCAGCTGCAAAGAGGCTAACTGGCTGGGAAGGGGAGGTTGGTTCACAGGCTGGAACAGTGGTCCAGCTACTGGAAGGCAGGCCATCTAGGGGTAGGAGAGGCTAGTAGGCTGGTGTGGGTAGGATGGTCCGGGGACTGGAGTTGGTTTGATTGCAACCAATGCAGCCTGTTGTAGAAGCAGGGAGGAGCAGGCTGGTGACACATGTAAAGGGGGGATTGAGGGTGGGCAGGAGCACATGAACAAGAAAACCGGGGTGGGGAAAACAGGCAAGGGAGAGAACAAGAGCAGTGGGAGGGCAGGGTATAAAACATGGAAGGTCATGCTCACAAATGCGGCAGTCTGGGAAATAAGGTTCCAGGCCTGGAAGCCTCAATGTGGAGGCAGACCTTGACATAGCAGCAATAACAGAGACATGGTACTCTGCTAATCACAGCTGGGACGTCAATGTACCGGGCTATACACTGTTTAGAAAGGACAGGGAAGGTAAAATGGGAGACAGGGTAGCCCTGTATATCAGAGAAGGCATAAAGGCTACAGAAGTACAGGGAAGACAGGGGAGGCCAAGGCAATGTGGGTCATCCTTGAACCAGGGGATGGCACAGCAGTACGTACTGGGGTGATCTACAGACCTCCGACACAGAGGGAGGAAGTGGACAGAGTGCTAAGGGAGGAAATTCACGACATGGCAGCTGAAGGTGAAATCCTGCTGATGGGGGATCTCAATATGCCGGATGTAGACTGGACCACCCAGGCAGCTGCTTCAGCCAGAAGCATGGCCATCCTGGAATCCCTGCAGGGGGTTGGACTCAGATAGCTGATGCATGAGCCAACCAGAGACAAATCTATTCTGGACTTGGTATGGACCAATGGAAGGAGTCAAAGGAGTCCAGGTGGAAGGGCAGCTGGGATCCAGCGACCACCACTTGGTGTGGTTTGGCATGGAGACAGGTACTCAATTAAGCCACTCAAAGACAAAAGTATTAGATTTCAGTGAAATGGGTAGATGTTTAAGAGCAGTCCTGGAGAAGGGAGAGGTAATGGAGGGAGTGGAAGAACAGTGAGGGAAACTAAAAAGAGCCATAGTGGAGGGAACTAACCAATGCCTTAGGATAGTGGCCAAAGGGAAAAGACGAAGGAAACCACTATGATCCTCTAAAAAGGTAGCAGACAAAGTAAGGGCTAAAAAAGTGCATTTTGGGAAGTATAAGGGAACCCAAAGGGAAGAGGACAGGGAGGTATACGTTGAATGTCTAAGGGAAGCCTGTTAGGAGAGCCAAGGCACAGACAGAGGAGGGTTTAGCACAGACTGTGAAAAAAGGGGACAAGACATTCTATAGGTACATCAGTGATATAAGAAGAAAATGGTGGGGTAGATTGTGAGACTCAAAAGGAGGAGGAGAGTGTAAGGAAGGGATCTGGACAAAGCAGAAGTGCTGAACAAATACTTCTGATCAGTATTCACTGAGGAGGAGAGGTAAGGGACCACAGTTGGGGAAAAGAGGCAATTGGGGGGGTAGTGGACACCAGTCTATTCACAGTGGAGAGAGTTCTGGAGGAACTCGCAAAGCTGAAAGTGGATAAAGCCACGGGGCCAGATCACATACACCCGAGGATATTAAGGGTGCTGAGAAGAGAACTAGCAGTGCCTCTGGCCACCCTGTTTACAGAGTCACTCAACACAGGCTTGGTTCCAGAGGACTGGAGGAGGGCACATGTAGTCACACTGCACAAAAGTGGCAGCAAGGAGGAAGTGGGGAACTACAGGCCAGTCAGCCTCACCTCAGTGGTGGGGAAGATCATGGAGACACTGCTGAAAGAAAGGATAGTGGCACACCTAGTATCCAATAGTGCCCAGGATCTGAGACAACAGCAGGAAGGTCTTGTCAAACAAATCTGAGAGATTTATTTGATTGGGTGACTAGGGAAGTGAATCAGAGAGGGGAGGTAGACATTGCCTACCTAGATTTCAGCAAAGCCTTTGATACCGGACCCACACAGAAGGCATTGACATTGAGCAAGGAAGAAGGAGGCTACTGAAGAAGATAGGAAGTTGCTGTCCCAGAACAGGAAGGGTGAGAGTTGTAAGGATAGAGAGAGAAGCATACAGAGCAACAGGAGAGGGACACAAAATAAGACATGATAGGAGTGGTGCAGTGCAATGGCTGTGAGGAGGCAGTGTTCCGGGAGACATTCTGGAGGCTGCGATGCTGCCTATTTGCAGGCACCTCTCTGGTCGGAGAGAGGAGGTTGCCCATCTCCAGGCTGACATGGCTAGGATTCGTGAAACCTCCTCCCCCACCCAGGAACCACCAGGGCCAATGCCACTACCTCAGAGGTTGCCAAGAAAGAGGAGAGGCTGGACCAGGGTGGGCTCAGGGAGGGAGAAGGTGGTGGAACAGAGTTGCATCCTCTAGCTGTACCTCTCCACAATTCATTCGCTGTTTTGTGGATAGTGGTTCCTCCACGGAGGCACCTGCAGTGGAGACCAAGGAGGATGCTGGGAACCTTCACAAAGGAGACCCACAGGAGGGTGGCATGGGACCCCACAGGGGAAGGAAACAACTCCTGGTGCAGGACTCATCCATTGGGGGGTAGAAATGGGGAGGAAGGGGAGAGGGAGGTAAGGTGCCTTTCTGGCGCCACGGCTTGGAGGGACAGGAAGCGAATCCTCAGGATCGTGGGAGGAGCTGCACGAGGGAAGGAGCTGGATGTCATTGTCCACCTAGGGACAAATGACCTGGCTAGGAATGGGATCAGGGCAGTGCAAGAGGAGTTTGTAGAGTTGGGGAGGGGCCTTGGACAAGTGCATAACGGTAACCTTCTCGAGGTGCTGCCGCTATGGCAAGGGTGATGTTAGCACCCCTCACCATGAATTCAATGAGTGGTTGAAAAACTGGTGTGGAGCTCAGGGTTTGGCTTCATTGGGGACTGGGGAGCCACCTGGAGGATGCAGACCTATACTGGTGCGATGGTCTGCATCTGTCCAGGGGACAGGATCCTAGGGAGAGGTTTAAATGCTCATTGGCAAGCATTTAAACCAGCCAAGGGGAGGCACTGAAAGGAGCAGGGAAACCCCAGCCTCCCAACAAAAATATGGTAATTAGTGAAGCAAACACCAAGGTAGAGAAGTTATTAGGAGCAGGACAGAGGTAAATGTAAAAAAAGGCAAAGGCAGTAAGGACAGGAATGGGGCTAAAAGGGGTAAGGCTATCAAAAAGTGGAGGGTGATGAGTACCAATGCCTGTAGTCTGTGTAACAAGCTCCCTGAACTAGTGGCCTTGATGGAAGAGGGTTGCCTGGATATTGTGGCAGTCACAGAAACATGGTACACAGAGAACCATGACTGGGATGTCAACATACCAGAATACACAATCTACAGGAGGGAAAGGGAAGGTAAAAAGGAGGAGGAGTAGCTCTCTATCTAAAGGAAGTGATCAAAGCAACAGAACTAAAGAGTAAACAGGGAGCAGATGAGGCACTCTGGGTCAACCTGGAGACAGGAAATGGCACCACAATCCACACAGGGGTTGTATACAGACCCCCATCTCAGGGGGAGGGAATGGACAAGGAAATGATAGAAGGCTTCCTTAGAATGGCAGAAAAAGGAGATATATTGTTGATGGGGGACCTGAATATGCCAGATGATAACTGGAGCACCTTTGCTGCAGTCACATCCAAGAGCAGGGTCATTCTTGATGCCCTACAGGGGGCATGTCTCAGACTGCTAGTATTGGAACCCACTCAGGAGGGAGCAATCTTAGACCTGACACACTCAAATGGGGATGGAGAAAGAATTTCAGATTTAGAAGTGGGTAGCCATCTGGGAACAAGCGACCACCAAACAGTGTGGTTCACGATAAACACAGCCATACAATCAAGCCATACAAAACCAAGAATATTGGACTTTAGGAGGGCTGACTTTGGGAAAATGAGAGAGTGCCTTAGAAAAGCACTAGCAAACAGGCAAGAAGGAGGGGTGGAGGAACAATGGGGAGTAATCAAAACAGCCATCGTAGAGGCAACAGGCCTTTGTGTAAAGCAAATCAATAAAACACAACGAAGGAAAAAAAAAAACGCTATGGTTCTCAAAAGAGGTGGCAGGGAAGGTTAAGGAGAAAAGGATAGCATTCAGGAAATATAAGGAAACACAGAAGGAGCAGGACAGAGAACTTTATCAGTTAAAGCAGAAAGAGGCTGGGAAGGCAGTCAGAATAGCAAAGGCCCAAACCAAGGAAAGGATAGCCAATTCTGTTAAGAAGGGGATAAGACCTTTTATAGGTACATTAGGGAGAGAAGAAAGACCAAAGGAGGGATACTGAGGCTTAATAAAGGGGAGGAATGTGGGTAGAGGGGACAGTGAAAAGCAGGATACTGAACCGAATATTTCTGCTCAGTATTCACAAAGGAAGAGGAGGGGGAGATACCTAAACCAAACAAGAGAAACACTCTGAAAACGGGGGTAGATACCAGTCCATTTACAGAAGAAAGAGTTATGAAAGAACTTATAAAATTGAAGGTGGACAAAGCAATGGGGCCCGATGGGATTCACCCAAGAATTCTAAAAGAACTAAGGGTAGAACTAGTGACACTGCTGACTACTCTCTTTAACAAATCATGGGAGGATGGGCAGGTACCTGAGGACTGGAGGAGGGCAGATGTGATTCCTCTTCACAAAAGTGGGAGCAGGACAGAGGCAGGAAACTACAGACCAGTTAGTTTGACCTCAGTGGTAGGGAAAATGATGGAATCACTTCTGAAGGAAAGAATTGTTGAGTACCTAGAGGCCAGTGGGGCACAGGACCCAAGGCAGCATGGATTCACGATGGAAAGGTCATGTCAGATGAATCTAATAGATTTCTTTGACTGGGTGACCAAAGTAGTAGCCCAGGAGGGGCTGTGGACATGGCCTACCTAGATTTTAGCAAGGCATTTGATACAGTCCCACACAAAGATTAATACACAAGTTAGCCAGCCTTGGAGGGCCCCAAGGTGGTAGCCTGGATTAAAAATTGGCTAGACAACAGGACGCAAAGGGTAGTAGTAAATGGAGTGCACAGTGAAGAAAGGAGGGTTACTAGTGGGGTACCGCAGGGTTCAGTACTGGGACCGGTCCTTTTTAATGTCTTTATAAGTGACATTGCAGCGGAACTGGAAGGAAAAGTATGTCTCTTTGCAGATGACACAAAGATCTGCAACAGGATTGATACACAAGATGGAGTGGAAAGGATAAGAAGGACTTGGAAGGTTGGAGGAATGGTCAAATGTATGGCAGCTCAGATTCAATGCAAAGAAGTGCAAGGTAATGCACATGGAAACAAAACACAGGGAAGAGTACACAATGGGGTGAGATACTGACAACAGTAAAATGGAAAGGGACCTGGGGTAATTATATCAGATGATCTAAAGGTGGGCAAGCAATGTGAGAAGGCAGTAAGGAAGGCTGGGGAGATACTGAGATGCATAGGAAGAGGCATCACTAGTAGAAAACAGGAAGTTGTTATCCCTTTGTACAGACAGTTGGTGAGACCCCATCTGGAGTACTGTGTGCAGTTCTGGAGACCCCATCTCCGCAAAGACATAGACAGAGTGGAGGCTGTCCAGAGGAGGGCAACCAAAATGGTGCAGGATCTGCACCAGAAGACATACGAAGAAAGACTAAAGGAGCTTAATATGTATACCCTTGAGGAAAGAAAGGAGAGAGAGGACATGATAAAAACTTTCAAGTACCTCAAGGGAATCAACAAAGTCCAAGAGGGTAGCATCTTTCAGAAAAAGAGATGTGCAAGAACAAGACGACACAATTTGAAGATAGAGGGGACGGCTCCAGAGATAATGTGAGGAAGTATTTTTCATGGAGAGGTATGGATGTGATGGAACAGCCTCCCTGAGGAGGTCGTGGAGCCAAGAACAGTGGGGAAATTCAAGAATGCATGGGACAGACATAAGGCAGTCCTAGTGGGGGGTAGGAGGAAGTAAGCTGTTGGTTAACTAGGATCTGCAGCTTATCTCTTAGGTAGGAAAATGGGCAGACTAGGTGGGCCAAGCAGTCCTTATCTGCTGTCAAATTCTATGTTTCTATGTTTCTAAGGCTGGTAAATAAGATGAGTAGTCTGGGCATGGGGTGCAAGGCAATACATTGGGTTAGAAACTGGCTGATGAATAGAAGACAGAGGGTGGTGGTAAACAGGATCCAATCTAGGGGGAGAGAGGTGACCAGCGGAGTACCACAGGGATCAGTACTGGGACCAGTCCTGTTCAATGTCTTCATTAGTGACATTGCAGAGTGGTTGGAAGGAAAGGTCTGCCTATTTGCAGATGATACCAATATTTGCAACAGAGTGGATGCTCCAGAAGGGGTGTAGAAAATGAAGAGGGACCTGGAGAAGCTTGAAAGATGGTCAGAGGTGTGGCAACTGAGGTTGAATTCAAAAAAGTGCAAGATAGTGCACTTGGGTAGGGGGAACCCTGGGGAGAGCTACAGAACGGCGGAGGAGGTGCTGAATGCCACCAGAGGAAAGGGACCTAGGGGTTATCATATCTGATGACCTTAAGGTATCAAAGCAGTGCGCAAAGGCTGCAGGGAGGGCCAGTGACATGCTGGGCAGAGGCATTACTAGCAGGAGACCGGTGTTGATGCCATTCTATAAAACACTGGTAAGGCCTTGCCTGGAGTACTGCGTGCAGTACTGGAGACCACACATACATAAGGACATAGACAGGGTGGAGGCTATCCAGAGAAGAGTGACAAAGATGGTGCATGGCTTGTATCACAAAACATATGGGTAGAAGCTAAGAATCCTCAATATGTACTCACTGGAGGAGAGGAGAGCAGAGGGGGAGACATGATAGAAACTTTCAAGTACCTCACGGGCATAAACAATGTGCAGGTGGGGGATCTTTTCCAATGTAGAAAATATATCAGAATGAGGGGACACAATATGAAATTGGAGGGGGAGTAGATTAAGAGGTAATGTGAGGACATTTTTCTACACAGAGAGAGTGTGGTGGATGCTTGGAACAGTCTGCCACAAGAGATGGTGGAGGCAAGCACAGTGGAGGGGTTTAAACATGCCTGGGACAGGCACAAGGGAACACTGGGTGGAGAGGGACTGGTGAAAAGCCATTGATCACTTAGGGTCAGTGACTGCATACAGGTGTAACCCTCTTGTTCCCAGGGGTTGCTAGAATCCCACTTAGAATCCGTGGCAGGCAGGGAGAGGCAGCTTGTGAGATGCCAGTTAAATGGGGTTCACACTGTCACACTCTGTTCTCAGTTTCTGCTGAGCTGGAGTGATGATGTCACCTTAGAATTCTCGCAGCAGCATAAGCCACAATGGAATGCTAGCTGCAGAGGGTTAGCACTAGAACGTTGGGAGATTTAAAAGTAGTCTGTGTGGAGACTCAGGTGAGTGACGAGTGCTGCAGAGTGCAGCTCCTCAGACCTAGCTCTGAGAGAGAGCTACCTCAGAAGAAGGGGTTGTGTGTTCTCACCCTAGAGAGGAACACAGAAGACCAGTTGTGTGAAGTGATAGAGACAGTTCCTGGTAAATTTTCCAGTGCCCCATCCCCGGAGGGACGGGGAGGAATTCCAGGATTCAGGGGCAATCCCCTGGTCCAGCCTGGAGAGGGTGAAGCTGCCCGAGAGTCGTTTTGTTCTGTGAGTACCCAAGACGTATTTTGTGGAAATGCCCTGGGGCACCTGCAATACCGTGGTGAGTTCTGCTGAGGGTAGGATGTTATTCTCTGTGTTATGTGAATAAAAGCCACACTCTAGAATCCCATCCTGGTTTGGACATTTCAGTTATTGCTTCCAGTGTCCGGATTTACTTGGGTGCCCCTGACCAGAAGTACATACCAAGCATAATGCTGAGCAAACATTTTCTCCCAGGGACCCAGGTTGATGGCCATGCTAAATGGCCCCCCAGGTGTGAGCCAGGTAGTTGCCACACTTGGTTTTGTCTGTCTGAGGATGGCAGGCTCCATAGTAGAAGTAATGGGTCATACAGAGTTCTGAAAAATATTTGTAGTGACTACCCCACCCCACTTGGTGGCACCTAGATGTGAGAGGAGCAGCCCTGCTGATAGAAACAAGGGAGGGCCGGTGGGGGGGAGGTTACACAAGTATAGGGCTAATGGGCAGGCTAGATGGGCCTAGCAGTCCTTATCTACTGTCAATTTCTATGTATCAAAGTCTTGCGGAAGCAGACCTTCCCCGGCTGTAGCAGAAGGACCTGAAGTGTAGATGACTGTCTCATCTGCATACATTTGAATATGTGAGTTGACACAGGCATAGAGGAGGTCATTAAGAAAAATAGAGAGGAGTATGGGACCTGGGGGTATGGCCAGCAGCCAACAAGAAAAAATGCTCCTTTTAAGGCTCTCAGCCAACGTTTGATAAAAGTACTAAAAACTGTACAGCTGTGACTTTGAGGCTTACTTCATCTTCGGTTCAGTAGGTGAGACAGTCTGGCAGTAACAGTTTTACCATGGGCAGACTGAAGAACGAGCTTTCAGAAGATTCAGAGAAAGGCAAGGGCCCTGCAACTACCTCGAATGGAGCCAAGGGTGGAGTGGCGACGACTTCTGTGTGCGAGAGGGGAGGTGAGGGTGACCTGATCCAGGAAGGTCGCCCCCTCGGACACTTGCGACTGTAATCAAGGCCGAGTCCTGAGGTGCCTGGAGGGTCTGCAGCCCGGCGGGCCTCCTTGGCTGCGCGGAACGCAACCTCGTTTCCCGGCCCCTGCCTAGATGCAGGAGAGTTTCTTTCAACTGCTGGACTTCAATTTTTGTTTCTACACTCACCGCCAAGAGGACATCTTGCTGCTGGGCTACTCCACTGGAGGGTGGCTGAGGGACATTTTTTCTTTGCCATTGCCGAGAAACAATAGAGACCCCTTGTGCTGTTTTAAATCTTGGCGCCGAAAGCACCCTGGCTGATTGGTTTCCCTGCCGGTGGTGATGCTCCCTGTGTTTCCTACATAGGGAGAGCTAGTCTCACCAACAACTTCAAAGCCCGACTGTGTGCGAGAGGGGAGGCGAGGGTGACCTGCTCCAGGAAGTCCCCCCTTCCAGGCACTTGCGAATGGAATCAAGGCTGAGTCCTGAGGTGCTGGGTGTGTCTGCAGCCCCGGCAGGCCTCCTCGGCGGCTGTGCGGGAACGCAACTCAAGTTTCCCGCCCCTGCCCAGGTGCAGTAGAGTTTCAGCCGACCCGCCCACCCCGTTCCCTCCTCCCATTAAATGCCTGTTAGCTCCACCCCAGGATCCATCTCACCCTATCAGCTGGCGTGGGTGGCGGGTCTAACAGAACAGTTTGGGCACAGCACTGTGAATCCTCCTAGTGATCTCTTATCTCTCTCAGCTCATAGGCTGTGTCTGATACTGCAGGGGATAGGCTAATCTGTTGTGTAATGTACGGAAAAATTATCGATGTTTAGTCTGCAATTTTAAAACTCTGGTCCCCACTGTTTGGCTCTAGTCCAGGGCTGTACTTGTGTGAAGAGAGTTGGATTATGTGGTGTCATCACTAAAACTGTCATTACTCTTACTAGATATAGTGTCTAACGAGTTCAAACTGTACTGACTAAGTGAGGCTAACATTTAATTCTTAACCGCAGGCTATCATTATACTGTCCACCTGACTCCTACGTAGCTTATTGTTCCCAGAAGGGTTAATCACTGTGCAAATCAAATGTGTACCACTCAGTGGAATAATTAGACTATTCTTGTAATCTCACAGGCCTGTTAAAGATAGCTCAGTATCCACCAGTCTTCAGGTGCTATTCTATCCATCCTCCTATCACCTGCACCTTATCCTCCACTGCTGCTGGGCAAAACAACCTAGCCGGACAACGCCTCCTGCCCAGATGTGGATTAGGCTCCCTTTCTTCACACCCAGGGAGGTTGGGGGGACCCCCCGTGAGATGGCCCAGGGTGTTCTGCCTGCCATTTATAGGGCACTGACCCTAGTGGGTCTGGTACTAGGGCTCACCCTGCTCTATGTGGCCACCACTCCCCCGATCACCTCGGGGGGGCACCGGGAGAAATCTCCCTTCCCTGAGGTGCCCGATTTCACCTTTTCTAACATCCTCGTGACCTCCCACACCCTCTGCCTCACCTACTGCTTAAACCTCAGGGGCAATGCACACTGTCAGTGTAAAATGATTTTGTGCCCGCACTCCAGCCAAAGGTCTAACTTTATGAGACGGCGCCCGCATTCTGGCTCCTCCTTGTGTAACACTACTATCGGGGACGCGAAACAAGCCCTGACCAAATACTTCGTCCCCTCAATCCCTCCAGGTTGGGAGATGGGCAAGGTCTAAAAGTTGCTCATCTAAATATCAGGAATCTGTTACCCAACCAGGATGAGCTTGTCTCATGGACGGCACTCTACAAACCTGATATCCTTGGAGTGACAGAGACCTGGCTTAAACCCAAGATCCCCGATTCAGCCTGTGTTCTTCCTGGTTATGACTTTATATGACAGGACCGAGCAGGGACTAAGGGGGGGTGGCATCCTGATCTACTGCAGGTGTCACCTTAAGATCTCCCCAGTAGTCCTCCAGCAATCCAATGTGTCCCCCTGTGAGGTGCTACATGTGCTACTCCTACTAGGGGATGCCAAGAAACTGCATCTGGTCTGCACGTACAACCCCCTGAGAGGTGGGCTCTGGACTGACCCATCTTCTGGACTCAGTTGGTCCTAGCATTGGTGACAATGAACTCATAATCATGGGAGATGTTAACCTAAACTGAACTGGTGAAAATGAAAGGCAGGTTGAGCCCCTTCTTGCTAATCTCGCCCTAACTCAGCTCATACAGGAGCCAACCAGGCATTCGGCCAATGGTTCCTCCAGCTCCCTTCTGGACTGGATTCTGACTAACCGTCCAGACAGGATCGCCTCTGTGGGAACACTATCTGATGCAATCTCTGACCACTCGCCGGTCTACTGTATGTGGAAAGTTCCCTCCCCTAGAATCCCGCACAAGATCATGTATGTCAGGAACTTTGCCAGGTTTGAACCTGGAGAGTTTCTTGAGGACTTAAGGCTCGCCGACTGGTCTGATGTGTTAAGAGCTAATGACCCCTCAGTAGCAGCCTCCCACTTCCTAACCACCTTTGGGGCCCTGCAAGACAAGTATGCTCCAATGGTCACCCGTAGGGTGAGGGGGTCAGCCACCCTCTGGTTGCACAGGAGTCTCCTAGCCCAAATGCGGGCCAGAGACAAGTGCTGGGCAAACTTCAGATTGTCCCGTGACCCTGCTATTTTACAATGATACAGATGCCTCAGGAATGAGTGCAAAAAGGTATCAGGATTGCGAAAAGTGACTTCTGCAAGTCTGCCCTAACTAGCTCCGCCGACGACCCCAGGAGGTTTTGGAGAAATATAAAAACACTTGTCAGTGGCTCCTCCCACTCAGGGGTATCCGACATGATTATAAAAGGCGTCTCCTGCAACAATCCCCTCAACATCACTAACTCCCTAAATATGCATTTCTCCGACCTCTCAGCCTTCACCGCACTTTTCCCTCCTGGTGTGGATATGACCTCCCCCTACCCAGGAGGAGGATCACCCCCCTCATCAATTATTTCACATCAGGGCAGTGACAACCTCTGACATGCAGAGACATCTAGCTGGACTCTCCCAGTATTCCAGCCTGGCTTAGATAACTTGGAGCCCAAGCTACTAAAACTCGAGGCCTCCTTCGCCCGCCTCCCCAGTAGCCCATATCTTTAACCTATCCCTGGCTGGGGTCCATCCCAGATATGTGGAAGGAAGCAAGGATAGTCCCTGTCCTGAAGCAGGGTAACCCCAAAATACCGGACAACAATTGTCCGATTGCTATCCTTTCATCCCTTAGCAACTCCTCCGAAAAAGTAGTGGCTGAGCAGCTCTCAGAGTATGTCCAGCATCGTGAGCTGCTATCCCGACCCAGCATGGCTTCCATAGGGGGCACAGTACCTCCAAAGCCCTGATCACAGTTACAACAGGCATTAGAACTGCCATGGACCAGGGCAAACTCTCTGCAGCCATATTTATTGACCTATCCAAAGCCTTTGACCTTGTTGACCATGCACTGCTCTGTCAACAGTTGGGGTCACTTGGCTTTTCCCCTACTGCTATGAAATGGATTTTGGACTATCTACAAGGTAGAATGCAGTGGACCTGCTTCAATAAAGTCCTGTCTAAACCCCTGCCGGTCACATCAGGTGTCCCCCAGGGCTTGGTACTGGGTCCCCTCCTTTTCTCCCTCTTCATCAATCAACTGCCTACGGTGACAACAAATTGTAGTACCATCCTATACGCAGATGACCTGGTGATAATGGCCCACTCCAGTGACATGGCCACTCTTACCAAGAGCCTGTCCGAGGACTTTAATCAGGTCCTGACCTGGGTGGCGGATCATAAACTGGTCTTGAACCTGAAAAAACTCAGGCTATGCTATTTGGCTCTACTGCCAAAATCAAAGCCTCAACTTCCCCCTGAACATAATCAATCCGGATGGCTCCTCCCTCCCTGTGGTGAACTCGGTCAAATACTTAGGGGTCACATTAGACCCCCAACTTGATATGGGGAGTCACTTCGCTAAAGTCTGCAGAACAGTAAACTGCAAGCTGGGACTGGCCTACAGGGCCAAGTACAACCTTACACCTGCGGCCAGGCTTGCCCTAGCGAGAAGAGTCTCCTTCCCTCCCTCTGCTATGGTCTGCACATTTTTGCTTGCTCCACGAAGACTCATCTCACCAGATGGCACACAGCATACAACAATATCTGCCATTTTGCCCTAGCGGCTCCTCACCTCACCCATCACTGTGAGCTTTATAATAAACTTCGGTGGCTCTCCCCAGCCAGATACCTGGACTTGGGATAGGTTGCCTTACGGGTAAGGTGATCAGAACTGGTACCCCATCGGGACTGGCCCAGCTTCTACCACCAGCTGACATTTCCCCTTACTCATTAAGGTCTCAAGCCCAGGTGATTCACAAAGTTCCTGCCACAAGAACTCTCATGAGAGCTAGGGACTTTATTGTGTGTGCGCCCAAACTCTGGAACTCCCTCCCAGAGCCTGTTCGCTTGGCTCCCTCCATCAGTGCCTCCAAAATCTGTGGGACTTCTTGTAACAAGCCTCAGCATGTGACTGCCTCAGCCTCCTAGGGATTCTCAACCTTTATAGGGCTGCCTGGAAATTACTGCTGCTCGCCCCACTCCACTACCACTACCTGACCTGGATCTAACTGTTGGCTTGCAGACCCTGGTCTTGTCTTAACCTGGTATCCTTATTCAATGTTATTGACTCGTCATACTTGCAACTAAATGACTATAAGCTGTACCATTGCTTTCTACTTCTCTGTAAAATGTGTCCACTGTTTTCTCTTATCTTGCCTTTGCTGTCATTATGCTGATGTGTCCTCAGTATTTCCCTCGTATGTTGCCCATGCTGTCATCTTGTATTTGAAATGTTGTCTTTGTACCATCATGTTGTATTTTCCTGGGTCGTTCCTGAAAATAGGCATAATACTTGTCTAGTGTACTTACCCGGTAAACAAAAGCTAAATAAATAAATAAACATCCTGTGGATCTGGAGGCCACTGTCCGCGCCATTCTGGAAGTGGTGCAAACACTTGATGCCAAAGTGAATACCTTCAATAACTACCCAACTCAAGTAGAAACAAAGGTTATAACAATGGAGACAAATCAGAAGGATATCACAGCTACGGTTCAGAAATCTGCCACTGTAATCCGAACAAACTGCTCCGAACTAGGCTGGAATATCTGGAAAATGGGGCATGGGTAGGCAGTCTCCAATTTTGGGGATACCGGAGGCACTGAGCCACGCAATATATACAAACTCTACTTGCTGATTTGTTCAGCCTCTCTATGGACACCCTCATCTGTTGGGGCGACAGAATTACACCCCGCCACAAGCCAGCTAACCCAGAACTCCCATGTACCTTCTTGGTGACCATCGGGCGTTCATGTCTGAGACATGATTCTTTAAATGACAAAGAATGCTGTACAATTGTCATTGCCAAATAGAACACCCCTACACTGTTTTCCGGATTTTAATTTATGCTACATGGGGCAGACGTCGTGGATTTGATGCTGTCCCATGCTGGTCTCCAAGAGCTCTGCATCAATCACGCTCCGCAGCTTCCAGCTCATTTCAATATTATTTATGCGTGCAAAGCGTTTCTCTATACAGACCCTGCAGATGCGGGTCATTCATAAGTTGGAGGCCACCCCAAGAGATTTTACTTCTTACTCGATTGTAACTGATCCAGAGGAGACTTGAACTCTGCATTATGTGACTTGGCTCTCTATATTAAATAAAAGGTTCAATAAGGTTACTGGAGGGTAAAGTATATTTTGCAGCCCCTATGGTCAGTTACAGCCGTTTCCCATTAAAGAGCTTCAGTAACAGTGTGGTGCACCATGCACTATGACATTTAGCCTCAGTATTTATTTTATTTTTATTTATTGAAGTCTCGGAATTACAATACCTTTGAGCCAGAGGCTCTTTACAAAGGCTTCACATCGAGGACGGAAGGAACAAAAGGACAATTTACATAGTACAGAGGGCTGAACGAGTATACACATTACATATGATACATAGTAAGTGCTGCATAGGTTACATGAGTTACAAGGTTACGGTTATTATACTCCAAGTATGAGCGGTCAGAAGGAAATGACCTTGTCGTGAACCTCAGAAGTTGAGGATTCAAGAAGTAGGGAGAGTAGGGTAGTTAGGAAGGACATGTCCAGAGTAAGGTTAAGAGCAGCCCAGGCAGGCATTGTATAGAGAGGGGTGCCGATGCCTATACTAAGCACTTTAAGAGCAAAGATAGGGAGAGGAGAAAATAGAAGTAGGACACAGAGAAAATGTTCGAGGGATTGGAAGAGATGTGGTGTGTTAGTGCTGAGGGGGTTAGGTAAGGCAAGGAAAGCTAGGGGCAACTTGGGATAGACAAGGAAGATGCAAAACTATGCCAGGGTTGTGGGGGGGGGGGAGGTGGTATAAAGTAGCTGAGGTGCAGACAATGTAAGGATAATCTGGGGAGTGGGGGAAGGTAGGGGGAGTAGGGGAACAGAGAAGATTAGTAAGTAGTTTGAGTTGGTAGAGGTCGGGAGGGAAAAGGACACAAAATAATTAGGTTGGGCATTCACAGCTCCTGCGTTTTAATAGATGCTGTCAAAGTTTCATTTTGAAGGGTCCAATGTTGGTGTCTGATAGGAGGTCTGGTGGAAAGTTATTTAGCCAGCTGGGCACTCTGTACATGAATGTTCAGTGAGCCTGTGCAGTGTAGCAGAAAGGGATCTGGTGGGGGGGTTGGATGTGCTTCTAGTGTGGTGGCAGTTACTCGTCCTGTTGAGGAGCTGCAGTAGCGAGGGTGGGGATAATCCAAGGCTAATTCTCCTCGCAAACAGGCAGGTTTGGTAGGAGATTCTGCCCTGGAGGTTCAACCAGTTCATTGAGGTGTAGAGATCACAGGTGTGGGTGTATAGGTGGGCGCCAGTGACTAGGTGGCACGCCTTGTTAAGGGCAGCAGTTTTAAGTGTGGTATTGGTGGCAGAGCCATAGATTATAAACCCAAAGTCAATGGTCGAAAGGATGAAGCTAATAATGGCTAAGTGAAGCGCTTCTTGGGACATGATGTGCCTGTGTCTATACAGAAGCCCTAACCTGATGCTTACAGCTCTGGAGAAGTTCATTAAAGGACAGGTTACTGTTAAGCGTTATGCCTAGCTATCTAAAGTTGCAGATTTTTTCAAGGGGTAATCTAAGGTTTTTAGTGATAAGTAGCTGGCCATTTTAATACTTGTGAGGGTTGGCAAAGAGCCACTGTTTTGTTATAGTTCATAATTATTTTATGTTTGGAAAACCAGGACTCAACTGCAGTGAAACTTTCTTGCAGACTGCTGACGAGGGGTAGAGGATCATGCTGACTGCTGAAAAGCACAGCGTGGTCCACATAAAGGAGGTCTGTGGGGCAAACTTGGGGAAGGGTATTAAGGAAGAGGCTAAATAAGAGAGGACCCAGGATTGAGCCTTGGGGAACTCCAGAGTTTACCAGGTGGCCGAGTGAGAGTGTATCGTGTATTTTTACTCTTTGGGTTCTATCTTCCAGGTAACTTTTAAACCACATTGTGACATCATGAGAGAGTCCAAGGGTGGGTAGGGACCTGAGTAATAGGGTGTGGTTAACAGTATCGAACGCCTTTGTGAGGTCAATGTAGACTGACCCCACAAGGTGTCCACGATCCAATGATTTATGAATGAAATCTGTGTATTCAAGAAGGGCAGTGGTGGTGCTGTGCCCCTTTCTAAATCCATGTTATTAGGTGCATTGTATATTATAGGTGGTGAGAGAATCAGTCAACTGGTTGGCAACTATTCGCACTAATACTTTGGAGAGGGGTGGCAACATGGAAAATTGGGCAGTAGTTAGAGTGTGTGATCCTGTCACCACTCGTGAACAGGCGCCATAACTGCTACTTTCCAAACCGAGAGGAATTGGCCAAGACCGAGGGACAGGTTGAGTATCTTGGTGAGAGGTGTCAGGACTGAATCTAGAGTGAGGCAGAGCAATTTAAGATCAAGGGTGTTGCTACTAAATCTAGAATTGCTAAGGGACCTCAGTAGGTATTTTTTTGGCTGTCACGGTAGTTACTGACTTGAAATAGAAAGGGGGAGTGTTAGGGGTTAGATTCACGTTGCTATCACTGTTCTGAGGACAAACATTAAAGAAACTGGGAGGAAGCACTCCACTTAGGCCAGTGAAAGCAGTATTGAATGTATCTGCTATTTCTTTTGGATCTGGAGTGGTACCACCATTTACATTGAGCACCGAAGGAGGGAATTTGTTGGTTTGCCAGTGAGGTTTTTTATGTTCTCCCAGATTTTTTTGCTGTTGCCCCAGGAGTTAGAGAACAGGTCTTGGAAGTGGGTAATTTTCGCAAGGCATACTGCATGGGTGCAGGTATTCCTGGCCTCCTTGTAGCATTGCTAGTCACTAGATATTTTTAGTGGCTTGTGCTACATGCCAGAGGTGGTCACAGGAAGCCATGAGGCTTAGGAGGGGTGCAGTGATCCAGAGGTTGCTGGCTGATTTGCTTTTCTGTTTTTTGAAAGGGGGGAGTGCAAAGATATCACATGTTTTGTTAAAAAGGGAGATGAAATGCCCTGGTGCTAGGTCCCCACTTGTTGCTGTGTCAATTAGTGACCAGTCACACAGGCGGAGGTATTTTTGAAATTGCTCAAGTTGCCTCACCTTAGTGCACGCTGGTAGGACAACTTTAGGGAGTCTGGGATGCTGACTCGACCAGTAACACATGGCTGGGGAGTGGTCACTGAAGGAGTCAGTTAGTACCATAGTATCCTTAATTCTATCAGGTCAGTTGGCGAGAATGAGGTCTAATAGGGTGTGGGTCCCAGTTCTGTAATTAACTCTAGTAGGGGACTGAGCCAGCTGTGTGAGGTCAACAGCTGCAGCAGCATTCTCAAAGGGCCAGCCTCAGGTGCAAGCCAGCCGATGCTGAAGTCACCTAGCGCAACAACCTCAGAGCGATTAGGCAGTTTGGTAATACAGTCAGTGACTGTATCAAAGTCTGTAGTGGTGTTCCTTGGTGGGATAGAAACCAATGGGAGTTCTCATTATTACCCAGGTCTATTTTAACTACAATTGCCTGGGCACTATTTCTGGTGGACAAAGTTGGAAAGGCATGGCCCTGTAGTGTGTCCGAGAGGTAAACGGTACAACTCCCCCCCTTTTTTTCCATCCAAGCTGATCCGCTCTGAAAAAGAGTATATCCAACTAGGGCAGCAGTGGAGTCAGGAGTTTTGTGAGAGCCAGGTTTCAGCAATGGCTAGGAGGTCTGGCTTGTGCTGTTGTACCCAAACTTGCAGCTGATCTAGCTTTGGTAGAAGACTACAGATGTTAAGGAAAGCAATCTTAAGATCATTAGAGTTGGCCAGCCCGGTGGCACGGAGGGCTGAGGCGCTGGACACCACACCTCGTTACATACCAGTGACCTGGGTTCAGGAGTGGACCCAGGCCATCGGCAGGGAGAAAGGATTGAGCATCTGGAAGAAAGCTCTCCTTTCCTGGGAGGGAGGGGGGGACGGTGTTTGGCAACCCCTAGTGGAGACCAGGGGCCATACAACAGTCGAGACCCAGTGTAAGCAGGGGTGTGGCCACGGCAGCTCTTCTGCGGGCGTGGGCGGGAGTGTACATGCAACACACTGAAGAGTACTGCACCACTGGGCCAATGGGGGGGAAACAAGAGAAAAAGTCTGATAAGTGATGGCTCCCCACAGTACCTGACGCCACACGCCCAATACCGGGCCTCTGTCTCTGTCCCCTCTGACTCTCCGCTGACCTAGCCAGATGCTTTAGGTTCTAGACAGAGTGACAGTACGTGGTGGCGGCCCTACCTCAGGGGGCTCAGAGCTGAGGGGACTGTCTAGTTTGGGATCGGTGGAGGACAGCTAATCTCTGAAGAGCAGGACCACGGTGGACACTAGAGCGATCCAGTGAGTTGGGGTAACCTGAGAGAGTTTAGATTTGGGGGGGGAGAAACAGAAGTCCACAAAAAATCATTAGAGTTAGTAGTTCATGTGTGGTTGCTGTAGGGGGCCAGAGTTGGGATGTACATTACCTGAGAGTAGCAGGAGGAGTGGTAGGGCACGACTGATGAGCATGGGCTTAAGTAGTTTGGGTTTGAGGATAATTGGATGTTTGGGAGTAGATTCAGATGACAACGGCATGGGAATTGAGGCAAGGTGTGATATCAGAAGAGAGGGGGCCCGGAGCACACACTAACACAGTCTGGCAGGGTGGGTGTAGGAAGGTGGGCTGTGTGAGCACTTAAGGTGCATTAAGGTGGTACTCTGGCCATCAGGATTGGAGGGGGGGGTAGTTGTGGGAGGACATACTAATGGTCACCAATGTCACTGTATCAACAGAACAACAAGTGGGTGTGGGTATTCAGTGGACCACATAGTTGGCCAGAAGACTGTCCCGGGACTGGGATTACAGTGTGCTCGATAGATCTGAAGGGTGTGGGGTGAGGAAGGTGAATCTCCCTTGACACTCAAGGGGGACAGGCTGAAATGGTAGCAGGATTAAGGGGGAAGGGGGGTAGAGTAGGGCAGGGGTCAAAGGGGCCAAAAGGCAGGTGAATGAGGTGGGTAAGAGATAACTGCTCACCAAACTATGGACCCTACAGGTAGCACAGTGGTAGGGTGCTTGCTTGTGACATGGAGGGTCAAGGGTTCAAAACCCCAGAGGGGCAGGTGGGAAAAATACAGTGGAGATATTGGGGATCTGGAGGGCAGGACTAGGAAAGCAGCCAGCTGAAAGGAAAGAATAAGGCTGAAAGTGTAAGGGGAAGACATAGCAGGGACAGGCGCACTAGTGACTCCTAGCAGTCACAAAGTATAACCTTCAAATGGAAAAGTGGGGACTCGCAGAACAGAGCAAGGGGTCATGTGACTAGTTAAGTGACCTCGGGGACCTAACACATTTAGAGTTGGACCAAGCAGCGGGTTATATGAGGGGCTCATGTGACTAGTCACGTGACTTTGGGGACCTAATACATTTAGAGTCGGACCAAGCAAGGAGTCATGTGACCTTGGGGACCTATACATTTACAGTCGGACCAAGCCGGGGGAGGTCATGTGACCTTGGAGACCTATAAATTTAGAGTCGGATCAGGGTGGGGGGGCTTGCGCGAAGACAGGCTACACTAGGGGCGTGACTAGTCACGTGACCTTGGGGACCTAAAATTTAGAGTCAGACTGAGGTGGAGAGTGGGTGGGGCAGTTGACGCGCTTTAGCCTCAGCCAGGGCTACAGAGTTCAACAGTAGTGCTGTATAGCTTGCTCCGTGTGCAGCTTTCTTCGTACCTGGGGTGTTATCTGTCAAGCTCCTGCTAGCTGTTCAGGGCTCCATTTGGGAGCAGAGTGCAGGAGTCTGTAAAAGAATGGAGGCACACAGATTAAGTGGGGAGGGAGTAAACCTGTAGAACAAAGGACGAGGATGTTGAAGCGGGAATACAGGGGGAGCAGTACAATGGGGAAGGGGGAGACAGGCACTGTGCATGCACGGCTCAGAGACCAGTAGTGCAGGAACCGTGGTGAGACAGCAAGTAAATACAGATTAAGGAACAGAAAATCCCACCAATACAAGCTAAGGTACAGAAAATCTCTCATTAATACAAGTTATAAACAGTGTTCAGGCTGTTGCAATTCAGATTAAGGTACAAATAGAATCTCACTAAAGCAAGCCGGAAGCAGAGTTCAGGCTGCTAAAAATCAGACTTAAGGTACAAATAAAAATTGGAGTTAAGGTACAGACCGAATCACTCTAAAACAAGTTAGAAATAGTTTATTTCCAACAGCTTATATTCTATCAGCCACACTCTGCCAATAGAAAATATTTAATGATGTTATGATTACATTATGATTTACAATTTCTTGTTAAATAGTTTTATTATAGTACACACCACACATGTATTGTTTGTGTCGCACAAGAGCAGTTCTAAGGTGCACCTATAATATACGAGAGATTTATTTCCCCTCTGGTTCTATTTTGTGCACATGGATTCCAGGGCTAAGTCACTGATGTCAGCCCATTTAGATAGAAGGGATTCTCTGGACTTTAATGTATAAAGATTTTGCTTGGTCATCCATGGTCCTGCTGCAGTGGGTTTTCTTGTAAAGTTATACTGCACACTTCTTAAGACATTTTAGTAATCACCCACAGTGTTGTGACATTGAAAGATGGGATGAGTATTACATACCATAATATCTTCCTTGTACTGTATCCTATATCTGGAATCAAGTAATTGAAATGTATGTTCATAAGAAAAATGAATATAAATTAAAAAAAAAGGAACAAGGGACCCAAGATGGAGCCCTGTGGGATCCCAGCCTGGATGGGAAGAGGAGGTGATAGGGCGCTACCAACCTGTACCGACTTGTAGATGGGTAGTGAGGTAAAAGTGAGACCATTCAATGGCGGGAGCTGAGAGGACAGTAGAACTCAGATTATCCAGGAGTAGCTGGGACATCGAATCAAAGCCTGATCAATGAAGGTGGCAGCTGCGATGAACTCCTGATCCGCCTCTGAGAAGACAGAATCCATTACAAGCAGCAAACAGGAGACAGTGAAGTGACACTTCCAGAAGCCAGTCTGGAATGGAGAGAGGAAACTGTGGAGGACAGGAAATTGGACAGTCTGGTGAAGACAAGTTTCTCTTGCAGCTTAGCAAGAAGGGGAGACTGTCCAGAAGTTACCAGTAGAGGAAGGGTCCTCCCCTTTGTGAAGTGTAAACACATTGGCAAACTTCCAAGACTAAAGAACAGCACCAAGGCAGAAGGAGAGGGTTGCACAGTTCAGTCAAAGGACATGCAATGGCAGGAGCGAAGCTGTGGAGGAGTTTAGGATCCAGCCCATCGGGGTTGGACTTGGACAGGTTGAGGAAGGAAACGGCAGTGAAAGTTTCCTGGGTAGTAATGGTGGGGAAGCCTCGGTAGGGGAAGGGAGGAAACATGAGATGCAGTGGAGGCATACAGCTGGCGGGAGAGTGGAAGGGATGGCATAAGTAGTAAAGAATTCACCGACGTGAGCAGTGACACAGGAGGGTCAGACGCAGGTGAACCATTAACAAGAAGGACGGGAGCAGCCTGGTGGCGCTGAGGGTAGAGGCGCTGGACGCCACACCTTGCGCCACGCCGGCGACCAGAGTTCAGAAGCGAGCTCTGGCACCGGTGGTCGGTAGAGGAGGATTGGATTGAACATCTGTAGACTACCTCTGATCCTGGGGCATGGCAAGCCGCTCTGGCGACCCCCTGGTGGAGACGGGGCACCGCAGAGTGCAGGTGGCACGTAATGGCATGCCCTGAGTGCTGGAAGGTTGCCATGTACTGCCGGGGTGTGCACATGCAGGGCAGGGGTTGGGAGAACAAGGAAAAACCCGGCTTGGAGGGATAGGTGACGGCACCTATCCTCCATGCCCAGTGCCGGGGTCCATCTCGGCCAGCTTCATTGATCCTCCATCCAGGCCCCACCTGCACACTGGAGTCTGTCTCGTAAGGAGCCCAAGGTAAGAAGTCAGGCTACCCTCCCAGGGAGGGTTAAACCAGGGGTGCCAGCTGCTGGGGGGGGGAGAAAAAGCATAGGTCGCAGCGACCCGCAGGCAGGGCGGCACAGGGATGGGCTGCCTGAGAAGAGTTCCCTCAAGCCATGAAGGAGTAAAGATAGTTGAAAAAAAAAACAAGAAGGACGGGAGGGGGGTGGACTGGTCAAAGAGGGAGTGAGTTACCTTCCAGAAAATACAGTTATGCAAGAACTCACCATAACTGTAGCTCTTTGAGAGAGGTTCTTGCAGTAGGTAATACCTTCCCACCCTCCATCCCCCTAGGCTTTTTTCAGCTCCTTTTCCAGAAGGGGAAATATCTGCTTCTCTCTCGTCTTGCCTTTTTGGCCCTTAGCGGGAAGGAACTGGAAGGCGGGCGTGGGGGACCGCCCCTTTATACTGACGTTGCATGACAGTCACCTGACGTGGGGGCGGTCCCCCGCCAGAGACCGCCAGCTAGAAATTTTTCCATGTGGTCCTGATGCCTGCTGGCTTCAGTCCTATATGTAATTACCTACTGCAAGAGCCCTCTCGAAGTAAGATCTAACAGTATGATCTTATAGCCCAGACAGCAATTATGCGGGAGTTTCTACTAATCCTATAGAAGGGGTGATCAGGAAGGGACTATGATAATTTATAGCATGCTCAAGGGAGATCACAGCACTTGGCACTGATAAGTGATTTGGGGCTAATCCAGCGGTAGTGGGGTGTCGGGTTTTGACCCTGGATTTTCTAAGTGGGGCATGCCTGTCCCAAACCGAAGAGAATTTTGAGTGAAACAGGGAAATGGAAATGTCAACAGCAGGGGGGATGACTGTGCAGTTTCTAACAGCAAGATCATTCAGGTGAACATTGGTGTTAAATGACCAGAGGAACCTTGTCCAGATGTATTTTGGGGTGGAAGTTGGGGGCTGACGTAGCACGTCTTTAGCCCCTCTTGCCTCTGTAGTAACCTCTCTAGGGTTAGTAGTAGCCCACACGTCCCTGCCTCCCCTGCCATACGTCTTGTAGGAAGTGGACACCTTTTCTTTCTCAGTGTCATTTTTAAAAAGTGGACTTGTATTCGTCCATTTTTATGTTTGCTTGCACGCATGTGCAAGAAACATAGTGCCATCATCCGAGATTTCGGAGGTGTGTCACACCCTCTTCCAATTCAGTCAGTGTGTTGGCAGGCGCGACCCCTGTAAGCCAATGCATGCTGGAGCTGTCTATGACAAGCTCCAAAATGCAGTGGCATACAGTTGAAAGGAGGAGCTACGCTTCAGTGAACAGCGATAAGATATCGCCTGCTCATGCGCAGCTCCCCCTACACACACACACACATATGCATACTGCGTGCTGCCCCCCTCATGCACACACTCTATAGCCGACGGGGGTGCCCAATCCCACATAGATACATAGATAGTGTCAGCAGATAAGGGCCTATGGCCCACCCAGTCTGCCCATTTGAGCTTAAGTTCAGTTTGTTTTCCTAGAAGTCTGTTGCCCCTTACCCCTGACCTCCAGAATTCCTTTATGTCTATCCCATGCATTCTTAAATCCTGTGATTGTTTCAGCCCCCACCAGTTCCTCTGGCAGGGTGTTCCACTTGTCCACCACCCGTTCTGTGAAGAAATTCTTTCTCATGTTTCCTCTGAATCGTCCTCCCTCCAACTTCATCCCATGCCCTCTAGTCCTGGAACATCTATTTAAGCTTAAAAATAGTGCTTTCCTGCACCCTGTTCCTCCCTATGAGATACTTGTATGTCTCTATCATATCCCCTCTCCCTCCTCTCTCCTCCAGGAGTACATGTTCAGTTCCTTCAACCTGTCTTCATAGGACTTGTGATGCAATCCATGCACCATCTTTGTTGCCCTCCTCTGAACCTTCTCTACCCTGTCTATGTCCTTACGTAGGTATGGTCTCCAGAACTGTACACTGTACTCCAGGTGGGGCCTCACTAGTGTCTTGTATAGCGGAATTATGACCTCCCTTTTCCTGCTGGTGATGCCCCTGCCTATACATCCCAGCATCCTATTTGCTTTACCTCCTGCCTTGTCACACTGTTTCCCTACCTTGAGGTCATCAGAGATGACAACCCCAAGATCCCTTTCCTGCTTGGTGCATGCTATATCCTCACCCCCCAACTGATATATTGTGCCAGGGTTCTTGTGCCCCATATGCATTATCTTGCACTTCTTTGCATTGAATTTCAACTGCCAAACCCCTGACCATTCTTCAAGTTTCTGCAGGTCGCTTCTCATTCTGTCTACATCCTCTGGTGTGTCTACTCTGTTACAGAGCTTTGTGTCATCAGCAACAGTGAAATTCTGCCTTCTAGGTCCTGCGCTAATGTCACTGATGAAGATGTTGAATAGGACCGGTCCCAGCACTGATCCCTGTGGTACCCCACTGGTCACTCTTCCCTCTGTGGAGTGACAGCCATTTACCACCACCCTCTGTGTCCTGCCACCCAGCCAGTTACCTACCCACCACACTGCTGTCCTGCCCACACCCATATTCCCCAGTTTGTGTAATAGTCTTCTATGTGGCACAGTGTCAAAGGCCTTGCTGAAGTCCAGATAGGCCATGTCCACTGCCCTCCCCGATCCACCTCCTAGTCACCCAGTCAAAAATTCACACGAGGTTGGTCTGACATGACATCCCCTGACCGGCTGTGCTCGCTCCCCCCTCAAAGCCTTCCAAATGCCACGCTTGGTGCCACCCCAGCATGGCAACTCGATGGTATAGGCAGCCCAGGGGTGCTCATCCCCATCGGCTTCACTGTCTCTCCCCCATGCTATAGCCTGAGGTGCCCAATCCCGTCGGCTTCCTCTCCCCAGTACAAGGTGCCACGCTAGGAGCCCACCCCAGCGTGGCAACAATACCATGGCCAGCGGGTGCCCAATCCCCGTCCGCTCCAACCCCCTCAGCCATCCTTCTGCCACGCTGAGGCCCACCCAGCGTGGCAAACCATCCGATGTCATCTTTTTTTTTTTTAACCTGTAAAGCAAAGCGGTCCCCGTCGCAGTTCTCCTGCCCCCAACCCGCACCCATCCACTGTGCACCCTGCCTCCCACACTCCCCATACCCCATACTTACCTCCGGAGTCCAGCGATGATCTTCGGTGGACCGGGAACACGTCTGCACTCTTCAAAGCCGACCGCGAACTGAGGAAATGCTGGTAAGCTGTATAATGGGCTAGATAGGGTTTTTTCAAGTTTGTTGCATAACTCAGGCATTTTTTGGAATTTTTGCACCAAATTTTCAATATGGGGTTTTTGGGACCCCTTCTCATGAATGCTGTCACTGTCATTGCATTATTCAAACCCGAAGGGTGATTTCGCAGTTACTGTGCGAAATCACCTTTCGGGACTGATTAACGAAATGACACTGCCAGTGTTCATAAGGTGGGCTCTCAAGAAGCCTATTTTGAAGCTTTGATGAAATTCAAAAGACTGTTTTACTGGCGTAATGGCGCAGTTCTCGCAGACGCTCAAAGTTGCTAATTTTCAATATTTTCACTCAAGATTTTCAACATTGCCATTTTACCATACCTTTTTATGAGTAGTACAGCTGTCATTTTTCACATCTCACCCAAAACGTGTTTCCGCCCATGTAGCACACAATGGTGCAGTCGGTGTGCGAAATCAATGTATGGGACAAATTAAGAAAATCACAGTGACACTGTTCATGAGCAAAGGTCTTAAAATGGCTATGTTGAAAATTTGGTGAACAAATTCCAGAAAATGACTGTTTTATGAGCGTGCGTTGCGCAGTTCCTATGCATGTTTCTCCTGTGGTCCAGTGGATAAAGCACAGGGTAAAGACTTTCAAAGGTTGTGGGTTCAAGACTAGGCTCTTCCATTATTTTGCCAGGAGCTTGGGCAATAAAATGCCTGAGCTCCAGGCGATGTTAACTGAGGGAGCAGTGGATGTGGCAGCGGTCACTGAGACTTGGGCCACTGCAAGACATGACTGGGACCTGAACCTGGAGGGTTACACTATGTTCAGGAAGGACAGGGGGGAGGGAAGGGGAGGAGAGGTAGCAATGATAGTAAAAAACTGCATTGGCATAGGGGGAGTTGAGGAGGCGGAGGAAACGTGGAGGCGATTTGGGTCACCTTGATAACAAGGGGGCAAGAGAGTAAAATAGAGTGGTGTATAGACCCCCTGCCTGGCGGAGGAGCTGGAGGACAGTCTGGTGGCAGATGTTGGAGACACTGCAGACTGGGCAGAGGAAAGGTGGTGGTGTTAGGGACTTAAACATGCCAGGAACAGACTGGGAGACTATGACATCCTCTCTGACCAGGGAACAGAGGTTGTTGGATGTCTTTCAAGGCAGCGTTCCTAACTCAGCAGGTGAGGGAACCCGACCAGGGAGACGCAGGTACTGGATGTGGTCCGGCAGACAGGACCAGATTGGGGCCTGGAGGTAAGGGACCCATTGGCGGGGAGTGACCATGCCACGGTCTGGTTCTGCCTGGACCTAGGAGGGTAGAAGGCTGCACAAAGACGGAAGTAACCAACTTCTGGGGTGGATTTTAAGGAAATGGAAGGATCCTTAAGGAGCATTTGGATGGGATTGGGTCAGACATGGACGCTGATAGTAGGTGGAAATAATCAGGAGAGGGGTGCAGGATGCTACCAGCACCTGTGCAAAAGTAAGACTTAATCTTGGTGGGGCCCAAAAACCCTGTTGGTGGACCAGGGGTCCAGGAGGTGGTCTTGGAAAAAAGCAGCCTATAAGAAATTCAAGTGCTCAAGGAGTGAAAGGGATCGAGGGAGTATGAGCTGTTGGCTAGAAGGGCCACTAGAGTGGTGAGGCGGCTAAGGCAAGAAAGGAGCAGAACCTGGCCAGGAAATTAGGAGAGGGAAAAGGGTTCTTTAGATACATTGGGGAAAGACGAAGGGTGAAGGGGCAGATTAGCAGGATTAAATTAGGGAGAGATGGGCACAAGACCCAGAGGAGCAGGCTGAGGTACTAAATGAGTACTTCACCTCAGTTTTCACCAGGAAAATGGGGATGCTGCATCATACATGGGAGGACAGAGATAATGAGGAGAGGGGTACCAATCGGCAGGTCTGGGGAGGAGGGGCATCACTGGCAGGTGGGGGAGGGCTAAGCAGGGAGAAGAGGTACTGGAAATGAAATCGCAGCAGAGAGAGTGAGGGAAGCCCTCAGCTCCCTTAAGACGGAGAAAGCACCAGGGCCAGATAAATTACATCCTAGAGTGCTGAAGGAACTTGCAGATGTCCTGCGAAACCCTGGCAGAGCTTTTCACCATCTCTGAGGACAGGGTGGGTGCCCCAAGACTGGAAGGTGGCGCATGTAGTGCCCTATCCACAAGGGGATCAAGGGAGCTGGCAGGGAACTACAGGCCTGTCAGCCTGACATCAGTGGTGGGCAAGGTGATGGTGGGCATTGTCAAGGAGAGGCTAGGGGGGCCCCTGGATAAGTCAGGGTGCCTGGACGATAGACAGCATGGATTCATCCCGGGGAAATCGTGTCAGACAAACCTGGTGGAGTTCTATGACTGGGTGACAAGTGCCTTGGACCTGGGTAGACCAGTGGATGTCCTCTTTCTGGACTTCAGCAAGGCATTTGACTCTGTTCCTCACGTGGGCCTGTTGGATAAACTAGGAGAAATGGGGTGGAAACCAGATGATCCGATGGATAGGCAATTGGCTCCAGGACCCGGACAGAGGGTCGTAGTTGGTGGGATAATCTCTTCCCCAAGGAGGGTCATTAGTGAGGTCCCACAGGGATCAGTCCTTGGCCCCTTCTGTTCAACGCCCTACTTATCTGACATAAGGACAGGAATCAGGAGTGAGATGAGTCTCTTTGCAGATGACTCGAAACTGGGGCAGTGGTGGATGGGGAGGAGGGGAGGGTGGCCTGCAGGGGACCTGGAGGCTCTGGAAGATGGTCAGAAAGTGGAAGCTGAGGTTTAATGCAGGGAAATGCAAGGTACTCCACCTGGGGCCAGAAACCAGGCCAAGTGTACACCCTTGGGGAAATACTACAAGTCTCAATGGTTGAGAGGGACCTGGGGTGGTGGTGGATGTCAAGATGAACAACTCTGAGACTTGTAGGAGGGCAGCAGCCAGGCCAACAGGATGCTGGGATGCATCGCTAGGGGATCACCTCCAGAAGGAGGAAGTGATACTCCTCTGTATAACTGCTTGGTGAGGCCGCACCTGGAGTACTGCGTGCAGTTTTGGAGCCACACTTAAAGAGGGACATTAACCTCCTGGAGAGGGTCCAGAGGAGGGCAACCAAAATGATTTGGGGCTTGGGGGACAGGACCTATGAGGAGAGGCTCGAAGAGCTAAATATGTACACTTTGGAAGAGAGAAGGGACCGGGGGGACATGATAGAGGTCTTCAGATACATGAAGAGGGTAAATAGGGGAGGAACAGTGAGGATGCTTCGAAGGAAGGAGGAAGGGGCCACTAGAGGGCATGGGTGGAAGCTGGAGGGGGGAAGATTCAGGGGAGAAAGGAGGAGGTGCTACTTCACTGAGAGGGTGGTAGAGCCATGGAATGTACTACCTAGGGGGCTGGTGGAGGCAGAGACAGTGGAGGGGTTCAAGAGAGGGTGGGACAGGTACAGGGGAAGGGTTCAGGAAGCAAAATCCAATGCAGCAAGAATATCCGGAACTGGGAAGGGAGAAGCCAGAGAAGGCGAGGGGGACAGCAAGGTCAGCACCCAGGGTGGGGGCTGACCAAACGAGCAGACACTAAAGACCATTAGGCCTATTCTGCTGGCATTTTAGTATGTTAGTATGTTAGTATGCTCATAAGTTTGCGAATTTAATATTTTCACTCCAGATTTTCAACATTGCCATTTTATTACACTTTCTTATGAACAGCACAGCTGCCATTTCTCATATGCCGCCCAAAATGTGTTTTCGCACATGTAGCGCACAATGGTGCTGTTGGTGTGCGAAAGCAATGTTTAGGATAGATTAAGAAAATCACAGTTACACTGTTCATGAGCAGAGGTCTTAAAATGGCTATGTTGATAATTTGGTGACAAAACTCCATAAAATGACTGTGTTATGAGTGAGCATTGCGCAGTTTCCACGCACCCTCGTAAGTTCATGACTTTGTAATATTTTCAGTCCAGATTTTCACCAGTGGCATTTTTCCACACTTCCTTATTTACAGTACAGCTGTCATTTTTCACAACATGGCTGAAGTGTGTTTTCACACTTTCAGCGCAGAGATGCGTGGTCGCTGTGGGAAATCATTATTCGGGACAGATAAAACCACAGTGACACTGTTCATGATCGGAGGCACCAAAATGCCTGAGTTGACAATCTGCTGTAAAAAAAATCCCCAACCTAATTATATTATGGGTGTGTGTTGCACAGTTTCTATGTACGCTCCTGACTTCACCATTTTTTTAAATATTTTTACTGCAGATTTGCAGCATTGCCATTTTTTACACCTCCCCATGAACAGTACAGCTGTCATTTTTTACATCCTGTTCGGAATGTTTTTGCACCTGTGGTGCTAAATGCCGTAGTCACTGTGCATAAGCAGCTTTCGGCTAACAACTGATATTCCCCCTGTTCATGAAGTGGGGTCACAAAAAAACCATGTTGAACATTTGGCGTGAAAATACCAACGAATGCCTGAGGTGTTAGGGTTTCCAACCATAACGCCCAACTCTGTAGAGAATGACAGGCATCAGGGGTGTGACTTGGGATTCTTGCCTGTGATGCTCATACCATTCCACACCCTGCAGCCAGTGAAAGGCACCGAGGTATGCCTTGGACTCTTCGGCCCCAATGTTCACCCCATTCTCCTATATCGCACTGATCTCACCATATTTCCTAATGGAATGGGGTGTGCATAAGGGCCAAAGACCCCAAGGAACACTGTGACACTTGTCAGTGTCTGCAGGGTGGGGTGTGGTGAAATGGCATGGCCGTTATGCCTGACGACCCAAAGGCACACCCCAATGCCTGTCACTCTCCGCAGGGTGGTGGTGGGGTTGGCTTCAGTTCAATACTTCACTGCCATTCCTATTATGCAGCTCTGTAACTTCTACACTACCACTGCCAATGCCAGCAAGCAAACATTCGGCATTGACAAATGCTTGTTTTCATATACGCCTCTCTTTTAACAAATTAGGACTTTCCCCTCAAAAGAGAAATTGATGGCTTTAGCCAGTGTCTCCTGGGTACAGCAGCCCTTAAGCCAGGCAAACCTCCTCAATGCCACTGCATGAGCAAAGACTCGTGAAACATCAGTCTACAGCCATATGGAACTGGTATTTTGTGGCATCCAGTGCTGACTTTTCTGTGACAGCCAGATCTTGTCCACTTCACCATCCACCTTATCAGTCCGTGCCAGCACTGCATTCCGCAATGCTTTCTGGTACTGGGCTATGTATGCCAAATAAGCTGCCTGAATCAGGAGTAGGGAAGCTAGTTGTGTTTACGTTTTTGGTCATACTTCGCAGAATCCTCAGAAGGCTGTGCGGAGAGAGGCTCCTTGGCCTTCTTACAAGCAACTGCTTATACCACTTCTTCACAATCAGGGTGGGCATAGACATTCTATCCCATCTGTCCACCTGAAATGCCAGCTGCTGAATTGGGTGTGGACATGATGTTTGTAGCCTTTTGGAGTGATTTGTGGTTGGTGATTAGCAGTCTCCTTGTGGGGGCTAGCCCCATTATACCCCGGAACTCCAGTTCCTCCTCATCCTACTCTGCTTTACCAGTGGTGGGGATGCTGAGAGTTTTCACCGTCTGTCTGATGAACGTGGAATAAGAGAATAACCCTCCACAAACCTAGAAGTGAAACTAAACTCCTGATCACGTGAATGGTCAGGTTCTATGGGTTCATGTGCCTCCTCCTCGTAATACATATCCTCCTCCTCTACAGGCTTGGAAAAACTGCCATACTTTAGTCATGTCCTCTGCTGAGGCCATGTGTGTGTGATCCACAGCCTGCTCAGTTTCCTCTGCAGGAGGGAGAGGCAAGGACAGGTTTTCTTTTTTTTTTTTTTTTCCTTGGCAGGCACTGGTTACAGTACCTGCTATGAGGCTTTATGAATACTTTTGCCATCACAGGAATCAGGGTTCCCCCTTTCGGACACTCTGGTATCTTTGCCATGCTTATCTAATGGCGAAGCAGCTTTATCTTGTGTGTTTGTCCCCTTTTTACAGTGACTGCTGCTTATGAGAAGAACCCTCTGATGCAGGCTTTCCACTACCATTAGGAACCCCATCTGGGCCTTTACTGTGTTTTGGGGACATACAGGCAGAATAAACCATAAATGCTTCTCTTTTTAAAGCCCTTTTCTTTCGCATTTTAGGGAAAACGTTTTCTATGTTCTCTTACACCCTCATCGCATTTCCCACTCCATGACTACCACCTTAAGCATACACGCCATGCCCCCCACCTTCACTTTAGTCCTTCTCCTACTTCTAGCCAGAGACACTGAACTAAATCCTGGCACCTCCAGTCCCAATCCCCGCCCCCATCTCCCCACTGGAGCTTCCTATAGGTCGGAGAATCATCCACACAAATGTCTGCAGTGCCTACTCCCATTATATCGAGCATAATGTTAGCCTACACTTAGATCATAGTTCACCCTTTTGGAACCCATATCTGAAGGGCGATATATCTCATCTTGAGAGAGTACAAAGGCGAGCCACAAGAATGGCCCCACGACTTACTCATCTAGACTACACCCATAGACTTCAAGAAACAGGACTTCATTCACTGTACACAAGACGACGTGGGGGGGATATACTATTCTTGTATAAAACATTAAAATCATCAGAACGCATGCACCAATGCAGTATTATTTACTCAAACAGACACACTGTATCTAGACATCACAATAAACAGACTGAGATTCTGAAAGCTAGAATGAACAAAAGGGACAATTTCTTCCCAACTACATCTGCTAAACTTTGGAACTCTCTACCTCAGGAACTTGTTACTATTGAGGAATTCAACCAATTCAAGAATGGTCTTGATGTTTGGCTAGAAAGGAATACAACTCAAAACTGATGACCCACAAGGTGGGGGCCAATCATGATAAGCCTCAGATTACTTTTGTCCAATATAACTTAGGAAACCTAGTAAAGCCTGCTTCCTAAACTAGACAAATTAAAAGTATGGGTCACTCAGTACTCTCCCGACATACTATGCATCTCTGAAACATGGTGGTCCTCACGCATTCCAGACAGCCAGTTGGCCTTCCCCAATTTTAACCTCTACAGGCAAGACCGAGGCAAAGGAGGTGGTGGGGTTGCCATCTACTCCCACAACTCCTTAACGTGCACTATTTCACATCGGGAAGCGATCCCTCATTCTCATTAACTCCTCTTAGCCTCCCTCACATTTCCATCCTCAATGCCCCTTTTACTGGTTCTTTATGCCTCCTTAAAATCCCCCCCCCCAATCTCTTGTCTTCTGCATCACCACAGCCTGTACCCTTGCAACTTGGAGACTTTAATCTAGACTGGCTCTCCCCCTCATCCCTCAACTCACGTTACCAAACAGAAGTGCTAAACTTGACCCAGTTTATGAAAAGCCTACCTGCCCCTACCCTCACTCTCAGTCTCACTCCCTGCTTGACTGGGTGCTTTCTACCCACCCACACCACATTTGCTCTGCAGGCGTACTATACGATGTGCTCAGCGACCATTATTCCACCTTCTGTATTAGGAAGACCTAACCTACTTCACATTTACCTCCATAAAAGTCTGAGATGACCATACCCCTCTAAAATTACTAAGAGTAAAATGCTCCCACCATCAGCCTGGATATCCTGGCCTTATGCAAATCTCCAAGACCTCTCATGGCGCTGTTTTAAAACCTTACTTGACCCAGCCCACCTTCAGACCTTCCATACCCTTTGCCAACAGCTGCACTAAGCAAATACGGCAGGCTAAATTGGAATTTTTCAAATCTCGATTGCAATCCCCTAGCAACACACTGTCCTCTTTCTGGCATGATCTCCAATCGCTCCTGCACCCCTCCTCTGAACCTCCACCCACTCCAGCATTTCAGGGTCACTAGTTTCAGAGTCTACCCTTGTTGCAGAGGCAATAAATAAGTTCTTCACAACCTGTGCCGTTCCTCAAGCTCCTTCCACTTCCCTAACCGGCGCCCCGCCACAGCCCTCTGGCTTCAACTACCGCCGGTATCCCCCTTTGAAGTCCTCAGAGCTCGTCTCCCTTAACCCCACTAAATCCAGCCCTGATGGGTTGCAACCTAAGCTCCTCAGAATCACTGCTCCCTCTATTGTCACACCCTTAACCCACATTTTCAATCTGTCCACCTCCTCCGCTACTGTTCCTTCAGCGCTGAAGTCCACTATGGCCCTCCCTCTTCTCAAAGGGGTGACCCCACTGGCTTTGGCAACTGACCACCCTAGATCACGTCTCCCCTCACTTGCCAACATTTAAGAATCCCTAGTTCTCTCTAGGCTAAATGATTTCCTACATGCCTCCAATACTCCCCTGTCCAATCATGTTTTAGGAAGTTTCATTCTACTACCTCCTTCTTTCTACGCCTTACCAATGCCATTCACTCTGTCATGAATCACGGTATTATCACCTTGGCCATTTTCATCGACCTGGTGAAGGCCTTCGATTCCATCCCCCACCCTCTCCTCCTAAATAAACTAAGTAACGCTGGCCTTTCCTCACCAACCGTGTCCTGTTTCACCTCTTATTTAACTGACCGGTCCCAGTCAGTTAAAAAAAAAAAAAAGAAGTTCTAGCTTCCCCCCTCCCGATCCTTCCCCAAGAGTCACTAAGAATGCTGGAAGAAGTATAAGGCCAAAGCCCATGAACACTCATATCCGTCACCCATAATACCCAAGGGAATGGTCATGCAATAAGTACCTGTCTCGGTGTTTTCTGAAGGTATTCTTGGCTTTACTGAGGACAATATCTATGGGAAGTGAATTCCATAGTTTTATAATTCTCTGAGAGAAGAAATATCCTCTTTTTCGTACTTAAGCATTGTCTTTTTATTTGAAGTGGGTGTCCTCTTGTGTTAATGTTTATCTGCTTGAAATCGATGCCAATTTCAAACATAACATTTTCGTTATTTATAATATCTCTAGTGGGCATAAGGTCACCCCTGAGTCTTCTTTTTTCAAGAGACATTAATCCAAATGTGTCCAGTCTTTGTTCATAATTTAAGGACTGTGCACCATGTATACATTTTGTAATCTTTCTTTGAATTTGCTCAGTTCTTAAGACGTCTTTCTTATTGTATGGACACCATAATTGAGAAGCATAAGCAAATATGGGGCAAATATATGATCTATACAGTGGAAGATGAACCGATTTGTTGCGAGTGAATATTCCGTCTTAGAAAATTAGTAGAATAGATTCTACATCCTGACTGGCTGAAAGTACCTCCAAACTGGGCATCTATTTTTCGGTAGATGCCCAGTAAAAAATAAGTGCCAGTCCAAGTGGCACCTCACTGCGCAGCATTCTGTAGTGGTGCCCAGCCTGCTTTTTAATTGGCTGAATGCTGCGAAGAAAATCTGAATCTTTTTTTCTCTCGCTTGGCAAGAGTCACTGCTCTCCCCAACCCAAAGCAAACTTTATTTACTTGCAGCCACTCCATCTTTAAAAATCAGATGAAAAAACAAAATGACAACAAAAAAAAACAAAAAACACACACACACTTCAATTATCTTTCACTTGGAAGAGTGACACAACGGCACCACTCTCCCAACTGCAGTGTTACACTGCCCTGCTAATCCGACCGTGGTCTCGCACTCCTGGTACTACTGACTCAGCATAAGTCCCCAACAATCACTGAGCCTATCATTTACCTCAGTATTTCATATAAAGAAATCCCAAAGAAACCTTTTATTTTCTGTCACATCACGCTGAAACATTCTCCTTCCTTGTACATCACTCCTTCCTGGCGCTGAAGCGTTCTCCTTCCTCGTACATCGCGGTCAAAGGTCGCACACCACACATACGGAATTTAAGACCGAAAGAAGAAAAACATGCACTGAGAATGAAAAACAAACTTGCCAAGGACTATTGCAAAGAATGTTCACGTAACACTGCCTTTCTTCTTTAGGAAGCAGTGCCTATTTGTGTGTGTCTGTGATTCTGTGGGGGGGGGGGCAATCCACCAGAATGCTGCAGGGAGGAGCAACATCACCAAGAACAGCCTATGCACTACTTTACCAATACACTGATGTATAATACCTATATTAATTTTTTTCACAGTCATTTACTGTATTTATTTCACAACTTCAATAAAATTTACACACACGCCCATTTTCTAAACGTAATAATATCCGACAGGGTGGGCATTACTGGGAAACACCAGACCTTCCAGGGCTACATGGCCCTCCGCCTGTGGCATCGGGCCTCATTACACCCTTGGGCAGTCCGGTATTTCCCAATAATGCCAACCCTGTTGCGTATTATTGCTTACTTATACTCCACCAAATGTGGCTTGCTTTATTAATGTTCTCAGTTATTTGAGTATTGAATGTTAACATATTCTGTATTGTTATTCCCCAAGTCTTTTTCAGACTCCACCACTTTTAAGGGTAAATTGTTGAGTGAGTAGGGTGTGATAGAATTTTCAGTTCCAAAGTGCATGACGCTGCATTTATTATTATTAACTTTGAGGCCCGGTTTTTTTGGACCACTCTGTCAATATATTTAAGTCATTTTGTATAGAAATTGATTCAGACAGTGTCTTGCAAGGACCTTCAAGTTTGCAGCCATCTGCATATTTTATAATATAATTTTCTAGAGTATTAGATAAATCAGTTATTAACAGTTTAAATATTAAGGGCACCAAGACCCCTTGGGGTACCCCACTAGTAACCAGTCTCCATTCTGAAGCATGACCATCTATTAGGACTCTGAGACCGATTTAATAACCAGTTTTTTTATCCATTTTACAATGCTAATGTGTATGTTATAGAGATTCAGTTTTATTAGTAGGCCCAATGAGGGGCAGAGTCAAATGCTTTTTTTAAGTCCAAAAATACCACATCACATGGTGTCCTGTTATCAAGGTACTTACTCACTGATTCATAAAAGCATAACAAGTTGGTAATACAAGATTGACCTTTACAAAAACCATGTTGTTTCGAGTCAATTTCTGATAAGTTATTATCTTGTCCTTAAGTATGCTTTCCATAATTTTACAGAGAATTGGGGTAAGGTGAACAGGTCTATAGTTAGTATCCTCTCTATCTCCCTTTTTATATAGTGGTATCACATGTGCTTTGTTCCAGGATGCTGGTACTTCTCCTGTTTAAATGCTGTGACTGAATAAAATGTATAATGGCTGCAGGTGTACCTCAGTGTTCAATCCTTGGGCCTGTTCTTTTTTCCCCTTGTTCATCAACGACCTCCCTTACGTATGCACCAACACCAAGATCCACATGTATGCGGGGATATCATCCTTTTCCTGTCTGGTTCATCCATCCCAGCCGTCCAAACTCCTCTACAAAATGATTTCTCAGTCGTTACCTCCTGGTTCAATGTTAACTGCTTGAAGCTAAAACACAAAGAAAACTGTAACCATGACTTTTGGCTCAAGGCAAAAACTGGTGAGGTTACTGGCCTTACCCACCTTCTTCTCCAGAGCTACCACCCCCATACACAACATCCCTGCCTATAAATACCTTGGAGTTTGGCTTCATCCCTCACTAGACTTTTCTTCCCACTTTCGCGCCCTTTATTCCAAACTGCACCCTAAACTAGGTTTCCTCTACCGGCATAACGCTAGTCTTTCCCTCCCTGTTAGATGTGATCTAATGGTCAAATGGATCCTTTCTGCCTTTGATCACACAGGTGTAGTTTTCAGTGCTGCCCCGTTACCTCCCTTGCCAAACTTGATGTCCTCTTCCACGCTTTGTCGGTTTGACTCATCACTGTGACCTCTATTCCTCCCTATCCCTCCAATCCCCCTCCCAGAGATGCACATCCCACTGCTCCACTTTCATATCTAAATACTGGTTTGGGAATCTTCCACCTTACCTTGCTTCTCTCTCCTCAATCCTGCCACCCTTCCCCCTACAACTCATGGACAATCAGCGCCCGCTCCTACGCCCTCCCATGAGTCTGCTCCCACTTACCGGGTCAACAAAATTCAACAAACAACAAACAACCAAACAAACTCCTTTGCCCTCCCAAGAATCTGCTCCTCAGCCAGCAAACTTGCTTTCGTTTATAGGCTACCTTCCCTCTGGAACAACATTCTCTCCCACACCCATCTCACCCCCTCCTTTCCTACCCTTAAGCACCTACTCAGACCAACCCCTACTACATCCTGCACCTATCCTCTCCAATAAGATTAATTCTTTCTGTCACTGTCCACAATCTCCTTAACTCTAGTGAGACTCGTTAGGTATACACCTAGATGCAATTTACTGAATGTATACATTTTATATATCTATGTATATATGTAGTGCCCCAAGGTTGAGGGCACAGAGAAAAAATAGAGGGAAAGGTGCCACAGGGAAATGTGGGCATCTGTGGGGCAGTGTGTCAGGGGCTCCATTTCAGTGTTTCCCCTCCCCATAACAGCAGCAAAGAAAAAAATATATATATAATTATATATAAAAGAAAGTTTTCTTTGCTGCCTGCTCCTTCACAGATCCCCTGGCAGCACGAGTTAGGGCACCCACTTGCTGGGACTACTGTCCCTGCCCGGCGCATGGTGCCAGATATTTTAAAAAAATATATATATGATAAGCTGGTGGCAGGTGCTTGGGGTTCAAGAACTGGAACCCCGAGCCTTCATTTGGGGGGGGGGGGAGTTTGTTGGGGGAGTCAGTTGCCGACCAGGGAAGAAGCAGGACTGAGAAGGAGCAATGGGAACTGAAGAGTCTTAACTGTGTGATAGTGTGAGTGGATAGTGTCAAAACAAGACTCCAAAGTAAAGTTCGCTCACACAAACTCTGTGTGGCTAAAGGATTTATTTTTCCAAAAATACATAAAAAGAATGAAAATTAAATCAAATACTTCAATAAACAAAGAAAATAAAGTAAATCAGTTCTCAACTCGAACCTCAGCACTCCAGCATGGAGCACTGCCACAGAGTGGTGCCTTCAAAGCAACAGGACCGCTATCCTCCGTGCACGACACCGATCTGAATCATTCAGGCTAGACAGCACTTATATAGGGCTGAGATGATGATATCAGGAATCACCTGCTCCACACCCTATTTCTAATACATATAATAAACTACTCTAACACAAACTTTGGGGCATGACCAGGGAGCACTGTTTGTAATATTACATCGTTTAACAGTTGTTTTATTTTTAAGACAAAACATCTCTAATAATATGGAAATTTCTATATGCACACATAATGGCCACTTATGTCCCTAGCCCCTCCTATTGAAAGTGACCTCACAACAGCAGTGCACTATAAAGCTAGCCCAGAATGGGGCCGCTGGCCCTTAAGGAGACACAGAACATTGCACTGCTGCAAGATAATCAGAGCAAACAGCTAAATGGGCTCTTATTTTAAAAGAAAGGTTTACCAAAACCTTCGCAATACCTTTTTAATCAGGAAATGGCTTGATTTGGACAACAGAATTAAGCACAGCATAAAACAGAATAAACTCTCAAATAACTCACTATACATCCGGGAGTTATGAAATTATGGGCTATTTTGTCATATTATGGGATACCCAAAAACTTCTCTAAACAATAACCGCCATTTACTGCTAACCCATTGTCCTGTGCCTAAAATAGGGTTATTTTTCATCCCCTCTTAACATCTTGCTTAACTAAAATGCAAAATGCAATTGCTAGATGCATTTTTCTCTATTGCTGGCTTAAATCGCAATTAGTCCTAAATCTGCTTTGTGCAGACTGCAACTCCTGAAAATAACATAAAAGCATTTGCTACTTGAGTTTAAGCGCTGCATAAAGAGCGCACTTTGTCCCAACCAGCATACATCGGGAATCTTTCCTTTTACGTTCACTTGCACGTCGCAAGAACATTTTGGGAGAGTAGCACACTTTGGGTGTGCCTCTCCTGAATCAATCCACTGCTCCGTTGAGCAGGCGTGGCGATCCTGCACCAATAGATGCAGGGCTGTGTATGACAGCGGTGGTCTTCGCTTCAAAAGACACGCTGTACACAGGCTCTTCAATGAACCTCACGCCCCCAAAGCTTTGGTGCCATGCTGGGAGCCCACCCAGTATGGCAAGCGTTCTGCATCCTCTGCGGACAGAGGTGCCCAATCCCCGTCGGCTCCACTTCCCCAAGGCCCCCAAAGCTTTGGTGCCATGCTGGAGCCCACCACAGCGTGTAGCAAGCGTCCAGCGCTCGTCTGCCGGCGGGATGCCCAGTTCCCCATTGGCTCCACGGCCCCCAGCCATCCTTCTTCCACATTGGGAGCCCCCAACGCGTGGCAAACGTCCACGTAGTCTTTTTTAAACCTGTAAATTAAAAGCGGTCCCTGGCGCTTCTCCCAGCCCCCCACAACCCACACACACCCTGCGCACCCTGCCTCCCACACCCCCTCATCCCATACTTACCTCCGGGCCTCGGCGTGACGATTTTCAGTGGACCCGGGAGCTGCGTCTGCACTCTTCAAAGCCGACCCAGCGAGCTGAGGAAATGCCCGGTAAGCTGTATAATGGGCTAGATAGGGGTTTTCATTTATTGCATAACAGGCATTTTTGGAATTTTGCACAAATTTTCAACATAGGGTTTTGGGACCCCTTCTCATGAATGATGTCACCGTCATGGAATTATTCAGGCCGAAGGGTGATTTCACAGTCACTGCGAAATCTGCCGGGCCCAGACTCTTGCCATGACGAGTGACATCATTCATGAGAAAGAGACCATATTAATTGTTAATTCAAATATTCTTTCGTAGCGTCGTTGCGCGGTTCCTATGCAGGCTCGTAAGTTTGCGAATTTTCAATATTTTCACTCCAGATTTTCAACATTGCCATTTTACCACACCTCCTTATGAGCAGTACAGCTGTCATTTTTCACATCCTGCCCAAAATGTGTTTCCGCCCATGTAGCGCACAATGGTGCAGTCGGTGTGCGAAATCAATGTATGGGACACATTAAGAAAATCATCATGACACTGATCATTAGCAGAGGTCTTAAAATGGCTATGTTGAAAATTTGGTGAAAAAATTCCTAAAAATGACTGTTTTACAAGTGTGCGTTACGCAGTTACTACTCACGCTCATAGGTTTTCGAATTTTCAATATTTCCACTCCAGATTTTCAACATTACCATTTTACCACACCTTCTTATGAGTAGTACAGCTATCATTTTTCACATCTCACCCAAAACGTGTTTCCGCCTATGTAGCACACAATGGGGGTAACAAAAAGGTCATGCTGAAAATTTATTGTGCAGATACCAGCAATGCACAGGGCATTAGGATAAAGCACCATACGTGCCAAACACCACTGCAAATACCTGCAGAGCGTTCAGCATTGACAAATGCTTGTCTTTATAGAGGTCGACTTTATAAATGATACCCTCACTAAGCACAGAGCTTTTAGGCCAGCACTTAAATGAACAGGGGAAAGGTTCTATGTATAGAATGGGAATGATTGTGCACACTGATAACGGGGGGTAAGTGTATGAAACTTGTTTCTCTCTTCAGTAACACAGCATGTCTGTCTCTAGCTTAAGCCTCGTTTCTCCAGACAGAAGGACCAGAGGACTTTATTATTCCCCAATAGTTGGCAACAATAATGCTCAACTCTGCAGGTTCTTTCTTTAAATACCTGCACCTCATGGACCGAAGAGAACATTAGTGGGGTAGTACAGCATAAAATACCACGATAGGAGGAAACCCTATCGTGGTAGAAAAGTGAAATATGGTCAACAGAGACCACAGATAAAAGTACTACTGCAGTCGATTTTTAACATAGGGCAAAGAGGGAAACGTCCAGAGGTGAAGGGGGGGGTCCTAATTCTCTCACAACCTGCTGAATTGAAGCCAGTTCCTTTGGCTCTCCTGCGGTGCCTCTCCTCCAAACTGGTGATACAGCCAGTGGTTCCTGTAGTAAGATGGGTCCCTGTGGCAGCAAACTGAAGAAAGGTCAGGAAGCGGTAGACGGCCATGGTGAGGGTTCTGTTCTGCCCAATTTTTTAAGTATTTAAAAGTTTATTCGATCCCACATCGGCAGCGAGAGAAAAGCTGCATGTGCAAGAAGAGAGCGTCTGGCATCCTGAAGACCCGCGAGGTTCCCAGTCATCCACCTGCCTGCTGAAGCCCTCCCTCTGCCTGCAGCACCTCCCAGCCTCCCGATTGCCATCTCTTCACCCGGGCTGGGACGGTGAGTCAGCGGCAGCACACAGAGCGAAGTGCTGACTGCCAGAATGTTTTTTAGAAAAGAAATAAACTGAAGCGCTCAAGGGCACCAGGAGGATCGGCAGAGAGCGGAGAGGGGCGGGCCAAAGGGCTGAAATTTAAACAAATAAATAAATAAATATTCATCGGACCAGTGATGCCAATGGGAGAGGCCTAGTGTAAAGACCCAAAGGGAAGGTTAGTTAAATCTTCATTATAAGGGAGAGGTGAAGGCGGAGCAAAAGAAGGGCTACAGACAGGAAGGCCCAACCAAGGCCTACAGAGGGTGTTAAAGGAGTCACACACAAGTTGGGCAATAAAGGGGCAAGGGCAAGCCCCAGAGAGAATTAAAAGGGCCCAGTAGAGAGAGGCCTGCCAATCAGAGAGCAAGGGAGACCCAGTGAAAAGAGGCCCACAGTGTTTAAAGGGGCCCAGCAACATAGGCCCTAGCTTTTAAAGAAGCAAGCCCTGAGGGATTAAAAGGGGAAGTGCTAGGCCCCAGTGTAAAAAGGGGCCCAGCAAGACAGGTCCATAGCCTAGAGGGACCTAGCAGGCAAAGCCCCACAGAGAGGGCCCCGCAGCATAGGCCTGGTAGCTGTTAAGAGGGCAATGTTCAAGGCCCTAGATATAAAGGGGCCCAGCAAGACAGGCCCATAACCTAGAGGGGCCTGACAGGCAAAGCCCCACAGAGAGGGCCCAGCAGCATATGCCAGGTAGCCATTAAGGGGGCAACGTTCAAGGACCCAGATATAAAGGGGCCCAGCAAGACAGGTCCATAGCCTAGAGGGGCCTAACAGGCAAAGCCCCACAGAGAGGGCCCAGCAGCATAGGCCAGGTAACCATTAAGGGGGCAACGTTCAAGGCCCTAGATATAAAGGGGCCCAGCAAGACAGGCCCATAACCTAGAGGGGCCTAACAGGCAAAGCCCCACAGAGAGGGCCCAGCAGCATAGGCCAGGTAGCCATTAAGGAGGCAACGTTCAAGGCCCTAGATATAAAGAGGTCCAGCCATTAAAATGGCAAGGAAGGCCTAGGGGAAAGAAAGAAGGCATCAATCCCATGTTTTCAGGGGCAGCCAGATACTGGTACCAGATGGTACCTGCAAGTGTAGTACTTTGTTAAGGGTCAGTGCGAGAAGGGTGCTTAGCACACAACTGCCACCTAGTGACTGTCAACTGATGAAATGTGTATTTGCAATCAACACATCAGTTCAGATAGTAGTAAAGTACCAAGACTGTATTGTTACTGGGATTCTGGTTATTTGCCCCTGCAACAAACAACTGCATTGGAAATCTGGTGATCTGCACCTGTTACTGGCAAATTGCCCCAGCAACAACCTTGGTGCAGTGAAAAAGTGTATTTACCAGCTTTATTATTGCCAGCTGCTGTGTATGGACTCAATCTTCTGCTGCAACACCCCTAGTGGAGTTGTTCACAGCTCATTCTTCACCGTAGCAGTCTCCAGCCAGCAAAGAACTTCACAGCAGCACTCCTCCATGTCATTCACCGCTAGTCAAAACCGATGTAACCCTGTATGACTCACAACCGCTGGCTCCTGGGCTTCTTGTGGTTTGGTTGGCCTGGAAGTGGAACGTCCTGGAAGAAGCCCTGTCTGTCACTTCAAGTAATTCGCTGATAATCTAGTCCGACGTGGCCAGTGTGTATCCATGTCTGCCAGTTTGTTGTTTTCTGGTTCTGGACATTTCAGGATTCTGATCTTCATCCTGCATCCTACTCTTCCTTCTTGCACCATTTTGTCTTCTGGGATCCAGAATCTTCTCGGTGATCCTCTCATGGATCCTTCGCCAAAGAAGCTTCAACGTGTGTTCATCCTTGGCAGCCCTGGTCGAGGGTTGGTGCCAGAGAAATTGCAGTAGATCTTCATCCTTGGCAATCCTTGCAAGTGGATTCAATACCAAGTCCTCATTTCTTCATCCTTGGCAGCCCTGGTCAAGGGTTTGTGCCGGAGAAACTTCAGCAAGTCTTTGTCTCTTCGTCCTTGGCAGCCCTGGTCAAGGGTTTGTGCCAGGGAAACTGCAGCAGATCTTCATCCTTGGCAATCTTTTCAAGTGGATTCAATGCCAATTCCTTGTTTCTTTGTCCTTGGCAGGAAGAGTTCAGCAGATTTCAGTTCTCTTGTGCTAAATTATTCTGGAAACCTTAGAGTGTGAGTTGGCTGAAGAATCAGGGTCTGTTTAAAAATCTCTCACATCCCTTCCAACCTCTCCTAGGTTTTCCCTAAGGTGTCAGCTTGGTACCAAGTAGGAAACCCGTGTTCCCCTTTTCAAGAATCTTCTTTGTTTCACCTTCCTTCTTGCACAGATCATCCATCATATGAACTGAGACTTTGATAGCTGTACCCAAACTGCAAATTGTGTAATTATAGAGTCCAACGATAGCTTATTACAGAGGTCTTTATGTCTGGAGTACTCCAAAGGTAGCCCTAAGAGGGCAGAGGTGCACCTCAGGGTTGGGGTAGGGTGCTTGTAGAGTGCTCACACAGCCTGGATAGTGGTTATATAGCTTGCAGAGCTATTTGTGTAGTTTTTAGAACTACAGTACCTTTTGGAATTTAAATTATATGGTTATATGTTACTTAGCACTGCCTAGATATCTACAGTGCTGTCCGTACTCCCTGTCGTTTTTGTTGTATGTTCTTATACGACCATGTCCTCCTTCCCCTCCTGTCAAACAAACATCTTTGCTTCATCCAACCTCTGTGTATGATTCCTGCCTCTCCTTGTTGAGTGATTCCATCCAACCACCCCTATTCAAACCTTCAGTGGCCCCTTGTCATCCCACCTGCTGAGGGTGCCACTGGTAGTGAGACAGCTACATCCACCACTCTGGGTGAAGAACCCCAAAGCCTACCAGTCCAGCACCGTTACATATATGCAACTATTAACTGTATTATATAAAGTATTTATCACTATGTAAATAGTTTTTATGTACTTTGCCTTACTTAGTACCTGCATTTGGTTATCCCTCGGTTGCAGATGTATCCCCTTCCCCGGGTCGCACCTGGAAACGAGCAGGTGCTCACGGTGCCTTTCCGGTTATCACATTTTAAATAAATAAATAAATAGAGCTCAGAACTGATAACATTATGATCTAGACAGAGGCACTTTTAGACAAAGCTTATGGCAGTCTGCCACATTTGCCAGGAGCTAAAAAAAACCCTATCTGAACAATTTTTAAAACCTGTATGTCCTGTTCTCTTTTTAGGTAAATCAGTCATGCCAAACACTGATAAGGCCTGACAAACAAAATCATTGGCTCCAAGTCACACACACCCATTAAAAATATTTTCTCTCAGAAAATGAACTGCTTTTTAAAGACTCTATTTTTTCTCCTTTTGGAGGAAGGGGAAAAAGCACACAGGTACATTGCATCATAGACTAATTTCTTTTTTTTAGAATATGGAACATATGTTAAGTCATTCTGTAAACCATTAGTAAAGATATGAAAACAATGGCAATTAAATTATGATAGTACCTGCAATGTAACAGTTGAAAAGCAATTATGGTAATAAACTTAAAAGTTTAAAAAAAAAGAAAATGAACTGCTTAAAGGGACACTGTCAACTGCTTAAGCCTCAAAGTGTCCCTAGTTTAAATAAAAAACACATTACGATTATTCTGTAAAGACTGTTTATGCAGTTGGTAGTTTGATTCTGATTCTTTTTTGCTTTTTAAAAGTGAAAAACTGACTGCCCACAATACTGGTGTTACCACACAAAAACAGCATAATGTGATCTTTGCAAACGCAAAAGAGCAAGCCCATATCAGCGTAGGTAAAACAGCGAGGACCGGAACAGCGACTGTGCTTCCCATTGCAGGGGGCACTGGCCCCAGCACCCCCCTTTATTTATTATGTAATTCCAAGGCCTTAGCACCTCCGGGACAGGGAATACCGGTTTCACCATTCTGGTACTCACCGTTATGTATTTGTCGTTATTTGGGCTCGCTATTATGCATTCACCCAAATCATGGGTCACCCACAAAAACAAGTTCGTTTATGTAACCCCTCCGTGGGGACATACATCTCTTTAACCCCTCGGGGAGTGCTGTCCTGTGCCTCCATTCCCCCCATCTCCATTTAACCCATTAGTATTTTTCCTTTGGCTGGTCTGAAGGAGCTGCAGACCCATTTCTGCACACTGGTGCAGTTCGGACTGCCCTGCGCATGTGCAGTAGTGCTTTTGTTTCTGACCACTGTAGCGGTCGCCGCGATCCCTCCCCGGTGATTCTGACCCCGGTGGTCAGTTAAGTGGGGGTCAGACACCTAAAGGAAGCACCTGAGAGGTAGCACTAAAAGTTAGTTTAAAAGTGCCAGTATGTGCTACTTAGAAGGGGTCCTCATGAATATTAACGAGGTTACCTGAATAAACATGAGCTGGATCGCTGCTCCTAGGGGGTACTGTGTTTCGCAGCTAGCGGCCTGCTGCAGGGGAGACTGATAACTATGAATATGGGGTTGCTTAACAAAGGACAGAGTCAGCTAACAGAGTGGGTGGGGCAAACATGTATACAGACTGTTTTGCTGGGCTGCACTAACGTTATGAAGTTGAGATACTATGTGGACTGCCAGCGGTGACTGTTTATGAGCAGCCATATTGACACTTTGACGCACCATATCAGCCAATCAGCTATCTAGATGCCCCAAAACTGGCTGTGATGACTTATGGGAGATGTGAACTAATTTTAGGCACCAAGAGACCTTTGCCAATCAGTAACTAAAGAGGCTGAATGACCTGGGGGGTGGTGTATGGGCCACCCTCTCAGACAGAGAAGTAAGACAGGGAACTAGCAGGACAGATCAGGAGGACCTGCGAGAAGGGTAGTGCGGTGATTGTGGTGGGACTTCCAACATGCCAGGAGTGGACTGGAGTACCCCAAGAACCAGGAATAAAAGGGAGCAGGTACTGCTGGATGTCTTCCAGGACAGTTTCCTGATGAAAATGGTCTGTGAACCAATCAGGTTAGGGAATACCCTTGACCTTGTGCTAGCAAATGGGGAGTTTGTGAGGGAACTGAGGGTGGAAGAACCACTGGTGGGGAGTGGCCACCATTCAGTATGGTTCACGCTGGATATAGGTAAGGAAGGAGTGGAATCTGGCACAAGGGTGCTGGACTTCAGGAGAGACAACTTCGGGAGGATGGAGAAGTGGTAAAAAGGGCACCTGACCAGAATTCAGCTTAGTATGGGCACTTACCAGAGGTGGTAGCTCATAAAGCTGGGGATTGTGGAGGCAACCAGAACCTGCTGCAAGGTCCGGAGCAAGAAGGCTAGGGCAAAGAAACCTAGCTGGGCGGGCAAGAAGGTCATGGAAAAGGTAAGAAGGAAAACAGCTGCCTTTAGGAGGTACAAAAATTTATATAACAGGGAAGGGGAGGACAGGGAGGAGTACTTGAAGGAATCAAAGGAGGGACAAGGGCAGTAAGGGCAGCCAAGGCATCTATGGAGCTCAGGCAGGGCATTAAGAAGGGGCGAAGGACTTTTTCAGGTACATCAGGAGAAAAGGAGCAGCAAGAACTGTATAAGTAAGGCATGGGGTGGGTTGGGTGGAAGCAGGCGTGATAAGTCAGAAGGCTAAACAATTACTTCTACTCAGTATTCTCTAAGGGGGTGATACCCAAGAGGGGAGGGAGGTCAGAAACAGAGGGGCGACAGATGGGAAATCAGAGGGCAGAGTTCTGGAGGTTTTTTGTAATTATATTTCATTGTTTTAGTACTAAAACAATTATATACAATTATCTCATGCAAGAGATCATCCTTGTGTGAGACAATACATTCAATGTAAGACAGGAAATGAAGTCTATACAATCAGCTGTAAGGATATGGGGAAGGGGGGGACAATAATTTTTTGTTTAAAAAGTCCATCATGAAGTCGAAGATATGCTGCACCCTACAGACTACAGGGATTTATTTAACTCTAAAAATTGATTAGCGTTTTGCTCATAAAAGTGCTAAATCTTCGTGAAAATGCATAACTCTTGCCTCACTGTGTTTAACAAACACAGCACTTCTAGAAAATCGATATAAATACCTTCTGTACAGTTAGTATAGTCCCAAGAAAAAAACTGCTAATCAATTATTTAAAACCCTGGACTATGGGTGGTCTCTTCAATCAAAATGCTAAACAAACATATCAACTCAACCTCCTGTGCTGATGTGATCCCCCATTCAATATATACAGTATATATATTTTGTTTACTTTTAGTATAAAAGGAGAGAAATAATAAGACAGAGACCCTTCAACTTTTTAGTAAAAAGATCAATTGTCAGCAGTAGCCTGCAAGGCCCAGGGCAAGCCACTCGCACCCTCACACAGTGCCTCCCCCCCCACCCCGCAGTAGCATAATTAAAAGTAACATGATGACTCCACCAGCCGGTACTCTAACTTATGTTAGACCATCAACTTTGAAACATTTAAATATTGTCTTCTACAGAACTCGAGAGCCACTACAGAACTTGAGAGCCTATTTTGTATGCTACATTTTAAAACTACTGAAAACTGCTGAAACTTCTTTAACCTTTTAGGCATTGAACTATTTAATTTTTTTTTTTTTTAAATTGCAATTTTTTCCTCCCCTCATCCTGTCAGCCCCGACCCTTCGGGGCCACCTAGGAGACATCCTCCTGCCTCCCACTCTATCCATGTCTACCTCCGTGTCCTCCATGGAGCCTCAGATTATTCCCCAGGCGGGGTCGAGGTGCGGCCCCTAACACCCCGAGCTACTCAGTTTTGTCGGTCCAGTGGTGGCAGGGTGAGCTGGGGCACATCGGAGGCACGCTCCAGGTAGCCCATTTCCCAGTCCTGGCAGGTGTTATCCTCCATTTTTTTCCCCCACACACTGTGTAGACCTCGACGTCAAGGCGCACGCGCCCGACGTCCACAGCGTGATCTGACCGCCCTTCCCCTATGGGGCTTGTAGTACCCCGAGCCTCTACTGGGGTCAGACAGATTGCGGCTTTGGTCCCCCTTCCTAGAGGCTGCTGTCGTGATCGCTAAGCCACTCTCCTCGTCGGATCTCCAACGACCCAAGTCCACTCCAGAACCCGGGTCGCTGGCATCGCAAGCGGAAATCTCATCGGCTGAACTATTTAATTTCGATGCAACAACTAATATTAATCCTTCATATAGAATAAAATGATCATTAACTGCTCAAGAACTAATGCTATCATTTCAAACACTTCTGAGTAGCATAATACTTGCTTTCCTAGACCCCATTGTCCTTTTCACGTGTATCCTGATCAGAATCTGAGTCCTAGGTAGTTGCACGGGTGAATTCTCTGCCAAAATGTTCAACCTTTTTGCCCGCCTCATCTGGATCCATAAACTGGTAAGATTTTCCTCCGTAGAAAATTCTAAGGCGAGCTGGCATAAGCAGAGAGTGCACAATGCCAAGACTCTGGTGCTTCGCCCAGACACCATCAAAGCGTTTGCGTCTTGCTCTTGTTGCGATGAAAGATCGGGGAAGAGATGTACAGTTTGTCCTTGGTAAGACAGTGCTCCCGAACTTCTGGCAGCCTGCAAAATTAGGTCTCTCGTCATCGCACCTGCAGTGACCAGTAGGATAGTTCTCGGCGCTTCATTTTGGATCCCAGTAGCCCTAGGAGACACTCGGTAAGCCCTCAAAAAGGTAGTCGGAGGGAGTTCTGTTTCCAGGTTTAGGGTAGATGGGAGCCAACCCTTTAAAAATCCCAGCAGATCCGCTCCCTCTGAGTTGTCGGCTAACCCCACAATGTGCACATTTGGGGCCTTTCGAGTATTCTCCAATGACTCCAATCTATATCGGAGTTGTGAATTTTCTTGGGTTAGTTTAAAAGTTGAAGCTAGGGCTTTGGTCGCCATTGACTCTGCGACCCCTGCTGTTTTCACTGCTGTTTCAATTTTAATATCCTGGTCTGCCATCCATGTTAAGGCAAGCTCAAGTCTGTGATCCATCACCTGCATGGATTTCTGAAGGGCCTTACACAGAGGCTCTGATCCTGGTTGTTGTTGTTGTTGAACTTCTACGGATGTCGCAGGCTCTGTTGGCGGTGTTTTTTTTTTGCTGCAGCTCCCACTGCTTTATTGGTGCGATCCATGGTACAATTTTTGGTACCTAGCTGTTCAGCTGGAGTTAAGGCGTTGAATTCCAGGTAGCAAATACCAATCAATAAAGTAAAAATCTAAATTTTTAAGCTTCAAAGTTGTGGAATTAGGAGCTCTCCCTTTGTATGTCTAGTTGGTAGGTGTGCTCCACAGTGCCCCCTTCAAATTCTGGAGGGTTTGAGGGTACTGCCGGTGGACAAAGCACCAGGCCCAGATGACATCCACCCCAGGGTACTGAAGGAGCTGGTAGAGGTCCTGGCGGGACCTTTGGCAGACCTATTCAATGCCTCACGACACTCATGGAGTGTACCTCAGGACTGGAGGATGGCTCATGTGGTGCTCCTCCACAAGAGTGGCCCCAAGGATGAACCGGGAAACTACAGACCAGTGAGCCTCACATCCATCGTGGGTAAGCTGATGGAGACTATCCTGAAGGAGAGGCTGGGGGTCCTCCTGAAGACCAAAGGGCTACAGGGCAGCACATAGCATGGCTTCATACGTGGCAGATCCTGCTAAACCAACCTGGTGGTGTTCTATGACTGGGTAACTAGACAACTGGACGGAGCCATGCAGTGGATGTCCTGTACCTGGACTTCAGTAAGGCATTCAACTCTGTACCACACGAGAGGCTGGGAAGTAAGTTAGAAGGCACAGGGGTGGGTGCAAAGCTGGTGAGATGGGTAGGAAACTGGCTTTAGGGAAGGCAACAGAGGGTGGTGGTGGGTGGGGAGTTCTCATCCCCAAAGGTAGTGACGAGCGGTGTTCCGCAGGGCTCAGTGCTGGAATCAGTGCTGTTTGGGATATTCATTGCAGACATATCATGGGACATCAAGAGCAAGATCAGTCTGTTTGCTGATGATACCAAGGTAGGCGCGGTGGTGGATGACCTAGGAGGATGGCAGGAGTTGCAGGATGATCTGGCAACGCTGGAAACCTGGTCAGACACCTGGCAACTGGAGTTCAATGTGAAAAAGTGCAAGATGCTGCATTTTGGGCCAAAAAATGCAAGGAGAAGTTACCAGCTGGGGGGAGTGTAGTTAGCTGCAACAGAGGGGGAGAAGGATCTGGAGGTGCTCATTACAGGGTCAATGAACAATTTGGCACAATGTTGGAAGGCAGCTGCAGTGGCCAACAAAATGCTGGGTTGCACTGCAAGGGGTATATCCTTGAAGGGTGGGGGGGCACAAGATTCTGCCACTGTATAGATCATTAGTTAGACCGCACCTGTAGTACTGCGTGCAGTACTGGCACCCGTATCTGAAAAGGGACATTAAGTTACTGGAGGGGGTGCAGCGTAGGGCATCAAAGATGATTAAGGGGCTGGGGGACTTATCATATGAGAGGAGGCTGAGGGAGTTGAACAGGTACTTACTGGAGGAGAGGGGAGATATGACTGAAACTTTCAAGTACACAAAAGGAATAAACAAGATAGGTACGGAGGGACTGTTCAAATTAAGGGAGGGTAAGGACACTTGGGGTCATGACAGGAGACTGGAGGGAGAAGGTTCAGGATGGAGATCAGAAGACAGTTTGTTTTTTTTACAGAAAGGGTGATAGCTGGGTGGAATGCGTTAGCAGTGGAAGTGGCATCCAGTAGAACAGTGGACTGCTTCAAAAGGGGCTGGGACAGGGCAAAGGGGGGAAGAGTCAAGGGAGGAGAAGCGTGGAAGGGAGGGGGCAGCTGCAGAATAAGGGATGCTAGCTGCACAATCGAGCAGACTTGATAGACCACTAGGCCTTTATCTGCTGGCAAATTTCGTATGTTTGTCCTATTAATATTGGTGATTGATAATTGGAATCAGCCAAATCAGAGGGCAGGATTTTCGGGAAAAACGCTGTATGGTGAAAGTCTAAAGGTCTTTCGCAGCACTTAATCAGAGTATTGCTGATGTTCGAAGCTGAAGGAAAGTCTAAAGGGATTTTGCAGGACTTAATCAGAGTATTGCTGATGTTCGAAGCTGAAGGATTCTCGAGGTTTAAAGTAACTGAGCATTTACTAAGCGTTCCAGGCATCTGGTGAAAATTGCTGGGTTTTGAGGAGACCTGTTTGCTGCAATGATCCTGCATCATTTGGGACTGAGAGGAAACCCTGAGCTGAGAAAGAGACTTTCTTGGAACTGTGTGTGAGCGAGAGTTAAAGGTGGATGCTGTTTTGAATTAGAGAAACTGGGAGAGGAAAAAGGTGAGCAGGTGTCCTGTGTTTCAGGAACCTGTTGCTGCTGCTGAAACCCAGCTGTGTAAAGGAACTGTAAAGTCTGGAGTTTGGAATCTGTTGCCAAAAGTCACGGGAAAGTGGAAACATTGAGAAATTGTCTGGCTGCACACCAAAGCCATATTTCCATGGGAGAGAAAGGTGGAACCAGGGACTTCCCAGCTGCAACTCAGAGCCAGGCAGGGAACTTACCAACCCTTACCGAGTGGGGTCTACTGTCTGCAGGGGACCACTGGGGCGTGCTGGAGTGCTAGGGCATTCTTGACCTGTGAGGGAGCCAGACTGTGGAGCCAATCCTGGGTCTCGGTCCTCTGTGGTTTGGTGGACCTTGCATTGGAGCTCTGCACAGGGCCTAAATGGGCTGAAGGGGACAAGCAGCCAGACCTTAAAGCAAGGCAACAAGCAGCCAGACCTTAACGCAAGGTAACAAGCAGCCAGACCTTAAAGCAAGGTAACAAGCAGCCAGACCTCGAAGCAAGGCAACAAGCATCCAGACCTTAAAGCAAGCCCATGCTCTCTAGTCAGTTACTGCTGCTCAGTTGTTGCTGCCTTCTTTGGACAGAGTCTGCTGAACTTGGAATTGCTGGAAGCTCCTGGATCCAGAGACTGCAGAGAACTTTGGAACCGTGAGTAACTTACGGCCTGCCTCAAACAAGGGACCTTGGGAAACGGTGCTAGCAAACAAAAGTTTAAAACTTTAGAGCTTCATTCCTTAAAAATATTCTTCAAGGGCCCCAAAGCCAGCCAATCTGCAGCACCGTCCAGGCCTGCACCATCACAGGGTACTGCCTGTACAGTGGCGGATCACCTTCAAGGTTGGTCTTCTGACCTACAAGGACCTACACGGACAGGGTCCAAGCTACCTGCAAGAGCTCCTGACTCCTTAATGCCCTAGCTAACCACTCCACTCAGCTGATAAGGGATTGCTAGAGGTTCCCAGGGTACGGTTGAAAACTTCTGGGTCGCGAGTCTTTATGTATGCAGCCCCCACCCTGTGGAACTCTCTACCTCGTCAGATTAGAGAGCGCCAGATCTTGGAGAGCTTTAAGACGGCTTTTTATTATTCTATTGGTTTTAATATGTTTTTGATAACATTTGTACAGCGCTCTGATTTTCTGAATTGTGCTATAAAAATTAAGATTATTACTATTACTCTTTTAGACTGAACTGGGGTATCACTGGTACCAGTGGGGGTGGGTGTTGGAGTGGCTTGGCCTACTGACACTTATTGTTAACTATTACAACTCCTTTATTCTCTCGTCACAGCTTTCCTGTTCCAGGTACCCCTCCCCTAGCCCTTCCCCCCCAAAAAAGCTGTGTTTTCTTTGTTGTAATTGCTGTGAGAAATGTATTTTCTGAAAACTGTCAAGTATATGTGGTGTATGGTTATTGGGGAACAACTTGGTATCCAGTGTGCGGGGTAGCTGGAAGGTGAGATGGGTAGGTACAGCATCACAGGGGGTTGTACCCAGCAGACACCTGGCCCTAGGTACAACCCCCTGTTGTACCCATTATTCTGATAATGGGAGACTTCAACATGCTGGATACAGATTAATCAATACCAGCAGAACATCTGCCAGAACTAGACACATGGTGGATTCCCTGCAGGGGGAGGGCCTCAAACAACTGGTACAACAACCCACAAGAGACAGGGCTATCCTAGATCTAGTACCAACTAACAGGGAAGGAATCACAGATCTCCAGGTAGAAGGTCACCTGGGGGCCAGTGACCATCACATGGTATGGTTGGTTCAATTTAGTTGTTTATTTTAGTTGTTTAACCAGGTATAGCACACTAAGCTGAAAGCTTTTTTACAGGAGCGACCTGGGAGCACAGGGAGGTTAAGTGACTTGCTCAGGGTCACACAGTATGCAAGTGGAAGCTGTGGGATTCAAACCCAGGTCTGGTCTGCTGGATGTCACCAAATTTGCAGCTCAGAGCCTTAGACCACTGCGCTATACTGCCTATTTGGCCACTACAACTAAATCATCCCATTCCAAGGCAAAAATATGGGACTTCAGAGGAGCTGACTTTGATAAGATGGCCAATAGAGTTAAGCTAGCCCTGGCAAAAAGAAACACAGGTGAGGGGTACAGGCAAAGTGGTCAAGCATAAGGATGCAATACTTGAAGCAACATCCCATTGTGTTAGACAGAAAAGGAAGTGCAAAAGAAGAAGGAAACCACTTTGGTTCTCAAATACAGTAGCAGAAAAGGTCAGAGCCAAAAGGCTGGTCTTCAGGAAATATAAGGGAATACAGTGGGATGAAGATAGAGAGGCATACCAAACTGCCCTAAGGGAAGCAGGGAAGGCAGTAAGACATGCAAAGTTCCAAACTGAGGAAACACTAGCACAAACAGTAAAAGAAGGTGACAAGACTTTCTATAGATACATTAGTGAAAGGAGAAAGTCCAGAGGGGAGTATTGCTAAGCTCAAAGGAGAAAAGGGGGCATGTGAGGAGGAGGACCCTCTAAAAGCATATATCCTTAATAGATACTGTTGCTCAGTATTTACTGAAGAGAAGGTAGGGCAGGGCCCACAGCTCAGCACCATGGACACGGGGAGGGAGGTGAGCTCTACTCCCTTCACAAAAGAAAGGGTCCACAAGAGCTCACTAAGCTCAGGGTGGATAAGGCAATGGGACCTGATGGCATACATCCCAGGGTACTAAATGAGCTAAAGGTGGAACTAGCAGAGCCATTAGCAGAACTGTTTAGTGAGTCTCTGAGCACAGGAGAGGTCCCAGAAGACTGGAGAAGGGTCATGTGATCCCGCTCCACAAGAGTGGTAGCAGGGAGGAGGCAGAGAACTACAGACCAGTCAGTCTTACCTCAGTAGTGGGCAAGATTATGGAGACACTCCTTAAGGAAAGGATTGTGCAACATCTGGAATCCATAGGGGTACAGGATCCAAGACAGTATGGGTTTACAAAAGGAAGCCCCTGTCAAACTAATCTCATAGATTTCTTTGACTGGGTAACCAGAATGGTGGACCAAGGGGGAGCAGTTGATGTTGCCTACCTTGACTTCAGCAAAGCTTTCGACACTGTTCCACATAGAAGATTGATAAACAAGCTGGGTAGGCTCGGGGTGGGTCAGAAGTTGGTCAACTGGGTGGCAAACTGGTTGATGAGCAGAAGAACAGAGTGGTGGTAAATGGTATGCAGTCAGAAGAGATGCAAGTCACAAGTGGGGTACCTCAGGATCAGTCCTGGGGCCAGTCCTCTTAATATCTTCATCAGTGACATTGCAGATGGACTAGAGGGTATGGTTTGTCTGTTTGCAGATGACACCAAGATCTGCAACAGAGTAGATGATCCAAATGGGGTGGCAGAATGAGAAGAGATCTGGATAAACTAGCAAAATGGTCAGAAGAGTGGCAACTGGGATTTAATGCAAAGAAGTGCAAGATCATGCACATAGGAAAGAGAAACCCTGAAGCCACCTATAAGATGGGAGGGGAGTTGCTGGCAGTCACAAAGGAAGAAAGAGACTTGGGCATCATCATTATCGATGACCTGAAATCATCCAAGCAGACCCCTAAAGCAGTAGGCAAGGCTAAGGGGATGCTAGGGTGTATTAGTAGGGGCATCACAAGTCGGAAGAGGTAGGTAATAATCCCTCTTTACAGACACTGGTTAGGCCCCATCTGGAGTACTGCGTGCAGTACTGGAAGCCACACCTTCACAAGGACATTAACCAAATTGAGGCTGTCCAGAGAAGGGCAACCAAAACGGTGCATTGACTGTATCAGAAGACATATGAGAACAGATTAAGGGAGCTCAATATGTATACCCTAGAGCCTAGGAGGGAGAAAGGTGATATGATCGAAACATTCAAACACCTTAAGGGCATTAACAAGGTGAAAGAGTCTAACATGTTTCAATATAAGAAAAAGAGCAGGACAAGAGGACACAGCATGAGATTTGAGGGAGGCTGATTAAGGGGCAATGTGAGGAAGTTCTTTTTCACAGAAAGAGTGGTGGATGCATGGAACGGCCTACCTCAGGAAGGGGTGGCTATGAATACAGTGCAGGGCTTCAAACAGGCATGGGATAGGCATAAGGTAGCAATACAGATGTGTATTTATAGATAGGCTACTGACAGCAAAGGATAATGGCACATTTATAAGGTAGAAAAAGAAATGGGCAGACTGGATGGGCCTTACGGTCCTTATCTACCATCAACTTCTATGTTTCTATCAACCTACTCTGGATGGAGGCATTGTGCTATTTTACTATTACTTTGGGATAGGACCCCTGATCACCACCATAGCAGGACCCAGACCCCTTAATCTGTGTGGTAGTCAACAGACAGGGGTAGCAGCCCTCTGGCACATGGCACCTGGGCTATATTTATATTTCTTGACCAACTCCCACTGCATCTTTCCAGGACTTAGGAATACTGCCAACACAGTCTACTCACTCATTATGCAGTAGTAGTAGAGGAAACTATTGAATCCTGAGTCACTGCCCTGATTTAAAGTGCTACTAATGTTCAGAAGCAAGGAATAAGAGTAGTTCAAGGATTTGAAGCAAAACAAGACTTGGTACAGTGCAGTCGGCATGGGACAGGCAGTGGCTGCCTATAATAAGGTAGTCTCAGAGGTGCTTGACACCATCACATCAGTCTGTATACAACCCAGATCAAGGGTCAGAAGTTGGAGTGTTGCTGGCAGAAGACCTGCTTAGGAGGACAAACTGGCCTTGTGTGCTCACTATCATGAGTACTTTATTGTTCTAATCATATTTCATGGTATTTTACGTGAAAAATTCATAACAGTCACCCATGGTGGCCCAGTGTAACTTGTAAAGGATCATGGGTACAACAAAAAGCCATGGGCTCCCAAAAATGATGTAATTTCTTGTTACTAGGCAGAGAAGCTGTTTGCTACTAATCAGGGACTAGGGTTTAATTCAATCATTTAGCAGGAGACAAAGCAGAGCTGGAAGCAGGCACATCCATTTGTGTCTGAATAGCCCTGAGCATCTACAAGTGCCATTTCGTCTGGCTTCCTTTAGTCTCTGCTAGTCTACACTGACTTAATCTCTGTATGGGGGGGAGGGGAGGCGGTATAGCGCAGTGGCTTAATGGTCTGAGTTTCAAATCTGGTGACATCCTGCAGACCAGACCGGGGTTTGAATCCCACAGCTTCCACTTGCATACTGTGTGACCCTGAGCAAGTCACTTAACTTCCCTGTGCTCCCAGGTTGCACTTGTAAAAAAGCTTTCAGCTTAGTGTGCTATTCTTGGTTAAACAACTAAATAAAAAAAAAATATCTCATTACAGCCGAATGGGTTACCATTTACGTAGCTGGCTATACTGAGTGTAGCTTAATTACAGCCATTTCAAAGGGGGGGACGGCTGGATGGTTTCCTAAAATTCCGGTCTAGACTAGCTGACCTTTGACCCTTTTTTCTCTCATACTAAAAGCAGACTGGTTGTGTAGCCATGGAGATGGCATCCTAGCCAATTGCAGAGGAAGTCAATATCCACTGGACCTGCCCTTTAAGAAACCCCATAAAACAATGGTGCAAGATTGTATCTGTGCTTTTTGCATTTTGGGACTGTTGAGTACATAGAGGCCAGTGGGGCACAAGACCCACGGCAGCATGGATTCACTGCGGGAAGGTCATGTCAGACGAATCTAATCGATTTCTTTGACTGGGTGACCAAAGTAGTAGACCAGAGAGGGGCTGTGGACATGGCCTACCTAGACTTTAGCAAGGCATTTGATACAGTCCCATACAAAAGATTAACAAACAAATTAGCCAGCCTGGGAGTGGGTCCCAGGGTGGTAGCCTGGGTAAAACACTGGCTGGACAACAGGATACAGAAGGTAATAGTAAATGGAGTCCACTCTGAAGAAAGGGGGTTTACCAGTGGGATACTGCAGGGTTCAGTACTGGGTCCAGTCCTTTTTAATATCTTTATAAGTGACATTGCAGAGGATCTGGAAGGAAAAGTATGCCTCTTTGCAGATGACACAAAGATCTGCAACAGGGCTGATACACAAGGGGAGTGTGGAAAGGATGAGAAGGGACTTGGCAAGGTTGGAGGAATGGTCAGAAGTATGACAGCTTGGATATAATGCAAAGAAATGCAAAATAATGCACCTGGGAAACAAAAACCCTGGGGAAGAGTACACAATGGGGGGGATGTAACAACAACAAAATGGAATGGGACCTGGGGGTAATCATATTAGATGAACTTAAGGTTAGCAAGCAATGTGAGAAGGTAGTAGGGAGGGCTGGGGAATACTGAGATGTATAGGGAGAGGCATCACCAGCAGAAAACAGGAAGTTGTTATCCCTCTGTACAGACAGCTGGTGAGACCCCACATGGAGTACTACATCCAGTTCTGGAGACCACATCTCCGCAAGGACATAGACAGGATGGAGGCAGTTCAGAGGAAGGCAACTAAAACGGTGCAGGGTCTGCAAGAGAAGCCATATGAGGAGAGACTAAAGGAGCCTAATATGTATACCCTTGAGGAAAGGAGGGAGAGGGGGGGACATGAATAACTTTTAAGTACCTCAGTGCACTCAACAAAGTCCAAGAGGGTAGCATCTTTCAGAAAAAGAGATGTGCAAGAACAAAGGAACATAATTTGAAGATAGAGGGGGATGTCTCAGGTGCAATGTGAGGAAGTATTTTTTCCAGAGAGGGTGGCGGACGCATGGAACCGCCTTCCTGAGGAGGCTGTGGGGTCTAAAACTGTGGAAGAATTCAAGAATGCATGGGACAGACATAAGGTAATTCTTGTGGGGGGGGTAGGAAGAAACAGGTTGTTGGTTAACTAGGATCTGCAGCTTGTCCAGCAGGTAGGTAAATGGGCAGAGTAGGTGTTCCAAGTGGTCCTTATCTGCCATCAAAGTCTATGTTTCTGTCTGCTTAGACAGCAGAGACAATTTCTTCTCAAGGATTTCTCCTGGACCAAGAGCCAAGACGAGCTACCACTTTTAACAACACTTTTGCACTTCAAACTCAGCAACTATCGACATGAGGTAGAACTTTCAAACAAGAATTCTCAAAGTTTAGTTTTTTTTGTATACTTCCATTTTATTTCCCATGTCCTGTAACCAGTATCTAAAATTTGTTTTGTTATTTACTGCATTTAAAGCTTTTGACTTACTTTGCCTCCCCCCATATACAATTTCTTATTTTCCATTTTTCTCCTCCCCCGAGGCCAAGGCATACAAATGCATGTGGAGGCGCACGCAACGTCAGGATCCAGTGGCCCCTTCCACCCCTCACCTGACATATCGTTGCCCATGCCGCCTACGTGCCCACCAGACCTCCACCCGGTGGAAGCGAGACTATGGACGGGCGGGCTTCCACCCTTTGGAGGAGAGAACCATGGCTCAATCCCACTCCAACCCCCCGGCACCCCGGCAACCCGAGGTCGTTCCTGAATCTGCTCGCTGGCATAGTGCGAGGTAAGGCACCAGCACCTCAGCCCTTTGTGCCACCGGGCCAGCCTTCTTTTGGCATACTTTTAAGATAATTCTGCCAGTGTCATTTGTGTGTGTGTGTGCGCTCGTGCGCATATGTGTGTGTGTGTGTGTGTTGTCTTGGGGAGAGTTATTCAAAAGTATACTATGCCTGTGTGATGGTTTTAAGGGTCACACACTACCAAAGGAAAGAACCACTAGGGTATCTGTGGATGAAAGGAGGGGATGAAATACAAAATGTCTTAGGGGGAGTCTGTGGTGGTTTGAACCAGACTCTGCATTTCTGGGGAAAGACACATAATAGGGTGTATAGGGCCCCCCAAAAAGCCTACACACACCTGTGGCTTTTCTGGTTCGTTGTGCAGTGGCCGAGAGGGTTCTATCCCAGGAACACAGATGAGACTATTTGTACTTATCCACGGAAAGAGGGAGCCCTGGGATCCTCTGGCGTATGTTCAGTTGTGAAACAGCGAGCGTACTAAAAAGGGTCCAGTATGAGTGGCACAGTAAGAAGCACCTCATGGAAGTCCTTGAGGCAGCCGATGACCAAGCAGCAGCCCAGGACACAGAGTCATAGCCAGTGACTAAAAGGGACCAGACCTTGGATGTGGGGGTGCCAAGGGATATTGCAATGTCCAGTCCCAGGGAGGAGGGCAGCGAGACCAGAGAGGACCCGAAACTGCAGTATCAAGTGACATCCACCACAGATTCTGAGCTAGAGAGGCTAAAGCCGGAATCTGAGCTGAGGAAATTAGAGGTTGCAGAGAAACGGATTCAAAGGGAGCAGGGAGCCGAGATGCAAGAAAGACAGCATCAGAGGGAACTTGCCATGCAAGAAAGGCAGCTTCAGAGAGAGGCAGAGGAAAAGCAGCACCAGAGGGAGGCCAAAGAAGAGCAGTGCCAGAAAGAGTTTGAACAGGAGAGGCCAAGACTCCAACAGCCAGCGCCAGAGGAGGCAAGTGGCAGGGGTGAACCTGAAACTCCAGGGCTGAGGTATAAATTAAATTCCAAATTAATAGCTGAATTTGAAGATGGGGAGGATATGGATGTATTCTTGAATATGTTTGAAAAAGGTCTATATCCAGGCCAAGATACCCAGGGAGGCCTGAAGCTTTCAGCTATCCCCGCTACTTACTGGAAAAGGGCATGAGACCCTAGGCCAAATGGACAATGAGGACAGTAGAGACTGCTAAACTTAAAACTGCTTTACTTTAAAAAGTATGAACTAACTCCTGAGGCCTACAGGGTTAAATTCTGTAAACTCCAAAAAAGTCCTGACATGAGCTTTCAAAAAGAACTAGTCACAAAGAAATGGCAAATGTTGGTGGGAAGGAGTGGAAGCAAACTGTGGGGAAAACTGAGCAGGTTATGCTTCTAGAACAGTTCTTCTGAGCTTGAAAAACCGACTGGATGACCAGGATCCAAAAACAGCACAGCGGGCTGCTGAGGTCTTGGATCGCTATACCAGGAGCAGACCTGCTCTGAGAGGAAGTACAGGAGCAGGTGCTGCAGGGCAAATTGGGAAAAGCATGCCTTCAGGGCATCAAAAACCTTCAATGTCTCTGCAGAAAGGGGGAAGCCCCACGTTACCAAGAAGGGAGGTCTTGGAAAAAAGAGTGATGAATGCTTTGGTAAGCAGCCAGGGCATCTTGCTAGACAGTGTTCTAAAAAGGTACAGAGTGGATAAAGTGTACCTCGAAAGGAGGTGGGTGCACTGAGCATACCTGTGAACATGAGAGAGCAAATACACCCAGTTACTGTAAATGGGGTGCAGACCCATGGATTAAGGACACAGGAACGTCTCTTACCCTGGTAAAGGGGATCTGGTTGAGCCTGAACTTATACCTAATCAGTTTGTAACTGATGGGGATTTACTGGGGAGGAGAGAACCCTGCCACTGGCTAATGTTCTTCTGGATGGAGTGAGACAGGGAAGGGGGTGCAAAAAGTGGCAGACAACCTTGCCCTGGATGTGATTATAGGGGATACTCTGCAGTAGGTGGTGGTGTGTGCGGTTACTCACAGCCGTCAGCAAAGGACACTTGTAATTCCCTGAACCCCATAGAAGCCCCTAAGGAAAAGAAAAGGAGTCTGGTTCCTCAGCCTGTGTTTCCTGAAATGGAGAATAGTGAAAGGGAGGTACGACTTCCCCAAATAGCCGTGCACCAAACAGCTACAGAAGGTTACTCTGAGAAGGGAGGGGTAACAAATGGTCAGAAGGTTAGGGACTGCAGTGACTCTGAATGCCCTGATGCTAGAGCTAGGGACCTCAGTTTAGGAACTGAGGGGGATATGTCCCATGCTTTGGGAAAATGTGAAGATTTTGCAGCTACTCGGAGGACTGACCCTAGTTTGAAGAGGCCGAGGGCTTGTGCAGAATCTGGTGGGAAACAGGAAGGTGACACGAGCCATAGGGTATTTAGGGACAATGGACTGTTGTATACACAGCATGAGAGGACAAAGGGAGGGGTGATGGGCAGGCAGCTTGTTCCCCAGAGGTATTGTGAGCCGTTGCTCGAGGTCGCTGTGAGACTGAGGGATAATGATGGACACAGAGGCAGATATGGCAAGCAAAATAAAGTTCAGATTTTGTTGTTACAGTGAAACAAAATAAAATGGACTTATTCTGCAAACAAAATAGAATAAAATCAGCAGATTAATCCAGAAATTGCAAAAATGGTTCACTTTTGTTCAGTGAAAACAAAATCGTACCACGAGTAGACAGCTAGGGTACTCACAGGGTCAGTCGCCTACAGATCCCTGTATTCAACAGATTCCTTTATCCTAAGGGCTTTAATATATAGCATGGCTACAACATGTGATGACAGAAGCCCTGCCCACTCACATAACAGTTTGGAAAAAAAATTAACTTATCTATACTCTATTAATATTATTTAAGGAGTAGAATCATGTCCTACGATGTCTACATCCACATAATACAGTCAAAAGTAAATAGCCTTTAAAACTGGGGTTCATGCTAAAATCCTGGTGCAAACCACTCCCACACGTCCTCTGTACCATAAATAAGTGAACGAGATTGCCGGCCGGCTCTTAAGAGGAATGGTACAGAAGGCTTGCGGAGGGTCCAGACAGGAAAGAGCGCGAAAACCCAAACAACTAGTAAGAAAAACAGCACTCATTTTCCACTACTAAATGGAAATCTACAGTTGACATTATTTCTTTTGTAGGCTGCACTGGGAAAGAGGTGCACTCTCCGTTTGTTTTCTCATAAAAGCATTCGCCTCAATCCCCTTCTCTGATACAAGCATTCACCTCAATCCCTTCTCTGATACAAGCATTCACCTCAATCCCTCTGCGGCTGTCTGCCTAGGTCCTTACAGCCCGTAGATAAAGCAGACACCCACCCGGAGCATAACAGCTCGTAAAAACAGCCCTTCCTATCGCTGTACCGACCACTGGTGATCCACAGACAAATGCTGTTGCCAGTGGTGGCTCACATGCGGTTGAAAAACAGGGCGAAATGTTACCCTCCCAAGCACTGACAAACCCTTTTCCTTAACCCAAATCTTATACATGTAACCCCTAGATGGCGCTATCCCAGGGGCTACTACCCCTGCCTGATTTGCCACTAACAGGTTGAGGGGCCTGGATCCAATGGCGGGTGCCTCCACCCAGAGGTCAGGGTTTGCAATAGTTAAACTAACTTGGTCACAGCCCTCTGGGACACTGCAACCCCTTTCTTCCCACTAGTGGCCCACACAATATATCAGAATTACCTTCACAGTATACACTTACCCCAGGTCTGGTTCCACACTGGGACCTCCTGTGAAATGAGATACAGTGCAACAATCACAGTACAGTACTTTAACATAGACAAATCCTCAGGCAGTATAACTTTGCTGAAACAAGCAGCTCTGATTTATTTAGGGGATATAACAAGGACAGGGGAAATCAGGTTAATTAGCTTATCACTCTAATAATCTACCTATGGCTCTGTGCACAGGCCTATCCTATCAGTTACTGTCCTGGGTACCCAAGCCCTAGTGGCTAGTCCAAACCGTGGCAGCTGGTAGGGGCCCTTTCACACAGAGAAAAGGAGAATTAAACAGTCAGCAGTACAGTAATTCCATTTGGATTTAATGTGGCAATTCAACAGGAGCGACCCTGAATTAGTACTACGACCTCCAAATAAGATAGGGTCCTTCAATGTCAGCAGGGCTCACTTGAGGTACACAAACCTCTTCACACATCCATATAAAAGAAAGCACTATACCAGGCAGGCTGCATCTGTATCCTGATCGCAATTGCTGCACAACCCAGGAGAACACACAGCAGATTCAGTTCCTGACAGACCGAGTGTAATTTTCAGCAATTCCTCCAGTCTTCTACAGGGTGAGCCTGGTTTCTACTCTTCAGAGATCCTTGATTCTTTCACAGGACGGATTCAGTCCTAACAAGCTGCAGACCGAACTCTGGGCCTTACACACGCTTTTGACTAAAACTGCACACTGAAAAGTACAGGGCTCCTTCCTTCTTCACTGCCCAAGCTCAACAGAACTCCAACCGACAAAACCGGCACTTCCTTTGAGTTCCTCCCAGTTCTTGACTGGATTGGCTGTCACCACAATAGACTGCTGCTGTTGGTCCAAAAGGCACTGAAGTCTAAACTACATCTCCCAGAGTCACTGCCCATACAATCCTCTTGTGGCTGGCTCAGATTATGAGTCCAAGTTCTGATTCGTCCAAGGCACCATTTTAGAGCTAGCTTACCCACACTGATTGGTCCAGTTCAGCAGTTCAAAACTAGAATGGGAACTAGCAGACACAGTTCTGACTGCAAAGAAAGCAGGTTAGACAAACTGTAATTTCATTATTACTCTAAATAATTTCTGGCAAACAGTTACATCTTTCAGATAGGTTCCCTTTGCACTCCTAGTGACTGCAAAAATGAAGTGAATTGGCAGCAGCTCGTGGGTACTCAGAGAAGCACAGTCCCCATATAAACAATTATGTCTGCAAGCAGACAGCTCTTAAAGAGACAGTACCAGAGGCTCTAAAACACTCACTGATAAATGGCTTAAATGCCAAACACCATTCAGGCTTGGAGCATTCAAGCAAGCTCCTGGAAGTCTTTTGGGAACCCCATTTGCAGGGGTTACACCCTTCCTGGCCTGGGAAAGCTTGACGTCCGCCAAGCAAGTACCCCATAAGTTTCAACTGCAACCATATACATTTGCATTAGGCTGCATATGTAATCATCAGTCAATATATCATTTTACCAAGAACACATTTCTGAAACATTGCAGTACGTCACTCTTTACACAGTATTACATACACATTGTACCATAACTCAAGTTATTACCTCTTGTACATGAAACCTGAAGAGAGGGGCCCTTCCCTATCAGTTACCTTTGGGGCTGATGGGGCAAGGGCACCATACTTAGAGGGCAACACAAGTAACTTGAGTTAGCACTGATGCTCAGTTTGGGCAGTGAGCTCGGGACACATACACTCCTTTATGGACAACATTGAGAGGCAAGTCCACAGGCCCCCAAGTGAATCATAACTGAGGTGCACCACAGGCTTTACAGCTCGACCAGTCTTTCTAGGGGAACTGTTAGGTCTCTGCACTCTGAGCCTCATTTTCAGCATTGTCCTCACTTGTCAGGGAGTCTCCATGGGGTAGAGAGGCTAGAACTTGGGGCACTTTCAGCTCCAGGAGTTACAGTTTCTGAGTCCACAACATTTGGCTCGCATGGAGAGCTCGGACACTGGCAGTGGACTGTCAGGGCACTCAAAATACTCTTCTTGTTCGGTGTATCACCAGTCTGCCCCAATCTATCATTTTCCTCCCTGAAAGCTCAAACAGTTCAACCATGCACAATGATTCCATTTCGTCTGATCTGATGCTTTGCACTTCACTTTCTGGGAGCATTGGCTCCAGGGATGAAGCTGGGGCTTAGACAGTCCAGAAGGCCCAGCTTTGTCTCCAGTATTGACTAGGGATTGCCCCAAACAATTGACTCAGTTCGTAAGAAGGATAGTATTCAAAGTCACCTCACTTTCTTCCGATATGGACTGACAGTCATGCTCAACTGGGACTTGTGGAGGGAACACTTTTACTTTGCTTCTGTAGGTGCAGACTTTCTTGATCTTTTCTTAGCAGCAGCTCTAGTCACTGGTCCAGAGGGGCATCTTTAGGGCTCAGACTCAATTAAGATTTGTCCAATGGGCAGTAAATGATTTCTATGTATTGTTTTACATCTTTGAATTATTCTCAGGCCTTACTTTGTACACTGGCAGATCATCTAGTTTGCCCATACAATGTGAGGGAGATGGTGCCATCCGGTCAGCAATCTTGTGCTGCCATGCAGTCCCAGATTTCTTAGCAATACCCGATCTCCTCCTGGAGTTCCTGTGCTTTCACCTTTATCATGCCTTTCTTTGTTGGCCAGATTTCTTTTGGCAGCCATGGTTTGAGCCAGTTGGTACGCATGAGTTAGCTGGGCCTTTAACTTTGCACATACTGTAAATAGTTGTCAGCTTGAACCCCATCAGGAGAGACCCCAAAACACACATCTACTGGTAGTCGAGCTTTCTTCCAAACATCAGGCGTGTAGGGGAGAATCCAGTGGCATCACTTTGGTGCAGTTATAAGCATGTACCAGGTGCTAATTTGTTGGCTCCATCTAGGCTTGTCCTTTGGGTGCAGGTGCCTAGCATATCTAGCAAAGTGCTGAAACGCTCAGGCTGTGGGTCCCTCTGGGGTGGTAAGGAGTGGTTCTGGACTTTCGACTCTACAGAGAAAGCATCTCTTTGATCAGACGACTCTCAAAGTCTCTCCTTGATCAGAATGGATTCTTTGTGGAGCCCCATAGTGAACAAAAAGTTTTCTACAAGTACTTTGGCCACAGTGGATGCTTTCTGGTCTTTCGTGGGAAAGCTTGGGCATATCTCGTGAAATGGTCAGTGACCACCAGCACATTACTGATATTTCTTTGATCTGACTCCAAACTCAGAAAATCAATACAGACCAGCTCCATGGGTGCACTGGTGGTGATGTTAACAAGGGGGGCAGCCCTCTGGGGCAAAGCTTTCCTCTGTAAGCAGCGACTACAAGTTCGAATGTGTTGCTCCACATCAGCCCCCAACTTAGGCCAATAGAATCTGGATCTCACCAAGTCAAGTGTTCTGTCTATACCAAGGTGCCCCATGTGGTTGTGCAAGGACCTCAGTACTGAGTCTCGAAAGGCAGTGGGCAGCACTAGTTGTTGTTTGTCTACTTGTCCCCCTCTGTCTACTGTTTCTCTGTATAACAGTTTATTGATCAGTTTCAACTTAGGACCTTCTTGTATAACAGTGCAGTTCTCAAATCAGTGGGCGAATTTGGACACATCTTTTCCTGCATAGGCTTCTAAAGCTGCTTTGATCATGGGATCGCGATTGAGCCCTCGAATACTGTCATTGTCCAGCTGAGGCAGTGCACCAATGTCTATTGTAGAAAAGTGGCAATAAGCAGCAGGTATGCAATTCTCAGAGCTCCTGACAATCCACCATGCAGTCCACACAGTCCGTGGACATTTGTTCCTCCCTGTCAAACTCTCTGGCAGAGTGCCCGAATGTCAGGTTCTGCCACGGACCCAATCATTCTGGGGAACAGGCCTCCGGAGAGAGTATCACGCATCTATGTGGTTCAGACCTGCTCGGTATTCAGAGCATAGTCATATGTAGATAATGCAGAAAGCCACCTATGGCAGGTGGCATCCAACTTAGCTGAGGTCTGCACATAGGTCAAAGGATTATTGTCAGTTTTACTAGTATTTTAGCCCCATACAAGTACTCATGGAATTGGTCAACAATAGCCCACTTCAAAGCTAGGAACTCTAACTTATGTACAGGATAGTTCTTTTCGGATGGGGTCAGGCTTCTACTGGCAAAGGCCACTGGTCTCAGGCCATTCTCGTGTTTGGTACAACACAGCCTCAACCTTGCAAGCTAGCATCAGTGTGCAGGACGAAGGTTTTCTTGGATCGGCATAGGCCAGCACTGGAGCATGGGTAAGTTGATATATGATCTCATGAAAAGCAGTCTCACAATCAGGAGTCCAGGCCCCAAATACTTCACTCGGATGAAAATACACTCTTTCAGTCTTGAGGGACGCTGACTTTTGGTATTTTTGTGGGTTGGGGATACCCTTGAGTAAGGTTAAGTAAAGTAGGATCACTCTTGAATAGTCCTTGATGAAGCGCCGATAATAACCACAGAATCCCAGGAATCTTTGCAGTTCTTTTAGATTTTTGGGCTGTGGCCAGGTGGTCAAGGCCTCAACTTTACTTGGTCGGTCTCTCTATTCCTCGGTGGATACTATGTGTCCCACATACTTTACTGATGTTTGAAAGAATTGACACTTATCAATGGACAGTTTAGGCCAAAGTCCTCCAGTCGGTCCAATACCTTAAATAATCTGCTCATGTTCCTCCAGTGAGCTGCCAAACACAATAACATCATCTAGGTATACCAGGCACTCTAGTAAGTCATGTCCCCCACTGCACGCCTCCATCAATCGCTGAAAAGTGGCTGGGGACCTGAAATCCCTTGAGGCATCCTCATGAATTCATAGAAGCCAAGCGGACAGATAAAGGCCGCCTTCTCACGGTCCTCTGGGGCCATCGGGATCTGGTAGTACCCACTGCGGAGATCCAGCACAGAGAACCACTTGCCTCTGCTTTAGGCAGTCCAGCATCCTGAATGCGGGCATTGTGTACTGATCAGGGATAGTCCGCGGTTTAAAGGCGATAATCCCACACATCCTTACTGTTCCATTCTTTTCTCACTACCACAATGGGGAAGCATAAGGGCTTCTGGATTCTGTATTACACCAGCAGCTAACATCTCTTGCAGATGCCGTCTCACATCATCTATGTCAGCAGGTGCCAGGCGTCGAGACCTCTCCACGAAATGGTCTTTCGTCATGCAGCCGGATATTGTGCTCAGCTCCTTGCACGCATCCTACATCCCATTCCTTTAAAGAAAACACCTGGTCTCTCTGGGCAAGCTTCCACTGATCCTCACTTTCCATTCAGCTGGCAGCGGGAGTCGCCAATCAAACAAGTCAGGGTTGCACTCTGTCATTCTTCCTTGAACTCTTGCTGCTGGGTAGCACTGCAGTGTCTGCACAATGCACATTAGCCAGGATGCAACCTCTGTTTACTCGAATGTCTCTTTCAGACACATTATGAACTTGGACCATTACCCTTCTGGCATAAGCATGGGCTCTAGCGGGCAAAATACTAGGCTTGACCAGCAGTCCCTCTGGCAATTTTCCATCGCCTGGTGCATCCAACATTAATATTTTATTCTTAACATCCTTTCTGATACGGACCTCCCTGTAAGGTACACTGGGCATTTGGCGCCAGGATCAGAGACTCGGATCCTTCTTCCATACAATTCCGACCGGTTCCTCTGGTTCTGTTTTTCAGCATCTCTCTGTGCCTCATAGGCCTTCTTAATTAAAGCCGGAACTCTTAAAGCTCTACTAGTCTTTGACCCCTGTTTTCATAACACAACTGTGCCAGCCTTCCGAACATATGAGCATTTGTTCCAATCAACAAAGGACACCATCATACAGTCCAGTGGGGGACACACTAAGGCTAGGGTCTCTACTTGTTCGGCCACTCCAGCCACGGAGGTGGGGAAAGACAGCCAAATTCGGATATACCCGAATAGGGGTAGGCCTTCTCACTTAACCCCATACATGCAGTCCTTCTAATGGTTGTAAGGGTATTTGACAAATGCTTCTGATACCAATCCTGGAACATAATTGTCACTTGGAGCCACTGTCTAATACAGCTCTTGTAGACACTCCATTCACCTTTACAGTGGTCTCCATGGAGGGACCCACTATTCTGGACCAGTCTGGAGAGGCGGTAGTGGGGCCTGGGCAACTGACCTTCCACAAAGGACGTGAATTAGCATTTTGGTGCCCTCACTGGGATCATGTCGGCACCTCTTAACCACTGATTTCTTCTCCAAGCTCTCCTTGTAGCCTATATGCAACTTTGTCAGTGTCTTTGGGGACTGGCATCTCTTTCATGTGCCCATCTTTCCCACAATTATAGCAAAACATACTTTCTGGAGTTTGAGCTGGCCGAGGCGCCTACACTGGGAGCCAGGCGGGGTATTACTAACTGGAAACCTGGGTGCCATCTCTGTCTGCGGTGATAAGCATTTGAGACATCTCGTCAGTTTCTGCACTTCCATGGTCAAGGAATTGAGTTTGGAGCTGTTATCAGCAGGAGATACATGGGTGGTACCCCACCCCATAGCAGATGCAGTCGGATATAGGTCAGGGCCTGTGATTGAGGCGTGGCCTTCTATAAAGGGACTGTTTTTGAATCCCGGATCTCTCTCAACAGTTCACCCCATTGTGGCATATCTTTTCCTTGTCAGAGCACTCATTGACTGTCAACCTCTGCCCTGAACTTCACTTGATGGGTCACCCTCAGTCACTGGTCGTAGCCACAGCTGTTGGTGCAGGTACCTCCTGAGGTCGCTTTTTTCAACTCCTCGAATTTCTCTCATTAACTCATCATAGGAGGTGGGGATTCCAGTCGATTTGCCAGGCGTAACTGAAGCAACAGCAGTTCTGAGAAGGGGGCAGACTTAAGGATTCTTTCCAGTCTGGTTCGGTCTAGTTCAATCGCTGGCAAACTACCCTTTCTGAGGCATTCTTGCAACAATTTTTCCAGCCGAGATACATACACAGACAACAACCCCTTGGTACTGTTGTGCATTTCTACTCTCCACCATAGGTCCTCATCAGAATCTGGGCTCCCTACACATTCTCCAAGGCCTCAAGATAGGCCTGTGCAGTCGCTTCAGGGTTACTGGTCCGCTTAGCACGGATGGTAGCCAGGGCAGGACCTCGGAGGCTCACCAACCCTCTTCGCCGCCCGAGCATTGCCATTCTAGCACTTGGGGCAACATAGTCTATCCAGGTCTCTCAGTCATCCTCCCTTGGGGGTGGGAGGGTGCCAGAGAAGATCCTCAACCTTCGTAAGAGTCGTGACTAATGGCAGGTGCAGAAATAGGAGTCTGCATTGGTTCAGCCACCATTACGGGCACTGGAGCAGAGAGGGTGTTGGGGAGGAACACCTCAGGTGGCAAGAATAGTTTCTTCAAGTCCTCCACAGTTTTCCCTCTCCCAGCAACCATTCAGCAAATTTCTCCTCAAAAGTTTCAGATAGTGGTGGGGCTGATTCCCCGGTCTTTACTGTCCTTAGTTATCACTCTCCAAGCAGTGAGGGCTCCTCTGGGGTAATGGTCTGTGGCACTTTGGAGCTATCTATGGGATCCTTAAACTCTACTAGGGCCAGGAAAGTGTGGGTGAGCAGATTAGCATGCCGACCCACCACCACAGGGTTTTGTAAACCTTCCACCTTGGAAAGTACTCCCTGCACAGTGTCCGTATTGATACCCAGGGGGATGTCCAGGATAAGCATAGCATTTTGGGGGTCGATCTCCTCCCCAGTACACCACTCCACCAGCCGGTGCACAGCCACTTCTGTCGGGGTACCCATTTTTTTCTTAACAGTGGTTCAGAATATGGCCACTAGAGAGACACACAATCCCAGCGGTGAGCTCCAAGATGTAACCCCAGATGGCGCTATCCCAGGGGCTACAACCCTGCCTGATTTGCCACTCAACAGGTTGAGGGGCCTGGATCCAATGGCGGTGCCTCCACCCAGAGGTCAGGGTTTGCAATAGTTAAACTAACTTGTCACAGCCCTCTGGGACACTGCAACCTCCTTCTTCCCACTAGTGGCCCACACAATATATCAGAATTACCTTCACAGTATACACTTACCCCCAGGTCTGGTTCCGACACTGGGACCTCCTGTGAAATGAGATACAGTGCAACAATCACAGTACAGTACTTTAACATAGACAAATACCTCAGGCAGTATAACTTTGCTGAAACAAGCAGCCTGATTTATTTAGGGATATAACAAGGACAGGGGAAATCAGGTTAATTAGCTTATCACTAATAATTCATTACCTATGGCTCTGTGCACAGGCATTTGTCCTTATCAGTTACTGTCCCTGGCACCCAAGCCCCAGTGGCTAGTCCAAACCGCGGGTAGCTGGTAGGGCCCTTTCACACAGAGAAAAGGAGAATTAAACAGTCAGCAGTACAGTAATTCCATTTGGATTTAATGTGGCAATCCAACAGGGAGCTACCCTGAATTAGTACTCACACCTCCAAATAAGATAGGGTCCTTCAATGTCAGCAGGGCTCACTTGAGGTACACAAACCTCTTCACACATCCATATAAAAGAAAGCACTATACCAGGCAGGCTGCATCTGTATCCTGATGCAATTGCTGCACAATACCCAGGAGAACACACAGCAGATTCAGTTCCTGACAGACCGAGTGTAATTTTCAGCAATTCCTCCAGTCTTCTACAGGGTGAGCCTGGTTTCTACTCTTCAGAGATCCTTTGATTCTTTTCACAGGACGGATTCAGTCCCAACAAGCTGCAGACCGGAACTCTGGGCCTTACACACGTTTTTGACTAAAACTGCACACTGAAAAGTACAGGGCTCCTTCCTCTTCACTGCCCAAGCTCAACAGAACTCCAACCGACAAAACCGGCACTTCCTTTGAGTTCCTCCCAGTTCTTGACTGGATTGGCTGTCACTCACAATAGACTGCTGCTGTTGGTCCAAAAAGGCACTGAAGTCTAAACTACATCTCCCAGAGTCACTGCCCATACAATCCTCTTGTGGCTGGCTCAGATTATGAGTCCAAGTTCTGATTCGTCCAAGGCACCATTTTAGAGCTAGCTTACCCCACACTGATTGGTCCAGTTCAGCAGTTCAAAACTAGAATGGGAACTAGCAGAACAGTTCTGACTGCAAAGAAAGCAGGTTAGACAAACTGTAATTTCATTATTACTCTAAATAATTTCTGGCAAACAGTTACATCTTTCAGATAGGTTCCTTTGCACTCCTAGTGACTGCAAAATGAAGTGAATTGGCAGCAGCTCGAGTGGTACTCAGAGAAGCACACAGTCCCCCCATACAAACTAATTATGTCTGCAAGCAGACAGCTCTTAAAGAGACAGTACCAGAGGCTCTAAAAACACTCACTGATAAATGGCTTAAATGCCAAACACCATTCAGGCTTAGAGCATTCAAGCAAGCTCCTGGAAGTCTTTTGGGAACCCCCATTTGCAGGGGGGTTACATACAAAACGGTTCAAATAAATTGACAACACAGAGAGTTGTCAACTCTATCCTAACATTGCTGTGCAGTTATAACAAGAGACGGGTACTCCCAGGTAAACTAATACAGAACAACAAGGAGCGCTGTCAAGTGTCAGTGCTAGGTTAGCGCGACTCCACTCTATCCTAACATTGCTATGCAATTATAACAAGAGATGGGTACTCCCAGGTAAACTAATACAGAACAACACGGAGCGCTGTCTGAGTCAGTGCTAGGTTAGTGTGACTCCACTCTATCCTAACACTGCTGTGCAATTATAACAAGAGATGGGTACTCCCAGGTAAACTAATACAGAACAACACGGAGCGCTGTCCGAGTCAGTGCTAGGTTAGTGCGACTCCACTCTATCCTAACATTGCTATGCAGTTATAACAAGAGATGGGTACACCCAGGTAAACTAATACAGAACAACATGCGGGCATCGCAACACTGAATGCCCCCAATGTGTTACTGTTTTATAGAGCACAGTGATAGACATGAAACCAGAGGGCAGGGAGTTTAAGAGGGATAGCAAGAGACAACTGCAGATGGTCTGCACACAGAAAGAAGGGAGGGGGGCAGGACAAACAGATAGACAGGAAGAGATAATGCTGTTGCAACAGACTTTGAGAGAAGCAAGTAGGAGAAGAAAGAAAACCCAAATGGTCCCCCTGTACACTGCCCTGTGACAGTCGCCCATGATATCCTCATGTCCAGACATATGGGCATCGCCTGCATCATGCAGCGATTGGACCAAAATGTCTATTTGCCCAACTTTACCCAGCAGGTTAAAGAATATTTCAGGTTTGACTGGTGCCAACAGATAGGGAAGGCAGGTAGGAAAACAAAAGCTGCCCTACTTCCCTTGCTCACTGTGGATGAGCCATTCCAGAGGGTAGGAATGGATACTGTGGAAACTTTGAATACCCCAAGCTCCTCTGGGGAAAAAAAAATGTTTATACTGACGGTGGTCGATTACGCCAGCCAATACACAGAGGCGGTCATCCTCTCCTTAATTAAGGCAGATAAAGTGGCAGATGCCTGGATAGGGATTTTCTCCAGTGTTGGGTTTCTGCAGGAGGTTCTCTCTCATCAAGGGGATAACTTCATGTCGGACCCGATGAAGTGTTTGTGGGAGAAGTTGTGGGGTGGTGCAAAGACGCACGACACCTCATCACCCACACGCCAATGGGCTTGAGGAACATTTTTAATGGTACGCTAAAATGATGCTCCAAGTGTTTGCTGAACAAAGAAAGAGGGTCTAGTGAGACCTCTCCTGAAATAGCCATCTCTCAACCTGGACGTCCTAGCGAATTACCGTCCAATCTCCAACATGCCATTTTTGGGCAAGGTTGTTGAGAAACCAGTGACGCAGCAGCTCGAACACCTCATGTCCTTTGACATTTATGAGCCATTCCAGTCAGGTTTCAGCACTAGGCACAACACTGAAATGGCAATAGTCAGGGTGCACAATGACCTCCTCAGGGCTAGAGATAGAGGAGACGAGCCAATTCTTGTTTCTCCTCGATCTCTCTCTTCAGCCTTTGAAACTGTGGATCACATCGTGCTTTTTTTTTTTTTTTTTTATATTTTTTCTTTGTATGCCCCCTCTCTCACCACCACACTCCTGCTCCTTCTGGAGTCTCCATCGGCCTGGTTAGTCCCCACTCCTACTAGCCGACGTCCAATGCAGTCCATCCCCCACGGGCCTTGGTTTCTACCCCCCAGGCTGGTCAGGGTGGGGCCTACCCTCCTGACTGAGTTTTCGCCGGGGATGCGGTACTGGCGCCGGTAGGGCAATTGGGATCGTGGGCCAGGAGCCCGCTCACCAGAGTCTGGTGGCATTTCAGTTTTCTCCCGCCCTCAGGACATCGCACACCCGGGGAGCCTAGGGGTGGAGCACGTCATGATGTGCCTGACGCTCCGGCTCCCGGCAGACGTCCTTCCCTCCCTGCTATGTGCAGTCTCGCTGCACCTCCACCTGTGGTCACCCAGGTGGCGGTGTTGCAGCGGGACTTGCATCCCCACCCACCCACCTGGAGAAGGAGAGCAGCCGTTGGGTGCTCAATCCTCCTCCCCCAGCCGGCCCTCCAGCTACCCGAGTCCGTTCCCGAACCCGGGTCGCTGGCGTCGCAAGCGGAAATCCAACCGCTGCGCCGGCAGGCCGGCTCACATCGTGCTTCTTGATTGCCTCCGAGAGTACTGTGGACTCGCCTGTACTGTCATCAACTGGTTTGAGTTCTCTCTCTCTCTGGCAGGAAGCAGCAGGAGGTGGTGATGGGGAATTTCTCCTCCTCCTCCTCGATGCCCCTGCCATTTGGAGTACCTCAGGGTTTGAGTTTGTTGCCAATGTTATTCATGGTGGCATGGGGTTATAAGGTCACAGACGATACAGTGCATATGATCACCACGCAGAAGGAAACAGCATGCGGCAACAATAGACATCTGTTCTTTTGTGGGGGAGGGGGGCTTTGCCCCCCACACCCCGCGGAACTAATACAGTCAACTCCGAGGGTGTGTGGACACTGGGGCAAGAAATAAAAAATGAATTCTAAGAGATTAAACCGAGATTCCCCCAACCCACGCACCACAGGGTCAGGTGCTCTAGCCACTCCACCATGGGAGCGGCTCGACCGAGTACCCAACCGGCAGTGACTAAATACACTTCCTCCTTCCTGGAGAGCGAAAGGGAATAGCGATAGCATCGCATCGCTGATATTCCCATTGCTCTACTCCCCTACATGCTACCTGTAATGTGCTCCTGCTCTGCGCGGATTAGTGTGCACGGTTATCAGCCAGTACCACTCGCAGTATACATGCTGCCCCTGGGAGAGCTCATTAGACAATACAGTGTGAGGTTTCATGGCTATGCAGATGATATCCAGCTGTATTTGTCTTTTGCTCCGGGAACACATAATGCCATAGAAACACAGACTTTGACGCCAGAGAAGGACCGCCTGGCCCACCTATTCTGCCCATTTCCCCACCTATTGGATAAGCTGCCTGTCAGGTGGAAGATCTTTAAGGTGGGGTTGCTCACTAGTTTTCAGAACGATTTTTAGAAACTTTAAGCTACCTTTTGATGAAAATGAAAGCCATCGCTCAACTAATAGGAACAACTAGCCCCAGAGACTTGTATGGGGTGCGTTCCCGCGCTCTCCCTGGTTCCATGTCACAAAACGGGGGGGCGCAGGGGAACAGCAGGCAGACTAGGAGGTGGAAAGGGATTGGCTGGCTCGCAGTTTGGCCAGAATTAAATTTACAGAGTGAGTAAAACAATTTTTTTTCCCCAGTACAAAGGGGCTATTGCCACCCCAGGGAAGCAGTCTATGAAGCCCAAGTCTAAAAATAACAACAAAACAAACAAACAAACAAAAAAATCACATTTACTTTAACGATTCCTGAATAAACATGAATGTGAAAATCTGTGTTTTCAATTTTTTTCTGGACATTATTCTGCACAGTTCTCTTCAAGGAACCAGTAATTAGGAATTTTTATTATGGCACAGTGACCCACACACTCACAGCCCTGCTGGTGTCCCTCCCTGCTCTGCTCACTTCTGTGACACATAGCCCTGCCGGTGTCCCTCCCCAATCAGCTCACGTCTGTGACACACACAGCCCTGCCCGAGTCCCTCCTTGCTCTGCTCGCTCCCATGACATACTTACCTGCTGGGTGTCCCTCCCTGCTCTGCTCTCTTCCCCGACACTCATGACCCTGCCAGTGTTCCCTCCCTGATCAGCTTGCTTCCGAAACACACTCACAACCCCCCCAAAACTGCTCTCCTCCATGACACACTCACAGCCCTGCCAGTGTCCCTCCCCACTCTGCTTTCTTCTGTGACACATTTTCAGACCCGCCAGTGTCCTTCCCCGATCTGCTCATTTTTGTTACTTGTCAGCTTGGTCTCCTCCAGTCTCTGCAGCACTGATGGGACAGCGAGGTACATGAGACATGTGTAATGGGTAAAGTCAGGAAGGTGGTGATTGTTAGGGCCCTGGAAGAAAGGGCTGTTAGTGCCATTGTCTGTGCTCCCCCTGGAAATTCTACTGAAATTCACTTACACTGATGCAGGGGGCTTAGGTGTAAACACGAGCAAGCAGCGCACAAGTTTGAACAGCACAGCGTGCACCGCAACACAAATGCAAATGGATAGGTATGTATGGCTCACATTGGATATGGGCAAGTAAGGAGTGGAATCTGGCACAAGAGTGCTGGACTTCAGGAGGGCGGACTTTGGGAGGATGGGGGAAGTGGTAAAAGGGTACCTGGCCAGAATTCAATCTAGTATGGACACTAACCAGAGGTGGGAGCTCATAAAGCTGGGGATAGTGGAGGCAACCAAACCTGCTGCAAGCCCAGAGCAAGAAGGCTAGGCTAAGAAACCGAGCTGGTTGAGCAAGGAGGTCATGGAAAAGGTAAGGAGGAAAAGAGCTGCCTTTAGGAAGTACAAGAAAACAGGGAGGGAGGACAGGAGGAGTACTTGACAGAATCAAGGAGGTGACAAGGGCAGTAAGGGAGCCAAAGCATCTACGAACTCAGACTGGCACAAGGCATTAAGAAGGGGGAGAAGGACCTTCAGGTACATCAGGGAGAAAAGGAGCTGTAAGGACCACATAGTAAGGATTAGGAAGGAGGGGGTTGGTGGAAGCAGGGTGCATAATGGAAGCACTAAATGAGTACTCTGCTCAGTATTTACTAAAGAGAAGAGGGGTGACACCCAAGGTGGGAGAAATGGCAGAAGCAGTGGGGAAGTGGTGACAGATGGGGAAATCATGGAGAGTAGAGTTCGAGAGGGTTTGAAGGCACTGAGGGTGGACAAGGTGCCAGGGCCAGATGGCATCCACCCCAGGGTACTGAAGGAACTGGCAGAGGTCCTTGCAGGACCTTTGGCAGACCTATTTAATGCCTCACTACATTCGGGGTGTGTACCTCAGGACTGGAGGATGGCTCATGTGGTGCCCTCCACAAGAGTGGCCCTCAAGGATGAACCAGGAAACTACAGACCAGTGAGCCTCACATCCATCGTGGGTAGCTAATGGAGATTATCCTGAAGGAGAGGCCGGTGGCCTCCAGAGGCCAAAGGACTACAGGACAGCAGACAGCATGGCTTCATACGTGGCAGATCCTGCCAAACCAACCTGGTCGAGTTCTATGACTGGGCAATCAGGCAACTGGACAGGGGCCATGCAGTGGATGTCCTGTATCTGGACTTCCAGTAAGGCATTCGACTCGGTGCCACATGGAAGGATGGGAAGGAAGTTAGTAGGTACAGGGGCAGGTGCAAAGCTGGTGAGATGGGCAGGAAACTGACTGCAGGGAAGGCAACAGAGGGTGGTGGTGGGTGGGGAGCTCTCACACCCAAGGACAGTGATGAGCGGTGTTCCACAGGGTTCAGTGTTGGGACCAGTGTTGTTTGGGATATTCATTGCAGACATACAGTATCATGGGACATCAAGAGCAAGATCAGTCTGTTTGCTGATGATACCAAGGTAGGCGGTGGTGGATGACCTAGGGGGATGGCAGGGGTTGCAGGATGATCTGGCAAAGCTTGAAACCTGGTCAGACACCTGGCAACTGGGCTTTAATGCCAAAAAGTGCAAGGTGCTGCATTTTGGGATGAAGAACCCAAGGAGGAGTTACCAGCTAGGGGGAGTGCAGCTAGCCCAGACAGAGGAGGAGAAGGATCTGGGTGTGCTCATTACAGGGTCAATGAACAACTCGGCACAATGTAGGAAGGCAGCTGCAAAGGCCAACAAAATGCTGGGTTGTATTGCAAGGGGTATATCCTCGAGGAGGAAGGAGGTGATTCTGTCACTATATAGGTCATTAGTTAGACCACACCTGGAGTACTGCGTGCAGTACTGGTGTCCGTATCTGAAGAGGGACATTAAGTTACTGGAGGGGGTGCAGTGCAGAGCGACAAAGATGATCAAGGGGCTGGAGGACTTATCATACGAGAAGAGGTTGAAGGAGTTGAACATGTACTCACTGGAGGAAAGGAGAGACAGGGGTGACATGATTGAAACCTTTAAATACATGAAAGGAATAAACAAGACGGGTACAGAGGGGCTGTTCAAAGTAAGGAAGGGGAGGGCCACCAGGGGCCATGATATGAGACTGGAGCGAGGAAGGTTCAGGAGGGAGATGAGGAGACACTTTTTTACAGAGAGGGTGGTGGCTGGGTGGAATGTTACCTGCTGAAGTGGTATGCAGTAGAACAGTGGACTGCTTCAAAACGAGGATGGGACAGGACACGGGGGAGGGTTAATGAAGGGGAAGGGTGGAAGGAAGGGGCAGCTGCAGAATAAGGGGTGCTAGCTGCACATTCGAACAGACTTGATAGACCTCTAGGCCTTTACCTGCTGGCAAATTTCGTATGTTTGTAGGTAAACACATCTATAACCAAAACTGCAGATCTGAACAGAATGCTGCACATGAAAACAAAGCAATGCAAAAATACAGTACAGCCTCGATTATCTGAATGCTCTGGGAGACATCAGATTTGTTTAGGGTTCATATAATCGGGGGTTCATAACATTAGGTAAACCAGAGTTTGGATCATGTACCGTAACAGTAGATTTGAGAGTGCCTGCAGCTGGTTATTACGTGTGGGATTCAACCAGAGGCGTCATTTCCTCCAAATTACTTTTCTCAATAGTTGACCCTGGGACCCCCCAGCACACCATGTGGTGTTCACCTGTCAGGTATAAAAGGAGTGAGGTCCCAGCTGTCCTCAGTTCTTTTCCATCCTGGCGATCGAACATATCTCAGGCCTCGGCTGGGAACCCAAGAGGAAATCAAGGCAGCTCGTGGAGTCGTAAAAGACAAAAGCAAGGAACCCTTCTGATGCAACAGCAAGGGGGAAGGAGGGTGGGTCTGCAAGACCTGCAGTAAGAGATACTCTCGAAGATCTACTGTTACGGTAAGTTCTTACGCAACCATACTATCTTCTTCGAGGTAATCTCTTGCAGCAGGTCATTACATGTGCGAAGATTCCCAAGCAATTATTATAGGAAGCGAATCAGAAGGTTTAGGACAATAGTCCTTCTAGGGTGGCCCATCCAAAAATGGTTCGCCTCTTAGAAGTGATGTCTAGACTGTAATGCTTGGTGAAGGTATATACGGTAGGTCACATGCCGGCTTCACAAATATCCAAGGCAAAAACACCCTGGAAACATGCCGTAGAGGCGGCCATGTCTCTGGTAGAATGTGTGGTCGACAGAACTCTTCTTTGACGACTGGAAAGCAGGAACTCTGAAGGAAGTCTTGTTGCATGCAGGTCATGGTTGGAAAAAAAAATTTGAGGAGTAGCTGGGACCTCCTCCTTTTATATCTACCTGGTAAACACTGCCACTGGAAGCTCCTGCCACTCTTGAGGACCGACCTTTTCTTAGAAGACCTGTTGCAACTGATTTTATTTCTTAGCCTAATCTATCCTTTACAATTTCTAGTCCATAAGGTTGGCCACCCCCTTCCCTTTCTTGACTATGCTATAGTGTTCTCTTTAATTTTCCTTTTCCCTCCGAGCTGATCTAAAACAGGCTGTGTTCCTCGTTGTTGGATTTAGTACGCAGTGGCACTATGTCATAAAATACTTTAGTGTACATACCTTATGTGTATAAAACCTGTAAATGTTGAAAATACCATGGCACTAGATGTTTTTGATAAAGGTAAAAAGTACTAGGCAACAGTATATATTAGAAATTAAGTTAGTTGGGCTATTTAAAATGCATGTAAATTCTTGTAAGTTGAACAAGTCTGAAATGTCATGGTGATTTACATATATCCCATGATACTTTGCATTACAGACGTATGTGTGATGTTGTGTTTCTTTGAAAGTTGGCTGGAGCTGGCCTGGTGGCACTGAGAGTTGAGGCGCTGAATGCCACACCTTGCGCTACACCGGCGACCTGTGTTCAGCAGCAGATGTGGGTCGTCGGGGGGGGGGGGACTGAGCGCCCCTGGGACTGCTCTCCTTCTCCAGGAGGGTGGGGAGGAACCCCATGAAGATGCTAGCCTGCATGTGGCTGAGGGACAGTGCTGGTCACGGAGTGAAGAGAGGGATGGTACAGGGGACGCCTGACATGCAACAACACTCGGGAGTGCATGTCGAGCGCCCTTGGGTGTCCCTGCACGTCAGTGCTGTAGGGGGGAAAAAGACTTGGCCCAATCCTCTGGCGCATGTGAGGATCCACCTGCGGCGTTGCACTGGACACTCCAGGAGCTCCCAGCCTCCCTCTGGCCTGGACCCCTTGGACTTCCACGATGGGGCCCGTGATGTGACCTATACAGAGGGAGATGGGAGGAGGTCGAGACTCTGGCACGGGGCACGGTGCAGGTACTGCTGGTGGGATCTGAAAGGGGGACCAGAGGACCACCCCTGCCGAGGAGGTAAGACATATAAGCAAACAAGCAAAAAAAAAAAGAAACTCAATGCCCTTTGGGGTAACCCATGTTTCAGTGCTTCTGCACAGAGGTTCTTTGTCTTGACCCCTTTTTTTTAAATTTGAGCCCCCACCAACCAAGCAAACAAGGCCTGCATAGGGGTGGAGGTCGACTCTCAACTGCTAAGTTAGATCAGAGATCAGCGAGTCAGCAGGTACTGGCCAAGTGCAGAGAAAGGACATAAATAGTTTGCTGCTGCAAACTGATGTACTGAAAAAGGGATATGCCATTCTTAAGGTTATCTCCTGCATTTTGAATGAACATCACAGAGAGATTGTGTGCTGAACTTAAAGTCTGGTGTCTTGTCCATCTGTTACCGCAAACTGCTCCACAAACGCCACGTGGTAGTGGTGTTGGGGGAGGTCCCAGGGTCGATGGCTGAGAAAGTCATCCAGAGGAAATGATGCCTGCGGCTGATATCCCACACATAAAGAGACTGCCGCGAAGATAATCTTGAGGATCGGAATGTCATTGCTGGTAATGCGAACATTATAAACGTGTGTTAATTTGAACTTTAATGGAGAACTGCACTGCACTGAATCTTTATGTCATTTTCCCCCCAGTAGTTGTTTTTAAATACTAGTTTAAATGTTGGGTTATTGATCTACCTATACTGGTGTTTCAGTTATCCTAGTGGGTATCTTGGATTTACATACTGCTGGTAGGAACCATTTCAGAACTATAGGATGAATTTTATGTCCCTCTCAACCACAGCATTCTATGGTAGAACATGGATGGCTTGTACCAACCATACAACAGTACAAAAACGACACCATACAGTTCTAAAACAGCACTGAACACCAGAATGTAACTCAAAAACACTCACCTTGTACTAGGGTTGGCAAGGTCTCTCGGTTTCAGGGTATACTGTAGTATCTGAAGGAGAGATTGGCGGAACATCTGGTTGCCAACAGACTACAGTACCCAAGGCAATATGGTTTCACCGGGGCAAGGGAGCACAGGGTGCCAGAAGATGGTGAAAGCTGAGGGGGCTGAGAATCAAAAGGGCACTTATGAGGATACAAAGGGCACTTTTCTATATTAGTTTTTACCATGCAGAAATAAAAAGTGGAGGGGCTACCGCCCCTTCCGCCACCCCGGTTCCAGCACCTATGCGGACAGCTCCTTACTCTAACCTCTAGGCTATACTGCCAACCCCTCTCTGTGCTGTTAACCCCCACACTATATAGATGAAACAATAACATAATTTGAACCAGAACTTAAAACCAGCTTCTACTGGGAAAACGGACTCACCGATTCAGCATAGCTCCCCTTAACACTAAACATGGGACCCAGTACGTTTAACCATATTATTTGTTTAAATAGTTAAAAGCTACTCTTCTGCCCATTTACTACGCATTTCAATGGTGAGAAGTATGGTCCGGTAACCCGTTATTGATCATTAAGGAGGGGCTCGCGCCTCACGCAACACTGACAGAGGCAAAATCGAATGTGCTCGAGCACCCACCCCGTGCCGCTACCCGCACCCACCTTGCAAGAGTTGGGAGCGCAGCAGCCCAAATGCCAGCAAGCCAGCCCCTTGTGCGCGCGTCAGACATGCAAACGGGAGTTGCCTTTCTGTTGCTGGTCACGTGCGGGTGGTAGTATGATGTAAGTCGCAAGGGATGCACTGAGTTGTGTGTGTAAGTAGACGGCAGAGTGATGCTGCGAGGTCAGTGGGTCAGATGATGCCATACAGTTATCATCTTGCCGGGGAGCCAGTTACTGGAAGTCATCGGGGACCACGTGGTTTTCGGCAGTTGTCTTTCCATGCTGCTTGTTTTTTGTGGCGCGCCTAGTTAAAGCTACATTTTTAAAGTAATTTAAGTAAAATAAAGCCCGTTGTTGCCGATTTAGCGAAATACTGTGGTGCCTACCTCTCATCTAACGGAGCTCTAGGTGTTCGAGTCCAGCAGCCTCTCCGGAAACATTAGGCGGTTCGCTCATACTTGTGGACCGCTTCCTTGGCCGTTTAGTGGTGCCAGAATTCAGGGACGAGTCCGGGGTCGAGCCCTCTACTCCCGGCAGCGCTACCCCATTCTCCTGAGGGTCCCCTCGTGATGCATTGCCATTTTCATGAGGGGCACAGACTTCAGTGATAGTCTTCAATGGTTTCTCTTCTGTCTGCGACATCACCAGGCTCTCCGGTGTTTACTTTTGCCGTAGTGTTGGTAAACAGCCCAGCATCAGCCCTTCTCCGGATCACCTCTGGACAAATTAAAAAAGAAATAGGTTACATCGCATCTCTCTACAACCCCCTTAAAGCAGCCACACGCCGTCTGCCTCACGAAGCTTCGTGCAATGTCAAAATTTAACTTGCCTCAAATACTGCAGACCGCACTCCTCTACACGGCTGGCCACTTGTGCAAGATAACAAGTTTACGGGGAGAGGCTTGCGTTTAAAGCGACGCCTCTTAGTCTTCCTGTCTCAGCTTGCCCGAGTCACCCAACAGTTCATAGAATAGTTACAGTAATGTACAGTGTGCATACCTCTCAACCTCATGCCTCCTGAATCAGGGACAAGGCTTAAAAAATCAGGGACAAAGACCCCAAATGAGGGACACATCTTAAAAATTGGTACTATTCACCGAGAATGCTGATAAAATAAGGGGATTTGTGCTGAGATGCATTTTCTGAAGAAGAACACGTCTGTAACTTTAATGTTTGACATTTTTTGTGATTTTAATCCTCACTGTTCTGCACAAAAACACAAATTTTACTCGGGGCAGAGGAACATTTTGAGGCAAAATCAGGGACATCCCTAAAAATCAGTGACAGTTGAGAGGTATGACAGTGTGTACAAAGTACCACATTGGATTGGGGGGGGGGATGAGGGGCGGAGCGCCCCCACAGAAGATATAAACAGTTCATATACTAACTAAACGAAAAGAAAGAAGATATTCGGGAGTACATAGCAACAATAATTTAAGTCATAGGACGGGGGGGTAGAAGATATAAACAGTTCACTAAACAACAAAAGAAGGATGATATTCGGGGAGTACATAGCAACAATAATTTAAGTCATAGGACCTGGGGTGAGGGAGAGCGCCCCACAGAAGATATGAACAGTTCACTAGACTAACTAAAGAAAAAGAAAGATGATATTCAGGGAGTACATAGCAACAATAATTTAACTCATAGGACCGGGGGAGGGGGGTGGAGTGCCCCCACAGAAGAAAGAACAAACAAATATTGTTGGTTATTTAAAAAAAAAGTCTAAACATTGATTGCTTCTTTCTTCTGTGGGGGCGCCCACCCCCACAAACCCCCGGGTCGTCAGTGGTTATTCTGTATTCAGTAATATGGTATCCAAGATAAAAATAATTTCACTGCATTTACTGTCATGCCTGCTTGCTTTCTTCTGTGGGGGCGCCCCACACCCCCGGGTCTTCAGTGGTTATTCTGTATTTGGTAATATTGTATCCGAGATAAAAATAATTTCACTGCATTTACTGTCATGCCTGCTTGCTTTCTTCTGTGGGGGTGCTCCACCCCCCACACCCCCGGTCCTCAGTGGTTATTCTGTATTCGGTAATATTGTATCCGAGATAAAAATCATTTCTCTGCATTTACTGTCACGCCTGCTGTGTTAGTGGTGATTGTGTAGAAAGCACATGCAGTTTCACTCTCTTTCGGTTGTTTTCACTGGCTATCGCCAGCTAGATACACATTACCGTGAAGTCTCTGAAAGCTGCGCTGGACGCTGTGATGTGGCCTTAATCTCGGTATCGCCTCTACTTTCTGCAACAGAAATAAGTGACAGCTAGTCGCATGCCCAAGAAGCTTAAACTGCCACTCTGTTGCAACTGCTTTGGTGAACTCGCCTTTTCGCCTCCCACGTGACGCCCTTCATTCACTATGTTTACATGCATGCTTAACGATAAGTAGTTATTAACAACAGACTTACCCGGTATACATACCGCAGGCTCAACTTCCTTGTGCTCCCAGGTCACACCTGTAAACAAACTTTCAGCTTAGTGTCCCTCTCATGGTTAAAAAAAAATACATTAAAAATAAACCCCCAAATACTGCATTTTTCCAAGTACTACATTTATCTAAGTGTAACCCCCCCCTTACAAATGGGGGTTCCTAAAATGTCTTCCTGGGCTTGCCTAATGCCACCCCAGGCCTGCAAAGCCTTCTTAGCCGATGTAATTCCATCAGATGCACTAGGGGTACAAACAACTTGGCCCTCTGTGTCCCTTTCTGTAAAACCACACAAGGTCAACGGTCCTACGAATACCGGGCACCAATTTGACTTTTGTGCTTGACCTAGACATCACAAAAAAGGACAAAATAGGCCCCTTTAAAGATAAACTCTGAGTGGCCCTTGCCACAAACAGTGACTGAGACCTGAACCCCCCCCCTCCCTCCTCTTTCCTGCTGCCCTCATTCTAACCTGTCCCCTTGCCTTCTCCTCTCTTCTTGTTAACTAACACTCCCCTAGTAGGCTCCAGGTCCCCACCTCAGCACTTCCCCCAATGAGTCTAGCCCTCTTCTATGACTACACTCTTTAGCACTTAAGTCAAAAGAACTGCTGCCCACCAAGTTCTCGCCTCCTTGCACATACGAACATACGAAGAAGCCAGAAGAAGAAGGCCATTTGGTCCATCAAGTCTGCTTGTATTGCAGGGTCCATAGCTTGAGCTAATGTCCTGCCCTCCCTCCCCACTCCCATCCTCCCTACCCATGATTCTTACCTCCCCCATGCCTATCCCAGACCCTCTTAAAGCTGCCCACTGTCTTCAACGAGATGACCTCTTCCAGCAGCGCATTCCAAGTGTCCACCACCCTCTCTGTGAAGAAGTGCTTTCTAACTTCCCTCCTAAACCTCCCACCCTCCAGCTTAAGACTGTGCTTCCTTGTGATATGGTTGCCACTCAGCTTAAAGAGACTCCCCTTACAGTATTTATCCCTTTCAAGTACTCTGAATGTCCCAATCATGCCCCCTCTCTCTGTCTCTCTCTCTCTCTCTCTCTCTCCTGTCTTCCAGGGAGTACATGTTCAGTGCCCTCAACCTCTCCTCGTATGCCTTGCCCTGCTGACTGGCTATCATCTTTGTAGCCTTTCTTTGTATCTTCTCCAGCAGGTTAATGTCCTTTTTGAGGCGTGGGCACCAGTACTGAATTCATACTCTAGATGCGGCCTTACCAGTGACCTGTACAAGGGCAGTATAATCTCCTCTCTCCTACTACTGATCCCCTAGCAATGCATCCTAGCCTCTTGTTTGCCTTTGCTGCTGCTTTCTTGCACTGTGTGGAGTGCTTCAGGTCACTAGTGATGATCACTCCCAGGTTCTTCTCCTCCTCTGATGCAGATACTCCAACTCCACCCAGGTAATACTCTGTCCTGGGATTCTTGGCTCCAATATGCATAACTTTGCATTTCTTGGCATTGAAGCCAAGCTGCCAGATCCTGGACCACCTCCCCAGCTTTTCCAGATCTTCCTGTAGGTCCCGTATCCCTTCAGCTGTGTCCACTGTCCCACAGAGCTTGGTGTCATCTGTGAATAGGCACATTTTGCCTTTAATGCCATCCCCAATATCATTGTTGAAGACATTGAACAACACTGGCCCCAACACAGAGCCCTGTGGGACACTACTGGTTACCTCTCTGGAACCAGATAACTCTCCCATCACCACCCTCTGGGTTCTGTCCCTCAGCCAGTTTTCCACCCATCTGACCATCTTTTCCCCAACTTCAAGATCCACCAACTTCCTGATCAACCTTTTGTGGGGCACAGAGTCAAAGGCCTTGCTGAAATCAAGATAGAGGATGTCTACTGCTTGGCCCCTGTCTACTGTCTTAGTGACACAGTCAAAGAAGTCAATCAAATTTGTTTGACATGACCCCCCCCAATGAACCCATGCTGTTTCTCATCCTGGAGACTATGTTCCTTTAGATATTCCATCGACCTTTCCTTTAGTATGGTCTCCATGAGCTTGCCCACAATGGAGGTCAGACTGACTGATCTGTAATTCAATGGATCATCCTTGGGACCGCTTTTGTGAAGGGGCACTACATGTGCTGTTCTCCAGTCCTGTGGTACCATGCCTGACTCTAGAGAACAATTGAATAGGTCTGCTAGTGGCCCTGCCAGCTCCTCAGCCAGTTCCTTTACTACCCTTGGATGTACTCTGTCCAGGTCTGGTGATTTGTCCACTCTCTCAATGCCAGCAGAACCTCCCTCACTCTATCCTCCTCTATCACTATGTCTGTGTTCCCCTCCCCCCGCTCCTCTTTTCCCCTCCTGAAGGCACTGGTCCGTCCTTCTCCCTAGTGAAGACAGAACAGGAGTATTCATTTAGTATCTCTGCTTTTCCTCCTTTATCCTCCACCGACTCCACACCTTTCTTGAGCCTAACAATCCCTTCCTTCTTGTCCCTTTTTCTCATTTATATAGTGAAAGAAAGCCTTCTCCTCCTTTTTAATTCCTTCAGCTATTTGAAGCTCCTTCTGTGCCTTTGCTTGCCGGACTTCCTTACTTGCCTCACTAGCCAACCTTAGGTAATTTTCCCTATCCACCTCTCTCTTGGTCTTCCTGAATTTTTTATAGGCTAACCTCTTTTCCCTTACTGCCTTGGCAACCCCAGAACTGAACCAGCTGGGCGCCTTGGCCCTTGAGTTCTTCCTCCTGAGCCTAACACACTCATCTGTGGCAACCGGTATTTCTTCCTTAATGATGGACCACTTTAGGTCCATCCCATATCTGCTCTGATGCTCACCCGATGGCTTCTTAGAACCTCACCATTTTCCTGAAGTCCATCCTCCTGAAATCCAAGATTTTGGTCTTAGTCGGGATGCTTTCCCTGCCCATATCCAAATGGAACCACACTGTGCAATGGTCACTTCCCCCCAGTGGCTCCCTGACCATTATTTCCTGTACATGCTCCCCATTTGTGAGCACCAGATCAAGAATTGCCTCAGCTCCTGTTGGTTCAGTGATGCCCTAAGTCAGGAACCCACTCTGCAGTCCTTCCAGGATCACCTGACTCTTAGCACATGTTGTGGATGGTATACTCCAGTCCACCTTGGGCAGGTTGAAGTCCCCCACAATTACCACCTCTCCTTTCCCTGCAGCTTCCAATATTTGTGAGTTCAGTTCCCTTTCTCTCTCTTCATCTTGATTGGGTGGTTTGTAAACCACCCCCAACCTCACCTTTCTCCCTCTATTGGACCTTAGCTGAACCCATAATGCCTCCACCTCCCCTTCCTCTGACTCCTCCCTTGTGCAGGTTATTCCTTCCCTGATATAAACTGCCACCCCTCCCCATTCCCGACTACTCTGTCCCTCCTGTATAGTTTATATCCAGGGATAGCAACGTTTCAGTCATGGTGTGATGTTGCCCAAGTCTCCCTGGTACCATGTCACAAAATGGGGGAGCGCGGGGCAAAGCAGGCAGACTAGGAAGTGGGATGGGACTGGCTGGCTCGCAGTTTGGCCAGAATTAAATTTACAGAGTAACACAAATTGTTTTCCCCCCAATACAGAGGGGCTATTGCCACCCCAGGGAAGTAAGCTATGAAGCCCAAGTCTAAAAAAACAAAACAAAAAAAATTCACATTTACTTTAACGATTCCTGAATAAACATTAATGTGAAAATCTGTGTTTTCAATTTTTTTATGGACATTACTCTTCGGTTCTCTTTGAGGAACCAGTAATTAGGAATTCTTATTATGTCACGGTGACGCACACACACACACATAACCCTGCTGATGTCCCTCCCTGCTCTGCTCTCTCCTGCGATACACAGCCCTGCTGGTGTCCTTCCCCACTCCACTTGCTTCTGTGACACACAGCCCAGCTGGTGTCCCTCCTCCCTCTGCTTGCTTATGTGACACACAGCCCTACTGGTGTCCCGACCCACTCTGCTTGTTTCTGTGACACACAGCCCCACCTGTGTCCTTCCCCACTGTTTGCTCTTTTGTGACACTCACCGCCCCGCCGGTGTCCCTCCTTACTCTGCTTGCTCCCATGACATGCTTACCTGCTGGTGTCCCTCCCTGCTTTGCTCTGTTCCATGACACTCATGGCCCTGCCAGTGTCCTTCCCCGATCAGCTCGCTTCCAAGACACACTTATTACCTCCCCAGTGTCCCTCCCCGAATTGCTCTCCTCCATGACACACTCACAGTCCCGCCTGTGTAGCTCCCCACTCTGCTCTCTTCCATGACACACTCACAGCCCTGCCGGTGTCCCTCCCCACTCTGATCTCTTCTGTGACACACTCTCAGATCCGACGGTGTCCTTCCCCGATCTGCTCTTTTTTGTTACTTGTCAGCTTGGTCTCATCCGGTCTCTGCAGCATTGATAGGACAGTGAGGTATAGGAGACAAGTGTAATAGATAAAGTCAGGAAGGTGGTGATTGTTAGGACGCCGGTAGAAAGGGCTGTTAGTACCGTTGTCTGTGCTCCCCTTGGAAATTCTACTGAAATTCATTTACACCGATGCAGGGGGCTTCGGTGTAAACACTAGCAAGCAGCACAGAACTTTGAACAGCACAGTGTGCACCGTAACACAAATGCAAATGGATAGGTAAACACACCTCTACACAAAACTGCAGATCTGAACAGAATGCTGCCCAGGAAAACAAAACAATGCAAAATACTGTACAGCCCTGATTATCCGAATGCTCTGGGAGACATCAGATTTGTTTAGGGTTCAAATAATCGGGGTCCACAACATTAGGCAAACCAGAGTTTGGTGACAATGTCTGAGTTTGGATCACGCACAACAGTAGATTTGAAAGTTCTTGCAGCCAGTCCTTATGTGTGGGATTCAACTGCAAGCACCATTTCCGCCCTTTCATCACTGGCTGTAACCACCTCTTGCTTAACAAGCCTCGCCAGGCTCTGGGTGTTTTATTTGTTTAGGGATTTGGATCATACCTGTTTGACTCCAGCAGCGTCTCCCTAAAGATTAGGAGGTTCGGTCATACTTCTGGACCGCTTTCTTGGCCGTTCAGTGGTGTCAGAATTCAGGGGTGGTTTCAGGGTCCAGCCCTCTACCCCATTCTCCTGCGGGCCCCCTTGTGATGCATCACCAATTTCATGAGGGGCACCGACCTCAGTAACGGTCTCCAATGGTTTCTGTTCCATCAGCGACATCACCAGGCTCTGCTACATTTGCAGAGATGTTGGTAAACAGCATCGGCCCTGCTCCGGATCACCTCCACACCTTTAAAACAGAAATAGTTACATGGCATCTCTCCCTCTAAACTCCCTTAAAGCAACCACACGCCGTCTGCCTCACGAAGCTTCATGCAGTGCCACAACTTGTTTAGGGTTACCACCTGTCCTGATTTGGGCAGAGGAGTCCTGATTTGGGCAGACGTGTCCTGCAAAAAAAGATGTAAAATACTATATGTCCTGATTTTATAGTAGAAAAAATATTCTGTTAACTTTCCTCTACGCAGAAAACTACAACACCTTAACTAAAATACATTAAAAACAAGCATTTGTCAATGCCAAACATCCGCTTGCAGGTATTTGCAGTGGTGTTTGGCACGTATGGTGGTTTACCCTAATGCCCTGTGCGATTGCTGGTATTTGCACTATAAATTTTCAGCATGACCTTTTTGTTGCCCTCACCTCATAAAAGCATTTGAGACCTCTGCTTATGAAGTCCCACTGTTATTTTGTTAATCTGTCCTGAGCGTTGATTTCCCACAGCGACCACACCATTGTGCTCCACATGTGCAAAAACACAGTTCGGGCAGGATGTGAAAAATGACAGCTATAGTATTCATAGGAGGTGTAAGGGATGGCAATGTTGAACATCTGGAGTGAAAATACAACACTCGAACTTATGAGTGTACATGGAAACTGCGCAAGAATGAACGCCATGACAAAGTTATTTTGTGACTGTTGTCACCAAATTTTCAACATAGGCATTTTGGGACCTCTGCTCATGAACAGTGTCACTGTGATTTTCATGATCTGTCCTGAGCATTGATTTCTCACTGTGACCACACACTATTGTGCGCTGGATGTGCAAAACACATTTCAGCCAGGATGTGAAAAATGTCAGCTGTACTGTTCATGAGGTGTGAAAAAATGCCAGTATTGAAAATCTGGGTGAAAATATTTCAGATTCTTGAAGTTGTGAGTGTCTGCTTGGGGGCTTCTTGCATCACTTCAGAATACAGTCATTTTTTACATTTTTCACCAAATTTGCAACATAGGATTTTGGGAGCCACCACATTAACAGTGACACTGTTGTTTAGTTAATCAATCCCAAAAGGTGATTTTGTGCAGTGACCATGAAATCACCTATGGGGACCAAATAACTCACATGACAGTAACTGAATTCATGAGGTGGTGCCCCAAGAACCACCTGTTGAAAATGTGGTGCCAAAATTTGCAAAAATGCCCGAGATAGCCACCTGAGTTGGAAAAAAAAAACATTTATGCCATTATACAGCTTACCATCATTTCTTCAGTTTGCATTCGGCTTTCAAGGTTGCAGACGTGTTCCCACTCCACTGAAGATCATTGCGCCAGGCTCCGGAGGTAAGTATGGGGTGAGGGGGAGGTGGGGTATGCAGAGGTTGGGTGTGGGTTCTGGGAGGGGGCACAAGACACAGCGAGGGATGGTTTTCTGTTTTCACAGGTTTTAAAAATACAAAAGATGTTGCGGGACAGTTTTCCCATTTACAGGGACAATGGGCCTGCTGGGGGCTCCCAGCATGTCACCTGGGTGTTTGTTGGGGGGTCTAGAGACAAGGGACTGGCACTGTCTGCACATACAATGTGTTTGTGGGGCACAACAAGGGAGCAGGGTAGACTGCAGCAGAGGGAGGAAGTGGAGGGATTTTATTAGCAGCCAGAGGGAAAAGGTGACGCCAATATGCTAAATACATGTTACCACCGCTAATTGCAGTGGTGCTTTTTAACTGAAGACCACTGCAGCCAAACTGCTGTCATAGACAGCTCATGTATCCATTGGTGCAGTAGGGTTGCACACGCGCACTGAGCACTGCATTGGTCAGGAGGGTCACACACCTTCAAAAAAGTCGATTGTCCTAAAACGCCTTGCACATGCATGCAAGCGAATGCAAAAATAAACAAGCATTTGTCAATGCTGAATGTTGCTTGCTTCTATGTGCTGTTTAGGTATTTGGAAGTCATTGGAGTGCCAATATTGAAAATTCGCGAACTTACGAGCGTGCGTAGGAGCTGCGCAATGCATGCTCGTAAAACAGTCATTTTTAGGAATTGTTTCACCAAATTTTCAACATAGCCATTCTAAGACCTCTGCTTATGAACAGTGTCACTGTGATTTTCTTAATGTGTCCCATACATTGAGTTCGCACACCAACTGCGCCATTGTGCACTACATGGGCGGAAACACATTTGGGCAGGATGTGAAAATGACAGCTCTACTGCTCATAAGGAGGTGTGGTAAAATGGTAATGTTGAAAATCTGGAGTGGAAATATTGAAAGTACACGACCCACGCTGCGGCGTGAATCCGGCGCGCAACGCACCGTAGAACAGTCATTTTTGTATTTTTTCACCAAATTTTCAACATTGCCATTTTAAAACCTCTGCTAATGAACAGTGTCACTGTGATTTTTCTTATAGATCCCATACATTGATTTGGCACACCAACTAGCCATTGTGCACTATATGGTAGGCTGCGTTTTGGGCAGGATGTGAAAAATGACAGCTGTATTGCTCATAAGGAGGTGTGGTAAAATGGCAATGTTGAAAATCTGGAGTGAAAATATTGAAAATTCGCAAACTTACGAGCGTGCGTAGGAACTGCACAATGCACGCTTGTAAAATAGTTATTTTAAAGAATTTTTTCACCAAATTTTCAACATAGCCATTTTAAGACCTCTGCTCATGAACAGTGACACTGTGATTTTCTTAATGTGTCCCATACATTGATTGCGCACACCGACTGCGCCACTGTGCTCTACATGGGTGGAAACACGTTTTGGGTGAGATGTGAAAAATGACAGCTGTACTACTCACAAGAAGGTGCGGTAAAATGGCAATGTTGAAAATCTGGAATGAAAATATTGAAAATTCGTGAACTTACGAGCCTGCATAGGAACTGCGCAATGCACGCTCGTAAAACGGTCATTTTTAAGACCGTCAACAACTTTCAAATAGGCTTTTGAGATTTCACCCTTATGAATGCTGGCAGTGTCGCTTTCATTAATCAGGCCTGAAAGGTGATTTGTGTATTGAATGCAAAATCACCCTTCAGGCCCGAATAACGCCATGACAGTGACATCATTCATGAGAAGGGTCCCAAAACCCCATGTTGAAAATTTGGTGCAAAAGTCCAAAAATGCCTGAGATATGCAACAAAGTTGAAAAATCCTATCTAGCCCATTATACAGCTTACCGGCATTTCCTCAGTTCGCAGTCGGCTTTGAAGAGTGCAGACATGTTCCGTCCAGCGATGATTATCGTGCCGAGCCCGGAGGTAAGTATGGGGTGATGGGGTGGGAGGCAGGGTGCGCAGTGGGTGGTGCGGCTGGGAGGGGTTCAGGAGAAGCGCTGCGGGGACCGCTTTTTATTTCTAGGTAAAAAAGACGCTGGACGCTTGCCACACTGGGGTGGGCTCCTGCATGGCACTAAAGCTTTGGGGGCCTTTGGGGAAATGGAGCCAACGGGGATTGGGCACCCTCACGCAGACGACGAGGAGGTTTGCCATGCTGTGGGCTCAGCGTGGCACCAAAGCTGGGGGTGTGGAGATCTACCAGCGCTTGTGTATGACAGCAGTGGTTTTCTTTGAAGAGAAGACCACTGTTGTCATACACAGCCCCGGCACCATTGGTGCAGGATCGCCACGCCTGCTCAACGGAGCAGTGGATTGCACGAGAGAGGCACACCTCCAAAGTGTGCTACTTTTAATCGTTCTCCGCGCATGCGCGCGAGCGAACGTAATGATAGGAAACACTAAAAACATCTATGAAACTGCAATACTTAGCATTAATTCTGGTTGTATAGAGAAAACAAGTATGTTGCATTGGTCAAGATTACATATTGTCTCGCGAAAAATCATGTTTCAGTATGAAATGTCCCACTTTGGGGTTCTTAAAAGGTGGTAACCCTAAACTCGTTACAAAACTTGCCTAAAAAAATACGACAATGATACCGGAGTATTAAGGGACCCCTCTTGCGCTCGCAGATATTTACGGCGTAGTATCAAATCATGCTTCCACTCAGTGTTTGCTACCCTTGTCATCTGCAATACGCATGCGCAGTTACGAGTTCAGCCTGTACCAAGATGTTTGTTTGTCGCTCGTCGGGTTGACGGTGCTATCTGTGTGTCCAGCTCTGTAATCGGTATAGCCAGGAGTGGGTCTCAAAGTCTCTGATTTATGGGGCTGCTTATTGGCTTTATCTACTGACCACAAACATTGCCATACAAAATAGAATAGTCGTGGCCCTGGGTGTTTACATTGTAACTGACCCACAGCATTCTGAGATTGGAGTCTCTCTGGCTGATATGATTAAATTGAGTGGGGGGGGGATTTATTCACAGAGCAAGCACTCTAAAACAGAACTTTAGAAAATGATAATGTTTAAGACGGTGTGGACCCTTGTTGGTGCCTCACAGCATTCTGAGAGAGGCTGTGTGAGTGCGCCTCTTTTAGGATGCCGCTATTGTGTGTAGGTCTTTTGTTTCGAACACTGATTTTCTAGTCTGTGCATATTTATTTATTAAAGGCACACTGACCATCTGACAGCTGAAACTGATTATGTTACTTTCAGCAGTCGGACAGTATTGCTAACCCCTTACCTTTCACTGGCACTAATTAGAATATTTGCGTGAATTTGACCTTCCTGTGGAGTGGGGCTGCAGGCATGCTGGGGAAGCGATGGGGGGAGGGGTGAGGGTGTGATTTAGGCTGCTAGATACTCCTCATTTTTTTCAGTCCCTTTTACATATTGCTTGCATACAGACATTGTCTGGATTTTTCTACCAGCAGATAGTTTTTGAGTGCATACGAAGTTTTATTTTCCAGTACCTGGGTCTGAGTTCATGGAGTAACCTTTTTGTTATTGATCTCATGTTTTGGGGTTTAGCTGACCTAACTCATTGAATGAACCCTTGAGTGGCTTCTTTATATTTCATTGGAAATGTGGGATTGTGCGGGCAGACTAATGAAGTGATCGGGGAGGAGGGTGGAATATGGCAAATAGGGTTGCCACCCGTTAAGTTTTTTACCTGGTGATCAGGTTTTCAGGGTCCCTATCAGGTAATCCAGTTTGCTCTGTTCTGGTAGGGTTTTTGAGACATTTTGAGAGCTCACATACTTTTGAAACAAATGTTGTCATATTATTCATTATTTCAGCTGCATGTCCAGCTTACAAAGAAGATTTGTTGTCAATATAGCCCTTTGTTATGTTTGGTTGCACGCATGTGCAGGAAACATAGTGCCATCATCTGAGTTTTCGGAGCTGTGTCACCCCCTCTTCCAATTCAGTCAGTGTGTTGGCAGGCGCAGCCCCAGTCCACCAATGCATGCTGGAGCTGTCTATGACAAGGTCCAAAATGCAGTGGCATACAGTTGAGAGGGGGAGCTACACTTCAGTGAGCAGCGATAAGATATCGCCTACTCATACGCAGCTCCCCTACACACACACGCCGCACGCTTGCACGCCTCCCGCATCACATTATTGTATAGCCGGACGGGTGCACAACTTCGGCCGGTTGTGCTGTGCTCCCCCCGCCCCCAAAGCCTTCCAAATGCCACGCTGGGTGCCCATCCCAGTGTGGCAACTCATGATATAGCCGGTGGGGGGGTGCCCAATCCCCCGTCGACTCCACTGTCCTTCCCCGCAGTTCAGGGTGCCACGCTGGGAGCCCACCCCAGCGTGGCAATAGATGTTTTGGCCAACAGGGGTGCCCAATCCCCCATCGGCTCCACGGCCCCCCCAACCATCCTTGTGCCATGCTGGGAGCCCACCCCAGCGTGGCAAACGTCCCACGTCGTCATGTAAGAAAAAAAAACCTGTAAAGAAAAAACGGTCCCACGTAGTCTTCCTGCTCCCCACAACCCGCACCCACCCACTGCGCACCCTGCCTCCCCACACACCCCCTCACCCCACACTTACCTCCGGACCTCGACGCGATGATCTTCGGTGGACCGGGAACACATCTGCACTCTTCAAAGCCGACCGCGAACTGAGGAAATGCAGGTAAGCTGTATAATGGGCTAGGTAGGGGGTTTTCAACTTTGTTGCATATCTCAGGCATTTTTGGACTTTTGCACCAAATTTTCAACATGGGGTTTTTGGGACCCCTTCTCATGAGTGTTGTCACTGTCATGACGTTATTTGGGCCCGAAGGGTGATTTCGCAGTCACTGTGCGAAATCACCTTTTGGGGCTGATTAACGAAACAACACTGCCAGTGTTCATAAGGTGGGCCTCAAGAAGCCTATTTTGAAAATTTGGTCAAAAATTCCAAAATGACTGTTTTATTTAGCGTTATGCTATGTAGTTCCTATCAGCAGGCTCGTAAGTTCACTTAATTTTCAATATTTTCACTCCAGATTTTCAACATTGCCATCTTACCACACCACCTTAGGAGTAGTACAGCTGTCATTTTTCACATCTCACCCAAAACGTGTTTCCGCCCATGAAGCGCACAATGGCGCAGTTGGTGTGCGAAATCAATGTACAGGACAAATTAAGAAAATCACAGTGACACTGTTCATGAGCAGAGGTCTTAAAATGGCTATGTTGAAAATTTGGTGAAAACATTCCAAATAATTACTGTTTTACGAGCGTACGTTGCGCAGTTCCTATGCACGCTCGTAAGTTCGCGAATTTTCAATATTTTCACTCCAGATTTTCAACATTACCATTTTACCACACCTCCTTATGAGCTGTACAGCTGTCATTTTTCACATCTTGCCCAAAATGTGTTTCCGCCCATGTAGCGCACAATGGCGCAGTCGGTGTGCAAAATCAATGTACAGGACAAATTAACAAAGTCACAGTGACACTGTTCATGAGCAGAGGTCTTAAAATGGCTATGTTGAAAATTGTGAAGTAATGCCAAAATGATTGTTTGACGAGCATGCGTGTAGTTCACGCACTGTGAAGTTCGCGAATTTTCAATATTTTCACCCAGATTTTCAACATTGCCATTTTACCACACCTCCTTATGAGCTGTGGCAGCTGTCATTTTTCACATCTTGCCCAAATTGTGTTTCCGCTATGTAGCTATATTAATGGCGCAGTCACAAACAATAAATGTACGGGACACATTAGAAAATCCCAGTGACACTGTTCATGAGCAGAGGTCTTAAAATGGCTATGTTGAAAATTTGTGAAAAATTCCAAATGAACTCAGAAAGAACTGAAGGGGACAGGATCAGTTGTGTTCCAGGACAGTAGCTGCTGCTGTTGTTTTCACAGGGTTCTTGTGGATTTTACTTGGTAGGTTAGTTCTTTTCTTTCTTACTTCTAAGGGCTAGCAGGGTATTGTTTTGGGGCTGCTGGATGTTTGTAAACTGATTTGGTGGCTGTAAGTGGGGCTCATTTTGTGGATGTTTCACTGTGTAACAGGCTGCGCTGGTAGAGGCCTATTTCTTCTGATTTAAAATCTATTTGGTGGGATTTTCTTGGAGATGGTTATTTGAATTGTAGACCTATATCTGTTAATTTCAAGCCTATTTTGATGTGGTGTTAGTGAAGCTGATTAAATTGGAGACCTGTTTCCTTTGGCAGCAAACATATTTTGGGGGCTTTGACTTGAATTTTGATTCCTTGTGCTGACTCCATTAGCTGTAAAGGTTAGTTCATAGTGGAGGAGGGGTGTTAATGGTCTGGCCAGGTCTCACTCAGCCAATTGACTGGAGGCAGAGCTGAATCAGGTTGAGGTGTTAGCTGCTTTGTCTTCTCAGAAAGAACTGGAAGGGGACAGGATCAGTTGTGTTACAGGACAGTAGCTGCTGCTGTTGTTTTCACAGGGTTCTTGTGGATTTTACTTGGTAGGTTAGTTCTTTCTTTTCATTCAAGGGCTAGCAGGATATTGTTTTGGGGGCTGCTGGATGTTTGTAAACTGATTTGGTGGCTGTAAGTGGGGCTCATTTTGTGGATGTTTCACTGTGTAACAGGCTGCGCTGGTAGAGGCCTATTTCTTCTGATTTAAAACCTATTTGTGGGATTTGGTTGGGCCTGGTTCTTGGCTGCTGGGCTTGAGGAGACACAGGGCTGATACACTCTCTCAAGTCAGGTGTCTGCCTCCCTCCCAGAAGTCTGTGAATTTATAGGGGAACACCTGCCCTGCAATTGAGGAAAAGGCTGCAGGTGCAGCTCATGTAGTTCTAGCCACTGGGGTTGGATTTAAAGGCTGGGAGAGAGGAGCTTAGGAGTTGTTCATTTCCTTTATAAGTTTAATGTGTTGTACTGCACCTAGTAACAGGGTTACTGGTGTACAGTGGGACTGTTCTAAGATTAGTGGGTGACCTGATTAGGCAGTAGGGGTATCTTGGACTTGGGGGAACCTGGTGGCTCACCCAAGGAAACCTATTTGGAAGGGGATGAACCACATCATTAGGGCCGGCATCTTGGGAGGGTGGTGGGATGCACAGGTGTGGAGCAGCCATGATACTGGACTGGGCTTGGAAGTTCGGTGGTTGCCCAGTGTGCTACCAGCTAGCACAGCTTAGGGAGGTGGTTGCTGGGATTAGAGAAAGCTGGGGAAGGGGGTGGTATGGTTGGAAGGGGCTGGGAATCTCCCACAGGGTTGCACCAAGCACTGGGGTGGGGCATAGGAAAGGAGTGCAGGAGAATACCAGGGTCACATAGGGACCCTGGCAGAGGGGTCCAAAAGGACACTACCAAGGAAGCAGGCAGGTAACTGGGACCCCACAAAGGGGGGATGGCGGACAACATTCTCAGGGAATTAGGCAGATGGCCAGGGCTGGACAGAAGGAAGCAAGGTGGGAGGTGGATCAGACCTCATACTCAGTAACCGCCTCACCTTTCTTCTGCTCAAGGATGAGGGGGGATGAAGCCACGACAGAGGTGGTTAGAGACGGAAAGGGAGTGAGTGGGAGGCAGGAGGCAGGGGCCAGATAGCAGGAAGAACGGGGGGACCTGGAATGCAGGAGAATGGGGGAGCAGTGAATCAGAGCAGGAGGGGCGGGGAAGAGGGAGGAAAGGCAAGGAGAAGGACCAGTTGGGAGGAAAGGTAAAGGAGAAGGACCAGAAGCACAAGGAGGATTCAGTAAAGGGAGCTGAGGGTTTAGGCTAGGGAGCACGACGACAAGGAGGAACTAAATGGAGACAGGAAGGAAGGGAGGATGAGCCAGGCTAGTTTAGCAGATGGGGAGAAGGACCAGTTATGAGCAGTGGGGGGAGTTAGCAAAGGTACAGAGGATACTCAGGAGGGAGGAGGCATAGGATTGGAGGAGGCGGGTGGCCATGGTAAATAAGGAGGGGTGGCATGTGGCACCCAGATAGGGGAGGAACAAGGAGCCAGCTGGGTGGAGGGGCCTGTAGAAAGGATGAGGGACATGGAAAGGGGGATGGAGGAAAAGAGTGGTCAGAGTGCTCCTGCTGGGGATTCTATGATCAGGGTATCAAATGGGATAGGGAGGGAGAAGTCTGGCCAGTTAGAACAAGATGCTTCGACTAACGGGCGCACAGGGCTAAGCACGAGGTATATCAGCTGGCAAGATCAGGGGGTTCCCAGACATACTGGTCCACCTGGGTACAAAATGACATTGAGGGAAATAGTGAGCTAGAGATACAGGCAAGATTCACGGAGCTCGCCAGGGTCTGTCATGACATAGGATGGCAGTTTCCTTCTCAGAAATCCTGCCAGTGCTAAGGGCTAGTGGGACACAAAAGGAAAATTAGGGAGATAAGCCAGTGGCTGAGGAGTGGTGTGAGGCCAGAGGGTATGGGTTGATGGGGGATTGGGGAGACCTGGGAGGATAAGGAGCTGTATGCTAGAGATAGACTCCATCTCAATTTGGAGGAGGGGACCTTAAGTTGAAAATAGAGGGGTTCATTGGTAAAAGTGGGTTTAAAACTTGTGAAGGGGGTGGATGGGAGAAAAGGCTGTCAAGGGGTGCCAATAAAGGAGAGACTTGTCTCACCCCTGGGGACCAGGAGGATTGCAGGAAAAGGCCAACTGGCAAAGTGCAGACCAGGGGAAACAGAATCCCATGGGAACATGAGCAGGGGAATGGAACTATAGGGAAAGGGTGGAAGGTAGTCCTAGTAAATGCCAGGAGCTTGGGCACAAATGCCTGAGCTCCAGGCGATGCTAACTGAGGGAGCAGGTGGATGTGGCAGCGGTCACTGAGACTTGGGCCACTGCAAGACATGACTGGGACCTGAACCTGGAGGGTTACACTTGTTCAGGAAGGACAGGGGGGAGGGAAGGGGAGGAGGGGTAGCAATGATAGTCAAAAACTGCATTGGCATAGGGGGAGTAGAGGAGGCGGAGGGAACCGTGGAGGCGATTTGGGTCACCTAATAACAAGGGGGGGCAAGAGAGTAAAAATAGGAGTGGTGTATAAACCCCCTGCCCTGGCGGAGGAGCTGGAGGACAGTCTGGTGGCAGATGTTAGGAGACATTGCAGACTGGGCAGAGGAACGGTGGTGGTGTTGGGGACTTAAACATGCCAGGAACAGACTGGAGACTTATGACATCCTCTGTGACCAGGGAACAGAGGTTGTTGGATGTCTTTCAAGACGCTGCCCTAACTCAGCAGGTGAGGGAACCACCAGGAGGCACGGGTACTGGATGTGGTCCTGGCAGACAGTGACCAGATTGGGGCCTGGAGGTAAGGGACCCATTGGCGGGAGTGACCATGCCACGGTCTGGTTCTGCCTGGACCTAGGAGGGGGTAGAAGGCTGCACAAAGACGGAAGTAACCGACTCAGGGGGCAGATTTTAAGGAAATGGGAAGCATCCTTAAGAGCATTTGGATGGGATTGGGTCAGACATGGACGCTGATAGTAGGTGGGAAATCATCAGGAGAGGGGTGCAGGATGCTACCAGCACCTGTGCAAGAGTAAGATGAAAATGCGGCATGGCCCAAAACTCTGTTGGTGGACCAGGGAGGTCCAGGAGGTGGTGAGGGGAAAGAAAGCAGCCTATAAGCAATTCAAGTGCTCAAGGAGTGAAAGGGATCGAGGGGAGTACGAGCTGATGGCTAGAAGGGCCACTAGAGTGGTGAGGGCGGCTAAGGCAAGGAAGGAGCAGAACCTGGCCAGGGAAATTAGGAGAGGGAACAAGGGGTTCTTTAGATACATTGGGGAAAGACGAAGGGTGACGGGGCAGATTAGCAGGATTAAATCAGGGGAGAGATGGGCACAAGACCCGGGGGAGCAGGCTGAGGTACTAAATGAGTACTTCACCTCAGTTTTCACCAGGGAAAATGGGGGTGCTGCACCATACATGGGAGGAGACAGAGATACTGAGGGGGGGCCCTACCGACTGGGCAGGTCTGGGGAGAGGGGAGGCATCACTGGCAGGTGGGGGAGGGCTAAGCAGGGAGAAGAGGTACCGGAAGTGGAAATCACAGCAGAGAGAGTGAGGGAAGCCTCAGCCCTTAAGATGGAGAAAGCACCGGGCCGGATAAATTACATCCCAGAGTGCTGAAGGAACTTGCAGATGTCCCAAGGCAACCCCTGGCAGAGCTTTTCACCATCTCTGAGGACAGGGTGGGTGCCCCAAGACTGGAAGGTGGCGATATAGTGCCTATCCACAAGGGGGATCAAGGGAGGTGGTAGGAACTACAGGCCTGTCAGCCTGACATCGGTGGTGGGCAAGGTGATGGAGGGCATTGTCAGGAGAGGCTAGGGGGACCTGGATAAGTCGGGTGCCTGGACGATAGACAGCATGGATTCATCCTGGGAAATCGTCAGACAAGCCTGGTGGAGTTCTATGACTGGGTGACAAGTGCCTGGACCTGGTAGATCAGTGGATGTCCTCTTTCTAGACTTCAGCAAGGCATTTGACTCTGTTCCTCATGTGGGCCTGTTGGATAAGCTGGGAGAAATGGGGTGGGGAACCAGATGATCAGATGGATAGGCAATTGGCTTTGGACTGGACCCAGAGGGTCGAGTTGGTGGGATAGTCTCATCCCTAAGGAGGGTCATTAGTGGGGTCCCACAGGGATCAGTCCTGGGCCCTTCTGTTCAACGCCACGTATCTGACATAAGGACAGGAATCAGAGAGTGAGATGAGTCTCTTTGCAGATGACTCAAACTGGGGCGGTGGTGATGGGGAGATGGGGAGGTGGCCTCACAGGGGACCTGGAGGCTCTGGAAAGATGGTCTAGAAAGTGGAAGCTGAGGTTCAATGCAGGGAATGCAAGGTACCCACCTAGGGGCCAGAAACCCAGGCCAAGTGTACACCCTGGGGGAAATGCTACAAGTCTCGATGGCTGAGAGGGACCTGGGGTTGGTGGTGGATGTCAAGATGAACAACTCTGAGACTTGTAGGATGGCAGCAGCTAAGGCCAACAGGATGCTGGGATGCATCGCTGGGGGGTCACCCAGAAGGAGGGAAGTGATATCCTCTGTATAACTGCTTGGTGAGGCCGCACCTTAAGTACTCGTGCAGTTTTGGAGGCCACACTTAAAGAGGGACATTAACCTCCTGGAGAGGGTCCAGAGGAGGGCACCCAAAATGATTTGGGGCTTGGGGGACAGGACCTATGAGGAGAGGCTCGAAGAGCTAAATATGTACACATTGGAAGAGAGAAGGGACCGGGGGGACATGATAGAGGTCTTCAGGTACATGAAGAGGGTAAATAGGGGAGGAACAGTCAGGGTGCTTCGAAGGAAGGAGGAAGGGGCCACTAGAGGGCATGGGTGGAAGCTGGAGGGGGGAAGATTCAGGGGAGAAAGGAGGAGGTGCTACTTCACTGAGAGGGTCGTGGAGCCATGGAATGCACTGCCTAGGGGGCTGGTGGAGGCAGAGACAGTGGAGGGGTTCAAGAGGGGTTGGGACAGGTACAGGGGAAGGGTTCTGGAAGCAAAATCCAATGCAGCAAGAATATCCGGAACTGGGAAGGGAGAAGCCAGAGAAGGCGAGGGGGACAGCAAGTTCAGCACCTAGGGTGGGGGCTGACCAAACGAGCAGACACGAAAGACCGTTAGGCCTATTCTGCTTTCATTTTAGTATGTTAGTAAATGACTGTTTTACGAGCGTGCGTTGCGCAGTTCCTACGCACGCTCGTAAGTTTGCGAATTTTCAATATTTTCACTCCAGATTTTTAACATTGCCATTTTACCACACCTCCTTATGAGCTGTACAGCTGTCATTTTTCACATCTTGCCCAAAATGTGTTTCCGCCCATGTAGTGCACAATGGCGCAGTTGCTGTGCGACATCAATGTATGGGACACATTAAGAAAATCCCAGTGACACTGTTCATGAGCAGAGGTCTTAAAATGGCTATGTTGAAAATTTGGTGAAAAAAATCCTAAAAATGACTGTTTTACGAGCGTGTGTTGCTCAGTTCCTACGCACGCTCGTAAGTTTGCAAATTTTCAATATTTTCAATCCAGATTTTCAACATTGCCATTTTATTACACGACCTTATGAGCAGTACAGCTGTCATTTGTCACATCTTGCCCAAAAAATGTGTTTTCGCACATGTAGCATAATGGTAAATGGTAAAGTCGGTGTGCGAAAGCAATGTTTGGGATAGATTAAGAAAATCACAGTTACACTGTTCATGAGCAGAGGTCATAAAATGGCTATGTTGAAAATTTGGTGACAAAAGTCCATAAACTGACTGTGATACAAGTGAGCATTGCCATGACTTTGTAATATTTTCAATCCAGATTTTCACCAGTGGCATTTTTCCACACTTCCTTATGAACAGTACAGCTGTCATTTTTCACAACATGGCCGAAATGTGTTTTTCACACTTTCAGCGCAGAGATGTGTGGTCACTCTGGGAAATCATTGTTCGGGACAGATAAAGAAAATCACAGTGACACTGTTCATGATCGGAGGTCCCAAAATGCCTGTGTTGACAATCTGCTGTAAAAAAAATTCCCAAACTAACTACATTACGGGTGTGCGTTGCACAGTTTCTATGCACGCTCGTGACTTCACCATTTTTTTAAATATTTTTACTGCAGATTTGCAACATAGCCATTTTTACACCTCCCCATGAAAGAGTACAGCTGTCATTTTTTACATCCTGTTCAGAATGTTTTTGCACCTGTGGTGCTAAATGTCATAGTCGCTGTGCATAAGCAGCTTTTAGTTAAGAAACTGATATTGCCACTGTTCATGAGACTGAGTCACAAAAAAACCATGTTGAAAATTTGGAGTGAAAATACCAACGAATGCCTGAGGTATTAGGGTTTCCAACCATAACGCCCAACCCTGTAGAGAATGACAGGCATCAGGGATGTGACTTGGGATTCTTGCCTGTAATGCTCATACCATTTCACACCCTGCAGCCAGTGAGAGGCATCGAGGCATGCCTTGGACTCTTGCCCTAAAGTTCACCCCATTCTCCTATACCGCACCCATCTCACCGTATTTCCTGATGGAATGGGGTGCACATAAGGGCCAAAGATCCCAGTACACCGTGACACTTGTCAGTGTCTGCAGGGTAGGGTGTGGTGAAATGGCATGGCCTTTATGCCTGACATCCCAAAGGCACACCCCAATGCCTGTCACTCTCTGAAGGGTGGTGGTGGGGTTGGCTTCAGTTCAATACTTAACTGCCATTTCTATTATGCAGCTCTGTAACTTCTACACTACCAATGCCAATGCCAGCAAGCAAACATTAGGCATTGTCAAATGCTTGTTTGTGAAAGCAGTCAGCCTGGGAGGTGTAAAGCATGGCTATTAGCACCATTAGTACTTACTTAACCTAATCTTTCCCATTGCTTCTTAAAGTGGCAGAGCAGCAAAGCTGCCCCCGCCTTTTGTAACAGAGCCAGTTGTTTTCCACTTTCATTTGCTGGTAAACATTTTCATCTCTAAAAGAATTTAGGCACTTTTAAATGCTTTACATTATTTTTTTTTCTCAAGAAAAAAGGTATGGTCTCTTCTTTGGCTTTAAATGAGTACTCTGGACATGAACAGGGAATGGAGCCAGAAAAAGATATAAAGTACACATTACAGGAAACAATTTTGTATGAAGTATTATTATATACCATGGGCTGGATATTCAAACTGCGCCATTCTGTGTCGCAAGCCCTTGCGCTGCTCAAAAAAGTTGCTCTGGGGTGTGGCCGGGGCGATATTCAATGGAGTTACGCTATTGAGCAACTCCTTTGAATATCGCCCCCTGGCCACAGCCACTGTGCATGGTGCAGTGGAACTTGCGCCACAGCAAGTGGTCAGAGAGGAGCATTCAAGATGTGGGGGTGCAGGTTCCATTGCGCCATGCGCAAATTTCCGATATTCAAAACGTGACATGCAAATGGGGCCATAATTCATGCAAGGCGCAGGGGGTGCCATTTGCATCTACTTATGGCCCCATTTGCAAGCCATTAGCATGCAGGTTAGCCGATCCCCGACAACTTGCGCCTGGCACCCAGCCAGGCTGCAGCCATCGGGACCGACGCTTGCAGCCCGATCCGGGCATATGTAACTCTCACTGGCCTGATCGGCGGACATAACATAATGAACTCCCACTGTTCCTGCTGGCATAATGTGAATTTTCCCCCGGCCAGATCGCGTTACAATGGAATTTATCTCTAAAGAGTAATACTATGGCGGGTCCAGTGACTGCGGCTCGGGACTGCAAGGCATAAGAGTCGCTCCTCCTCAGTTCATTCTCTAGACCAGGTGCCACCTGCCTGTCGGAGCCTCACCACCTGGCCTCGCCAGGCGGTAAAGAGCCTCACCTGCCCGCCACCATCACCGCCGACCGACTGCGCAGGGCTGCATCGCCATTGTCTCAGAGCGCACGGGCGTAGTTATTAAGCAGAAACCAGATATGTGAATCAATGAATTCATTCACATATCTGGACTGCCTTTGATGGTATGGGCTGCACGCCCATTGGCTCTTGCTCTGAACCAGTGGGCGAGCAGCCCCACAGAGCAGCTGGGTCGTGGGTGGCGGGCAGCAGGCAGGTGGAGAGCTGCCACCCGCCGCCTGACGGGAGGAGCGGGTGGTGGGGGTTCGTGGTGGTGGGTGGGGCTACCTGACCACCAGGGAAATTGGACTTGGGGATTGACTTCTGATGTCGCGATCGGGCTTCGCGTCCACAGGACCACCAGGGATATTGCTTTTGGGGCTGAACCCATTCTGGCTGTGATCGGGCCAGTGGGGGGGGAGGTTTCACATTATGCCCGCGATCGGGCCAGTGGGGGGGTTCATTCATGTTACACCCGCGATCGGGCCAGTCGAGGGGGTTCATTCATGTTATGCCTGCGATCGGGCCAGTCGGGAGGGCACAGGGAACAAGTGGAGGGCCACCCACAGGTGGCAGCTGCTGTGTTGCGCCCTGCAATGCGGCAGCTCACCTCTGGGTGGCCCTCAACTTAATCTTTTTTTGGGGGGCTCAAAGTTGTGCAGGCGCAGGTAGTGGGGTTGCGCCTGTACATCCTGCACAGCCCGGCTGAATATCGGGCTGTGTAGTTTATGCATGGTTCCTCCCCCTCTGGTTGAGCATGCCTTCATTAGCATTGCGTTGTTGCTCAGCATGACTTGGGGGGGCGGAACTGCCTCCTGCTGAATATCACAGCATGGTGCAATTTCGGACTTGTGCAGGTGCAACCCTATTGCGCATGGCGCAACCCTTTTGAATATCCAGCCCCATGTATACTGTTGCATGCTAGTTACAGTACTGTATTTCCCTTGTGTCCCCAGATCATATCTATAAATTATATTTTTTATCTCTGTGTGTTTATTTGGTAAACCAATGCAAATAAATAAATACATAAGTAAATAACTAGAAAGAACCTAGGAAAGTAACTTTAACAGGTACAGTACAGTATCTTAACATTTTTGTTGAACTGCTGCTGTAAGTGTTGTCATTTATTGATATAACAAATGGCCTTCTAGGAGGAACAATGCATGATGAGTCATGAAAAGGGGTGGGCTGGGGTGGGGCTTAGGATCCGGTTTTGCCCCCATTCAAGGTGGCAACCCTAAATTAGCAAAGGTTGGACTAAGCTGGCACAGCAAGCACAACAGGTTGTGGAGGTCGGTGATATGATATGGGTGAGTTTGCTGGCACACCAGAGAAGCGATGTAGGAGGTGGGTGAGATGATGGCACACTGTGGAAGCAAATGGGGAGGCAGAGGATGTGTTGCAGGGTGAGACTGTTTACACTGTTACAGTGATTGGGGAAGTGGGAGGAATATTAAGCAGGAGTGAGACTTTGCTGGCCCACCATTGAAATGGTCGGGGAGGCGAGTGGGATATATAGCTGAGATGACATTGTGCTGGCAGAGCAGGAGAGGTTGGGTGGGATGTACAGCAGGGATGGAGCTATGCAGCACAGTGCAGAACCAGTTAGGGAGGTGGATTGAATGAATATATGGCTGGGGTGGGACAGTGGGGGTACATCAGAGAAGAGATCAGGGAGGTGAGTGGGATATAGAGCTGAGGTGACATTGTGCTGGCACAGCAGGAGAGGTTGGACGGGACGTACAGCAGTGATGGAGCTATGCAGCACAGTGTTGAACCAGTTAGGGAGGTGGATGGAATGAATATTTGGCTGGGGTGGGACAGTGGGGGTACATCAGAGAAGAGATCAGAGAGGTGAGTGGGATATAGAGCTGAGGTGACATTGTGCTGGCAGAGCAGGAGAGGTTGGGCAGGATGTACATCGGGGATGGAGCTATGCAGCACAGTGCAGAACCAGTTTGGGAGGTGGATGGAATGAATATATGGCTGGGGTGGGACAGTGGGGGTACATCAGAGAAGAGATCAGGGATGTGAGTGGGATATATAGCTGAGGTGACATTGTGCTGGCAGAGCAGGAGAGGTTGGGTGGGATGTACAGCAGGGATGGAGCTATGCAGCACAGTGCAGAACCAGTTTGGGAGGTGGATGGAATGAATATATGGCTGGGGTGGGACAGTGGGGGTACATCAGAGAAGAGATCAGAGAGGTGAGTGGGATATAGAGCTGAGGTGACATTGTGCTGGCAGAGCAGGAGAGGTTGGGCAGGATGTACAGCAGGGATGAAGCTATGAAGCACAGTGTTGAACCAGTTAGGGAGGTGGATGGAATGAATATATGGCTGGGGTGGGACAGTGGGGGTATGTCACAGAAGAGACCAGGGAGGTGAGTGGGATATATAGCTGAGGTGACATTGTGCTGGCAGAGCCAGAGAGGTTGGGTGGGATGTACAGCTGGGATGGAGCTATGCAGCACAGTGCTGAAGCCGTTACGGAGGTGGATTGAATGAATATATGGCTGGGGTGGGACAGTGGTGGTACATCAGAGAAGGCATCAGGGAGGTGAGTGGGATATATAGCTGAGGTGACATTGTGCTGGCACAGCAGGAGAGGTTGGGCGGGATGTACAGCAGGGATGGAGCTATGCAGCAGAGTGTTGAACCGGTTAGGGGGGTGGATGGAATGAATATATGGCATTGGTGGGACAGTGGGGATACGTCAGAGAAGAGTTCAGGGAGGCGAGTGGGATATATAGCTGAGATGACATTGTGCTGGCAGAGCAGGAGAGGTTGGGCGGGATGTAGAGCAGGGATGGAGCTATGTAGCACAGTGCTGAACCAGTTAGGGAGTTGGTTGGAATGAATATATGGCAGGGGTGGGACAGTGGGGGTACATCAGAGAAGAGATCAGGGACGTGAGTGGGATACATAGCTGAGGTGACATTGTGCTGGCAGAGCTGGAGAGGTTGGGCGGGATGTACTGCAGGGATGAAGCTCTGCAACACAGAGTTGAACCAGTTAGGGAGGTGGATGGCATGAATATATGGCCGAGGTGGGACAGTGGGGTTCATTAGAGAATAGATCAGGGAGGTGTGTTGGATATATAGCTGAGGCGACATTGTGCTGGCAGAGCAGGAGAGGTTGGGCGGGATATACAGCAGGGATGGAGCTACGCAGCATAGTGTTGAACCAGTTAGGGAGGTGGATGGAATGAATATATCGCTGGGGTGGGACAGTGGGGGTACATCAGAGAAGAGACCAGGGAGGTGAGTGGGATATATAGCTGAGGTGACATTGTGCTGGCAGAGCCAGAGAGGTTGGGCGGGATGTACAGCTGGGATGGAGCTATGCAGCACAGTGCTGAACCCGTTACGGAGGTGGATTGAATGAATATATGGCTGGGGTGGGACAGTGGTGGTACATCAGAGAAGGCATCAGGGAGGTGAGTGGGATATATAGCTGAGGTGACATTGTGCTGGCACAGCAGGAGAGGTTGGGCGGGATGTACAGCAGGGATGGAGCTACGCAGCACAGTGTTGAACCAGTTAGGGAGGTGGATGGAATGAATATATGGCTGGGGTGGGACAGTGGGGGTACACCAGAGAAGAGATCAGAGAGGTGAGTGGGATATATAGCTGAGGTGACATTGTGCTGGCAGAGCAGGAGAGGTTGGGCTGGATGTACAGCAGGGATGGAGCTACTTAGCACAGTGTTGAACCAGTTAGGGAGGTGGATGGAATGAATATATGGCTGGGGTAGGACAGTGGGGGTACATCAGAGAAGAGAACAGGGAGGTGAGTGGGATATATAGCTGAAGTGACATTGTGCTGGCAGAGCAGGAGAGGTTGGGCGGGATGTACAGCAGGGATGGAGCTATGCAGCACACTGCTGAACCAGTTAGGGAGGTGGATGTAATGAATATATGGCAGTGGGGGTACATCATAGAAGAGATCAGGGAAGGTGAGTGGGATATATAGCAGAGGTGACATTGTGCTGGCAGAGCCAGAGAGGTTGGGCCGGATGTACAGCTGGGGTGGAGCTGTGCTGCACAGTGCTGAACCAGTTAGGGAGGTGGATGGAATGAATATATGGCTGGGGTGGGACAGTGGCGGTACATCAGAGAAGAGATGAGGGAGGTGAGAGGGATATATAGCTGAGGTGACACTGTGCTGGCAGAGCAGGAGAGGTTGGCCGGGATGTACAGCAGTGATGGAGCTATGCAGCACAGTGTTGAACAAGTTAGGGAGGTGAATGGAATGAATATTTGGCAGGGGTGGGACTGTGGGGGTACATCAGAGAAGAGATGAGGGAGGTGAGAGGGATATATAGCTGAGGTGGCATTGTGCTGGCAGAGCAGGAGAGGTTGGGCGGGATGTTTAGCAGGGATGGAGCTACGCAGCACAGTGTTGAACCAGTTAGGGAGGTGGATGGAATGAATATATGGCAGGTGTGGGACAGTGGGGCTACATCAGAGAAGAGATCAGGGAGGTAAGTAGGATATAGAGCTGATGTGACATTGTGCTGGCAGAGCAGGAGAGGTGGGGCGGGATGTACAGCAGTGATGGAGCTATGCAGCACAGGGTTGAACCAGATAGGGAGGTGGATGGAATGAATATATGGCTGGGGTGGGACAGTGGGGGTACATCAGAGAAGAGATCAGAGAGGTGAGTGGGATATATAGCTGAGGTGACATTGTGCTGGCAGAGCAGGAGAGGTGGGGCGGGATGTACAGCAGGGATGGAGCTACGCAGCACAGTGTTGGACCAGTTTGGGAGGTGGATGGAATGAATATATGGCTGGGGTGGGACAGTGGGGTACATCAGAGAAGAGATCAGGCAGGTGAGTGGGATATAGAGCTGAGGTGACATTGTGCTGGCAGAGCAGGAGAGGTTGGGCGGGATGTACAGCAGGGATGGAGCTATGCAGCACAGTGCCGAACCAGTTAGGGAGGTGGATTGAATGAATATATGGTCGGGGTGGGACAGTGGGGGAACATCAGAGAAGAGATCAGGGAGGTGAGTGGGATATATAGCTGAGGTGACATTGTGCTGGCAGAGCAGGAGAGGTTGGGTGGGATGTACAGCAGGGATGGAGCTACGCAGCACAGTGCTGAACCAGTTAGGGAGGTGGATGGAATGAATATATGGCTGGGGTGGGACAGTGGGGGTACATCAGTGAAGAGATCAGGGAGGTGCGGGATATATGGCAGGGGTCAGACTGAGCTGGAACAGCAGGGATGCGATTGGGGAAGAGGGTGGGATATATTGCATGGTCTGAATTGTGTAGACAGACTGGGGAACTGATTATGGAGGTGAGCAAGATATATGGCAGGGTGTAAACTTTACTGGCTTGCCAAAAAAGCAGTCGGGGAGGGGGAGGATGTATGATAGAGATGGGACTATGCAGACACACCAAGGAACTGTTCTAAAAGGAGGGTAGGAGACAGAGCAGGGGTAGGGCAATGCAGGCAGACTGAGGAAGTGATGGGATTGTGGGGGAATATATTGCAAGGTTGGCACTGCGTTGGCACACTGATGAAGTGACTGGAGAGGTGGACGGGAGAAATGGAATGGGTGAGACTGTGTAGGCACATCCAGGCACACCAGAAAAGTGTTTGGGGAGAAAGGCAAGAACCATTGTTGGGGTGGGACTGTGCAGGCACACCAGGGAAGTTATAGGGGCGATGGGTGGAATATGTGGTGGGGGTGATTGTGCGGGCAGATTGGGAAAGCAGTTGTGAGGTTGGCAAGATATATAGCAGGGGTGGAACAGTGCTGGCACACCATGGAAGCAGTCAGGGAGAGGGGTGGGATATATGGCAGGAGTGGCCCAGGACTCTGCAGGCACAGCAGAGGATCAGTTGAGAAAGTGCGGGGGTATATGGCAGGGGTGGGACTAAGCAGGCAATTGATCAGGGAGATGGGCAGACTATATGGAAGGGGTGAGACTGTACGGCAGATTGGAAGTAATTGGAGAGGTGGGTGGAATATACAGTATGTCAGGGATGGGATTGTGTGGGCAGACCTGGGAGGTGAGTTGGATATATGGTAGGGGTGGGACTGTGCTGACCACCAGGGAAGTGATTTTCTGAGTTTGGTGGTGTATATGGCAGGGTGGCACTGTGCTGGCACACTACGTTAGTGATCAGGGAGGTGGGTGGGATTTTGCGGGCACACTGTGGAAGTGGACATGGTGGTGGGGTATTTATGATAGGGTTGTGACTATGTGCAAACCATTAAAGTGATTGGGGAAATGGATGGGATATTCAGTAGGAGTGGGACTTCGCGGGCACACCTTTGAAGCAGTTGGCAAGATAGGCGGGATATATGGCAGGGGTAGGACAGTGTGGGCAGACAGAGGAGGTGGGTATCATGTACGGCAGAGATGGAGCCGTGCAGGCACAATGCTGAAGTGAACAACGAAGTGGATGGGATGGATGTCTGATGGGGTGGGACAGTGTGAGCAAACTGTAGAAGTGATCAGGGAGGCGGGGGATATACAACAGGGTAGGACTGTGTGGGAACAGTAGAGAGAAGTGATTTTGGAAGATGGCAGGATATGTGGCAGGGTGACTTTTTTTGGACAAATCAGGGAAGTGATCAGGGATATGGGAAAAAAAAGTAATGCAGTAAGTTATTGTAATGTCCCAAAGTTGAGGCATCCCAGAAAAAACTAAGATAAATAGATAGACATGGGGTTTGCAGGCGCCCAGGGTGCCTGCTGTAGGTGTGGGCAGCAGGATACAATGAAAAAGGGGCCCCCCTAAGAGTAAAGGTTCCCCTCCTGATAAAGGGAAACACTGTAAATAGTAGAAAAGTGCCTTGTGCACTTAAATCCTGGTCAAAAAGTACATTTCTATGCAAGCAGCAACAACAGTGGCTTGGGATGGAATGCTGTGCTGAGCTGCTCATGCACAGCATTCCAGTCCAAAACACTCTAGGCTTAGAAGTGTTAGATTTTGAAAGAGTTTAACAGTTATTCAGGGTAGTTCCTGCTAGCCTGTGGAGAAGAGAGGACACACAAAGTTAAGGGGAACCAGGATGGCTTACCTGATGGGTTGAAGCCGTTCCCCGAGGACTGTTCTGTGTGCCTGCTCGAGCTCCAGCTAGTGAAGCTGTCCAGTAGCTGCTGGTTTGCCCTGTCATTGTGTGGCGTGGTTGGTGGTGCCATCGGGGCACCACGAAGAAAGACTACGTCCTGTCCAGTCATTTTGGGCTGAAGAGCCCCATCGCTTTGTTGTTTTGACTCCCCCCCCCAAGTGTTTTAAAGTTAAATGTGGTCCCTCATCGGTGGCATAGAAGAGCAGCATTGCAACCGTTTCCCTGTCGCCCATCTGAGGCCCTTAGTCATCCCCCCAGGTGCCTGCAGAGCTCTCTCCCCACTGCCAGCATACCTCCTGAGACCGCACAACAGCCCTCCAGCAGCCCGAGGAGCAGTGAGTCAGCAGCAGCACACGCTACGTGCTGACTGACTGTGAGGGAAGCATTTTCTTTGTTTTAAAAGAGCGCATTAGGTGCAAAGAAAGGCAGCCAAGTGCTGCAGGGGCATCGGGTCTATAGGACCCTAATTTGGTATGCGGGTGGGGCAGGAGTAGTGATGCCTGATAGGAGGGGCCAGGAAAGCAAGGCCAGTTAAGGGCCTCTTAAATATTCATAAAGAGGGTGGGATTCGGGGCGGCGATCTGCCAAAAGAGTGGCAGCAGGCTCAGAGACCCTTTCAGATTTAAAGGGGCCCTGCCACTCCTGGTCCCATAAAGTCTTAAAGGGGCCCTGCCAGAAGTTAAGTGGACACAAGGCCCAAGATAATATAGGGCTACTAGGCCCAGAATAGGGTGGGACAAGTTAGGTCCACAGTAAAAGAGGGCACCAGGTCCATTTTGAAGGGCACCAGGCCCAGTATACAGAGGGCGACAGGCCCATTTCAGAGGGTGCCAGGCCCAGTTAAGAGAGGGCCCCAGACCCATTATAGTGAGGGCGTCAGGCCCGAGTTTAAGGTAGGGCATCAGGCCTGAGGTAATTGTAGGGCATCAGGCCCGAGGTAAAGCAGGGTTCCAGGGTAGCCTAGGCCTAGCGGATTAGGGCAAGCCAGCCTAGTGGTACTAAGGGCAGCCCCAGCCTAGTGGATTAGGGCAAGCCAACCTAGTGGTACTAAGGGTAGCCCCGGCCTGGTGGATTAGGGCAAGCCAGCCTAGTGGTACTAAGGGTAGCCCTGGCCTCGTGAATTAGGGCAAGCCAACCTAGTGGTACTAAAGGTAGCCCCGGCCTGGTGGATTAGGGCAAGCCAGCCTAGTGGTAGTGAGGGCAGCCCCGGCCTATCGGATTAGGGCAAGCCAGCCTAGTGGTAGTGAGGACAACCCCAGCCTAGTGGATTAGGGCAATGCAGCCTAGCGACAGTAAGTGAGGCGTATAGGCCCCATAGTAAATAAGGCATTTAGGCCTTTGGTGTTCCTGGCAATTAACCTAGGGCAAGTGGTACCCTCAGTGTAGGAGTTAGGGCATCCTTAGCAAAACGTTCAGGGTTAGGAAGATCCTACATTTAGAAAAAGGGGTCCATCCAAGGGTGCTTGGTTCACAAATACTGTGAAGCTACTGTAACAACTGTACTGTTTATACAACTGTGATTACTGAAGTATTCGAAAGATTGTGAACTTGCCAAGAAGCACCAAGACTGTATTGTATATGGATTGTGGTTATTTACCCCTGGTTATCTGAACTATTGGCCTAAGTATCCAAACTATTGCCACAAGCATCTGAACTACTGCTCTAAGTATCTGAACTATTGTTCAAAGCACCTGAACAGTTGCCCCACCTGTAACAATTACCCCTAAATTTATAATTTGCCTTTCCTCAGCAAATCATCAGATCATTCCGCAGTCCCTTTGGCATTGCAGGAAGTTGCATCTTTCAGCTATATTGTTACTAGTGTATGGGGACAGTCTCAATCTTCTACCACACTGCAGTCCCATAGAGTGGTCTGTAATACTCCGTACTCAGAATCAGTCTCTACCCAGAGGAGGATGTCTTCTCAGCATTCTTCACTCAAGTGGGATCGTCCATCAGCTCATCTCTTCCATCTATGTCGTCCGCCAAAGTCGAGTCCGTCGCCTGTCGTACAAGTCGTACCCGCCATTTCTTGTTTTCACAGCTCGAATGTACATCCGCCGAAGTGCATCACGACAGCCGTGCCAGTGTCGTTTCGTATGGTTCCTGTTCCAGATGTCCCGAAGTAGGTCGCCCTCCTCAGAAGAGTGTGCTCATCCTGGAGAACCTGGTCTGCGCCCCTGGTCATTCGCCGAAAGTCGAGTCCGTTGAAGCCCAGTTCGGGACACGTCCGCCGTTTCTTTGTGTTGTTCTAGTTTCTGGTGACAAGATTGCAGAATCAACTATCATCTCTACAGATTCTTCTGGTTCCTGGTCCTATCGGAGATCCTTCAGAGTTAGCTGGCCCTTGGAGTGCTGCAGCATCAGTCAGGTCGTGGTAGTCCTCCATTGGATTCGTCACCACGCAGGTCCTGATTTCTCTTCATCCTTGGCGACCCTGGAAGTGGGTTTTGGCTGAGGAACCCTTTGTTTTCAGTTGGGAATCCAACAGCCCATCAGTGGGTTATTTCAGGAACCAGTTGCGCTGGTTCTTTTTTCCGGCAGCCTTGGAGAGAGTGGGCTTTTGCCGAAGAAACACATGGTCTGTTTAACAAACCTCTCACTACCCAGTGGCCTGGACAAGGTCCCTGCTGGGAATTGTGTTAGCATCTATTGTTCCATTTGCTTCCCCTTTGTAGCTACCATCGCAGACCGACTGTGTACACGAAGACGCCAGACCTCTGGACTCATGTAACATCTGGACTTTAGTAGAAGTGTATAGTGATAGCTTAACCAAATACTGTTCTGAGTAGTGTATGTCATCTGATCCTCGCCTAAGCTTATTGATAGGAACAAGAATTGTAGAATAATTATAGAATAAGAGTGGCAGTAGGCCTCAGCATCTTGTCTATTTTTGTTGAAATAATTTTAGCAGTCATAGATAAAGTATCTGTCTTGTTTACCGCCCTGTTGTTTTGGCGACTTATATTTCCTGGTACCAAATAAACGCCCTGCGGGCACTGAATCTCTAGGGCGACTCCTGCCTTTCCTTGTCTGGGTAACAGTTATCTTATCCACAATAATTCGGACCTTGGCGTCTCACTCATCTCTTTTCACCACCTTTAGAGTAGAATGCCACAGAGCACCGGTTTAGACCATCACATTATGTTCATTTAATTAGGCACCCAATCCCAGAGGCTCTGAGCACTGTACAGTAAAAACATATTTATACAGGGTTACTAAAACATTTCAATGTAAATATTCTGCAACAATATAAACTATATATACACTAAAAAGCATTTGCAGGATAGGTTAGATTAAACGCCTGAGTATTTAGGCCACTCTTAAATGCCTCTACCATAGGGGCTTTCCTCAAAGATTGTGGCAGCGAGTTCCAGAGGACTGGGCTGGCCACCCCAAATGATTGATCACCCGAGGTTTTCAGCCCAGTCCTCGGAAGCAACAGGAGGCCCTGGGTGGAGGAATGAAGGGAGCGAGCCTGGGCAACTAGAGTAAGGCGGTCTGACAGACAACCAGGACACAATCCATATAGGACCTAGGTGAGCAAGCCCACCTTGAAGAGAACCCACCACTTGACCAGCAGCCAGTGCAGACCCTACAGGATCAAGTTCACATGACAGGACCTAGGTAGTCATGTCAGCAGCCTGGCCATTGTATTCTGCTTTAGCTGCAGCCAGCAGAGGTTCCCTCCACCGACCCCAAGATACAAAACATTGCAGTAGTTGAGTCTAGGTGTTAAAAAGCATGTACCAGTGACGATAGGTCTTCGGGCAGAATTAGGGGTCAGTCTGGGTGATGGTCCTCAGATGGCAAAAAACACTTTTATCGACATTCAACACCTGAGTTTTAAATGTCAGCTTGTTGAAGATCACGCCTGGATTTCTCACCCTAGAGGACGCCATCAATGGCATTGACCCCAGGACCAAATGTGTTGTCATCCCAGAGGTGTCCCCATCACACCAGCAACCTGGCTCAAATCACCAATACCACTGTCTTGTCCAGGTTCAGTCTCAACCAGTCAGAGTTCATGTAATCCTGGATCTCGGCAAGGCATTTATTCAGCACTTCAGTGGCAAAAGACATGCACAGCTGGGTATCATCTGCATAACAGTGAAAACCCAGGCTGTATTGTTTGATGATCCTCCCCAGAGGTAGCTTGTATATCGAGAACAATATCGGTAAAGGATCGAACCCTGAGGAATGCCACAGGTCAGAGGTATTGGGGAGGAGGAGAAATTCCCCATCACTATTGTCTGCCTCCTACCTGAGAGAAGGGACTCAAACCAGTTGATGACAGTACCGGTGAGTCCACAAAGTTCTCTTACGGTGATCCAGCAACACAGTGTTATCCACAGTATCAAATGCTGATGACAAATCGAGAAGAATGAGAATTGATCATTTCCCCTCAATCTCTTAACACAAGGAAATCATTATGCACCCAGACTAGTGCCATCTCTGTGCTGTGTCTTGTCCTAAACCCAGACTGGAATGGCTCATAGATGTCACAGGTCTCCATACGTTCCTTGAGTTGCAGAGCCACTATCTTCTCAACATTTTTTATTAAGAATGGGAGGCTGGAGATTGTTTTATAATTCACCAGGATGTCTGAGTTGAGAGATTGTTTTTTCTGAAGGGGCTTCACCAGCACCTCCTTCAAGGCATTGTGGGGGAACCCCTCACCAACACCTCCTTTGAGGCATTGGTGGGAGAATCCCCTCTGAAAGTGAACACCCTACTATCCTGGTGAACACTGGACTGATAACCTCAATGCAGCCCACTAGGAGACGCATTGGGGCCAAGGTCCAGTTCACAACAAATGGGCCACAGCTTTGAAGTCACCTTGAAGGCCTCAGCCACTTCCACTGGCTGAAACTCTTCCCAGACAATAGGAGTCCCCTTGCTCCACCCAGACCCCACCCTTCGGATCTGGTCCAGCCCCACTGACGAGATCCCAACCCAAATAGAGGATACCCAGTCAGAGAAAAACAGAGCAAACTCTTTGCAAAATGCTACTGAAAATCTCTTTTCAGCTGTAGACAGACAGGAAGAAGAAGCCTGTACACAGTCCAAATGAGCTGAACTGGTCTGTTTTTCCATGCAGCAATCTCCCTGGACAGGAACTCTGCCTTTTTATGGTTGATTACCCTTTGGTAATCAGCATAGTGATTCCTCAAAGTTAGTCTGTCCTCCTCTAGCTGAGTCCTACACCAGCAACGCTTCAACCTTTGACCCATGGTTTTCATCACCTTGAGAGTCCCATCATATCATAGGGGTCTCAGGCAAGTGGACCTGAGTCGTATATAGACTGGTGCAATGGCATTAAGTGCCTCAGAAGCAGCCCTATTATAGGCTTCTACTGACTCACCCACAATAACAGCACTAACACTGGAAAAATCAACCACCTCCATCAGTCCCTCTGGGGAAAATCCCCTTAATGGGCGATAGCTGATCATCTCAACAGGGGAAGGACCATCAGTGGAAGCCCCAAATGAGAACTTCATCATACAATGATTGGAACAAACAACATTATCAGTCTTGAGGTCAGTGAGACCCAGTGAGAATATCAAGTCCAAGGTGTGGTTGTGATAGCGGGTCGCAGAGGCAACTGTCTATGCAAAGTTCAGCGATGTCATCAGCTGGAGGACATCAAATCCAAGGTGCGAGGATTCATTATTGACTTAGGCATTGAAGTCACCCAGAATAAGCCATTTGGGCAACTCCAACATACTGTCAGTGATGAAGTCTGCCACCTCCTGCAGAAATTCTCCACCTGATCCTGGAGGACACAAAACCAGAAGAATTCTGCAACCTGCACCTGGACCCCCATACACTGCCACACATTCAAACAACAAGGTAGAACCCACCAGCTCTACGCAGAAATTCAAGTTGGATCTAAAACAGATGGCTAGTCCCCTGCCCCTGTAAACCCCTCTTGGGCAGTGCACCACAGAGTGCCTGGCTGGGACAGATGCCTTCTACACTTGCCCTGCATTATCTCTCAGCCAGGTCTCCGAGGTGCATGCCAGGGTGACCAAGGAAATCAAGTCTGCCATGATTGCGATCTTGTTCCTCGTGGATCTGGCATTGCATAACACCCCCCAGAGGGGATCAGTGAAGGCTGTAGGCCCTTTAGCTGCCTGCCCACGTGGTCCAATGAGAACCTTGGGAATGGAGACCAAACACATCGGGCCACTTCAGGTCCTGCTTACTCCCAGGCACCTCCTACTCGAACTGCCCTGATCCTTTCACCAAGAAAGCCCTGGCACCCTGCCAAACCCACCACCACAACACCTTATAGCAAATAATTGGATATATGACAGGTGTTGGACTTATTGGCACACCAGGGAAGGGATCAGGGAGCTTGATGGGATGTATGGCAGGGTTGGAACATTGTAGGAACAGCGGGGAGGTGGGTAGGATACAGAGAAGGGGAGTGATAGTGTGGCGAAGCAACTGGGTAAGTGGGCTGGATATATTGCAAGAGTTGGACTGTGCAGGCACACCCTGAGGGTGAGGGGTATGCAGGATGCAGGTGGGCTGTATGGCAGGAGTGGGATTGTGGGCGCAGACTGAAGAAGTGATTGGAGAGGTGGGCTGGATATATTGCAAGGGTAGGACTGTGCAGGCACACCCTGAGAGTAATGGGGATGCAGGTGTGCTATATGGCAGGAGTTGGATTGTGTACGCAGACTGAAGAAGTGATTGGGGGGGCAGGATATAGGGCAGGGGCTGGACTGTGCAAGCATACCCTGAGAGTGATCGAGGAGGAGGTTGGAGTGTATGATAGATTGGGGCTATGTGTGGGTACACCGGGGGAAGCAGTCCAGAGGTGGGTTGCATGTTTATCAGGGGTGGGACTGTTGGGCAGACTGAGGAAGCAATAAGGGAGGTTGGCAGCATATATGGCAATGATGGGTCTCTGAGGGCAAACTGTGGAAGCAATCAGAGAGTGGGGGAGATAGGACAGGGGCGAGAATGCTAGCACATCTTGTTAGTGATAGGTGACGTGTGGGATGGGTTGCAAAGGTGAGACTGTACAGTACAGAAGCAATCCAGAGGTAGGAGGCATATTGGACAGGGGTGGGACTATGCAGGCAGACCAGAGAAGTGACTGTGGAGGGGGTAGGTATATATGACAGGGGTGGGACTGTGCAGGCAGCCATGGAAGTGACCAGGGCAGTGGATGGTATATATGGCAGAGGTGGAACTGTGGTGACACACCACTGAAGCAGTCAGAAGGTGAGCAGGATATGTAATGGGTGATACCGTACTGGCACATTAAGGAAGTGATCAGGGAGGTGGGGTGGATATATGCAGGGGTGGGACTGTACTAGTGCAGCAAGGATGAGATCAAGGAAGTGGGCAGGACATATGTCAGGGGTGGGATTATGCAGGGACACCAAGGAAGCGATCAGGGAGGTGGGTAGGATACATGTCAGGTGAGACAGTGCAGGCAGACTGCTGAAGCAGTTCATGAGGTGGGCAAGATATATGGCAAAGGTGGACTGTGCTAGCACACCAGGGAAACAATCGGAGATGTGAGTAGAAGTATGATAATGGTGGGACTGTGCGTGCACACCAGGGAAATGATCGGAGATGTGAGTAGGACATATGGTAATGGTGGGACTGTGCGTGCACACCAGGGAAACGATCGGAGATGTGAGTAGAAGTGTGATAATGGTGGGACTGTGCGTGCACACCAGGGAAATGATCGGAGATGTGAGTAGGACATATGATAATGGTGGGACTGTGCGTGCACACCAGGAAAACGATCGGAGATGTGAGTAGGACATGATAATGGTGGGACTGTGCGTGCACACCACAGAAGTGATTGGTGATGCATTGCAGAGGTACAGATATGCAGGCACATTGGAGAAGAGATTGGGGGAGGTGGGGGAAGTATATGACAGGGTTGGTACTGTGTGATCACAGCAAGGTAGTGATCGAGGAGATGTTCGAGATATATGGCTGAGATGGGATTATGCAGGCACATTGTGGAGTTTGGCAGGATTATGGCAGGTCTAGGACTGTGTGGACACATGGGGGTAAATGATAGGGGAGGTAGGTGGGAAATATGGCAGGAGTAAGACTGTGCTGGTACACCAGGGAAATTATCAGGGAGATAGGTGGGATACATGGCTGATGTGGGATTGTGCATACAGACTGAGGAAGAGATCAGGGAGGTTGGTGGGTTATATGGCAGGGAGTGGAGCCATGATGTCACATCAGAGAAGAGACTGAGGAGGTGGGAATGATATATGGCAGGGGGTGCTGCTGTGTGGGCACAGCAGAGAAGTGATCATTGCGATGGGTGGCATGGGTTTATGGTAGGGATAGGACTGTGTGGACACATCAAATAAGAGACAGAGGAGGTGGGAGGATGTACGGCAGAGGTTGGACGTGTGGGCATAGCGTAGAAGCAACTGGGAAGAGGGGCAGGATATATAGCTGGGTTGGGACCATGCGGGTACAATGGGGAAGTGATATGAAATGTCAGTGGGATATATATCAGGTGTGGAATTGTGTGGGCAGACTGGCAAAGCAATCAGGGAGGGTGGGTAGGATATATGACTGGGGTGGGACTGTGCTGGCACACCGTGTAAGTGATTGGGATGTGGGGAAGTATATGTCGGGGTGGGACTGTGGGGGAATATTTCTTGGGGTGGAACTGTATGAGTGCACCATTGAAGTGATTGAGGAGGTGGGTATGACATATGGAAGGAGTGAGACTCTGCAGGCACACCAGGTCAGGGATCAGGGATGTGGGTGGGATATATGGCAGGGGTAGGACTGCAGGCACACCTGGAAAGCAATTGGAGAGGTGGGTGGGATAGATGAGGACTGTACTGGAACATTAGGGAAGTGATCAGGGAGGTGGGTGGGCTATGGCAGTGGTGAAGCAATGAGGGCACATTGGTAAAAGAGATTGGGGAAGCGTGGGGGGATGTATGGTGGGGTGGCAATGTGTGGGCACAGAGGAGAAGTGTTCATGGAGGCGGTGGGGATGTATGGTAGGGGTCATACTGTGAGACCAGTTCAGGGAAGTGATTTGGGAGGTGGATGGAATGTATAGCGGGGGCAGGACTGTGTGGGCACTCCAGGGAATTCATCAGGAAAGTGAGTGGAATGTATGGCATTGGGTGGGTTATTTGGAAAATAGGAGCACTGCTGCCCCCTCCCACCCTCCTTCCCTGCTGTTTATTATTAGGTATAAAGCAGCATGTCAGAATGATAATTGGGGATATACCACTGTTCTATCCTCTCAGGATGGTTTAAATTAAGCAAGTGCTCATTAGTATTGACTCCAGGGACCCTGAGCATACGCTGCTGAAAAACGAACACTCACATTTTGCAGGAACACCTTGGAGGTATCCTCAGCCCGCTTTTTGCCTCTTTTCCCCACAGTGTCCTAAGGGATCTTTAGCAACAGGCCACATTGCTCACTCTGCCCAGCTTTGCTTTATCCTGTCTCTCACTGGCAGCAATGCCCACTTCACATGCAGAGGGCGCCATTGCAATCCAGCACCAGCAAGGTGAAAAGCGGGGAGTTTGAATGGAGGCAACAGGCTGAACCGATTGCTCTGTCTGGCTTTACTCTCTGTTTTACTGGCAGCAGTGGCCACCTTACGTGCCCTGCGGTCTCTTACAGTTTAGGACCAGTAACTGGAACGGAGTCTGGAGGTGCTGCATGGGAATAGAGGTGGGGGGAGCATGGGGAATGGAGTTGGGAGGGCATGGAGAATGGAACTGGGCATGGAAGGTTGGTAGTTGAGCTGCAGAGGGAGGAAAAAAGTGCCAGAGAGGGTGAGGAGGGTCAGAGAAAGAAAGAAAGAGAGGGAGCGCTGTGATGTTATGTGGTGGCAGTTTGGAGGCTGTAAAGCATAGTGGTTAAAGGCACTGAGCTGCAAACCTGGAGACCTGGGTTTGAATCCCATCACCCCCCACTTTATTTTATTTATATCTTTGATAACCAGGTAGGTGCACTGATTCAGAGACCATTTTCAGTTATGACTCTGGCCACAGAAAGGCAGCAACCAAAAATACAAGTATAACGGAGAGGTTCAAACACAAATACATAAGATATAAATGTACAAGGTAATAATGACATAGCAGACATTATGTCGTAACATGGTACAAGCAGAAAAAATTGGGAGAGATACAGGATAAAGTTCACTGTTGCATAAAATAACAAGGATTGATTCACAATATGGGCAGAGAGCAATTTTTGATAACTAAATTGAAACAACAATCAGCACTGGTTCTAGAAAAAAGAGGAAAGCAAAAAGGGGTAGTGGGGGGGACAAGGGAGGGGCAGGAGGAAAAGGGTACTCATAGTGGGGAAGGAGCACGGGGGGAGTGCTGTCAGGATGCAGGTATAGACTAAGTGCTCGCTCTGGTCAGAGGAGAGATCCAAAAATAGTATCCTTGCAGTTAGGAACAGTGGCAGACCACCGACAAGAAAAGCCATGTTTTCATGGCATGCTTGAAAGCTAGATGTGTGGGTGATGAGCGAAGACAAGGGAGTTGTTCCAGAGCAAGGGCGGAAAGAGAAAGATTGTTTGCCCATGGCGGTGAAGACACGCAGGTACTTCATTGGTGGTGGAAGATGCCCAAGGTTTCTGGTGAGTGCTGTGTTTGTCAATAGGAGAGAACTTGCATAGTGTGTGACTCTGGAGCCAGTCACTTAACTTCATTGCTCCCAGGTCTCACCTGGAAGCAGCCCTGGCTTAGTGTGCCTTTCCTGGTTAAACAATTCCTCTTCACTTATGTATTGTTAGTGCTGTGCTGTGATTCCACTTCTCAGGCAGAAGGCAGTATCTGTTGATCTGGTGCGACTTCAAGATCCCAGTTTGCCCTCCTCTGTTCGTAATACGCCGCATAACTGTCACTATGCAGCCATGAGATTGGCCAGCTGCCTTTGCCTGTAGTTGACACAGCACTTGGGTGCTGTAACACTTTCTCCTACTAGCCATAAACTCAACATAGAAACATAGACTTTGATGGCAGATATGGACCGCTTGGCCACCCAGTCTGCCCATTTCCTACTCTACTGGATACAGCTGCAGATCCTAGTTAACCAGCAGCCTACTTTCCCCCAGCAGAATTGCCTTTTGTCTGTCCCATGCATTCTATAATTTCCACTGTTTTTGACCTTATGACCACTCTGGAAGGCCATTCCATGCATCCACCACCCCTCCATGATAAAATACTTGCTCATGTTGCCTTGAGCTGTTCCCCTCTATCTTCAAATTGTGCCCCTTGTTCTTGCATCTCTTTTCTGCAAGTTTTCTACCCTCTTGGACTTTGAGTCCTTGAGGTACTTGGAAAGTTTCAATCATGTCCTCCCTCTTCTTCCTTTCCTGGCAGGTATACATATCGAACTCCTTTAGTCTTTTCATATGGCTTCTAGTGCAGATGTGCACATTTTAGGTGTCCTCCTCTGGACTGCCTCCATCCTGAGGTGGGATGTGCCCATGGTGACATCTGCGGCAGTGGTGCCCAGGTAGCCTGGAGGTACTTGTGGAAGCATGTCATGGGCCAGGGACTAACCTGTGGCACACACCCATGGCAGTACACCAGAGGTGCACACAGTGCATCTGTGCCAGGCCCACACAACAGGGCGCTACAGACATGTCATAAATACCTGTCATGCCATGTGATACCACCACAGTGGCACTGCGATGGGTCAGTGTGGTGTTCCTGTGGTGAACAGAACACAGCAGTGGGCAGGGCTGGCACAACTGTGGCCTGTGGGTGACATGGGCATGCCTTACAGATACCCAACCCCTCTGGTGCTGAACGTGTAGCCACCATGGGCAAATACAAGGATAGTGTTGGACTGGCCCAGCAGTGTACTTGGAATGGTCCAGGTTGGACTCACACACTCTGGTACCCAGTCCCTCTCTGAACACTGATAGTCCTTGCATTCCTCACCATGTTCCTGTCCTAAGGGGGTATGTAGGGCACGCAGGTGACTGTAAGCTGCAAACATAGCTTGGGTATCTGAGCTCTGTGGTATACTGCTCACAGTGTGTCACCCTGTGGCCTCTCCTGTTTCTTTCCAGGTGGTCGTCGCTTTACCCCTGTCTGACCCCTATACATGGCCATGGGTAATAGCCCTGTACTGAGGCTAATCCAGTCCACCCCCGACATTATTCCATCACACTTGCCTGCTAGGCTGCGGTACCTCCTGTTCATCTTTTGTGGAGTGGTGAGGCAGCCCTGGAAAGATGGACTGTGCATGCCTTGGGCATGCAGATGGCCATACTGTATTCCCAGTAATGAGCTGTGCGGTGGGATTGGGCTCAGAAATGCCAATGAGGCCATTTGCATATCCTGGGCAGAATATTGCATAGTTGCGCCTATGCCCATCTCATCTGTTCCAGCGCATTTCAATATGTCCCTGCCTGTGGTATGCAGTCTTCTGCCTGTGATGCACTGCATAGAAACATAGACATAGACTTAAAGGGAGATAAGGACTGTTTAGCACCAGTCTGACCATTTCCCCTACCTATTGAATAAAAGCTGAGGATTCTAGTTTACCAACAGCCTACTTTCTCCTAACCTCCCACTATAATTGTACTTTACAGCTCGTCCCATGCATTCTTGAATTTCACTGTTTTGACCCCACAACCTCTGCAGGAAGGTGGTTCCACGCCACCACTGTCTGAAAAATATTTCCTCACGTTGCCCCAAGCTCATCCCCCTGTCTTTGAATGGTGCCCCTGTTCATGCACATCTGTCTTTCTGAAAGGTGCTACCTTCTTGGACTTTATTGGTTCCTTTGAGGTACTTGAAGAAAGTTTCTTTCCTTGTCCCCCATCCCTCCTTTCCTCAAGGGTATACATATAGCAAGCTGTCAGTCTCTGTTCATATGGCTTCTGATGCAGACCCTGCACCATTTTAGTTGCCCTCCTCTGGACTACCTCCATTTTGTCTATGTCGTTGCAGAGATGGGGTCTCCAGAACTGCACACAGTACTCCAGATGGGGGTCTCCCCAACTGTCTGTATAGAGGGATAACCACTTCCCATTTTCTACTTGTGATGCCTCTCCCAGTGCATTCCAGTATCCCCTCAGCTCTCCTTATTGCCTTCTCATTTTGCTTGCCTACCTTCAGGTCCTTTTTCATTTTTGTTGTTGTTGGTACCTCTGCCACACATCTTCAGTTGCCTGATCTTGCATGTTTGGGATATTCAGTTGGAAATGCATAATCACATGCTATGGCATATCTTCTGAATATACCATGATTTTATGCTGGTGCATCTCAGTCGTGAACCTGGGTTTGAATCCCATCACCCCCACTTTATTTTATTTATATCTTTGATAACCAGGTAGTGCACTGATTCAGAGACCATTTTCAGTTATGACTCTGGCCACAGAAAGCAGCAATAACCAAGAAATACAAGTATAACGGAGGGTTCAAACACAAATACATAAGATATAAATGTACAAGGTAATAATGACACAGCAGACATTATGTACGTAACATGGTACAAGCAGAAAAAATTGGGAGAGATACAGGATAAAGTTCACTGTTGCATAAAATAACAAGGTTGATTCACAATATGGAGCAGAGAGCAATTTTGATAACTAAATTGAAACAACAATCAGCACTGGTTCTAGAAAAAGAGAAAGCAAAGGGGTAGTGGGGGGACAAGGGAGGGCAGGAGGAAAGGGCACTATAGTGGGAAGGAGCACGGGGAGTGCTGTCAGGATGCAGGTATAGACTAAGTGCTCGCTCTGGTCAGAGGAGAGATCCAAAATAGTATCCTTGCAGTTAGAACAGTGGCAGACCATCGACAAGAAAAGCCATGTTTTCATGGCATGCTTGAAAGCTAGATGTGTGGGTGATGAGCGAAGACAAGGGAGTTTGTTCCAGAGCAAGGGGTGAAGAGAAAGATTGTTTGCCCATGGCGGTGAAGACACGAGGTACTTCATTGGTGGAATGGAAGATGCCGAAGGTTTTGTGAGTGCTGTGTTTGTCAATAGGAGAGAACTTGCATAGTGTGTGACTCTGGAGCCAGTCACTTAACTTCATTGTGCTCCCAGGTCTCACCTGGAAGCGAGCCCTGGCTTAGGTGTGCCTTTCCTGGTTAAACAATTTCTCTTTCACTTATGTATTGTTAGTGCTGTGCTGTGATTCCACTTCTACAGGCAGAAGGCAGTATCTGTTGGATCTGGTGACGTACTTCAAGATCCTGCTCTTGCTCCTCCTCTGTTTACATACCCGGCATAACTGTCACTATGCAGCCATGAGACTGGCAGCTGCTTCGTCTGCAGTTGACACAGCACTTGGGTGCTGTAACACTCTTCTCCCTACTAGCCATAAACTCAATATAGAAACATAGACTTTGATGGCAGATAAGGACCGCTGGCCCACCCAGTCTGCCCATTTCCTACCTACTGGATAAGCTGCAGATCCTAGTTAACCAGCAGCCTACTTCTTACCCCAGCAGAATTGCCTTTTGTCTGTCCCATGCATTCTATAATTCCCCACTGTTTTTGACCTATGACCACCAGGAAGGCATTCCATGCATCCACCACCCCTCCATGATAAAATACTTGCTCATGTTGCCCTTGAGCTGTTCCCTCTCTATCTTCAAATTGTGCCCCTTGTTCTTGCACATCTCTTTTTCTGCAAGTTTCTACCCTCTTGGACTTTGAGTCCCTTGAGGTTCTTGAAAGTTTCAATCATGTCCTCCCTCTTCTTCCTTTCCTGGCAGGTATACATATCGAACTCCTTTAGTCTTTTCATATGGCTTCTAGTGCAGATGTGCACATTTTAGGTGTCCTCCTCTGGACTGCCTCCATCCTGAGGTGGGATGTGCCCATGGTGACATCTGCGGCAGTGGTGCCCAGGTAGCCTGGAGGTACTTGTGGAAGCATGTCCTGGGCAGGGACTAACCTGTGGCACACACCCATGGCAGTATTACACCAGAAGTGCACACAGTGCATCTGTGCCAGGCCCTGACAAGCAGGCGCTACAGACATGTCATAAATACCTGTCATGCCATGTGATACCACCACAGTGGCACTCGCGATGGGTCAGTGTGGTGTTCCTGTGGTGAACAGAACACAGCAGTGGGCAGGGCTGGCACAACTGTAGCCTGTGAGTGACATGGGCATGCCTGGATACCCAACCCCTCTGGTGCTGAACATTAGCAGCCACCATGGGCAAATACAAGGATAGTGTTGGACTGGCCCAGCAGTGTACTTGGAATGGTCCAGGTTGGACTCACACACTCTGGTACCAGTCCCTCTCTGAACACTGATAGTCCTTGCATTCCTCACCATGTTCCTGTCCTAAGGGGTATGTAGGGCACTGCAGGTGACTATAAGCTGCAAACATAGCTTGGGTATCACAGCCCTGTGGTATACTGCTCACAGTGTGTCACCCTGTGGCCTCTCCTGTTTCTTTCCAGGTGGCCCTTTACCCCAGATCTGACCTATACATGGCCATGGGTAATAGCCCTGTACTGAGGCCAATCCAGTCCACCCCCGAACACATTCCATCACACTTGCCTGCTAGGCTGCAGTACCTCCTGTTCATCTTTGTGGGTGGTGAGGCAGCCCTGGAAAGATGAATTGTGCATGCCTTGGGCATGCAGATGGCCATACTGTATTCCAGTAATGAGCTGTGCGTGTGAGTTGGGCTCAGAATGTACAATGAGGCCATTTGCATATCCTGGCAGAATATTGCATAGTTGCGCCATGCCCATCTCATCTGTTCCAGCGCATTTCAATATGTCCCTGCCTGTGGTATGCAGTTCGCCTGCCTGTGATGCACTGCATAGAAACATAGACATAGACTTAAATGGGAGATAAGGACTGCTTGGCCCAACCAGTCTGACCATTTCCCTATTGAATAAGCTGAGGATTCTAGTTTACCAACAGCCTACTTTCTCCTAACCCCACTATAATTGCATTACAGCTGTCCCATGCATTCTTGATTCCCCACTGTTTTTGACCCCACAACCTCTGCAGGAAGGTGGTTCCCACGCGTCCACCACTGTCTGAAAAATATTCCTCACGTTGCCCCTAAGCCATCCCCTATATCTTGAATGGTGCCCCTTGTTCATGCACATCTGTCTTTCTGAAAGGTGCTACCTTCTTGGACTTTATTGATTCCTTTGAGGTACTTGAAAGTTTCTTTCCTTGTCCCCCATCCCTCCTTTCCTCAAAGGGGTATACATAGCAAGCTGTCAGTCTCTGTTCATATGGCTTCACAGTGCAGACCCTGCACCATTTTAGTTGCCCTCCTCTGGACTACCTCCATTTTGTCTATCGTTGCACAGAGATGGGGTCTCCAGAACTGCACACAGTACTCAGATGGGGTCTCCCCAACTGTCTGTATAGAGGATAACCACTTCCCATTTTCTACTTGTGATGCCTCTCCCAGTGCATTCCAGTATCCCTCAGCTCTCTTATTGCCTTCTCATTTTGCTTGCCTACCTTCAGGTCCTTTTCATTTTTGTTGTTGTTGGTACCTCTGCCCACATCTTCAGTTGCCTGATCTTGCATGTTTGGGATATTCAGTTGGAAATGCAATCACATGCTATGGCATATCTTCTGAATATACCATGATTTTGTGCAGGTGCATCTCAGTGCGTGTGGCACAGGCACTTGCCTTGCGATGCAGTGTGGGATGTTTGAATATGGGCCCCTTAGTGAGTATACAGTCTACTGACCCCTGACTGACGCAGGGAGAGGCATCACAGAGCCAGGCACTCCCATCTCTCATTACTGGGGAGGAGTTGATGTTAGGAGCTCAAAATTCTTTGTGGGAGGAGTACAGAGAAGCATGGGGTGGGAGCACATTTAGATTAGCTATTCAGTGGCTCCCAAATAGGGGAGTGTTATAATAGGCCAAGGGTTGTCCTGCTTCATTAGACAGTGGGGTTAAGGGGCAAACTCCCTGTTCTTACCCATCATGTGTAGGGTCCACCCAGTCAACCATGAAGTGTAACACTCCACTCTGTTGTTGAGATAATGAGTTTTGGAAGGCTATGCCTGTAGTTCAGTGGGCAGCACAACTAACCTTGCCCTGCTCGGCCATATAAGGGCCGCACTCCTCACTTCTTCCTTAATCATTTCATTTGTCACGGACAGAGGCACTGCCCCTCCTTCCCTCCCTTTTCTCCTGCCTCTTGTGCTGCATCTTGACTTTCTGTGGCACTTGGCTGCTGGTTCCATTTCCTTGTGTTTTGCTCCTCTGTCCGCATTCATTCTGTTGCTGTTTGTGCCTCCTTACCTGTGCTGCTTGCCCTCGCTGTTGCACTCCTCACGCCTCCCTGCTGCTTCCCATTTCTGCCACTTTTTGTCCCCTTCTGCTTCTCCTTTTCTAGTCTCAGCTAACACTCCCACAGCCGCCTTGTCCTTTCCCATCTCTGTACCTTGGCAGTGCTCTGTTGCTCTCTTCCCGGGTGGACCTTCCCAACTCATTCCTGTGTCTCTCCTCCATCCTTGTTTCTTGCTGTCTTGGCTGTTGGTGTCCATAGCGTGGCTTGGGTGTACACTTCTGGTCTGTCCTTCCTGCTCATGGATGTTGCTGTCGATGCTCTGCTGTGTGCCTGTGCTGAGCTTTGCTGTGCTCTCATTTTCTGCGCTGTTTCAGTCCTGTGCCCTTTGGGGTTCCCTCTACCATGGGTATTCATTATGAATATTATTACCTGCTCTGTATTGTACAGTACTCCACCACTCAGCTTGTCTGTCTGTATTTATAGGGTTACCTAGTTACTCCATATCTCACAACCTAGCTGGCATGTCAGCCCTGGTACAGTTGTCAGCCCAGCCCCAATTGCTGGTTATTAATTCAATTTATTTTACTGGTTTAATTAGCTGCTTGGTGTCCTGGTGCCACGCTTGTGGCTTCTTTGTTTTACTAATGGTGGGGACTGCAATGTGCAGCAGGCATCATGGCTCCAAGCAGCAGAACAGCTTTATGATTATCATATATTCAATCAGTCACTGGTTCACACAGCCTTCTCCAGCTACTCATATAGCCTTCATGGCACAGCCTTCTCACACTACTCCATATAGCCTTCATGGCACAGTCTTCTCCGCTTCTCCATATAGCCTTCATGGCACAGCCTTCTCTGCTACTCCATATAGCCTTCATGGCACAGTCTTCTCACGCTACTCCATATAGCCTTCATGGCACAGCCTTCTCTGCTACTCCCCCATAGCCTTCATGGCACAGCCTTCTCTACTACTCCATATAGCCTTCATGGCACAGCCTTCTCGTGCTACTCCATATAGCCTTCATGGCACAGCCTTCTCGTGCTACTCCATATGAGCCTTCATGGCACAGCCTTCTCGTGCTACTCCATATAGCCTTCATGGCACAGCCTTCTCGTGCTACTCCATATAGCCTTCATGGCACAGCCTTCTCGCGTACTCCATATAGCCTTCATGGCATAGCCTTCTCCGCTACTCCATATAGCCTTCATGGCACAGCCTTCTCATGCTACTTCATATAGCCTTCATGGCTCAGCCTTCTCACTACTCCATGTAGCCTTCATGGCACAGTCTTCTCCATGCTACTCCATATAGCCTTCATGGCACAGCCTTCTCGTGCTACTCATATAGCCTTCATGGCTTAGCATTCTCACACTACTCCATGTAGCCTTCATGGCACAGTCTTCTCACGCTACTCCATATAGCCTTCATGGCGCACCTTCTCGTGCTACTCCATATAGCCTTCATGGCACAGCCTTCGTGCTACTCCATATAGCCTTCATGGCGCAGCCTTCTCGTGCTACTCCATATAGCCTTCATGGCACAGCCTTCTACTACTCCATATAGCCTTCATGGCACAGCCTTCTCGTCTACTCCATATAGCCTTCATGGCGAGCTTCTCACGCTACTCCATATAGCCTTCATGGCACAGCCTTCTCATGCTACTCCATATAGCCTTCATGGTGCAGCCTTCTCCACGCTACTCCATATAGCCTTCATGGCACAGCCTTCGTGCTACTCCATATAGCCTTCATGGCACAGCCATCTCACGCTACTCCATATAGCCTTCATGGCACAGCCTTCTCGGCTACTTCATATAGCCTTCAGGGCACGGCCTTCTTGTGCTACTCCATATAGTCTTCATGGCACAGCCTTCTCATGCTACTCCATATAGCCTTCATGGCACAGCCTTCTCGTGCTACTCCATAGCCTTCATGGCACGGCCTTCTCACGCTACTCCATATAGCCTTCATGGCACAGCCTTCCTCGTGCTACTCCATATAGCCTTCATGGCATGGCCTTCTCACGCTGACTCCATGTAGCCTTCATGGCACAGCCTTCTCGCTTACTATAGCCTTCATGGCGCAGCCTCTCACGCTACTCCATATAGCCTTCATGGCACAGCCTTCTCATGCTACTCCATATAGCCTTCATGGCTCAGCCTTCTCGTGCTACTCCATATAGCCTGCATGGAACAGGCTTCTCACGCTTCTCCATATAGCCTTCTATGGCACAGCCTTCTCTTGCTGCTCCTGGTAGCCTTCATGGCTCAGCCTTTCCCACGCTACTCCATATAGCCTTCATGGCACAGCCTTCACGCCACTCCATATAGCCTTCATGGCACAGCCTTCTCACGCTACTCCACAGGCATCATGGTTCCAAGCAGCAGGGCAGCTTTATGATTATCATATATTAAATCAGTCATTGGTTTGCACGGCCTTCTCGTGTTACCCATATAACCTTCATGGCATTCACTGTTTGTCAATCTTCCCTACCCTTGGCCACTGGCACCTAACCCTCACTATACCAGCCTTCATGGCATTCATGCAATCAGCATATCAAGTCTGCTCATTTCAAACTTTACCTTTCATCATACCAGCCTTGCAGCTTTCTCCTACCTAATCTCCTCCCACCTCACTGTTAGCCTCAGGCTTTGCCCAGCTACCGCTCTCTCACTCACAACATTCAGTTTAATTCACTCCTAATTTAGCTTCCTTATGGACTCAGTTGGCATGCATTTCTGTGATTGACAAATGCTCTCTAGCCCTAACTAGACTAACATGAGGGTCCACATTACTCAGGCTGACTTACGACAAGTTTCTCCACATCACTGATCAGCCAAGTTTGACCCATGTACAGGTCCCATGCTACATTATGACTCTATTCTTTCCTCATTTTGGAGACATGCTGACTGAATCCATTACTTCAGGAAAAGTTTAGGAAATTGGGAGGGTCTCAAGCAAGTAGCTACTTATGTCACCTTCTCAGAAGTACTACCTGCAAGCGGCATGGGAGAGCATAGGGTGCATGCACCAGGAACTTTAACTCATGGTTGAAGAACTGGTGCTGTGAGGAAGGGTTTGGATTCATTGGTGACTGGGGACCCACCTGGAGGGATGGAGGTTTGTTCAAGCCTGATGGCCTGCATCCATCCTGGAGGGAATCCAAACACTCAATGATAAGTTTAAATGCTACATTGACAAGCATTTAAACTAGCCAAAGGGGTGGCAAGCCAGCAAGGAGGTACCTAATTGCACCCCCCACAGCTGGCAGTGGAACCAGCAAACAGGAGGAGGATGTCTCTACAAAGCAGTGTGCAAAAGATGGAGATAAGCACCCAAGAGGTGGACAGGCAGAAAAGGGCAAAATTCAACAGAAGGGCAGACAGCAAGGAGAACCAGGGATAAAGGACAACCAGGGAAGGGGCTGGAGTAGAACAGGTAAACAGTCTAGGCAGGTCAAATCATGGAAAGCCATGTGTGCCAATGCCAGGAGCCTTAGCAACAAGATGGAGGATCTGGAAGCTGTCATGGTGCAGTCAGACCTGGACATTGTGGCCATCACAGAAACCTGGTGTAATGATAACCACGACTGGGAGATGGCCATACCTGGCTACAACATATTCAGAAGAGACAGCAGGTAGCAAGTGGGGAGGAGGTGGCATTGTATGTGAAAATGACATAAGGGCCACAGAGATCCAGGAGGAACAAAATGGGGAGATACTGTGGGTTAAGCTGGAAAGGAAAATGGGGCCAGCCATCCACACAGGTGTGGTCTATAGACTGCCATCCCAGGAGGAAGAAACAGGAGTTGATGCTAGCCATCCAAAGGATGGCAGACAAGGGTGAGGTAGTACTGGTTGGAGACTTCAATATTCCAGACGTGGACTGGAGCATCCCAGCAGCAGCATCAACAAGGAGCAGATTTATCCTGGACTCCTTCAGGGTGCCTTCCTCAAGCAACTGGTCATGGAACCAACTTGGCAGAAGGCAATACTGGACCTTGTGCTCACAAACAGGGACAGTGTGATGGGGTAACAGTGGGGAGCACCTGGGGAACAGTGACCACCAGTCATTGTGGTTTGAAATCACAGAAAGAGCAGAACCAAACCACACAAAACACGTATCCTGGATTTTAGGGGGCAGACTTTGGGAAAATGGGGAGATACTTGAAAGAGGCATTAAGGGGAATGGGGCAGGAATCAGGGGTTGAGGAACAGTGGGCAGTATTTAAAACAGGGATTACAAGAACAACAGAATTATGCTTTAAGCAGGTTAGCAAGGGAAAAGGAAGAGGGGCCATTATGGTTTTCCAAGGAGGTAGCGGAAAAGTGAAAGCCAAAAGATTGCATTCAGGCAATACAAAAAGACACAGGCAGAAGGGATAGGGAGAAGTGCCAGGAGAAGCAAAGGAGGCAGGGAGGTCAGTAAGGGAAGCCAAAGCTCAGACAAGAGCATATTGCAAAATCAGTGGTAGAGGGACAAACCTTTACAGGTACATAAGTGAAAAAGAAAGACAAAGGGAGGGATAGTGAGACTGAAGGGGAGGATGGGGGCCACATAGAGGATGACAACAGTAAAGCTGACATATTGAACAGGTATTTCTGCTCAGTCTTTAATGAGGAAGAGGAGGGTAATGGGTCTAAAGGAGTACAAGGGTGAGAATGGTGCAGAAATGGACACAAGTCCCTTTACAGAGAAAGTGTCCTGAAGGAACTGGAAGTAATAGAGTTGATAAAGCAATGGGACCAGATGGGTGCACCCCAGGGTCCTTAAAGAACTAAGAGAGGTGGTGGCTGAACTTCTGGCAATCCTGTTTAGCTGATCACTGGAAACAGGAGAGGTACACAAAGACTGGAGGACAGCAGATGTAGTCCCTTATACAAAAGTGGGAACAAAGAGGAAGTGGGAACTACAGACCATTCAGCCTCACCTCAGTAGTGGGGAAGATCATGAAAGCACTACTGAAGGAGAGATTGGTGGAACATCTGGTTGTCAATGGACTACAGGATCCAAGGCAGCATGGTTTCACCAGGAGGAGGTCATGTCAGACCAACCTCGTTGAATTTTCTGACTGGGTGACTAGGGAGGTGGATCAGGGCAGGGCAGTGGACATGGCCTATCTTGACTTCAGCAAGGCCTTTGACACTGTGCCACATAGAAGACTATTACATAAACTTGGGAATACAGGTGTGGGCAGGACAGTAGTTTGGTGGATAGGTAACTGGCTGGGTGGCAGGACACAGAGGGTGGTGGTAAATGGCTGTCACTCCACAGAGGGAAGAGTGACCAGTGGGTACCACAGGGATCAGTGCTGGGACCAGTCCTAATCAACATCTTCATCAGTGACATTCATGGGATCTAGAAGGCAGAATTTCACTGTTCGCTGATGACACAAAGCTCTGTAACAGAGTAGACACACCAGAGGGTGTAGACAGAATGAGAAGGGACCTGCAGAAACTTGAAGAATGGTCAGGGGTTTGGCAGTTGAAATTCAATGCAAAGACGGCAAGATAATGCATATAGGGCACAAAAACCCTGGCACAATATATCAGTTGGGGGTGAGGATACAGCATGCACCTAGCAGGAAAGGGATCTTGGGGTTATCATCTCTGATGACCTCAAGGTATGGGAACAGTGTGACAAGGTAGCAGGTTAAGCAAATAGGATGCTGGGATACATAGGCAGGGGCATCACCAACAGGAAAAGGAGGTCATAATTCCACTATACAAGACACTAGTGAGGCCCCACCTGGAGTACAGTGTACAGTTCTGGAGACCTTACTTACGTAAGGACATAGACAGGGCAGAGAAGGTTCAGAGGAGGGCAGCAAAGATGGTACATGGATTGCATCACAAGTCCTATGAGGACAGGTTGCAGGAATTGAATATGTAATCCCTGGAGGAGAGGAGGAGAGAGGGATATGGTATAGACACACAAGTATCTTACAGAGAGGAACAGAGTGCAGGAATTCACTATTTTTAAGGAAAAAGATGTTCCAGGACTAGAGGGCATGGGATGAAGTTGGAGGAGGATGATTCAGAGGAAATGTGAGGAAGAATTTCTTCACAGAATGGTGGTGGACAAGTGGAACACCCTGCCAGGAGGAAGTGGTGGGGCTGAAACAATCACAGGATTTAAGAATGCATGGGATAGACATAAGGGAATTCTGGAGGTCAGGATAAGGGCAACAGACTTCTAGGAAAACATAAAGTGAACTTACAAGCTCAGATGGGCAGACTGGGTGGGCCATAGGTCCTCATCTGCCAACACTGTCTAGGTATCTATGTATTTACTTCCAGGACTCAGGGCTAGCCCTGTGGCTGACAGTCTCCCTCTGCACCCCAAAGTCTGCATCTCGAGCATGCGAAGCTTGGGGCGGGGTCCTGCTCACCCGACCGATAGCTGGGGAATGTCCTCGCCTGGGTGGACTGTCAGTCATCAACCATACCGATGGCACCTCTTGATGTTGCATTTAAGACTCCAGTGGGAGTGGTGGGGCTCTCAAGAGAAGGGCCTTTAGCTGCCTGAGTGGGGTTGGAGGTACCCTTTAAACTATTCTCCCACAACCACCTCTGGTTCACCCAGTTTGTTCTTAGATCGGTAGGCCGGATGAGCACCTCGGTGGTCATTACTCTCCTCCTCCCACCTTGGAGGTTGGCATTGAGTGCCCTGGTGTTGCAGAGTTCACTGCAAACCTCACGACATTCCCATAAGAGGGATTGAGCGAGAGTATTCCCCAAATTAGAATCTTCCCTGGATTTGTCTACTAAATTGCAGTAGCAGAGCCATCATTAAACAGAATTGTCCAGCAGTCTGGAGGGAAGGTGACCTAGGTCTTGGATCCCTAGAGGTTTCCTCCTCAAGGGTTTTTTTCCTGTCCTCCGTGCCAATGGTCACAATACCTAAATGGGTGTAGTAATCTTCTCTAGGTAACTAAGTTAGGTTTCCGCTGTTGGAAGGAGTCAGGTGGCATCCCTTAATTATCCCTCTCTCCCTCATACTGTTCTCTCTCTCCTTAGGAAGCCATGCCTCCGCTTACATTTAATCCTATGAGTGGGTCACTATTCCTCCTTGTCTCCTGCCTACTCTACTCAAGCCCCTGACCATACCTCCAGCTGACCTACATATAGGTCTTCAATTCTGACAAATATTCAGCGCCCATAAGTGCTGCTTGATACTATTTTTGCCTCCTTCCAAGGTACCTTTAGCCAAGGGAATCACTCCTCGACACCTCTAGGGGTGGAACCCTCCTCTAGGGTTCCTTGCCTTTGTACCCCTAGAGTGGTATATCCCACAGCTAGAGAGGCAAACAACCTAAGATTATCTATGTTACACAAGCATAACACTATACCAAGTTGTGTAGGCACATTGACTTAGAAGGCTATACCTGTAGTTCAATGGGGTGGTGCAACTAACCAAAACCTCATGCGGCCATTTAAGGCGTTCCTCCTCACTCATGCATTGATCATTTCTTTTGTTGCCCTTTATCCTCTCCTTGTCCTCCAGTGGCACGCTCTCTGTCTTCCGTGGGCTCCTTCCTAAGGTACTTTTAGCCAAGGTAATCACTCCCATGGCACCTGTAGGGTGTAACTCTCCTGTAGGGTTCCTTGCCTTTATACTCTTACAGGGTCACATAGCCCACAGATAGAGAGGTGAACAGCCAAAGATTATCTACGTCACACAAGCATAGCACTATTCCAAGTTGAGTAGGCACATTGCCTGATGCAAGGCTAATAGGATTTCAATCAGGGTAGAGGTTTGTGGAGTGAATTATACTTTTTGGCAGCCATTAGTAGTGCCTAATAAATATATAGATTTGAGTCTCGGAATTCCTGAGGTACTGTAGTAGTAAGAACCTTCTTCCATTAGGTGAATGGCCTCCTGCATAGTTCTCCTAGTTCCTCCTGTAAAGCCTAGAAGAGGGGACAAAGGACCAGAGAGCCACACATGACATGGCCATAATGGGTCCTCCTCTCCTCACATCCCTTCCATCAAGACATGTCATTTGCAGGTAGATATTTACGAGTGGTTACAGGTCTGAAGTATTGGATTGTTTCATGCATATTCTCTCCACTGACAGTAGCTTGTTACTCTGGATGCCTACTGACAGGCTTTTGCCAACACTCCTCTGAGATCTGCATGTCTAACTCACCCATCAACGCATCCACATGTCTTGGATTGAGTCTATTCTGGAGTTTATCAGAGCTCTGTATAAATAGAAAATCATATGCTCCAGTACCCCATATAAACGAGGGTAATGAATGATGTGAGTTTGGGGTTGGTATCCAAGGCGTGTGACCTGATTTGAAGGAACTTGTAGAAATGTCATAGTTGGAGAAATCTGAAAAGTCACTGTTGAAGACCATGTTCGACCAGGATCTCTGGGCAGGCTTTGAAGGTGTTCCTCACATAAATTAGTGGTGATATTCAGTGAGTACCATTCCCATTCCCTAAAGACCAGTTGCAGTATCTTCAAGCAAGTCCATCCTGCCTGAGGGACCATGGCCAGCCTTTCTTCTGCCCTATGCTGTACTGAACAAGAAGCCCACACTCCAGGTTCTTAAGATGAACAAACAGTGATTACCCAGGACCTGGTTACTGGAAAGGAATAACAGGAATTTGTGCTGTTTTCTTGAACCAAGTCTTTGCAATATTTCAGGGCCCCCGCTGGCCAACATGGCTTGCATCGATCCGTCTGCACCAGTGGGTGCCCAGAAGGACTGTTTGGGAGTACTGGTACCAGTGGGGTGGGTTTGGCCTCACGAGCCCAAAATATTTATGGTTGCTACCTATTTCACTAACCTTTCCTGCTTTCACAGCCATCCTTAGTCCCAGTATCCCTTCCCTGATCCTTGCCCCAAATAAAGCTGCGAGTTTGTTTAATGAAACTGCTGTGTCAGTGATGTTCATTGCAATTGCCTATTGCTGAGATGTATGGTTTATGGTGGATCAAGGTTATTGGGGATATTGTGCGGAGTGGTTAATTGGGGAGATGGAGAAGCATATTATCCCAGAGGCTGTACCAGGCAGATACCTGGCTCACTAATACCTTACTCTAGGTGGAGACACTGCTATATTAATATTTCTGGGAATTAACCCCAGTTGTCACTGTAGCAGAACCAGGGACCCCTTACTCAGAAGTAGGGACAGCAGGCGAAGGGTAGCCCACTGGCATATGGCATCTGGGCTACAGTACATGGAACTCCCAGCTAATCTAGAAGAAGAGTCATCCTGGACTCCCTTCAGGGGTATTCTTCAGGCAACTAGTCAGTGAAGCCACTTGTGATGGAGCAGTACTGGACCTGGGGTCCGTAACAGAGACCATGTTGCAGACATCAAGGTAGGAGGCCACCTGGGGAACAGCGATCACCAAACAGTGTGGTTTAATATATAGGATGGCTGCGGAACTGAACTGCATAAGGTGCAGTTCCTGAACTTCAGGAGGGCAAATTTTAGAAAGATGGATTAATGCCTCAGGGATCACCTGGTGGGGGAGATGACCAGGGTGGGGTGGGTGGAGAAACAGTGGAAACAGCTAAAAAAAAAAAAAGGAAACGAGGAAGGCAAAAACTTTTGTATTAAGGGTTAAGAGACCGTACAATGATTCTTGAGAGGTATCAAAAAGATAAAATCTAAAAAGGTAGCACCTGGAAGGTGCATTGAGATGCAGAGGAGGATGATAGGTAGATGTATCAGTGGGACACAGAGCGAAGAAGGAAGAGCAGGAGGAGCACCAAGGTGCACAATGAAAAGGGAATAGTTCAGAAAGTAACAAGCATTTTTCAGTGCTGAATGCTTGCTGATATTAGTATTGGACGGCAGGAGTTAGACAGATGCAGAATAGGAATGGCAGTGAAGTACTGAACTCACGCCACTCCACTCTCCAACCTACAGAGATGGACAGGCATTGGGTGTGCTTGGTCATTGTCCATAATGCTCACGGTATTTCACCTCACTCTATCTTGTGACACCGCAAGTGCTGAGGTGTGCCTGGGGTGTCTGAGCTTCACAGTCACCCATTTCCTAAGGACATACACTGGAAATGGGTGCAGTATAGGAGAATGGGGTGACGCTGAGCTAAAGAGTCCAAGGCACACCTCGATGCTCGTCACTGGCTTCAGGGTGGGAGTGCGGTGGAATGGCATGAGCATTATTAACGGCAGTCCAAAGGCATATGCTGATGCCCATCTGTTTGTACAGGGTGGGACGTTGTGGTTAGAAACCCTAATGCTGCAGGCGCTTGTTGGTATTTGCACTACAGATTTTCAACATGGCCTTTTGTGGCCCCAGCTCATGAAAGCATCTGGGACCTCTGCTCACGAACAGTGACACTGTGATTTTGTTAATCTGCCCCAAACATTGATTTCCCACAGCAACTGCACCATTCTGCACCAGATGTGAAAACACAGTTCGAGATGTGAAAATGTCAGCTGAACCTTATCTCATAGGAGCTGTGAAGAGATGGCAATGTTGCAAATCTGGAGGAAAATATTAGAAATGCTCGAACTTATGAGCATACATGGAACTGCACAATACATGCTTGTAAAACATAGTCATTTAGTGGAATTATTTCGGCAAATTTTAAAAATAAGCAGTTTGTGACCTCTGCTCATGAACAGTGTCACTATGAGTTTCTTAATCTGTCCTGAACGCTGATGTCCCACAGCGACTCATGACATTATGTGCCAGATGTGTGAAAACACATTTCAGACAGGATGTGAAAATGACAGCTGTATTGTTCATATGAGGTGTGCAAAACTGACAATATTGAAAATCTGGAGTGAAAATATAACAAATTTCTGGTTATGAGTGTGCGTGGAAACTGAGCAACGGATGTTTGTAATATAGTCTTTTTGGAATTTTTCACCAAATTTGGTAACATAGGTATTTTGGGAGCCCACCATGAACAGTGACACTGTCAAGCTTCATTAATTGGTCCCGAAGGTGATTCCATGAAGACCGTGAAATCACCTTTCAGGACTGAATAACCAGATGACAGTCACTGACTCATGGGATGGGGTCCCAAGAACCCCATGTTGAAAATTTGGTGCCAAATTCACAAAATGGCTGAGATATCCACCTAACTTGAACCCCTCCTTATGCCATTATATAGCTTACTGGCTGCTTTCTTCAGTTTGTGGTCATCTTTGAAAAGTGCAGACGTGTTCCCACTCCACCAAGATCATCGCACCGGCCCGGAGGTAAGTATGGGGTGAGGAAGAGATGGGTGCTCAGAGGGTGGGTGCAGGTTGGGAGGGCACCACAGACAGCAAGTGACCACTTTCCTTTTCCAAGTTTAAAAAAATGTGGAAGGTTTTTTTTTACAGGTAATTTGGCACACTGGGGTGGGCTCCACCATGCCACCTGGGTGTATGTTGGGGCTGTAGCCAATGGGATTGGGCACCCCATCGCACATACAGAATGTTTGGGGGTGCATGAGCAGAGGGGATTGTAGCCTCAGTACACAACAAGTGGGGAGACAGTATGCCAATGGGGACGGGCTCTCCCATCTGCAAATGACCTTGGGAGGGCATGCTGACAGGGATTGGGCAGCCCTGTTGGCTTTCATGGGGACTGTGTGAGAGGCGGACGTGCATAGCTGCCATGTTTATTAAAACAAATGAGGGCAATATGATGCAGACAGGGATTGTGCTTCCTCGCTGGCAGATGAACTGGGGGGTATGTTGATGGGGGACTGGGCACACCCATTGGCTTTCATGGGATCTGAGAGGCAGACGGCAAAAGCCACCGCCATGTTTATTGAAATGGGACACCAGACAAGGCAAGCTGTAATTCGTTGCTGGAATCAGGGACTGCCCCAGCAGCAAAAACAGCTGATTCTTCAATGACGGGGTGCTCCTGATTAAAGAGGTGAATTTTTTCAAGTTCGTGGTATGTTACAATAGTGCTGTCATCGACAGCGTGTCCTCTATTAGTGCCACAGAGACCAGCCCCAAAATGGACTGCTGGCATTGGCCACAACATTGCTGCACCTCCACAACTCGCTACTACAGCAAGCTGTTGCATTTGTTTCTCAAGATGCGACAAGCAAACATAATAAATGGGGAAATACATTTTTAGGTATGTAAACAAAATTAGGAAGACTAGGAGGATCAAAACATTAAAAGGGAGTGGGAACAGTGTCAGAGGAAGGAGAAGGAGGCCACAAAAAGTAACAGAAGCATTGAGACGGAGGCGGATGAAGTCCACTTTCAGAGGAGAGTGTCCTAAAGGGGCTCGCTAATCTGAAAGTGGCAATGGGACCAGATGGGGTGCAACCAAGGGTACTGAGGGAGTACAAGGTGTACTGCTGCCATTTGACAGTCCTATTTAGCAGCTCATTGGAAACCGAGTGGTTCTGGAGACAGGAAGAGGGAAGATGTAGTCTCACTTCACAAAATTGCTAGCAGGAAAGAGGTTGGTAATTATAGGCCAGTCAGCCTGACACAGGCAGTGGGAACTTAATGGAGTCACTGCTGAAGGAAAGGATTGTGGACTATCTTGAATTCAGTGGATTACAACACTGACGTAGTATGGATTCATGGGGGTGGTGGACTTCAAATTAATCTGATTCATTTCTTTGACAGGGTGACTAATTATGTCAGGGTTGAGCAGTGGATGTGGCTTACCTAGATATCAGTAAGGAGTTTGACACAGTTCCACGAGAAGGCTAGTAAGCAAGTTAGGTAGCTTAGTTAGTTGGTCTAAAGGTAGGAACCTGTAAGAAATTGGTTAGGATAGCTGCAGAGGGTGACAGTAAAGGGAGTTCACTCTGAGGAAAGGATGACCAGTAGATGGCCCATAAGTCACATTGAAGTGGAGCAGGAAGGAAGCTCTGCCTTCTGTGGAGACAGAAAAAATCTGCAATAGGGTGGACACTTTGGGGCTGGGGTGGAAAGGATGAGCAAAGATCTGAGAGAACTTGAGGACTGCTCAAAGGTATGGTAGCTGGTTTCAATCCAAAACAGTACAAAGTAATGTACTTGGAGCACAGAAACCCAAGAAAGAGATGGGGTGTAATCATACTGATGATTTAATGGTTTCAGGCAGCTCAACAAGGCAGTTGTGGGGTGAGAGGGATACTGGGATGTATAGTGAGGTATCACCAATAACAGTGAACCAAAATGAGAGACTGCAAAAAAGCGATTAATTTTGGGTGCTGTTATTAGGGCTACTATGCACAATATCCCTGGATGGAGCGAACTGTGGGGATGGGCAGGAAAGGGTTTGGGTGGATTATTGTACCTGCTGCCACTGAGCTAGCCATGTGGCATGGTGGTATGGGTAGCTAACTGGGGACAGCAGGTACGGGGTTCGGGACTGGTGAATGACCACATTTTGCTGCAGCTACAAGCTGCGCACATAATTTATTCTGACATCTGGATTTTGACCCTTCCCAACATGCATCCTTCTGGAGTTGATAATATTAATTCAGGAGGGGTATAAGGACACAGCCCCACCCCCCACAAACACTTTTTACAGTCCAGATGTGGGGTTGCTTAATGTGTATCGCCGATGTGCTTTTGGTGATATACACTCACCATAATAGCGATCATTGTTATGACATGGAACCCATAGGGAGGTCTATCACCAGCAGAAAGAGGGAGGTGGTGTCGCCTATGTAAAGATCACTGGTAAGACCCCACCGAGACTACTTTGTCCAGTTCTGGAAACCAGTTCTCTAGAAAGACAGACAGAGGCAGTTCAGAGGAGGGCAACTAAAATGTGCAGGGTCTATGAAAGCCCTATGAGGAGAGGTTTGAGGACCTAAATATATACAACCTGAAAAGAATGGTAATATGATAGAGACCTTAAATACCTCACAGGGTAAACAAGGTACAGGAGGGAAGCATTTTCAGGAGAAAGGTGCTCAAGTACAAGGGCATGATTAGAAGCTGGAGGGGTTAGATTCAGGTGAGATATCAGGAGTACTTTTCACAGAAAGAGTGGCAGATTCCTGAACAGTCTTCCAATGGAGGTGGTGGGGCAAAACAGTGATAATATTCAAGAATGCACGCCACGCAGATGAGACCCAGTTGTACCTGTCCTGTACCCCTGGTGACCGTATTCACCCCGGACACGCTTGAGTTGGTGTTTAGTTGGTTTTAGACTGTATGTGCACTAACTAGCTATGTCTCAACCCCACCAAGACAGAGGTTATGTGATTTAGCCAGGTCATGGGGATATTTTCGATGACGGAGACTGCCCACCCTAGTGGTTGATGGCCATCCCTGTCACTGTTAAATGTGGTTAGGATCTTGGTGTTATTCTTGTCATTCAGCTTCACTTTGAAAACAGGTTTCTCCACCTCAAGAATATTGCCAGGATCCATTCATTTTTACTCCTACTGACCTGACTACAGTTATTCATGCCTTTTGTTCTAGTCGACTTGATTACTGTAACGCCTGTACCTAGGGCTGCCTAGAGGATTGATGTGTTGACTGCAGTTAGTGCAGAATGCTGGTTTATTAGTTGCACCATTCTCCCACTAAAAGATCGGAGAGAGGCCCTTGGGGTGGCTGCACCACTCTCTGGAGTTCTCTCCCACCAAACATTAAGGTTGTTAGCACAGTGGAGGCCTTTAAAGCCTCTTTAAAACGTATATATTTGAAAAGGTTTTTAATCTCCTCTGATTAATTTGTCTCTGGGATTTTATTATGCTTATTATCTTGTTAATTGCTCTGAGCCCCTGGATAGGTGCTAATAAATACAATTTGCCTTCCTTTGCTTAAGGGAGCCATAGCAGAGGCAACAAGCCTTTGTGTTGGGCAACTACAAACAAAGAGAAAGAAAACACGATTCTCAAAGGATGTGACCAGGACAGTAATAGAGAAAAGGCTAGCTTAGGGTTACAAGGAAGCACAGAGGGGGATGACAGGGAACTGTTTCTGGAAAAGCAGAGGGAGGTGGGGAAAGCAGTCAGGAACACAAAGGCACAAACAGAGGAAAAAATAGCCCAGGCAATTGAGAAAGGAGAGAGATCTTTTTCAGGTCCATTAGTGAAAGAAAAATAACCAGGGCTGGGATCGTGAGGTTAAAAAGGGTGTGTGGAGAAGGACCTAGAAAGTAACAAGCCTGAACAAATATTTTGTTCAGTATTCACAAAAAGAAGGGGAGGATAAGGACCACTGTTGAGTGATAGGAGCACCAATGGGAGAGAGGCGGACACCAGCCCGCTTACAGAGGAAAGAGTCCTAAAGGAACACGAGAATCTGAAAGGGACAAGGCTATGGGTCCAGATGGATACATCCCAGAGTATTATAAGAGCTTAGAGAGGTGCTGGCAGCACCACTGACAGTTCTGTTCAACAAATTGATAGAGACAGGAATGGTTCCAGGGACTGGAGGAGGGCGAATGTAGCCCTTCCAAAAAAGTGTGAGCAGGGAAGTGGCTGGCAATTACAGGCCAGTCAGCCTGACCTCGGTTATGGGGAAATTAATGGAATCACTGCTGAAGAAAAGGATCATGATATTTCTTAAATCTGGCACAGGGTCCGAGGCAGCATAGATTCATAGCGGGAAGGTCTTGTCAAACAAATCTGACAGTGTTCTTTGACTGGGTGACCATGGAGGTAAATCAGGGAGGGGCAGGGATGTGGCTCTGTCATGAGCCCCTGCCCCATGGGCACGCAGGACCTCCTGTTTGCAGGGCTGTCCTCTTTTATGGAACTCATGAGCACTTGTGTGGTTCAGAAAGCACCACCAACCTTCCTTTTCCCAGTGGAAGGGTGGAAACTGTAGTCTTGAGTCCCCTGGCTCTTGTATGACTTTCTGTGGCTAGAATCCCACCTCTGCCACTGGCAGCTTCTTGTCTATTTGGTTTGTAGGATATTTGAGTAGTCACTATCTTCATTACCAAGGCCTACAGTCCTTACAAAACCCTTTTGTTTAAAAATCTTAGATCACACAACCAGACCCCAGGCAGAGCTGGTAAGAAATAATGAAAGTTTACTTAAAGAAAAACACAACACAGTAACTTTTACGATTTGGAAGATTTTGAATGCAGACAATACGAAATAAATATTGGATGGTTCTACAGAAAGCACTATATACTGTTATTCCTAAAACTATATCTTGTTCTGAGGTTTAGTGTCCAGAAAATATCAAGTATTCTTTTGAGAGTAATTCTCTCTCTGTAGAAGAAAGTTCATTAAGCAACAGATTTGTAGCAAGTTTGTGATCAAAGTCAGTCTCTGAAGATCTTTAGAAAATCCAGGTGTTTTTTGTGACAAGTCTTTTTTCTCACCTTTCTGATTTAAAAATCAGAAAACTTATCAGATAAAGTCCTTTTATGTTTGCTTGCATGCATGTACAAGAACATAGTGCCATAATCCGAGTTTTGGAGGTGTGTCACCCCTCTTCCAGTTCAGTCAGTGTGTTGGCATGGCGTGGCCCAAGTTCTCCAATGCCTGCTGGAGCTGTCTATGACAGCTTCAAATGCAGTGGCGTATAGTTGAAAGAGGGAGCTACGCTTCAGTGAGCAGCGATACAGATATCGCCTGCTTTGCGCAGCTCCCCCACACACACACACACACACACGCACGCATACTGTGTGTGCCCCCCCACCATTAACGAGCAGTCGACGGGGTGCCTAATCCCCATCGGCTGTGCCAGCGCTCCCCCAAAGCCCACATGCCACGCAGGGTGCCCATCCCAGCGGCAACTCAAATTATAGCCGATCTGGGTGCCCAATCCCCCATCGGCTCCACTGTCCTCACCCCCCGAGTATTGGTGCCACGGGAGCCCACCCCAGCGTGGCAATAGATGGCAGGCCAATGGGGTGCCCAATCCTCTGGCCGGCTCCACGCCCTCAACCAGCGTCCTTGTGCCACACTGGGAGCCCACCCCAGCTTGGCAAACGCCCCGCCGCCAATTTAAAAAAAAAAACTGTAAATTAAAAACGGTCCCACGCAGTCTCCTGGCCCCCCACAACCCGCACCCACCCACTGCGCACCTGCCTCCCCACACCCCTCTCACTCCATACTTACCTCCGAGTCCGGCGCGACGATCTTCGGTGGACCAGAAACACGTCTGCACTCTTCAAAGCCGACCGCGAACTGAGGAAATGCCGGTAAGCTGTATAATGGATAGATAGGTTTTTTCAACTTTGTTGCATATCTCAGGCATTTTTGGAATTTTTGCACCAAATTTTCAACATGGGGTTTTGGGACCCCTTCTCATGAATGCTGTCACTGTCATGGCGTTATTCGGGCGGAAGGGTGATTTCACAGTCACTGCGTGAAATCACCTTTTGGGACTGATTAATGAAACAACACTGCCAGTGTTCATAAGGTGGGCTCTCAAGAAGCATATTTTGAAAATTTGGTGGAAAAACTCGATAACGACTGTTTTACGAGCGTGCATTACGCAGTTCCTACGCACGCCATAAGTTCGTGATTTTCAATATTTTTACTCCAGATTTTCAACATTGCCATTTACCACACCTTCTTATGAGTAGTACAGCTGTCATTTTTCATCTCACCCAAGCGTGTTTCCGCCCATGTAGCACAATGGCGCAGTCGGTGTCTTGAAATCAATGTCGGACAAATTAAGAAAAATCACAGTGACACTGTTCATGAGCAGAGGTCTTAAAATGGCTATGTTGAAAATTTGGTGAAAAATTCCTAAAATGACTGTTTTACTTAGCTTGTGCTAAGTAGTTCTTACGACTCCGTAAGTTTGCTGTATTTTCAATATTTTCACTCCAGATTGTCAACATTGCCATTTTACCACACCTTCTTATGAGCAGTACAGCTGTCATTTTCACATCTTGCCCAAAATGTGTTTCCGCCCATGTAGCGCACAATGGAGCAGTCGACGTGTGAAATCAATGTATGGGACACATTAAGAAAATCACAGTGACACTGTTCATGAGCAGAGGTCTTAAAATGACTATGTTGAAAATTTGGTGAAAAATTCCTAAAAATAACTGTTTTATGAGCGCTGCGCTACAGTTATTATGCATGCTTGTAAGTTTGCGAATTTAATATTTTCGCTCCAGATTTTCAACATTGCCATTTTATTACACTTCCTTATGAACAGTACAGCTGCCATTTTTCATATGCTGTCCAAAATGTGTTTTCCTGCATGTAGCATAATGGTGCTGTTGGATGCGAAGCAATGTTTGGGACAGATTAAGAAAATCACAGTTACACTGTTCATGAGCAGAGGTCTTAAATGGCTATGTTGAAAGTTTGGTGACAAAAGTCAATAAAATGACTGTGTTACGAGTGAGCATTGCACAGTTTCCACGCATCCTTGTAAGTTCATGACTTTGTAATATTTTAAGTCCAGATTTTCACCAGTGGCATTTTTCCACACTTCTTTATTTACAGTACAGCTGTCATTTTTCACAACATGGCCAAAGTGTGTTTTACACTTTCAGCGCAGAGATGTGTGGTCGCTGTGGGAAATCATTGTTCGGACAGATAAAGAAAATCACAGTGACACTGTTCATGATTGGAGGCACCAAATGCCTGAGTTGACAATCTGCTGTAAAAATCCCCAACCTACCTTGAGTATTACGGTGTGCGCTACAGTTTCTTGTGGTACGCCGTGACTTCACCATTTTTTAAATATTTTACTGCAGATTTGGCAACATTGCCATTTTTTACACCTCCCATGAACAGTACAGCTGTCATTTTTACATCCTGTTCGGAATGTTTTGCACCTGTGGTGCTAAATGCCATAGTCCTGTGCATAAGCAGCTTTCGGTTAACAAACTGATATTCCCCTGTTCATGAGGTGGGTCACAAAAACCATGTTGAAAATTTGGAGTGAAAATACCAACGAATGCCTGAGGTATTAGGTTTCCAACCATAACGCCTAACCTGTAGAGAATGACAGGCATCAGGGGTGTGACTTGGGATTTTGCCTGTAATGCCCATACCATTCCACACCCTGCAGCCAGTGAGAGGCATCAAGGTATGCCTTGGACTCTTCGCCCCAAAGTTCACCCCATTCTCCTATATCACACCCATCTCACCGTATTTCCCAGTGGAATAGGGTGCGAGAAGGCCAAAGACCCCAAGGAACACCGTGACACTTGTCAGTGTCTGCAGGGTGGGTGTGGTGAAATGGCGTGGCCGTATGCCTGACGCACCCAAAGGCACACCCCAATGCCTGTCACTCTCCTGCAGGTGGTGGTAAAGGTCAGTTCAATACTGCACTGCCATTCCTATTACGCAGCTCTGTAACTCTACACTACCACTGCCAATGCCAGCAAGCAAACATTCAGCATTGACAAATGCTTGTTCATATTTACAGCAGTCTTTCACAGAGATTTGCCAAGTCTTATTCACAAGCTTTTAAAAAAAAAAAAAAACATTTTTTTCCGATTGTTTAACCAGTAAATGGCAAGGCTCTTTTCTCTCTGTGAATGTTCCAGTCCTCTCTCAGGAGAAGCCTCCACTAAGGTGCCTTGATTCAGAGAAATCATGTTCAGCCCTCCCTTCTCCACTCTGGCCATGCAGAGAACTGGGATGCAACAGTTTTACCTCTCCTGCAGATGTCACTGTGGTTTCATGTTTAACTCCTAAAACATCTGTTATAGACATAACCTTTTCTGTTTTCAATTCTTGACTTCCAGCTGCCTCCCCACTGTCCTTTTCCTGTTACTGGAAGATTAAGTGTTTATTTGATCCAAGGGTATGACCCCTAGGATAGATAAACCTTCAACTTTTTCTTGGCCTTTAAAGGACAGCATCTTAACTCTGAGAGCTTCACAACCCAGGAAATAGGGAGTTGACAGGATCTATGATGACATGACTATCTGGTCGGAGGAGGAGTCCTCTGAAGGGGGGCGGTGCTCCCTGTCAGCATCCTACAACAAACAAAAGAAAAAAGGACCTGGGGTAATCCTTTCTGATGATCTGAAGGTAACTAAACAGTGAGAGAAGGCTGTGGTTAAAGCCAGTGGATGCTAGGGTCCATAGTGAGAGGTATCACCAGCAGAAGAAAGGAGGAGGTTATGACACTGTACAGATCACTAGTGAGAAACCATCTGGAGTACTGTGTCCCATTCTAGAGGTCACATCTCGGAACAACGTGGACAAAGTGGAGGAAGTCCCAAGAAGGGCAACAGAAATGGTGCAAGGACTGCACCAAAAGTCATATGGAGAAAAGACTAGAGGACCTCAGTATGTATTCCCTGAAGGAAAGGAGAGAGAAGGAGGATATTATATAGACATTCAAGTAGCTCAGGGGTATAAACAAGGTAAAGGAGGGTAGCTTTTCAGAAAAGAAGATGTACAAGAACAAGGGGTTTGATATGAGGCTGGGGGTAGGCTCTGGGGCAGGGGTGAGGCCTTATCACTTAATCAGAAATGATTACCCCAGACCACCCAGCTTCCCCCAGTCATGATGGGCGCATAACCAGCCACATACACCTCTCAAGGCGTCGTTTACGACAACTTACAGTATTTGCTCAAGCTCACTGGCGCACATGGTGGACCGGCAGTGCATACTGCAATAGTCATTCACAACGTATTATGAATGAATTACTTAATTCACAAAGATGTGAATGACTATTACAGTATGTGCCGCCAACTCATTGATCCACAGTGTGGACCAATAAGCTTGCAGCACATGCTGTAAACTGCCATTCGGCAGGCAGTCGGAACAGGTATGCAGGTGGGTATGCTGCCACTGAACCTGAGGGAGGCTGAGGTGGGCTGGGGGTTCTGTGTGGGGGGGATAACAGTAGACGCCAGGAGTTGAAATGTCAGTCTTTATGGCTAGGATAGGATCCCTAATGGGAGGTCTCAAATGCAGGATACCCCATAAGAAGGTACAAGCCATATCATTTGGGCAAAGGTTCTATCTCCTGAGGACATGATAAGCAGAAATGGCCCGATATGCACCTTTATAGAAGAGTAACTCAGGCCTTGTTGGTATAAGGAGAGGAGATACTGCAATGCCGAGTTCCCGGACAGGTAAGGGTGTCCAGATGGTGAGATGAAATCCACAAACAGAAACACTTCCACTTCACAGCATAAGTGGAGCGAGTAGAGGGCTTCTCGCTGAGACGTAAGACATCCGCCACCTCTTGGGAAATCTGCACTTGATTTGGTTACGTCTGCAAGAGCCAAGCATGAAGGTGTAGAGACCTGAGATTTGGATAGACCAGCTTGCCCTGATCTTGGGACAGCAACTGTGAGCATATTGGCAGCAGAATTGGAGCTCCAAGGACAACTGAAGAAGTGGAATCAATCTGTTGAGGCCATAACGGGCGATTAGGATCATCCAAGCCCTCGGCCTGTATCTTCACAATACCTCTGAATGAGGATGCAGGGAGGGAAGGCATAAAGAAACCTCCCTGCCCAACAAAGGGACAATACATCTTGCCAGAAAACACCAGGTGCATGATCTTGCAAGCAGAAAACTGGCAGTTTGGCATTGCTAGGAGATGCAAAGAGGTCAAGCTCTGGACGACCCCATATGCTGAAGAGCTGGTCTGCCACTGATTGTAGCAACTCCCACTCATACACCTTGGACCGAGACCTGCTTAGGCAGTCTTCCAAGTCATTTGGGGCACCTAGAATGTGATAAATGTGATGCTGCAGTGCCCAGTGCCAGACTCTGATCACCTCCCTGCATAGGGGTAGGAGTGAGTTCTCTGCTTGTTGATATAAAAGATGACCGCCATGTTGTCCATCTGAACTAGAAGAGAGCCTGGAACAAGCTCCTCTTGGAAGGCATTCAGCGATTGTGGACCGCTTGCATTTCCAGAACTGTGATGTGAAGGGTGCGCCCTCCGGGTCCAGACCCTTTGTGTTTGGCAGGCCCCTAGGTGTGCCCCACCCCAAATCGGATGCATCTGTCACTAGAGTCTGATTTGGGGCTGCTGATGGAAGGGACCTTTCTCCTGATTGAGAGGGTCCAGCCACCAGAGCAGGGTCCTCTCGATCGGGTCTCACAACCCTGACCATGTGGTCTAGGTCGTGTGAGCTTTGGTCCCATTGCACCCTGAGTGTCCATTGTGGAACCCTCATGTAAGCAAGCAACCAAAACTTTATTTATATAGCTCCTTTCATAGCCAAGCCACTGTACATAATATAAAATGACAGCATAAACCATAATATAATAAATTAAATGACTATTTTAAATTTTAACAATTAATAAGGGAATGCCAGTGAAAATAAGTAAGTTTTCAGCAGAGATTTAAAACTGCCGACAGTCAGGCATTCTCTTAACAGACAAGGCAGAGATTTCCACAAGGTTGGTGCTGCAAATGAGAAGGCACAAGCTCCTGATGATTTAAGACAGACCTTGGGAATTCTAGCAATCCTCGTCAGTGGATCGAGAGGACGAGTGGGGAGTAGGGAGTCAAGAGATCTTCAGGTAGTCGGGTCCCTGTTCATGCAGGGCTTTAAAGGTAAGCAAGCCTACCTCACAGGTGATCTGCCACTGAACTGGAAGCCAGTGCAGTTCTGCACAGTACAGGCACACATGACTGGTCCCAGAGGTGCAGTCAACTGCCTGGTCACTGCGCTCCGCACTAGCTGCAGGCGGCGGATATCAACCCCAGCAGCCCTAGGTAGAGGGCATTGCAGTAGTCAAGACGGGTTGTAATGAAGTATGGACCAGTGTTGAAAGGTCTCCGGTGGAATCAAGTGTTTCATCTGAGCGATATTTCTCAGATGGTAAAATGAGGATTTGACCACGGCTGACACCGGAGACTTCAGGGTCAAGCCATCATCAAAAATAACGCCCCAGGCATACACCCAATCTGAGGTAATGAGCTGGACACCATCAAGCCACAGGCCCGACATGACCCCAGCTCCAAGACTCACCCCTCGGGTGACCCAGGTCCACAACCAGCACCTCAGTCCTTATCCGGATTTAATTTCAGCCAACTCAAGCTCATCCAGTCTTTGATCTCGGGAGGCAACTATTTAGTACAGAATCGCATCAACCTGTCCAGGCACAAAGGACATATACAGCCGAAACATCATCTGCATAGCAGGGAAACTCAAGCCGGATTGCCTGATATCGCCTAATGGCAGCATGTACACTGCAAACAACATGGGTGCCAAGATGGAACTCTGTGGCACCCTCAGGACAGGGAAGGAGTCAGAGGGATAAATTCTGGTGACCACTCTCTGGGACCTACCTACAAGGAAGGATCAAAACCATTCGAGGACTGTACCCAACAGTCCACAAAGGAACCGTAGGGTTTCCAAAAGCACCTCATGCTCCACAGTGTCAAAAGTTGCTGAAAGATCGAGAAGACCAAGATGGTACAAGCCTTCGATCTTCGGCCATTAGAGGTCATTTAATACCTGAACATAAGCAGTCTCCATGCTATGCCTCTTCCTGAAACCAGACTGGAGAGCTTCATAGACATTATGAGTTACTAAGTGATCGTCCAGTTGCAGTGCAACCATTTTCTGAATAACCTTCACAGGGCAGGTTAGGAAACAGGTCGGTAGTTAGCTGGATCGACGGGTCCAAGGAGGGTTTTTAAGGAGTGGTTGAATGACCGCTTTCTTTAGGGGGTCTGGAAAGATTCCTCTCCAAGGATCTCCATACAATTCCGGCTAGGATAGGGCAGATAACATCTACACACTCCACTAAAGGGGAGGGGCCGGATCCAAACTACAACAGGTTGAGCTCAAAGTCTGGACAACTTCACAATGTCCATGAATTCTGGTCAGCTGATATCCATCCAGACAGACCGGTGCTCACTACCTCCCATCGACCTCCACATCCCCTCATAGAGCGAGCTGGGCCAATTCGGACCTGATGCTGGCAACCTTATCTGTGAAAACCCGAGCTAGCTCATCACACTTAATTTGTGAAAAACCTCTGGACTGGAGACAGATTGATTGTACAAAAGTTGATCTGGGTGGTTCTATGAAAGCAGAAATCTCCTGACAGGAACTCTGCCTTCTTACGGGTGATTTCTGATTGATAGCCCTTATATTGTTCCATCAATCTAAGCCTGTCAGCATCCAGGCCGGATTTCTGCCATGCTCTTCCAGCCTTTGACCAACCCACCTCAACTCTTTTCAAGGACCCATCAAATCAAGGGGACCAGGGGCAAAGAGTGAGTGGTCGAACACGAAGAGGACCAATCAAGCCCAAGGCCTCCCACTGCCTTATTATAGGCTAGGACGAGATCCCCTGAGCTCGTGTTTTCCACCTAGCAATCCAGATAGGTCCAGCACCGCTGATAGACCATCTAGGTAACCCCTTAAAGGGTGGTACCGGACCATCTCCTAAAGGGTAGGTCCATTAGGGGCCCAAACTAAACCCTATGGTGTAATAGTCAGATCAACCAACTGGTTGCACCCTCAGATCAGTGATCTCCATCCCTAAGAGGAACAGCAGAGCCAATGAGTGACCTTCTATATGGGTAGAGGAGGTAACTACCTGTGGAAGGCCCGGTTGTTATTAACTGGAGGAGATTTTGACCAAACTGCAAGAGTTCATCATCAACTCAGGTATTGAAGTCCCCCAGAATTATCAATCTGGGAGACTCCATCAGTGGTCAATAACAAAGTCTGTAATCTCCTGCAGGAACACACCCCATCACCTGGTGGACAGTAAATGAGGAGTAACCTGCAGCCTACACCCTCACTCGTAACACACTCAAAGGATCTGGTGGTCCCCACTGGAACATCCACAAGGCCTAGTTCGGTCTTAAAAAGATGGCTACTGCCCCCCCACGATCCAGCCTCGGGTGGTGAATCACCAAAACCCAGCCGGAACCACAGAAGCTATACTGGGCCTGCATTTTCATCCAACCAGGTCATGCCAGGTCCACCATTTCAACAAGATCAGTTATAATAGCGGTCTTGTTTTGATGGACCTAACACTACATAACAATCGCCTGAGTTGGATAAAATGCTGGGAAGACCTCACTCTGACCAGCATCAATTTCTGGGCCCTTGGTATGGGAATAAGACAGGGACTGCCCCTGTCCTGGCACCATTTTGCCCCAGTGCACCGCCTGGTCCATACCACCCCAATATGGCCTCCCTTTCCGCTTCCCCACCAGGCCCAATCCTACTCCCTTCCTGTGCCTGCTAGCAATCCCAAGGGATAGACAGCATTTATAAGTCTCTCTTGGTAAAAGGGCTGTCAAGGGCGAGTTCCCTGAGTCTGTGGGGGAATACTGTCTGCCATTTGACCCTCCTACACATATTAAAACAATCTGTTTACACACACCCCAAAAATAAATACAAATAAACATAACAAAAATCATCTGCCCCGCGAGGTCCTCTCACAGCCTAAGGTGGCCAACAAAATACAAATGCTTTAGCCCCTTCTGAAACTGTCTCTCTCTGTCTCCCTCTCCTCACCGAGAGGGTGGAGTATCCAACAGTTAAACTAAATCAAACTACTAATATACAAATAACTCTACCCACCCACCCCACTCCAAAAATAAACTTTAATATAATATGAACTATAATAAAATAACAATTTTGAATAACTACATCAAGTTCACCAAAGTCCCAAACAAAGATGACAAACCAAATATGGTCCGGAAAGTACAGTTATATAGAACTTACCATAAAAGCAGATCTTGAGACAGGTTCCTTCAGTAGGTCATCACATATAGGACTGAGGCCACCTGGCATCGGGCGCATGGCAGACTTTTCTAGCAATACCTGACAGGGGACCGCCCACCGACGTCACGACCGACGCCAGCATGACTGTATATAGTGGGCGTCCCTCCAGTTTTCCGCTGAGCCAGGAAGAGCCCAACAGCAGAAGCAAACAGGATTTGGAGTCGCTGTAAAACATAAAATGAGGGAAGGAGAGGGAATATGACCTACTGGAAGGAACCTCTCTCAAGATCTACTGTTACAGTAAGTTACCACGCAACTGTACTATCTTACTGAGAGAGTTCCTTCAGTAGGTCATCACACAATAGGACAAAAGTCCCAAGCAGTCCCTCCAAGGAGAGACTGAGAGAAACTAAGGAGGGGAAAACTAACTCCAATGGAAAAACTGAGGTCCAGAAAGGACCCAGACTAGGGACAGAAGGCCCTGCAGGATGGCTAGGCCAAAGCCAGCCCTCCACCTAGAAGCAATGTCCAGACTGTAATGTTTGATAAAGGTAAGTAGTGGCAGCACAAATGTTGGCCACAGGAACATTCCATAGGAAGGTCATGGAGGCAACCATGCCCTTAGTAGAATTACCTCTGATGGAACCCGCAGAGGCTTATCGCATTTCTGGTAACAGTATCGAATGCAGTTGCCTTACCATTTGGAAAGGCCCTGCTTAGAAACCAGTTTACCCTTCAATCTCGCTAAAGGAAACAAACAACTGGTCGCAAAAGTGGAACTCTTTGGTCTGGTGGTGTAACACTGAGGATCCATGGACATCCATTGTATGAAGGAGTGCCTCACCTCTGGTAGAGGGGACGGGTAATACACCGAAGCTCTCCTGATTGATTCAGCATGGCTTCTGACACCTCCTTGGGAACAAACTGGATGAGTTCTGAGGACTGCCCAGTCCCTATGGAAAATCAAGTATGGCTCCTTGCAGACTAGAGAGTGAAACTCAGAAATCCTTAGGGCTGAAGTGATAGCCACAAGAAAAGCACCTTCCAGGACAGGAAGCGCAAGTCACAGCTCATAGCCATGTCGAAAAGAGGAAGGGTGAGCTTTTCCAGGATAAAGTTCAAGTCCCAAGGCGGAGTTGGGCTGTAGATGGAGAATCCTTTCAGAAAGGTTTTTGAGACCTCCAACTGAGCTGACCAGTTTACCATCCACTAGCTCATGGTACGCTGAGATAGCTGAGGTATGGACCTTTAAGAAAGAGTAAGACAGACCAGTCGCGATAAGTGAAGGAGGTATTCCATGACTTGTGGGGCTGAACAAGAGAAGGGGTTCCAACCCTTAGTGGCCACCCAAATGGAAAACTGCTTCCACTTCATGGCATCAGTGGAACGGTAGAGGATTTTCTGGCCTCAGTGAGGACTTGGGCAACCCTGAGGAAACCCCAAATGGGAGATCGCTATGTCTACATGAGCCACACATGGAGATGCAGGGTCCTGAGCCCCGGATGTAACAATCGACCCTGATCCTGGGTCAGGAGGTCGCATCACTGGAAGTGGAACCAGTGGTTCCCTGGAAAGCTGCTGCAGCAGCGAAACCAGATCTGTCTCAGCCAGAGAGGAGCAATGAGGATTATCCTTGCCCTCTGCCTGAAGCTTGACAAGGACCCTCTGCAGAATGGGAAATGGAGGAAAGTGAACAAAAATGTCCCTGTCCAAGATAGAGACAGTGCACTGCTCCAAAAGTACCTTGCTCAGGAATGAGCGAGCAAAGTTGGAAAGTTTTGCATTGTATTGGGAAGCTAAGAGATCAATTTAAGGATGCCCCAGTGTCGGAAGATGGATTCCGCCACTTCCTGATGGAGTTCCCACTCATGAGCAAGGGTCCAGATCTGCTGAGACTGTCCGGCCAGGACATTTAGGACGCCTGGAACGTGCATGGCCATGAGGACCAGATGGTGCTGGACTGCCCAGTTCCACACGTGTCACCTCCCTGCACAGGGATACAACCGGGTTCCTCTTTGTTTGTTGACATACCAAACTACCGACATGTTGTCCATTTGGATAAGCAGTGATCCCTTTGGAAGGAGGGTTTGGAAGGCCTGTAACGCTGACAGGACCTTCCTCAACTCCAGAACATTGATATGCAGCGCAGTCTCCAAACCGGACAATAGTCCTGGGTTTGGTGCTCCCAAGGTGAGCTCCCCACCCCATATTCGAGGCAACCCGTGATGAGGGTAGCCACTGGTGCAGGGTTCCAAAGGGAAGTCCCAAAGAAAGATTGCGAGAACCCTTCCACCACTGCAAATCTTTCTGAACTGTTGAGGAGACTAGAACCGGATGGTCCAGGTCATCCAGGAGCTGATCCCACTGCACTCGCAACAACCACTGAGTAACCCTCATGTGAAGTCTTGCTAGGGGAACGGTTGTGATGGAGGCCGCCATTAGGCCCAGAAAGCTAAGGACTTCCTCAGCTGGGATGTTCCTGTGGGAGGCCACCTTGGAGGCCCTACTGATAAGGGTCTCCACCCTGTCTGGAGGTAGGAAGGCTCTGCACTGGATCAGACGAGGACTGCCCCAATGAATTGAATTCTCTGGGCAGGGATAAGGGATGACTTGGGAAAAGTGGTCATGATCCCTAGACTGCTAAAAGGTCCAAAGTAAAGGAAAGAGCCTCCAGCAAAGAATCCCTGGACGGGGCTGAGATCAATCATCCAGGTAAGGAAGACCGCAAATACCCTGCAGCGTAAAAATGCTGCGACCACCGCCAGGCACTTGGTAAAACCCGTGGTGCAAGACAGACCAAAAGTAAGCACCCAGAACTGGAAGTGTTCCCCTTGGAAGTGAAGTCACAGCAATCTGGGTGGTTGGGGAAGATAGGGATATGCAGGTAGGCATCCCAGACATGTCCAGAGCGCAGAGCCAGTGGTTCTGCATGAGGAGAGGGAGGAGGCTCTGGAGTGTCAGCATTTAGAATTTTTGTACTCAACATACTGATTTAGCTGACTTAGGTCAGTATAAGTCTGAAGTACCCAGTCTTTTCTGGAACAGGAAAAGTAGGAGTAAAATCCTTTCCCTTGCCCGAGAAGGGACGTGCTCGATTGCTTCTTTGAGCAAGAGCGAGTTTACTCCTCTCAAACTAGGAAGGTCTGGTCTCGGAAGTAGGACTTCTGCAGTGGAGTTTCCAGAGGAATTTCCAGAAATTGATGGTGTGTCTGACAGACACTAGTTGCAGGACCCACTCATTGAGGTGATCGCCTCCACTCCTGCACGGGCTGGTGAACCTCCCCACCTGCTCCCATCATGAGACTGAGGAGGCAGTGGGAGTCAAGAAGTGGTGGGACATTCAAGGGAAGACCTCCTGAGTGTCTCTGATTTTTGGAAGTGGGCAGTGGTTGTATCCGTGGCTCTTACGCTTTCCTTGGTGGTGCGCCGTGCAGTCTTTCTCTGCCTCCAGGTCCTTTTCTGAAAGGGCTGCTGCTGCTGGGAGTCTGATTGGTAATATTTGACCTCACAGACCTAAGAGCAACACTCTTGTCCTGTAGGTCTGTGATAATGTCTTTGGTGTCCCCACCAAAAGTACCGAGCCCCTGAAAGGGCATCCTGAATCATCAACTGGATCTTGTTGGAGAGTCCAGAACAGCGAAGCCAGGAATGCCATCTGAGGGCAATGGCAGTTGTGTTGAGGTACGAGCCACTGATTCGGCAGAGTCAGAAGTGGCGCATAAAGCATACCTACAGGAAACTTTAGAGAGGCAGAGATCCTTGGCAAGTTCCTCCTTCAAAGCTGAGGGGTCTATAGACTGGACTTGTGCTTCCAGCCTGGCCAGGGTAGCCTTTGATGGTACACCATGTGGGCCACGAACTGAGGGACCAAAGGGCACACGTGGCTGATGAGTATGTCTTTTTGTTCATTTATTTATTCATTACAAATCGGGTTCACAACCTTTGAGCCAGAGACTCATTTACAAAGGCACCTCGTTGCAGGGGGCAGACATCAAGACAGTTATTACAGTGCAGATTAAACAGAGGATAACATTACAGGTGCAGTAAAAGGAACATTTAACATAGCTACACTTAGGTTACATAATGTAGTAGTTTGTATGTTACTTAGATTACATAATGTTATAAAATTGTGAGTTACACTCATGAATATAGTAGGTCCTCAGAGAAGACAGAGGTTACATCCCTGTTTGGACCTAGAAGGGAAGGAGTGGGTCTGGGGAGGGAGAGGCTGTCCAGTGGATGTTGTCGAGCTAGGGCAAGGCTTCTTTTGAACTGGTCCATTTGCCTCGACTCTTTGTCCAGATGAGTGGTGCTCATGTGCTTGGCATGGAGGAGTGATCATGAGCCGCACAGATGACCACAGAGTCAGCCTTGGGATGAGCCTTTAAGAATGGAGCATCCTTCGATGCCCAGTAGAGCCTCTCCACCTGCTTGGGGACAGCCGATGGAATGAGACATCTGCCAGACAGTAGTGGTGAGGTCTTGGTAAGGTGCCATCAAGGGAGGAATGGGATGGGAGACAGAGACTCTAGGTCAAGATGTTCCACGAGCCTCTGTGTCACAGGATTCTGTTCCTCTGACTCCCAGTTGAAGTAGTCCTTCATGGCCCTCAACAGGTCCGAAAAGGCAGGGTCTTCTGGTAAAGACTTAGGGGAGACTTGCCTGTCGGCCCCTCAGGGTCCTCCGGGACCTCCTCAGAAGAATCGCCTCCCTGAACTGTCTTCGCCCACCTCCTTGACAGGACGATCTCTGCTGTCCAGAAGGGAAACATCCTGTTGAGTCTTCCCAAGATGTGACAGTGGTAATGGAAGAACTGCTCGGGAAGGAGACGGGAGACCACAGTTGTGGGAGCCTAATCTCCAGGTTCGAGACCAACTCCAACCAAGCCCCTGCCACCAAGAATGAACTAGGGTCTTGAAATCTGGAGTAACCGGACGGGGATGAGGGGTGGTGGAGTAGGCAGATGCTGAGGGTAGGAGAGGGAGGATGGATAATCGTGGTGGGTAATAACCCTGGAATCTCTGAAAGCTCAAGTAAGGATTGAATCCAGGGTAGAACTGCCCAAAATGACTCCAGTCAGAGTGGGGCCCCGGTAGGGGGCCCAGGATACCCAAGTGGGTAATGAGGGACAGTTGGGTCCTGATATAAATTTCCATTGTCAGATCTGGCATCGAGGGTATCCACGTTGGACCGTCATTTTATAGATCGGCTGAGGGTCAGAGTTGGGACAGCCCATGTCAGGGAACTGATGTCAGAATCTGCACCATCCAATCTGGAGCAGGAAGGGATCAGGCATCGGAGGTGCGGTGTCAGAGCCGACGAGGGGCCCTGGCATCAGGACCTGATCCAGCGTGGGGGCCAAGGCAGAGGCCAGTCAACTGGTCCCAGCTGTGGGACTGTCATTGAGATAACCGGCACAAGGTGCCAGGAACCTGCCAGAAGGCAGAGGAGGGCCTCCACAGAAAGGTCTGTAGGCTGAGAAACCTCCTTCTCCTTGACCCAAGAGGAGAAAGCGGAGAGTAGACCCGGGCATTGACAGAGTCGAGGGGCTTCCGTGTCATCACCGACATAGCCGAGAGGAATTGGAGGGTATGGGTGAGGAAGGGGAGGAGGGAGAGGGCTTTCTCCTCTGGTTCTGCCAGACGCCGCCAGCCCCGACGGGGAACCAAACCCTTGCAGTTGTCAGGGATGGCCGGGCTTAGTGGGTGAGGTCAGGTGGGCAGGGATGAGCCCCTGGCTGACTTATCAACCAGAGCCGGTGAATAGCCACCACCTGGGTAGTCTTACCGCCGCCGCTTGGTCCCCGGAGGAGCCAGGGCCAACTTATCGCACCAAGGTGGAAGCGGTCAGAGCAGCCGACAGCCGACTGATCCACTCCGAAGATTTTCCAGACTTACCATCCGATTTTCTGGGTGCGCCTGGGCCTTGCTCGTCGAGGGTCCTGTGCCCGCTGAGTGCTCCCTAGAATTATCCTTTGTGCTTTTTGAAGAAAATTTTTCGGATGAAGGCCTCTAAGACAATCCATTTTCTTTCAAGTGAAGCCAGGTGGGCTTTTGGCAGAAGGGCCTCCAAAGCCTGCTGTCTCCTCTTTGTGGCCTGGTTGAAGGTCTGGCACTCAGGCAGGAGGAGACTGGATGGTCCGGCCTAAACAGAGGCGCGCACTTGAGGAGACCGTCTTTGTGTGGGATCTCTGTGCCACAGGATGAGCACTTCTTCTTTGCGAACACATCAAGAGAAACACAAAATGTATGAAAAAAACCTAGCAAAGGATATACCACGCAAGAACTTTCACAAACGATCGCTATATGGAAGTCTCGAAACCTGACTGACACGAGGTGACAGCGGAAAGAACTGGTGGTGGGCAGGGGACCGCCACTATATACTGTCATGCTGACATCGGGTCACGCGACATCTGGTGGGTGGTCCCTCATCAGGTATTGCTAGAAAAGTCTGCCATGTGCCCGACGCCAGGTGGTGCTAGTCCTATATGTGATGACCTACTGAAGGAACCCTCTTGAAGTAAGATAATTAAAATCACTGAAAGAAAAATTTACCAATTTCACACTTCCAAGAAAGATTTGCAGAAGAGGAGGGCTCTCATCACCTCTTATTCAACTGGAGTCACAAAAGGCATGTTAATCAATAACACAGTTCCCAGGAAAGATTTGCTGGTGAACGGGAAGGCTCTCACCACCTCCTCTTGTTGAAATTAATCCAACAAAATACACCCTTCCATAGGCATAATCCGGGGGGGGTAAAGTATTTGCATTTTGTTGGCAGGACAAGAGAGTGACAGGATGGCTGCCGCCATATGCCCCAGAAGTCTGAGGACGGTCCTGGCCTGGACCCAAGGGGTTACTAGGACCGATATGGCTATCTCCCAAGGCAATTTCCTCTCTGGAGGAAGAAAAGCCATGCCCTGGAGTGAATCTAGGACTGCTCCAACAATGACGAAGTCTTTGGCTGGGCTCTGGGAAGACTTTAGGAGGTTCAGGTAATTCAACATCTCGAACAGAGTATAAATGTCTCTGACAGCTTGCAGAATGTGCATCCTTGATGGGACCACGAGCAGCCAATCATCGAGGTAAGGAAAGACATAGTGACCCTGACGCTCAGAGTCACCGCTACTCACTGCTAGACAATAGATGAGACTCGAGGAGTGGAGGAGAAGCCTAACAGAAGAACCCAGAACTGATAATGCTCCCCAGAAGGGGAACCTCAAAAGTACTTCCTGTAGAGGAAAGACCCCGATGTGCATGTACGCATCTTGCATGTCCAGGAACAGAGACAGTCTCCCTGGTGCAGTAGAGGAATGAGACCTGGAAGGGTCACCATCCTGAACCTTCAGTACTCCATATAATTGTTTAAGAAGCTGAGTTCAGGATGGCTGAAGATCCTGAGTCTTCTTTGAAACCAGGAAACAGTGGGAGTAATATCCCTTTCCCGCTGTTGCAGAGGAACTGGCTCTATTGCCCTTTTTGCAAAGAGGCCTGAATATCTCATTATATAAGGGGTTTATGAGAAGGAGGATACCTTGAGGACCTGGTAGAATTTCTGTGAACTCCAGCGATGCCCCTCCTTATAATGTCTAGGACCCACTGGTCCACAGTAATGGAGCCAGCCTTCAGATGAAGGGAGAAGTGACTCTACCACCTCCTCCAGTGTCTCCTCTTGGGGGTTGGAAGGAGTCATTAGGTGGAGCTGGGGTGGGCAGAGAGGCTGGGAAGGTCTTTGGGCCTCGAAAAGGAGCGTCTCCCGGGTGCTGGTTGCCGGCTTCCTCTTTAAGCCACCTCTCTGGCCTTGCTGGTTTCCATGGGCTTGAGGGCTTATGAAAGGGCCAACATCTAGTGCATTTCTGGTCACCTCTGTACATCTGTTGGGCAGACCAGATAGATTGCCCGACTCCTGGAGATGAGAGATAAGAGACCATCTCCCTGCCCAAAGAGAACGGAATCCTGGAATGGGAGGTCCTGGATTCTGGACTGCAGATCCTATTGAAAACCTGAGACTCTCAACCAGGCGTAGCACGGAGATAGACACCTGCGCGCCGCCTGGCTGCCATATCCACAGTATTGTACAAGGCACGAAGGACATGCATGCCCATGTCTGAGCCCAATTTCAATATGTCCAGAAGCTCTGTCTTCTACGTGGAGTCTGGCAAGGCATTGGTTAGCGCCTGTCCCTTCTCCCAGAGTGCATTCTGGTGCTGGATCATATGCATAAGGAAGTTTAGGGATCTAATGGAGCAGGTGGAGGCCGAATACACTTTCTTTCCACCTGGTCCAAGTACTTGGGATTCCTGGTGGGAGGCTGGGAGCTGAGATGTCTTCAGCCGCTTAGACTTGTCATGAGCAGTCTGTGATCACTGAAAAGTCCGCCTGAGGGTATTCCACCAAGGCTCATCCTCGGGGCCGATACAGCCCTGACTACTTGAACCACGGGACTAGGCGGGTGATTTCAAGTTATCATATAAGGTCTTGGAAGAGGTATCTGCCAAGGAGGTACCACAAGGAGCAGGCTCCTTCTGCCTCAGGTAACGGGCCAGTCACCAGCCCAGAAGCAGGTCCTCCATCTCCACTAGAGGGTTTGGATGCCCTCATGACATCCATAAAGTTGCCTGCCAGGGTGAGCCGGGTTGGTCCTTCTCCCAGGGAACCCCCAACCCCTGAAAGGGATGAAGAAGATGACCTGCTACTAGGCCGAGAAGAGCCTGAGCTGTCTAGAACTCCCCGCAAGCGTTGGTGGCTGTCTGACCGACATCGGTCGGCGGCGCTGGCTACAGGACTGACGACGGAGCAATGACCAGCATCAGGAACAGGAGTGAGCCCACCTACAGAAGGATCTGTGATGGCAGTGGGATCTGCTCCTGAGCTGAGACTGGGACCGCGATGGCTGCCTGATTGAGAATGGCACTGATGATGGTCCCGGATCAGGACCAGGAATGAGCCTCGAGGGAGGGCGGGGTAGCGGCTGCTCGGGAATTTTCTTAGGTGGCAGCAGGAGGCCCTCGGGTTCTCGGTTGTCCAGCCAATCAGGAACTGGTGTCAGATCCTGCTTTGGTGGGGTCTCCTCCTTTTAATTTGACTCCACCAGAAAGAGAAGAGTTCTTGTAACCTTTCCTGTTAAACATGGATTCCACCAACCCCAGCAAGGGGACATGGGAAGCTGGAGGATCCAGAAGGGCATGAATAGGGAAGTCCCCAAAAGAACCTGGTTGGGTGAAAGACCTGGGGACCAGTGACGGAACCTTAACAGGCACCCCACAGAACTGCCTTCCACTGGAGATACTTCTACTGACTTCAGTGTTTTGGCTGACATTGGTTTGACAGGGCCAGAGCTGGGGTGTCTGTCTCCAGGGGACTTGCCTGGACCAGGCAAAGCCGAGGTCTTCTTAGGCAGGGCAGAGGCTTGTGCCGAAGAGGCATTAGAAGACACTGCTTGGGGTGCCACCTTAGGTTTAGGTGGCTTCTCCCCTGACGTTCCTGCCTTGACCGGCATTGGGTCCTTGATGGGAAGGCTCAGTTCAGCAGTATCCTACTTGCAAGGGTGTTTGGTGATCTGCCGAGCTGGAGGAAGAAGAGGACTTCCTTGGAGGGAAACAGGATGGGTGATGGGACTGGCTACAGTCCTTGTCTCAGGACCAGTTAGGGACTTGTCCCTGTGTTTCCGTTGTCCCCAAGGTATGCAAGCTATCCATATGCTGCTCTAACATGTGGGCTTTGAGGGCCTTCAGGCGTCGAATGCACATCCTGCTGGTGAAGCCTCTGCAGATTTCTACAAGCTGCGCTGTTGTGGTCTGGACATAGGCAGAAGACACACTTCATGTGGCCACCCTTCTGGTGGCCATAGTCCACTAGTCTTCTTTGGCCGGAAGAAGTCGATGGCAAAGACGTATGCCGGATCGAACTATATCGAGAGAAAAAGAAGAAATTTTCAGATAAATTTGAAGAGCAGGTACAAATTTTGCTGGAACTGCTAGAAGCAAGCACCAAAACTTTTCCAACGTGACGGGAAAAGAACTGAGGTGGAGCCGAGGTCCCCCCTTATGTAGCATGACCGATGTTGGGGGTAGAGTAGACGCCAGGGGCTTTTACCTGCTGGTGCTGCTAGCTAAGATTTTTCCAGTGGGTTCTAAGGCCTGTATGCTAGTCCCAATGGTTATAGCCTGCTGCAAGAGCCCCCACTCAAAGTAAGATCTAAGGGTAGAACTAGTGACACCACTGACTACCCTCTTTAGCAAATCATGGGAGGATGGGGTGGTACCTGAGGACTTAAGGAGGGCAGATGTGATTCCACTTCACAAAAGTGGGAGCAGGGCAGAAGCAGGGAAACTACAGACCTGTCAGTTTGACCTCAGTGATTGGGAAAATGATGGAATCGCTTCTGAAGGAAAGAACTGTTGAGTACCCTAGAGGCCAGAGGGCACAGGACCCAAGGCAGCATGGATTCACAGCAGGAAGGTCATGTCAGAAGAATCTAATCGATTTCTTTGACTGGGTGACCAAAATAGTAGACCAGGGAGGGGCTATGGACATGGCCTACCTAGACTTTAGCAGGGCATCTGACACAGTCCCACACAAAAGATTAATAAACAAATTAGCTAGCCTGGAGTGGGTCCCAGAGTGGTAGCCTGGGTAAAACATTGGCTGGACAACAGGACACACAAGGTAATAATAAACGGAGTCCACTCTGAAGAAAGGGGGCTACTAGTGGGTAACGCAAGGTTCAATACTGGGTCAAGTCCTTTTAATATCTTTATAAGTGACACTGCAGAGGGACTGGAAGGAAAAGTATGCCTCTTTGGAGATGACACAAAGATCTGCAACAGGGTTGATACACAAAGAGGGGTGTGGAAAGGATGAGAAGGGACTCCGCAAGGTTGGAGGAATGGTCAGAAGTATGGGGAGCTTGATTTAATGCAAAGACGTGCAAAATAATGCACCTGGGAAACAAAAACCAGGGAAAGATTACACAATGGGGGTTAGTAACAACAACAACAATGGAAAGGGACCTGGGGTAATCATGTCAGATGACCTTAAGGTTAGCAAGCAATGTGAGAAGGCAGTAGGGAGGGCTGGGGATACTGGGATGCATAGGGAGAGGCATCACCAGCAAAAACAGGAAGTTGTTATCCCGCTGTACAGACAGTTGGTGAGACCCCTTCTGAGTACGCCATCCAGTTCTGGAGACCCCATCTCCGCAAGGACATAGAATGGAGACAGTCCAGAGGAGGGCAACTAGAATGGTGCAGGGTCTGCAAGAGAAGCCATATCAGGAGAGACTAAAGGAGCTTAATATGTATACCCCTAGGAAAGAAGGAGAGGGGACATGATTAAAACTTTTAAGTACCTCAGTGGAATCAACAAAGCCCAAGAGGGTAGCATCTTTCAGAAAAGAGATGTGCAAGAACAAGGGACACAATTTGAAGATGGATGGGGGATGGCTCAGGGCAATGTGAGGAAGTATTTTTTCACAGAGCGGTGGTGGATGCATGGAACTGCCTTCCTGAGGAGGTTGTGGTGTCTACGACTGGGGAGAATTCAAGAATGCATGGGACAGCATAAGGCAATTATTGGGGGTAGGAAGAAATAGGCTGTTGGGTAACTAGGATCCGATCTTATCCAGTAGGTATGAAATGGGCAGACTAGGTGGGCCAAGCGGTCCCTATTCTGCCGTAAGTCTATAAGTCCACTTTTCTACGCCTCTTTAAGCCATGACAAGAATAACATGAGGGGAACATTCTTAAATTGGGGAGTTTTGGAGGAGGTCAAGAAGCATTTCTTTATGGAGAGAGTGGTGGACACTTGGAATGTGTTGCTGGAAGAAGTAATCTTGTTGAAGATGGCAGGCAGCTTCAAGAGGGCTGGGATTTGCATGGGGAAGATAAAGGTCAGGGTAGGAGAATGTAAAGGATAGGAGGAGTCAGGGAGCTGGGTCAGTGGCTCAAGCTGTGGACCCTGTAATTAAGCACACTAGATAGATCAAATGGTCTTCTTCTGCTGGCTTCTTCATATGTTCGTATGAACACAAGATGTCAATAGGGCTAGAAGGAAGGCACACAGTGTAACGGGTTACTTGGTTCAGGCTGACAGTCACCTTATAACACTTGCCTGCATCGCTTTCACCTACCCAGGTGATGGAGTCCGCTAGCTGCAAGGAAGGTTAGTTACAAGACTGGCAGATATTAACTGTGGCTAAAAAAATTCTAACAATTAACAACAGTGCTACAGGAAATACCACAGAAACAGAAATCTCTTTCAAAATTAGAGCCAGTTTATTTAACAGACTATAAACGTCATTTCTTATTTCAACAGTGGCTCTGTCAATGACTAAGAGAATGTGCCTGCACAGCCTAAACAGTGAAATAGCATTTGCTCAAATGAATATCGGTTTCTTTTCCTGATAAAACATTTAGAACCTTTTGTACCACACATCCCCAAGATAAACTGTAAATGTGCTGGACACATTTCCATTTTTGATCACAGTTTGTGATACTTCAACCCAAAATGTGAAGTGCAGAAGGATGAGGAAGCTCTTTGATGTGCTGCCCTGGCAAGGATTGATGAGGGTCCTCTTCCTGATGTCTCATGATGAATCCGCTGCACCCTTGGTCCTCTTCGGTCCTGGTTCCACTCGGCTGTACCTCTGATCCTCTTTGGTCCTGGTTCCACTCAGCTGTACCTCTGGTCCTCTTCAGTCCTCTGTCAACAGGTGAACCCTCCCTACAACTTTAAACTATAAAATAAACTCTCTGAAGTGTCTGGGCAATTAACTTAAACAAAAAAAAAAAAAAATGGAACTTCCTCTCACTCCTCCTTTGGCTGGACTGTCAAGGTCCAACAGCTCTGTAAATCCCTTAATCTGACTAACTTTTCCTGTTTCAATACTTTTCTACCCTGGCAGTGATGGCCCTTATCTGACTATCCTGTCACTTTAACGTTTCTACTTTTCTTCAGAGGAGTTGCCTGTGGCAGAGCCCTCCACAGCACTTGTCAGCTTCCTGAGAAGAAAAGACCGTGAGCTCCTCCTCCTCAGCCCTTTAGCCCACCCTACCCAGCACCCAATTGGCATTTGTAGTTGCCAGGCCTCAGCAGCTAATCAGGAGAGAGCTTGAGCTCTCCTAGGCGGGAGCATCTCGAGCTGCTCCTCCCATCTGCTGTCTTCGCCCGACTTGAGCCCCTCATTTGCTCCTCCTTGATGTAACACTGCCCAGATATGGTGTGGGTGCACAGGGCTAGTGATCCCCAGCTACCCCACCTCACACTTTCTAATTTAAATTGTCATTTTCCTGTCAGAAGCTGCTGAAACGCAGCCCTCCTTCACTTGATTTTGTATCTGGCTGATCCTGCTTCCAATGCGAATGTCAGGACATCCTAGTGATGTCCGCATCATCCACCATGCTCACAACAAACATGCAGCCTAAAACTAGCTGGAGGACTGCTTGCTTCTGCCCCAGATAGCCACTTTATTATTTAACTATATATATTATTATTTAATGTTTAGCCCTCCTGGGCTTCTCATCTGGCTGCTGCACTGTTTTCTGGGCTCTTTCCCAGCCCAAATGCTCTCTGTTTTGCCGTTTCTCCCTCCCAGTTTACATTCCACAGCCCCTCTGAGCTCTCCACCAGCTGCCTTTTAACTCTTTTTCTTTATTTCCTCCTCAGGGAGCACTCTGCCCTTCCTTTGCCTGCACTTTCCAGGCTATAAAATAATATTTTTATTTAAACAGTGGCCCCTGTGCTGTAGTGTGGCTTTTTAACTTTTGTGGCATCTGCCTCTTCTCCTTTTCTCTCTGACACCCCACCTCCCGCAGGTCTTACATACCGCCATGCAGCATTACTTATGGTGGCTCCCGTCACCCCTCTTTCACTTTCCACCCCACCTCTCACTAATGTTGTGTAGCGGCTCCATTTCATGTAGCTTCCCTGCTGCACTCTAGCCCCTTTCAGCCCCTGGCTGCCCTCTCATGCCCCTGTCAATAAATAATCAAAACACTGCCAACGGGCAGCGATCAGGAAGGTGGAGGGCGCTTTCACTACTGCCTCCTCCACCTCCCACGGACTCCATTTTCTACCTTCCGACTCCCACCCGTATGGAGTAGGCCACAGCCTGCATTTCATGCATGCTAGGTGCTCTACAGTGCCATGAGGTACTCTCTGTAAGCCAAGTCGCGCTCATTTATTTTATTTTTTTATTTTATTTAAACAGCAGTTTGGAAAACCTTTGAGCCATAGGCTCATTTACAAAGGTACCTTGTCACAGTAAGACAAACCAAAATACACAGTATAGCAGTACAACACATAAGTATAACAGTAAATTAAGACATAGATACAAACAAGCTGGTACAGGTAGGATGGATGCAAACAATACCAGAGTTATGTCGTCCTTAGCAGCTTAGTAATAAACTTTGTCATAAGCATTGAGTACGGCTTTGACTAGCGGCAGTTACAGCATCGGGTGTTAATAAAGGTGGTTACGTAAGGAAGTTTTACAAAAGCACGATATAGTTGGAGCTTGAGGAGATGGAGGGGGCAGTGTGTTGAACCAGAGGGGCCTAAAGCTGAAGGCTCTTTGGCCGTGAGAGGTCCTAGCTCTAGGGATAACAAGAGAGGTTTTCCCAGAGGTCGAGTATGAACTAGTGGGACAGAGCGCGTATGGTGGTGGTCAATCCTGGTGGGGAAAGCCCAAGGAGGGTCTTTTTGTAAGGTACAGGTAAGATATTTGGCGCTCGTCGAGATCAAGTACCAGCGCTTTAGCATACAGCTATGCAGGCTGCCTTTGGCTGCACAGCAGCCCATACTTGATTTTCTGCTGCCTGCTACCCAACCATCACCCACAGCAACAAGAAAGGTTCAGGGAGGCCCTATCAAACCCGGGAGGATTTAAAATTGATTTTGAAACAAAGTTGGCATCCTACACAGAGGAGCTAGTCCACTAGACCATCAGGGCGTATTGTTTAACAGGACCCCCAAAGGGCATTTCCAAGCCCCATAAGACCCTCACTAGCCACCTGGGCTATTTTTTAATAAAAGGGCTACTAGCCCACTTGAGTTACTAACTAAAATATTGGCCAGTCGGACACCATCTGGGCACAGGGTTTTAGGCTGAGCCCCTTTCTTAAACCTCACTCCTTTCTCTATTTCTGCTATGTTACTGTTTCCTTTTCCTCTAACCTCTTTTCTCTTTTAATTTACACAGGTCTGACAGGATGAGGGCTCCTACCTATCAGTTAAGAATTACTTTTATTTCTATCCTGTCCCTCCATATTGCTGGACCCCTAAGAGCTGTGGCTCCTTGGGACCCTTTTCTATCTTTATTTTTTACAGGTACACTGGCGTCACCCTTTGGACTCCTACCCTGGCATCCCTCGGCAGGTAGGTCCCTCTAGTTTACTTATTTTGGTGGGTTGACTGTAATGGGTGGCCACATCCGTTACAACTGCCCTGTTTGGACCAGCTGTTATGTGGATGCGGGAAAGTCAGGCAGCTCTGGGTAGCAAAACCTCCATCCCAGGAAAGAATCCTTGTTGATCACGTAAGCCCTCAAAGTGGGCTTACCTCTGAGTGGTGGTCTCTGGTCTTCCCCATGGTGCTGGTAGTCCTGTGACTCCCGGTGGAGTCACACTTGCAACCTCCTATTGGTGCAGGTTGCCGCTGTGACCGCACTTTCCGCCTGTCTTGGCTCTCTTGCAGGTGGGCTGGGTGGTGAGTGTTCTTTTGTGCTTCCAGGTGGGGCTGATGGTCTTGGGTTTGAGTTTTGGGGGTTTGCCTGGGCTTGGGACCGCAAGATAAAGTAAATAATTGTAAATAAAATGGCAGACCCATGGCACGGCACATGTGCGGCCACTGGCTAGGCAAAATTTAAAGGAGCAGCTGTTTTTAGCAAAAGTAGTTTTGGTGCTGACTGGCACTGTGGGGAGTATTGTAAATAGTGGAACTCAAGACTACAAGTCCCACTGGGCACCGTGGGGACTTTTTGGTTGGTACTTTAGGGCTGGTCCAAGACTGGACCATAGAGTTTTGGTGCCAAAAATGAGCAGAGGACATAAAGGGAGAGACAAGTGGGACAGAGGAAATTTGAGAGGGAGGGAGGGAGGGAGGAGGAGGAGGCTGGAACGGGCGCTCGCCTGCTCACCATGCAGTCACTTTTTTTTTCTTTGCTGCAGTGGGAAGAAGGATGTGGCAGCGCCATTCCTATGGAGCCCTGTGCTTTGGGGCTAGAATTTAGCATGGTGCCTAGGAAGTGACAGAAGAAAAGCTGCTGCCTGCTGGTGAGGAACAACCATGAAGTGAGGGGCTCCAAAGTGGGGCCTGGGGAGTGAGCAGTTCCAGATCCCTGCATGTCCTTGTGTCTGAACTGTTAGTTCTGCACCCAAAGTGAGAAGCATGCCATGATGGAGGCTGTGGACGGGCACTTTCGTCCCTCAAGAGGTGTGTGTGCCTCGTGGGTCCTAGAGAGGAGGAGCGGATAGTGAGGATAGTATTTGGGCCGCCATTCCCTGGAGGTCCATACTCCTGACGGAAGCCACAATTAATGCTGCCTGCTGTTGAGGGCCTATTCGGCCTTGAGTTTATTACCTGTGTTTGGACTGTCTGGCTGCCCAGATTTTAGGGTGGCCACCTGAATTTCCTGTTCAAATGTGACTCCTCAGTCCAGAGTACCATTTGAGTGTTCAGTGAGATCCCCGGTCCAGGGTACCTATTGAGTTTCCCGAGGTGACCTGTTTCAGTCCAAAGTGACTTGTGAGCTTCTGATGCGACCACACATTCCTGGGTGAGCTGTCTGTTTGCTGCTCCATGGAATGACTGTTCCTGTTATAATTAACTTCATTAAATGGGATCCGTGTTCTGCAACTTTGATGTTTGCCACTTGTCAAAAACAGAGGTGGAATTTAAGCATGCATGGGACAGTCATAAGGCAATTCTAGGGGTGGGGGTAGGAAGAAGTAGGCTGCTGGTTAACTAGGATCTGCAGCTTATCCATCAGGTAGGGAAATGGGCAGACTGGGTGGGCTAAGCGGTCCTTATCTGCCATCAAAATCAAAATCTATGAAGAACAGTGTTGCTGCTAAAAGAAGTTGCCACCACAGTCATGTATCCAATGTGTGCCAGGGTGGCATCCAGAGGAACAGGAACCAGAGAACCCCAGAGAAAGAAATCGAGAGGCCTGCCTGGTGAAGACAGTTGACAAAGGCCTACAGATGAAACTGGCAAGGCCAGGCAGGTGAGAGTCAACGTTCTTCATCCCACCAGGACAATCTCTGTACTCTAAAGTCAACAGGGCACCCAGGTTCCATCAGATCTGTAAGCCAGGCCACCCAGGTAGGGGACTCTAGTTCTGGACTGTGTTTCTGGATGTAAAGCGCTCCCCATTACCCATTATCTTTACCACCATCTTACTATATCCCTAGTCAGGAAAAAGGGGTGTTTACAATTAGAAATGGCAGCAAGGATGCACTGAAATGGAATATTTATTTGAGAGGGTTATATATGGGGTATTTTACTGCGGTGCTGGGAGGGGGTTCATGAAGCCTGCCACCAGGACCTGGGGTGCTTGAGAGCCTGCTGTCATGGTGGTGGGTGACTCTGAAGGCTGCTGCCAGTGTTGAGATGGGGTCCAGGAACCTGCCACCAGGACGGGGTGCTGAGAGCCCACTGTTATGGCGAGCATGACTCTGACAGCTGCTGCTGTGCTGGGGAGGGGGCCCAGGAGCCCAACACTGGGATGTGGGTGTTTGAGAGCCCGCTGTCATGGCGGTGAGTGACTCTGAGCTGCTGCCAGTGCTGGGCATGGGGCCCAGGAGCCTGCCACCAGGACGGGGGTGCTTGAGAGCCCGCTGTCATGGCGGTGGGTGACTCTGACGGCTGCTGCCAGTGCTGGTTGGTGCTCAGCAGCCTGCTATCACTTGCTGGGCTCCAGTGGCTGCCACCAGGGCTGTGGAGGTGGGCCTCGGGAACTTGTGTAACGACATTTTGCTTTCATGTCAGTTTTAGAATTTCGCTTTTAAAGTCTTGCATTCACAGCACCTTTTGGGTGGTAACACCTTTACATGGACCACCACCCCACTAGAACCCCTCCACTGGACTGTGTTTCCTTCTGCCCCAATCTGTAGTTCGGAGAGGGCTGGGGTAAATGGGGATATCCCTCATACTGAGACAGTTGGAGTGTTATGGGACTAGCCCCCATCTTTGCAGCAAGACCCCACCCGCACTTCAGCAGCTGGACACCCTCACCTGTCAAACTGAAAGACTTGCTTTGTGCTCCCAGTCTCTGGCCTGTTCTGCTAGGAAGAGGCACAGGGCCGGAATATAGATGGATCTCAACCGTGACAAACCAATGTTGCGGTACTAAGAGTGCCCTCTGATGTGGCCAGAGAGCAGCAATATGGTGCGTGTGGTTCTGAGGCAAGACCATACCTCTCAACTGTCACACATTATGAGGTATGTCACTCATTTACCTCTTAGAAATCCTTTGTCCCATATGGGAGAAGGTGATATTCCACACTTCCCACTAAGACCTGATAAAAGAACATATGAACCTGGGATCTACGATGTCGGTTCGACATCTAGTTGTCAGCAGACATCACAGCGATGGATTTATGTCAATGCATGTTGTTGACATAAATCCAAATGGACACCTAGTACTTTTCGATTCGGGGCTCACCCCCTCAACACACCCCAATCTAAAGGGATTCTAACTCCAAGTCAGAGTCGACTTGGGGAGAGGCTGCAGGATCCAGAGACAGAGTGCCCAGGGTCTGGCAGGCCATTACAGCAACGTGTTGATGCTGTCAGCCTCAATGTGTTCGCTGTAATGGTGTCACTGAACGGTCCGCACATCTTAAACCTCCAAGTCATTTTTCCCAATAAATGCCTTTTTATATATCTGATCCTTTCTGTCATTGTTCCATCTTTACTGGCCTTTTAGTACACACAGTGGTGTTTCTGATCAATACACTACTGGTATATGCCATTTTAGAACTATATGATGTAGTTTATGTCCTTTTAGGCCACAGATGTACTGTGAAAACAATGTAAGTGCTTTAACAAGAACATACAGTATAGCACAGTCCTAAAATGGCATTGCCCACCAAAGTAAAAGCAGAAACAACCAGTGAATTTACTAAAAGACTAGTACAGCTGGAACAAAACAAAGTGTAAACCAGTATTAGAAACTCATCTTCTACAGAAAACAGGCTTGCAGATTCAAGGCAGTTCTCCTCTAATGTAGAAATTCATGACACTCCGTTGTGCTCAGTTATAAGTTTTCTGTTGTACCCAACTAAATATTAGAAAACAGAAACAAGTAAAAGTACATTTTAAGGCAACGTTTTCAGTTTTTTATGTTTTCTGTTGAGAGGCCCACTCTCCACAACCCCCGGCGAGGGTCTCTATATATTATTGTTGTGCTGCTGTTTTGGGCAATAAATTCCTTGCCTTTGACAAGTTGTCCTTAGTTGTGTTTATGCCCAATGGGGGAGGCGGAGCAAGCCACAGAAAGAATAATATCACTGAACATTGTTGCCACCACCGGGTTGCAGTATTCAGTGATATTCATTCTGTGGGGTAGCTCACCCCACCACCCCCGGCACACCAGTGAAGTTGTATTTTTACTGGGGCGGAAAGCAACCCTGCACAGAAAACATTGCAGCACATTTAATGTTTTACTAGCATAACTTTTCCGTCTGTTGTGGGGTGGTGATCACAGGAAAAATGAAACCAAACAATTACTGAAATGTACTCCTTCATTTAATCGTATTTATAACAAGGGCACCTTAAAACATGCAAGGCTATTGGCGGACTGACTCTGCATGCCCATACATTAATCTCTGTTATACCAACAGCTAAAGTGAGTAGGTGCTGGAAACCTCAATCATACATGTCTAACTGTAAGGTATATGGATGGGAAGTAGGAAGTTGTTGATATGCAGTATGTTGATGAAGTCCTTAACTCCGTTGCTCTGTCACAGTGTCTGCGACTTTTCCACGTTAATGCTTGTAGGTCACTGCCTCTCCTGAAGTGGGCACTGAGCAGCAGTGAGGAGGGCGGCTAGAGGACGGCAAGGGCTGCAGGAGTACCGTGAGTTGCCAAAGAGCAGCACATTGAGGAGAGTGGCCACGGCCAAAGTGACGGTAAGGGTTGCAGGAGTACCACAAGTTGCTGGAGAAAGAGTGACAGCAAGGGCTGCAGAAGTACCAGTGACTTGCCGGAGAAGAGCAGTGATAAGGGCTGCAGAAGTACCAGTGACTTACTGGAGAAAAGCAGCAATACTGAGGAGAGCGGCTAGAGTGACGGCAAGGGGTGCAGGAGTACCGATGAGTTGCCAGAGAACAGCAGCGATACTGGAGAGTGGCTGCAACAACAGCAAGGGCTGCAGGGTACCGCGAATTGATGAGAAAAGCGCCACATTGCCAACAGGTGAGCAGGTGCCGCAGTGAAAAAAAAAATGAATTCAGGTACTACTTTATTGTGTGGCACTGTAAGTGGAAGGATACCACATTCAGATGGGGACTTTTCTATATTTACAGAAAACAAATCACTTTTCCAAACTTATATTAGCCCATGTTATAACAGTAATGACCTCCAGGGTAGTGGAAATGATTAATCAACACCCTGGGTGCTGTGAGGATGCTCAGGCTTGCCCTCATGCCTCACAACACATCCAGGGTGTTGATTAATCCCAGTGACCCCACCCTGTCATGGGTTATTGCTTGCTTTATCCTTCCTGGTGTTGGGTGATGTGCTTGTATGTTGGTATTGGGGAAAGGTGCACAGACTTCTATACTGTGCTACACGGAGATGTTCTGCTTGTGAAAATATTAGTGCATTATACTTGGTGCGATTGTGGAATCCAGCACCACAGTGTGCAGGAAACTGCATCAAGAGCACATGCTATCACTCTGCACCATAGTGTGTGTATTTGCTAAAACAGCGAGGAACAGTCCATGGTTCTCCACAGTCACCACATTATGAATAATTAGTGCACGATACCCATGAGTTCTGAGGTCACAGTGCCACATTTGATACGTCACACATTTTGCTCATTTGGCACATTTTGGTGAAGAAAGGTTTAGAGATATGGGCAAGACAGCTACAAGCTAAGCCATACCCTCAACTGTCCCCGATTTTTCCTCAAATTTTCCTCCGACCCTCATACAATATGTGTTTTTGTGAATGATAGGGATTGTAAGCACAAAATAATGCCAACCATTAAAGTTAGAATTGTTTTCTTCATCACAGAATACATCTTCTGTTAAGCCGCTTTTCTGTGGCTGAGTGAACATTATTAATTTCTAAGACATGTCCTTTTATTTTTTATTTAAAATGTTTCACCAGGAACATACACCAGGTGTGACCGGGGTAAAGGGGAGATATAAAATATATAGGTATACAAAATATGTACATGAAAACATGTCACAGTACAGCAGTCAATAGGTGCAAATATAGCCAGGAATACATTAAATAGTACAGCAATCCAAAACAGCTGCAGGAATACTTTTTTCTGTAACATTTTCATTATTAAAATGGATCAAGACAAAAATTAAGCAAACAAATAAAAGCAAACAAGAATCTCAAATAAAATACAATATACAGCATAATAGCAAATTGAAAGTTCTCTCTGTAAAACATTGAATATCTTTAAATTGAGCTAGACTGTTACAACAAATTAGAAAAATCCAACAGAGTTAACTTTTCAAGTTCCTTTTCTAATCACACAAAGAGGAAAACTAAAGTCAATACCCTGATCATCCTTTCTTATAAGCTGCATGAATACTGAAGTGAGCAAATTTCACTCTGGGGTCCAGAGTCCATAGGCCCTTGTCCATGTGGGCTCCCCAGCCCATGAGAGAGAGGCATTGGTCGTGAGGATGACTGTCTGCTCGGGCGGACAAATAGGATTCCTTCCTGCAACCAGTCTGGGGCGGTCCACCATTGGAGAGCATCCACATCTTCTGGGTTACAGTGATCTGCTAGTCAAAATGACCGTGGCAATGAGTCCACTACGGTCAGCTCCCAATGAAGGGGCACATATGCAACAGGGCCCAATGGACCACTGAGGTGCATGCTGCCATGTAACATAGAAGGCGCAGAAAGTGCCCAACCAAAAATGATTGGGCAAAGGAGGAAAGAACCTCCGACCTGTCTGCGGGAGCCAAGCTCTGCCCTGATGGAGCCCATCACCTGAGGCGGCACAAGTTCTGACTTGGCCTTGTTGATCAGGAGGCTGAGTTGGAAGCAGGTCTGTAGGACCACATCCCTGTACTTCTCCACCTCCTGTCATGTGGAACCTGCTAGGAGCCAATCATCGAGGTAAGGATAAATCAGATCCCGAGATGGGCCACCACCATTGCAATGCATTTGGTGAAGACCCGAGGGGCTGATGACAGGCCAAACGGCATGGCTTGGAACTTGTACAGGGCCTCTTCGACCCTGAGGCAAAGGAACCGCTGATGGGATGTGAAAAACGCGTCCTGCAGACCCAGTGAACAGAACCACATGTTTCGTTCCAAGGATGGTATGACCTGGGACAGAGTGACCAACTGAAGAGTGCATGACCTGAGATATTGATTCAGGTCATGCAGATCTAGAATGGGCGCCAGTCCCCTGTCCACCAGTAGGTACCTGGAGACAAAGTCAGAGTCTGCTGGAGGATCCGCCACTGAAGCTACTGCCTCCCTGAGGAGGGCTGAGCAATGTCATTCTAGAGCCGACTGGGTCTGAGCAGATACTGCTCTTCCGATGCGCTGGGCTCGCTTGGAGGTACTGCTCGAATTCCAGAGGCAGTCCCTGACAGACAGTTTCCAGAACCCACTTGTCCATGGTGATAATCGCCAGCAGATTAGGCCTTATGGTCTAGAGAGTCTGCTCGAACCTCAGATCCCTGTTGGGAACTGAGGCCCTCCCTCCTCTTGTGTTCTGATACCTCTTCGATCTGTTCTACTCCTCCCTTGAAGCCCTCCATATTGGAAATCTGGACCAGCTCGCCAGGCAGCACCCTCCAAGGATCCACCACCTCTCCATGAAAAACCTCCTCCTCCTCTCCCCCATCCTTCTTCTTCTTTCCAACTTCAAACCATGCCCTCTGGTAATACCCCTTTAGTCTAAACATCCCTCCGTGTTTACCCTGTTTATTCCTTGAGGTACTTGAAGACCTCGATCATGTCCCCCATCTCTCATCTCCTCGAAAGTATACAGGCCGAGCTCCTCAAGTCTGTCTTTAACATGGAACCTATGTAAAGAGCTTGTTCTCAAACATTTAAATAAATAAATATTGCACTACCGTGGGGGGAAGGGACACTCCAGCCCCAGTCTATAGAAGAGTGACTCCATTTCAGATGTCAGTAGTACTCATTCAGTTGCCCCACAGTCTGACAGCAGGTCCTATTCCCTGTCAAACAACTGCAGGGTTAAATAAGATTTCCGCCTGTCGCCGCTACAGTTTCATGGTGGCAGACAGGCACCCGATAATATTCATAATGCTAATTAAAAAGCGAAATAAATATTTAGAGCCATTCTTTAGTGCTCATAGGTGCTTTTTAAACAAAACATTTTATTGCTCCTCACTTCCACCTCGTGTCTCTGGACCCCAATTAGCAGATTCGGGGCCTGGGAGCCGGAGGGAGCTTTGTTTTGCCACAATCATGGCAGAAAATGAATAATACTAAACTGCTGCATTCGTGGACCACCCTCGCATTCTTGAGTTGCAGCCATGCGATGGTTGCATGTCTTTGATCCGTCGGCAGCCTTTTACTAAAAACACAAATGCTTGGACTGGATGGAGATTTAATTGGCTCTAAGACCCAGGACATGGTGGTGGCACAACAGGAGGCGGAGGAAAAAACAAGGTAAGCCCCCACCATGGGAAATATATATCTATATACAATATATGTCGCTAGTAACAGACTAGTCTGACATTCTGCAATTAGTCCATTATAAGTGGCATCCGTTACATCAGTTTTGCATTTTACCAGCCAAAACAAATATATGGTCACGGCTCTCTGCTGCAAGCATCTTACAACTAATACTGACGATTGGAAGAGGGTAAGAGTCCAGACAAAATGCAAATGTTCAGTACACAGCATAGTATACTTCCAGAAAACCCCAGTCAACATTTTTATAGTCATAGCAGAAAACAGCTTTTTGGAATAACCTTTATAATTGCACAGCCACTTTAAATGTAGGAGGCTGCAGAAAGCGCACGCCACTCCAATGCAACTGGAACATTTTGTCAAAGTTTCTGAAAGGACCGAGGGTGGAGCGCCCCACAGAAGAAATAAACAGTCCTGTACAATAACAAGTGAGTAAATAAACAGTGATACATTGTATGCTGCTTTTTCAGTGGGGCGCTCTCCACCCCACACCCCTTGGTCCTCAGTGGTTAATCTGCGCTCCGTAATATTTTCAGAGAGAAAGCAGCATAACTCATAAATCTGGGAGCTGCATAAATCAGCACAAAAACAGGCATGCCATAAAGAGCAGTAATTATTGCTGAAAGTATTACAGACACAGAATAACCACTGAGGACCGGGGTGGGGGCAGAGCGCCCCACAGAAGAAAGCAGCATAAAGCATAAATCTGGGGCTGCATAAATCAGCACAAAAAACAGGCATGCCATAAAGAGTGGTACTTATTGCAGAAAGTATTACAGAGCAAGAATAACCACTGAGGACCTGGGGTGCAGGGGCAGAGTGCCCCACAGAAGAAAGCAGCATAAAGCATAAATCTGGGACGCCTGGGACTTACGGGCATGCTTGTTTTGTTTATGCTGATTTATGATTTAGGTAGCTCCCAGATTTATGCTTTATGCTGCTTTCTTCTGTGGGGCGCTCACCACCACACCCTGGTCCTCAGTGGTTATTCTGCGCTGTGTAATATTTTCAGTCTCATGCCGGTTGGTATCATTCGTCACAGTAGCTTCAAGAGACACATTACCGAGTAGTCTCTGAAACATACCTCTCAACTGTACCACATTACGAGAACGCTCCACAATTTACTTCACAAAGTTCCCTGTTCCACATTGTGAGGACTTGTTCCACATTCAGTATTAACATTTTAAAGCAAAATCTATAGTAAATGATGAAAAATATATTATTCAATTAATAACCTTTGAACATAAATGCAAACATTTTAACAGTGTTCTGAGATTCTTAGGTAAAGATTTGATAACGTGATCCACATTTTGCTAATTTGCTCCACATTTTGAGATGCAATGTTCCACATTTAGGGGACAAAAGGTTGAGAGGTAGGCATATATTTACTTTAGGGACACACCTTGAAGTGAGTGCTCCTAGTGAGAAATATGCGCATGCGCTTTGCAGTCACTGAGATGTCACGCCCTCACAGAACAAACAAACTACCAAAATGTGTAGATATTACAATATTTAAACATATGGACATATTTCTGGACGTGAAGGGAGCGCCCCACAGAACAAAGAAACATAAATAATCTTGTTAGCGCTACATTTATAAACTGTGCCACTTTATAGTTTACATTTTACATGCTGTGATGATGTAATGATGCTACCTATTTGTTGGGGAGGGAGAACAGTACAGTTCAGTAACATGGGCCTGGAGATATATCCGGTGTGGCTGCTTGCAAATGAGGTGTGTTTAGGGGGGAGAACTAGCGTTGGAAAAGGGGCGTGGCTAACTGCCACCGCTTGAGGAACAAGTACCTTAATCCGAGAATTCCAGATCCAGGCACTGTGTGTCCCCTAATATAAATAGGTATGCTCTGAAAGGTGCGTGAGCGACGCCGACCTGGCCTTAATCTTCAGTATCGCTGAAAGAGTAAAGAAATTATAAAATAATACTAATATAACAGGATAGAGACGGTACATGATGAATATTTGGCAGCTGGAAATTTGGAAAAGAGGACATGGTAACCATATTCATGACTGAATGACTGACCACATGCCCCGAAATGCTGCAAACCTGGCGCCACTGTTGGTGGGATTCACTCTGAACATTCTCCTATACTATCGGCCTGTTTGGGCTTCCCGTGTGTTCGAGGTAGATTAATAGATCCATGCTCTGCTCCTTCTGAGACCATAGAGATTCAAGTACTGCAGTATCGTTGCCTTGTGGTTTCTGCAACTGACAGTAGGCTGTATAGTGCTAGTCTCAATTCGAGACTCAGTGCCCTCCCGGGCTACTGGTTCACCGTGCAGCGTCCGGATGGCATTTATAGCCTGGGCGCTGCTCTCAGCTCGGTCTCAGTTCCTGCCCCGGCCTGATGTGCGAGCTTGCAATTCCGACTGTAGTGCTCTCACTAGTTCAGGATCCACGACCTGCTCCTCGGCTACTGTTCGTCCATTCCTCCACAGTACCCACTGCAGTCTGCTTTGCTCAGTTCGCAATCTGTGCACCAGGGATGCGAGTTGGTGAGCCACTGCCCTCGGAGGTGATGCTGGGGAGAAACAAGAAGGAGAGGTTTAAATAGCTCGCGTCACCCCAGCAAGGAAAACATCTATCTGCATGACTCTATCTTTCACGCTGCAGGGTCACTCTCCACACTGCGGTGTCAAAATAAAACAGAAAAAAAAACAACACGGCTTGCCTTCTTCCTCGCTCCGTGACTGGCTTCCTGTCTCCGAACTGCTGAATCAACCCCCATTGTGTCACGGGCACTAAACACATAACTGCGCTCGTGGTGATGAAGAGTCGCTGGCAGCTGCGGCGTCTGAACTCCGCCTCCTAACCATCGACCCTTAAAGACTCGTAGTAACCCACGGAGCTCGTATTATTAAAAAACAACTTTTATTCACTTATAAAAATAAAACCAGCAACAGCGCGATCACCACCCAAGCAGACCTCATGATGGAGGACCCAGCGACGCCCAAGAACTTCCCATCCTTACCCCACGTCACAGGCACCGCTTGTCACCACCCCAAGCATGCTAAGTTGTAGATCAGCTTGTTTGAGTTTACAATTTTGTTGCTTTATTTTACAAAAGATACATACAGCATGGATATCTTATGAAATTAACTTATAAATTCATTTCCCAAAGGAGTCAGTATATAGTGCAGTGGTTTAAGGCTGTGAACTGCAAATCTGAGACTTGGGTTTGAATCCACACCTGACATTTGCATACTGTGTAACCCTGAGCAAGTCACAACTTCCTGTGCTCCCAGGTTGCACCTGTAAACAAGTTTTCAGCTAGTGTGCTACCCTGGTTAAACAATTGGACAAAATACAGTTTGAAGGCCGGAGACCAAAGTGCTGTGGGTTCAGTTCCCACATCTGACACTGGGTTAATATCACAGTGCTGACACTATAGTGCAGCATGAGAGGGTGCTGCACTTCTGAGCTGCCTTCTTTCAGATGAGACGTTAAACCGAGGTCCCATCTGCCTGGATTGGTGGCAGTTCAGGTGGATGTTAAAGATCCCATGGCACTTATCAAAAGAGTAGGGAATTTCCCTATGTCCTGGCCAAAATTCCCTCATTCACTAAAAATACCACCACCAGCTTAATCTGGTTCAAAGTCAGTTGGCATTCATCTGTATCCCTCCCCTGGGTCATGCCTGAAAATAGGCAGGATTTGTCTAAAATGCTTACCTGGTCAACAAAAACGAAATAAAAATTAATAGTTCATACTAAAGAGTCACATCCAAACTGAGGGAGACAATCAGCATGCTGTTGTGTTAATATGTTTAAAATGATTTTATTTCATCAGATAAAACAGTTTTACTGGTTATTACTGTTGTACATATTAATCCATGAAGTCTTTCTTCTCTTACACATTCAATGCAATGTACAGCTGGTCTTGATTCTGCAATATTTTATAACTGATAAATAGAATAATGTTTAGTTCAGTGGGTATTACCGGTCAGTAATACATTGAGGAGTTCTGGACATGTATGAACCTCGAGGCGATTTGAGAGGTTCTTATATGTCCAGAACCGCGAGATGGTATTGTTGATCGGTATTACCCACTGAACCATATATTATTTTTTTTAATATATGGATCAGAGTGTGTTTTGGGGTCTTCTGAGATGGGCGGTTCGCCAGTTTAGTTAAGGACTGTGTGGGTGATGGCGAACTGCCACACTGTCTCACGCTGTCATTTCCCCTGCCTCGTTGTGTCACTCGACTCCTCCCCACCTTCCATTAAGCACAAGCGCGTGTAATATTATTAGTAGGCATTCCTACCTTTTCCTGCTGTTGAGAAACGGGAAGACAGGATTAGTAAATAAATCCATTTGGGGCACAGTCTAAAAAAAAAAAGGCAAAATAAGGAGGAATCGCTACTGTCTTGCTAAGCGAGGGATGGCCGCCATGTTTTTGAGATTTTGTCAGACACTCCATGATAAGGGAAAGTAGACGTGAAAGGCACGCTTCAGAAGACGTGGGTGGGGCATTTTGGCGCATACGTTGATGTCTTTGGTGATAATACTATCGTTCATGAGGGAACGATAGTATTATCACTTAAATGATGCTATTATCGGTCAGCAACTGTACTATTACCACTTTCTTTGCCATGCTATTACTGGGATTTTTTGTATGCTTTTTATGCTATTAAATTGCATATCCATATATTACAAATAGAATAATAGATAGGTTCCTGTGCGTTACAATGTAGTAATTCCATTGAGAGGTTCCATGTCCCACAGAACCTCGAGATGGAATTACTACATGTAATACACAAGAACCTATTTTTATTTTTTATTAATATATGGATGCGACTTTCGATTTTCTTTTTCTCTCAGGCGTTGGCAGCTGCAGCTAACAAGTTCTCCATCCTGGCCACCGCCACACTGTCTCACTGCTCGGTGTTTTATTTTTTATTTTTACTGAAGGACAGCCTACCTTTTCCATGTCTGGGGAATGGGGTCACCTGGATATCTGTATTTTTCAGATATTTAAACAAAAAAGCTGCAAAATGTTCAGTTGAGAAACACACTCGGTAAAGCGAGACAGTGGCCGCCATGTTTCGAACTATTCTGCCCGCCTAACAGGAAAAGTGGCCAATTGGAAGGCATGTTTGAAAGACGTTGGGGCTAGACTAGCGCATGCGCTGTTGTGATTTGGTGATAATGCTATCGTTAAGGTCCCAACGATAGTATTACTGCACCTGAACGATGGTATTATCACTCCTGAAGTGTAGTATTATCACTTTGGGAGTGATACTAATATGGGGAATTTTGGTATGCTTTTCTACTATATTATTTTGTAACCCCAGAGTGGCGCTACCCTTAGGGCTACTATCCCTGCCTGCCTCCCTGGAACAGGGTAAGGCCCAGATCCATTAGCTGGTGCTCTACCCAGTGGTCGGGTTAATACTGTTGAGATTGCCTCGTCACAGCCCTCTGGGTTACTGCAACACCCTTTCATCCCGCTTAATGGCTCACCCAAGGCACCAGCAATATTTTTCCCCAGTACACTTGCCTTCAGGCTGGTATCTCTGAACTCCTCTGAGGACCCCCTGTAAAGTAAGGTGCGGTTATATCACAGTTACTATGCAGTAGTTCACCATAAATGCACAAACTAGCCAGGGTGTAGTTGCAGAACAAACAATCTGATTTATTCAAGGGAAGTAACCAGGAAGGGAAATCAAGTTGATTGGCTTTTCACTATACCTATCTACCTAGGGCTCTGTGCACAGGCCTGAACCTAGTATTACTGTCCCTGGGTACCCAAGCCCTAATGGCTAGTCCACCGTGGCAGCTGGTTGGGGCCCTGATACAGATATGCCTTTATAATACCGCTAAAAGTCAGGATGAGAAGGAGGTTTTGCTAGGCAGCCAGCAATAGAATAAAATAACTTGAGACCACTGTTGTAACACTAGCAGGAGCTACCCTTGTTTAGTACTCACAACTCCAGCAGCACAGTTTCTGCACCATGGGCAGGGCTAAGCCTGAGTTTCCGGCCTCCTCACACATTTATATGGTAAAAATCCAGAGGGTACCACACCAGGCCGCAGCCTCAAGGCTTAACTGAACTCTCAGCCTGCTATGGTGCTGCAACAGCAGTTTCAGCTTATCCGAGGACTGAGCGCGATTCAGCAGATTCTCCAATCCTTCAAGCAGGTCAAGCCTGGTGGGTAGCTGGGCTGGCACCAGCCTCCTCTGACCCATGCGCAGCAGGGTTATTCAACTCGCTTCAAATGGCAAAAACTGCCTCAGACCATCACGCACTTCCCACGCTAACACTCTGCAAGCGCAGAAGCACACAGCTCCTTCCTTCGTCTCAGGCACTATGCATCTGCCCCTTCTCAGCGTGGGGCTCTCCTTAAATTCAGGCGCTACCCGTGTCTATTGGTTGGCACGCCTGTCAGTTGATCAATCCTCTGCCAGTGGTGATCAAAAAGGCACCATAGCCCATAATGCCTTCTCCTACCTATAAGCAGTTCCCCTATTGGTCAGACAGCTGTCCAGAGTCCCGAAGTACTGGTTGGTCCAATTCGGCAGTTCGGACCAAAATGGAGAGACAACGAAACAGTCCTCACTGCAAAGGAAGGCAGGTTAGAACAACTACATTATCATTATTATTTTACATTATTTTCAACAGACAATCATATCCCCTAGCAAAACTCCCTCTGGGCCACTAGCAACCCCAAGCAAGCTACTTTTTAGCGCCCCAGGCGGGAACCGAGCATACAACCCACAGCCCCCTCCATTTTGATTAATCACGACTGCAACAGGCAGTCCTTAAAGAAACAGAAATGGAGGCTTCAAAACGCCTCCTTGTTACTCATTTAACAGCTGAAAAAACAGGACACTAGCCTGGTAGGAGCACTAAACAGGCTCCGAGGGCTTTCAAGAACCCCCATCTGCAAGGGGTTACCCCTCCTGACCTGGAAAAACTTGGCATCCGCTCCAAGTAATTACCCTTAGTTCACCTGAAGGCACACAGCCTAAGTGACAGTACATCACACTTCGCATTACATACATGAATATTTACAGTGTACTATGGGTTACACGACGGTGTACACACACAACCCTTTGTTCCTCTTTTTCCCAATCAGGTCAATATTTCTGCTCACAGCCCGGTCTAGGGAACCCCTCCATTTAGCTACTGGCGGGTCACCTAAAGTAGGGGTTCCACACCCGAAGGCAATATTAACAGACTAGAATCACCCCCAGGGCTAACTTAGGTAAAGAGCTCAGGACACATACACCCCTTTATGGACCACGTTTAGGCAGGTTCACAGGCTGGCCTAGAGACTCGTAGCTCAATTTTACTACAGGCCGTACTTCTCGGCTGGAGCGCCTAGGTGTCTCGGGAACCCTGAAACAGGCCCTGATTCCAACTCAGCCCCACTGACATTAGGGACGGGAACCTCCACAAGGGAACAGGGCTCAGTATTCATAATATTTTTGGTGGCCTGACCTCTACCCCAGGACCCACTCCTCTGGGCTCAGCTGAGGGCTGCGCATCTACTAGTAAGAAACCATCGGGGCATTGAAATATTCCTCCGGTTCTGGCATATCAGTGGCTTGTCCCCAACCTCACTCTCTTCATCTGAGAAGTCAGATAATGCAGCCAGGCCAGACAGTTCAGCCAGGCTTAAGGACCCCACCCTAGGGCTTCCCTGCTACCCAGCTCATTTTCTGGAGGTATTGCCTCTGGCAACTAAGTATGGGTCTCAAACAGTCCAGACGGGCCAATCTCGCTTCGAGTTAACAAGGGATTGCCCGAAATAACTGGCTCAGTTCGTGAGAGGATAGTATTCGATATCATCTTCATTGTCTTCTGACCCGATTGTTGATCATTTCCTTCTGCAGGGTTTAGACAAAGCTCTGCGGTTGGCTTGCTGAAGGGTCCACAGGTTTGGTTCTTTTCTTGGCAGCAGATCTAGTCACAGGCCGAGGGGCGGCAGTTGAAGGTTCGGCTTCAATCAGGATTTGCCTGATTGGTAGCAGATGATTTCGTGAATAGTTTTCACATCCTGGAATTGTTCAGGTCGCATTTATACACAGGCAGATCGGCCAGCTGACCCACAACAATGTGAGGGAGGTGATGCCATCGGTCACAATCTTATGTTTTCCATGCAGCCCCAGATTTCACAGCAACACTCTGTCCCCTTCTTAGCTCCAATGTCTTCACTTCTTGTCATACCTCTCCTTATTGGCCAAGTTTCTTTTAGCAGCCATGGTCTGGGCCAACTGATAAGCATGATTAACTGGGCCTTCAGCTTCTGTACATATTGTAGATGATTTTCTGCTTGCACCCCATCAGGGAAACCCCAAAACACACATCCATAGGCAATCTAGCTTCTCTCCCAAACATCAGTCGATGCAGAGGAAAATCTGTGGCATCACTCTTGGTGCAGTTATAAGCGTGAACCAGGGTACTAATCTGCTGGTTCCATCTCGGTTTGTCTTTAGCTTGCAAGGTGCCCAACATGTCAAGTAATTGCGGTTAAACCTTTCAGGCTGGGGATCTCCCTGAGGATGGTAAGGGTGGTTCTGGACTTCGCACCCCACAAAGACAGCATCTCTTTAATCAAGCGGCTCTCAAGTCCCTCCTGGTTGGAATGGATCCACTGAGGGCCCCGTAGTGGACAAAAAGTTTTCAACAAGTATCTTAGCCACCGTGGTTGCTTTCTGATCCTTAGTAGGAACGCCTGTGCATACCGGGTGAAATGATCGGTAACCACCAATATATTACTGATATTTTCAGATCGGGTTCCAGACTTAAGAAATCAATGCAGACTAGTTCCATAGGGGCACTAGTGGTAATGTTGACCATAGGAGCAGCTCTTGGGCAAGGCTTTCCTCTGCAAACACCAACTACAGGTCTTGACATACCGCTCCACATCTGCGCTCATCTTGGGGCAGTAAAACCGGCTTGTACCAAATCGAGTTCGGTCGATGCCAAGGTGCCCCATCTGATTATGCAAAGACCTTAACACCAGTTCCTTTAACTCTGAAGGCAGCACCAGCTGTTGTTTGACGATCTGGTCCTCTTTATGTACAGTCTCTTGGTATAGTAGTTGGTTAATCAGCCTTAATCTGGGCCTTTTTATATAACAGCGTGGCTGTGAGATTGGTAGGCGCACAACTTGGACACATCTCACCCCCTGCAGGGCCTCCACCACCAAGCTTTTATCAGATGATCTCGGGATTGAGCCTGTTGAAGACTAGTATTGTCAAACTGAGCCAGTGAACTAGTGTCCAGGGTGGAAAAATGACAGTAGGCAGCAGGTATACAGCTCTCAGATGGCCCCAAGCAATCCACCATACAGTTCACAGCATCCGGGGACACCTGATCTTCCTTGTCAAACTTCTGGCAAGAGGCTCTTATGTCAGGCGCAGACAACCTGATCCAATCAGCTTGGAGCATAGCCTCCAAGAAAGGGCGCCACATCTATATGGTTTAAACCGGCCCTGTATTCAACAGCATAGTCGTGAGGTGGCCAAGGCGGAGAGCCACCTATGGCCAGTGGCGTCCAACTTGGCTGAGGTTTGTACATAGGTCAGAGGATTGTTATCCATCTTTACTGATATTTTAGCACTGTACAAATAGTCATGGAACTGATCAACAATGGCCCACTTTAGAGCCAGGAACTCTAGCTTATGCGCGGATAGTTCTTCTCTGATGGAGCCAGACTTCTACTGGCAAAAGCTACAGGTCTCAGGCCATTTGAGTGCTCCTGATACAACACAGCCCCCAATCCTTGAAGACTAGCATTGGTATGGAGAACATGAGGCTTGGCTGGATCAGCATAAGCCAACACGGGGCATGGGTGAGTTGATATATGATGTCATAGAAAGCGTCCTCACACTCAACAGTCCATCGATCCCCAAACAGTTCATTTGGCTGGAAATACCTCTTCGGTCTCGGATCGCTACAGCTTTCTTATACTTTTTGTGTGTGGGAGGTACCCTGAGTAAGGTTGAGGAGGGACGAATCACTCGAGAATAGTCCTTGACAAATCGCCTATAATATCCATAAAACCCCAGAAATCGTTGCAACTCTTTCAAGTTCCTGGGTTGGGGCCAAGTAATCAATGCCTCCACTTTGCTAGGATCAGTCTCTATGCCCTCAGTAGACACTATGTGACCCACATATTTTACAGAAGTTTGAAAAAATTGACACTTATCGATAGACAGCTTGAGGGCGAACTCCTCCAGCCCATCCAAGACCTTAAATAGTCGCTGTTCATATTCTTCCATATACGTCCAAACACTATGACGTCATCTAAATAGACCAGACACTTGAGCAAATTCATATCCCCATGGCTCTCTCCATCAGGCACTGAAAGGTGGCTGGGGTGCCTGAGATCCCTGAGGCATCCAAATGAACTCACAGAAACCTAGGGGCAAATGAATGCAGTCTTCTGTCAGTCACCTGGGGCCATTGGGATCTGGTAGTACCTGCAGAGATCCAATACAGAAAACAACTTGCTGCCATTCAAACAGTCGAAGGCGTCCTGTATTCATGGCATGGTATACTGGTCGGGGATGGTCCGCCCGATTCAAAGTGCGATAGTCTACACACATCCGAACCGTCCTGTTCTTCTTCTTACCACCACAATGGGGGAAGTATAGGGCTCCTGGACTCTTGTATCACACCAGCAGCCAACATCTCTTGCAGATGCTGCCGTACATCATCGATGCCAGCCGGCCAGGCGCGGGATCTCTCTCGGAAGGGCCTTTCGTCATGCAGCCGAATGTGATGCTCGCCCTTGCACACATCCCATGTCCCATTCTTTCAGGGGAGAATACTTGGTCCCATTGGGCAAGCCTCTCACTGATCCTCTTTTTCCATTCAGCTGGCAACGGAGAGTCACCAAATCAAACAAATCAGGAGTAACTCGATGCGGGCCTCAGGCCCATACTACTTGGCAGCACCGCGGTGACATGGGTAGGAAACTGGCTGCAGGGAAGGCAACAGGGTGGTGGTGGGTGGGAGCTCTCACACTCAAGGGCAGTGACAAGTGGTGTTCCACATGGCTCGTGTTGGGACCAGTGTTGTTTGGGATATTCATTGCAGACATATCATGGGACATCAAGAGCAAGATCAGTCTGTTTGCTGATGATACCAAGGTAGGCGTGGTGGTGGATGACCTAGGGGGATGGCAGGGGTTGCAGGATGATCTGGCAAAGCTTGAAACCTGGTCAGACACCTGGCAACTGGGCTTTAATGCCAAAAGTGCAAGGTGCTGCATTTTGGGATGAAGAACCCAAGGAGGAGTTACCAGCTAGGGGAGTGCAGCTAGCCCAGACAGAGGAGGAGAAGGATCTGGTGTGCTCATTACAGGGTCAATGAACAACTCGGCACAATGTAGGAAGGCAGCTGCAAAGGCCAACAGAATGCTGGGTTGTGTTGCAAGAGTATATCCTCGAGGAGGGAGGAGGTGATTCTGCCATTGTATAGGTCATTAGTTAGACCACACCTGGAGTACTGCGTACAGTACTGGCGTCCATATCTGAAGAGGGACATTAAGTTACTGGAGGGTGCAGCGCTGAGTGACAAAGATGATCAAGGGGCTGGGGACTTATCATACGAGAGGAGGTTGAAGGAGTTGAACATGTACTCACTGGAGGAGAGGAGAGAGGGGTGACATGATTGAAACCTTTAAATACATGAAAGGAATAAACAAGACAAGTACAGAGGGCTGTTCAAAGTAAGGGAGGGAGGGACACCAGGGGCCATGATATGAGACTGGAGGCGAGGAAGGTTCAGGAGGAAATGAGGAGACACTTTTTACAGAGAGGGTGGTGGCTGGGTGGAATGCGTTACCGCCTGAAGTGGTATGCAGCAGAACAGTGGACTGCTTCAAGCGAGGATGGGACAGGACAAGGGGAGGGTTAATGAAGGGAAGGGAGGGAGGGGCAGCTACAGAATAAAGGGTGCTAGCTGCACATTCGAGCAGACTTGATAGACCTCTAGGCCTTTATCTGCTGGCAAATTTCGTATGTCTGTATCCGCAATGGACACTTGCCAGGGTACACCCTCTTCTTATTCGAATCTCTTTGTCGGACATATTATGCACTTGAACCATCACTCTCCTGACATAAGCATGAGCTCTAGCTGGCAAGATACTGGGCTTTATCAACAATCCTTCAGGCAGTCTTCCCTCCCCAGGCACAACCAACATCAACAATTTATTCTTGACATTCGTCCTTAATCGTACTTCTCCACGCAGAACACACTGGGCATTTGGAGGCAGTATCACGGGAGCAGGATCCTTTTCACACCACCCCACCGGCCCCTCAGGTTCCTCCTGACCAACCTTCCTCTGGGTGGCAGCTGCTTTTGGAGAACAGCGGGTATTTTAGAGCTCACCCAGTTTTGAATGCCTGTTTTTCTGAGCACAACTGGGCCAATCGTCCAAACATATGAGCATTCGTCCCAATCAACAAAGGCACCCAGTCATACAGTCCAGTGGGTGGGCAAACTAAAACTAAAGTTTCCACCTGCTCATCCATTCCAGCCACAGATGTAGAGAATGATAACCAAACTCGGATATACCCCAAATATGGATATGCCTTGTCGCTCAACCCCACACATGTAGACCATTCAAGGGTTGCAGGGGCACCTCAGGTAAATGTGCCTGATACCAGTCCTGAAACATGATGGTTACCTGAGAGCCACTGTCTAATACAGCCCAAGTGGAATCCCATTTACTCACACCGGGGTCTCCATCGAGGCCCGACCACATCAAACCATCGGGGGCCACAGCATTGAGTCGACTGAGCCTGGGCCCGAGTCCGAAACTTTCCTGGGGGTCGAGCCTGGGTCCGGTGCTAGCGATCAGTCTACTGTTGACTTTCCTTAAGTTCTCCGGCCTCTGACACTCAGGTTGAAAATACCCATCTTCTCCACATTGGTAACAAAACTTGGGGTCCCGGAGATCACTGTTTGGCGGTGGGCCCGTGTTGTGGGGGCCCTGAGGAGGGAGTGAGGGGCTCCTTGGGCCAGGGGTCTGGTTTTGGTTTATCTCAGGGCCCTGGACCTAACGGGGTACATAGCAGATTGCTTTAAGTCCCTCACAAGTTCCTGTAAATTCCTGACCTCGGCCTTCAACTCACTCTCTACATGGGGGTCAGAGGAGATAACTTGCATTCCCACAGCACCAGGAAAATCTGGGGATCCCTCAGACCCTCTGGACAGGCTGACCTCCTCAGGGGTGCTAGGCTCAGGGGTCCCTCTAGGGTTTACCGCCCCACACATGGCTCCCCCTCTTCATCAGTCTCCACCTCTCTAATTTCCCTCATTGATTGACAATATTCAGGCGGGGTGGCCCGTCGATCATGTAACAAAGCTTCAACAGTATTACACTAGAGAATCTGGCAGATTTTAAAACATGTTCTAACCTGACCTGATTCAGGGCTGTGGCAGTGATTCCCCTTTCTATAGGCCTTCTGCAAGACCCGCTCCACCCTAGTGATGAAGGCGGACAGTTTCTCATTCCTCCACTGCTTTGCAGACCTGAATTTCCATAATAAGTCTTCACCAGTCTCTGTACTCCCAAAACCCATTCTAAAGCAGAGATACTCTGCAGCGGTGGCTTCTGGACTGGTGGCCCGGAAAAACCTAATGGCTTCAAAGCGGGACCCATAGCTCTCCATCTGTCTCTTTCTTTTCTCCCCCTCAGAGTATTGCCATTCGGACTAAGGGGTGGCATAGTCCATCCAAGCCTCCACATCATCTCTCCTGGGGGCACTGGGCACTGTGCCAGAAAAAGTTTTAACTCACAGTAAGAATCAGCTGTATGGTGGTACCACTAGGGGCAGTGAAGCCAACACAGAACTTTTGGGGGACAGGGGAGGTGCCGGAGGAGCCCTGAGGGGTAGCATCACTGGACAATTCCAGTGCTTGCAGCAGTTCCTGGGTAGTTCTCCCTCCACAGCCAGAAATTTAAGCAGTTTGTCTTTAAAACTATTCTTTAGGGGACCCCCAAGGGTGACTGATCCACTTGAATATGGATTAGCCTCCATCCCTGTGAGGCACCCTCCGGTAAATCATAGGAGGTACCTTCTCAGGGTCAATGGCCACACTGCACAGGAGTAGCACCTGCAGCGTCTGGTTGAGCAGGTCAGCCATCGCCCTTTACCTCCACTTTGCCCAAACATTTTACTCGCTCTGCTGTGGAAATGATGTCAGCAGTTGGGTTCCCAAAGGCACATCTAACAGTAACACAATTTTCTGGGAGTCCAGCTGTTCGGCCTCACCCTACCCCATCAGTCTGTGTACCATTGTCTTAATAGGTCCCAACTTAATTTTTCCCAACATATCCCTTCACTTTTTCTATCTCTTATGTACTTCCCACTAGGCCACTAGGGATGCTGATCCCAGCAGTGCCTCCAATTTGTAACCCCAGGGGTGCTATCCTTAGGGTTACTACCCCTGCCTGCCTCCTCTGAGACAGGGCCCAGATCCGTTGACGGGTGCCTCCACCCAGAGGTCAGGGTTAGTACTGTCGAGATTGCCTCGGTCACAGCCCTCTGGGTTACTGCAACCCCTTTCATCCCACTAGTGGCTCACTCAGGGTACCCACAATGCTTTGCACCAGTTCACTACCCCCAGCTAGTATCTCTCACCTCACTCCGGGGCCCCTGTAAGTAAGGTACAGTTTTATCACAGTCACTATACAGCAGTTCACCAGTAATGCACACAGTAGCCAGGGTGTAGTTGCAGAACAAACAATCTGATTTATTCAGGGGGAGTAACCAGGACAGGGAAATCAAGTTAATTGGCTTATCACTATACCTCTCTACCTAGGGCTCTGTGCACAGGCCTGAACCTAACATCTACTGTCCCTGGGTACCCAAGCCCTAATGGCTAGTCCACCGTGGCAGCTGGTTGGGGCCCTGACACAGATAGCCTTTAAAATACTGAGAAGGTCAGAATGGAAAGAAGATTCAGCTAGGCAGCCAGCAGTATAGTAAAACAACTTGAGACCCTGTTGCAACTTAGCAGGGAGCTACCCTTGTTCTGTACTCACGACTCCAGCAAGCAATGGTTTCTGCACCACGGGCAGGGCTGAGCCTGAGTTTCACCAGCCTCCTCACACATTTTATGGCAAACTCCAGAGGGTACCACACCAGGCCGTAGCTTCCAAGGCTCACACGATTCTCAGCCGGCTAAGGTGCTGCAACGGCAGTTTCAACTTTCCCGAGGACCGAGCACGATTCAGCAGATTCTCCAATCCTCCAACAGGTCGAGCCTGGTGGGTAGCTGGGCTGGCACCAGCCTCCCTTCCCAGAGAGAGGAGAGCAGTCCTCTGGATGCTCAATCCTTACCTCCCTCCTGCCAACCCCAGTGTTTCTGGCTCTTTTCCAAACCCAGGTTGCCGGCCTGACACTGGGCGTGGAGTCCAATGCCTCAACCCTCAGCACTACTGGACCGGCAACAACCCACTCCTTTTAATGCAGAACCAGCAAAAGAAACTGACCATCTCAGCAGTAACTCCCCATGAAGCAAGGACTAGCGTGCTGTACATGCATGAGGCTGGGCACAAACTAAGCTAGTACCTCGTAATTCAAAGGGATACCCGCACCAACTTGTAAAGACTGTTACAGCCCTTAAAAAATGAAGCTAGGACACAGTAAGCTCGGCTGTGCTAATCAAACCTAGGTCTGTTGCTTGTACCAAGCTTACTTATAACTACTTACTCTGACCTCTAGGCTATACTACCACCCCTAGCAACACAGGACTATCTGTTTGGGGTGCAAGAATAAATGCAATAAAAATACATTAAAATACCTGCCCCCAAAATATATATTTTTGTATCTCAAAAATAGGTGGATGTTGTATAATCACAATACACCACTCCAGGGTGTGGGTTATGCTAGGATTTACCCACTTCTGGTGTGGGTTACTCACTTGGCAAATCTCAGTATAGACCACACCCTGGAGTGGTATATTTAAACACTATCCACGAGGCGGTGTGGGTGATGGCAGGATTTACCCACACCTGGTGTGGTGGTTTGCTCATGAGGCCACTGGCTGGTGAGAAAACCACACCAGGCATGGGAAGTCCTGCCATCACCCACCATTTCATGGTATACTGCAATTATACAATGTTTTAATTTTATTTTTCTTTGGAATTTCCCATGTGAGAGGAGGTAATGTGGCAGTCGGCATGTTTTAATTGCAGTGATATGTATTGGGGGCTTGCTCCTTGAGGTCACTGCATGATTTACATGTTGTAAATCGTGCCAGCCAACCAATCAGGATACAGTATTTTAGAGCCATTGTATAATGCTTAATCACTCTTCTAGGCAACTATGTGGACATTGTGATGGTGGGGCAGGCATGCACAGATACAAACAGGATGTTGCATTTATTCAGTATCTGATGAGGAACTAGCATATGGGGGCACCAGCCACTGAGACAACTACCAAGCATTTTATGGAAAAAGGGTAAGACATGCGTGTTGACTGACTTCACCCATCCCTGAACACCAGTCCATAGTTACTGACAGTGACCAGCACCTATCTAAGGGTTCTTCCTTGCCCTTGTAATAATTTTGGACTACAAAGGAGGCCACAAGGAGGAGCAAGCCACCTTAACCAAACACCTGTGGCGTAGTGGCGAACTGTTGGGCATCTGTGGAGCCTTCCCCTCTTGCAGGCTCGACAGTTACGAGCATTGAGTTCTATATACTAACTAGAGGGTGGACTGATGCTATGCTGTGATTGGATAATCTGATGCCGTGTGTCCATATCTTGCTGGGGAGTCAGTTACTGGAAGTGATCTGAGACTGCGTGTTTTTGTCAGACATCTTGCTCACAGATCACTCTGAAAGAAGGACAAGAATGGCAACACCCGTTCTGAGGTATGTAAAGTCGCCACCACCTTCTGGATGGCAAAACCACATTGCCACAGGGTTGTTGCTGTGTTACATGTGGTTTCAGCTTCTGGTCTCTAATGCAGTTTTGCTCTGAAATCGCATGCAGACCACGAGGCCAGGGAAGCATTTGTACCACCGCGGCAGCAGCTGCTGAACCCCGACAGATATTCCATTCCCCATCCTGCACCACACTACGAATGGGGCTGGGAAGCACACTGGTAGACTTTTCTATAGCTGTGCTCCAGCTGTTAGGGGCATCCAGCTGCAGTGGGTGAGTGGCTCCATACTTCTTCAGTGTCCTTTGTTTTACTTGGCCCATAAATTGCTCTGTCCCTCCTGTGAAAGGTGCTGCCACACCTAGAAGCTGCTGTGAACTCAGAAATAAAAGCAGAATTGTACAGCTGGGGTCTGGACCGGATGACCAGCTGCAGGAAAGGTTAACTGAGGAGGGCTATTCCATGGGTGGGAATGGTAATGGGGATGCAATTGCAAGGAGAGTGGTGGCTGTGGAATGGTCTATAGAGGGTGCTAAGCTTGGGAAGGCTGGCGCTGGAAAGGTGGTCCAGCTACAGGAAGGGTAGGGGTGGATCCAGGTGGAGGGGAGATTTATCGGAGCTGGTCTGGGGTCTTGATGAGTATTCCATCTGCAGGGATGTGGCTAATCCATAGGCAGAACTGGTGGATTGGATGTTTCCAGCTCCAGGTAGGGTTATCATCTGGGATGAGAAGTTGGTCTGGGGATGGAAGCAGTGGTCCAGGTACTGGGAGGGTGCTCAGGGAGGGAGCTGGTCCATGGTCAGGAAAGGTCTAGCTGCTGGGAGGGTGCAGGTGAGGAGCATGCAGTCCAGGGTGAAAATGACTAGATGCAGGGTGGATGGTTGGGCTAGGAGCTGGTCCAGTGCATTGGGTGGGTCCAGCTGTAGATACAGTGGTTGACTGGGGTGGGTGCTAGTTTGTGTGCTTGGGAGTGCAACCCATAAAGACATTCTCGCCTGTGGGGGCATAGTCTGGGATTTGGGGTTAATCCAGCTGCTTGGAATTTGCATGGCATGGGGCTGGATGCTAGTCCAGATGCATGGAGGCTGGTCACCTGAGGGAAGAGACTGAACTGTGGGTGGTGTAGCTCCAGGAGGTTGCCCAACTTGGGGACAGCTGGGGCTGGAAGGGTTTCTAGCTGCATGATGATGGGCAGCTTTTGGATGGCAAAAGCACATTGACTCTGGGGGGCACTGGGGTGTAGGAGGTTTCAGTTTAGCATCTGTAATGCTGTTTTGGCCTGAGACCACATATAGACAATATTTAAACTTTCCTGGCCCCTCAAACTGTGGTTCATGGCCAGATATCATTCATACCACTGAAGCAGCAGTTCCGTGTTTTAAAATCACAGATGTATTCTGTTCCCCTTCCCTGTCCCAAACTACAGATAGTGGCTGGGGAGTACACATGTAGTCTTTTTCTTCAACTTTGCTCCAACTGTTGGGAGGGAATACCTCTACAGTGTCTCCCATTTCACTCAGCCCCTCAAATTGCGTAGTCATGTAAAAGTGCTGCAGTACCTAGAAGGTGCTGTGAAAGACATAAAACAAGTGCAGCGTTTATTGGGGGTGCTGTGGGGGGTATAGGACTGATGACCAGCTCCCAAAAAATAAGGTAGTTAGGTGTTGGGGAGGGGATGTTCCATGGGTGGAAATGGCATTGGGGGTATCCTGCTGCAAGGAGAGTGGGCACTTTGGCGTGATCTAGGGAGGGTGCTTAGTTTGGGAAGACTGGTCCTGGCTCTGGAAAGGTAGTCCAGCTACAGGGAGTGCTCAACCTGCTGGGAAACTTATTGGAGGCTGATCTGGAGACTGGAAGAGTGGTCAAGTTCCACCATTCCTCTGAGCTGTGACTCCCAGAATTAGGTTAACATAGCTCTCCGCCCTGCTACCTGTCTCCAGATCTACTCCTGGACTATACTGTCCACCACCAGGAGTTGCTTCCTCCTCACCCTCTGTGGTTCTCTGCCAGCATCCCTTGGGGATCCATTATGCAGGTCCCGCTCAGTGTCCCTGGTCACAACTTCAGGTGTCACTACTGGATCTATTGTGAAAAAAAAATCCTAACAGCAAACAAAGGGAAGGACACACCAGGACTAAGCACACAAATGTTAACTGTAGTACTCCTTTAACCTCCTGTCCACCCAGCTGCAGAAATGGTAGCGGCAGGACACCACTGGAAGTAAGAAGTCACATCTCAGCTGAGCCATAGTAGTCAAAATAAGTTAAAATGCTTTAGCGCATGCAAGCACATCGCACATCTTTTAATACTGCATCAACTCAGGATGGTTCCATTGACAGGATATTGTGTGGGTTCACTGCTTCTCCAAGTAAGTCTCCTGCTCAGGGTCACACAATGAGCAGGTGGATAGATCAGGTTTGAACTGGGAAGCATTTAGGTCAAAGTTCTCCACTCTAATTGTTGTCCATCCCACTGTCTTTAAAAAAAATGATGTTTATGTTCTGTCACGGCATATATGCCAACCATAAGAGCCCTCACACAGCATGAGCATGGGTGATTTACTCCTTAGTTACCCCATGCTAATGAAATCCAGGAGCATTGGTGTTGGGACCCAGTGGAACAAAATGCTTTGCAACATCTCCACGTCTCATCTTCTCTGCCACCTGTATAGCAGCATTCGGAAGAGCACATCTGTTGGGAGCTCAATCCTCCATCCCTCTTGGGCTGCCTCCAATGATCCAGGCTAGTTCCCAAACCAGAGTCACTAATGCTGGGAGCAGTAGCACTGCAGTGAGGCTGGCTTTGAACACTACTGTCTGTTTTGTCAATGAGCTTTTTATTGTTTTGTCCACTGCAGTGCTGTATGTAACCCCTTGTTCCCAGGGGTAACTAGAATCCCACTTAGAGTCAGTGGCAGGCAGGAGAGGCAGCTAGTGAAATGCCAGTTAAATGGATTTACAGTGTCCAACTCTGTTTTTCAGTCTCAGCTGAGCTGGAGTGATGATGTCACTTTAGAACTGTCGCAGCAGCATAAGCCACATTGGAATGCTAGCTGTAGAATGTTGAGTTAGAGTTCAGTTGTCTGTAGATGGGAGTGCCAAGAGGAGGCTGCTGGCTGGGCAGCTCCTCCGTTTCTAGCTCTGACTGAGAGGTTTCTGCTGTAGTTTGTTCTCACCCTAGAAGAAGAGCATGGAAGAAAGAGTGAAGTGGTAGAAACTGTTCCCAGAAGGTTTTCCAGTGCCCCATCCCGGAAGGATTGGGGGGGGTTGAGGAAATCCTATATCCAGCCTGGACTGTGTTGAAGCTGCCTGAGATTCAACTGCTCTGTGAGTACCAGAGACTTTTGTGTGGAAAAGCCCTGGGGCACCTGCAGTTCTATGGTGAGTTTTCTCTGACAAAGGGACTCTGTCACATAGACAGTTTTCTTTTAAAGTGTCTGCCTACTATGGGGTCAGAGAGACTTGCCAAGTACAGAACTTTTAGTTCATGTCTGATTTAAAAGTACCCGCTAAAGTTGGGGTCTAGTGGAGAGACATTGCCAATTACAGAACTTTTAACTTCATGACACCTCAGAGGTGTGTAAAGTAGTATGTTAAATGTGAAAGACATTTCAAGATAGCATCTACAAGTTTTCTGTGAGGGTGTTATTAACCAGATGAATGGCAGTATAAATTTGGAAGCAATAGGTGGGAGACCCCATCTGGAGTAACCATGTTTACCTGTCTGGGTTCAGTTTGGGCACCTTTGTTTTCTTTCAGTGCATTTGGCCAGTGCCTGAAGAAAATAGTTTACCCAGACTTGGGTCTGGATTTTCTGTGAGCCTGTATGTGCTCTTTGGTGGTCGAGGATGCCACCAGTAATGCCTCATGAAATATGGGAAAGTCTTCTAGTACTGTCCAAGGGTGCCTAGTTAAAGGAAGTGTACCAGATCTGTCCATGTGTGCCAATTTCCATTCAGAACCAAAGAATGTTAACTGTTTTCCATTTCTGAACCTGAGGTTCACTTTGTGTGTGCTCTGTACCTCAGTAATCTGCATTACCAGTGGGAGTAGCCCTGTGGGAGAACATCTTAGCTTTGTGATTTTCTATGTATGTGAATAAAAGCCACACTCTAGAATCCCAGCCTGGTTTGGACAGTACTGTAATTGCTTCCACTGTGTCTGGATTTACTTGGGTGCCCCTGACCAGAAGTACAAACCTAGCATAATTGTGAGCAAACATTTTCTCCCAGGGACCCAGATGGATGGCCATGGTAAATGGTCCCCAGGTCTGAGCCTGGTAGTTTCCACACTTGGTTTGCCTGCCTGAGGATGACAGGCTCCGAGTAGAAGTATTGGAAAGCAGACTGTTGTAGTGTGACCCCATCCCTCTCATTGGTGCCATGGCTGAGAGGAGCAGCACTGCTAGTTGAACAAGGAAGGCCGGGTGGGGAAGGATACATGTACATCAGGAGTTCACCTGAAGACTGGGGCACCAACGATCTCGCTAGATCCAACAGTGCATTATTCTCCCATTAGATCATAGTCTGCAGATAGCGGCATGGCAGTATCCGGCGGATGGTTCCGGATAATGGCTCATTTGACCAGCTAATCCAGATAGCTTGGAATCTCAGTGTCGGAATTACACTTTATGAGCTTTGAGATCTAGGGGCCTAGGAGGATCCTATCTTTAATTTGAGCCCCCTTCCCATTATAAGTCAATGGCAGTGACGTGTGAGCTACGGGGCTCATGTCATGTCAGTGCTGTGGAGCCAAACTCTGGCAAATCTCCTGTAATTCCAACACTGGTTTGGATGGCTAATGTCCTTGATACTAGAGCTACGTGGATAATCAGTGGGGCTTTCTGGACACACCCAGATTTCAGGATTTTAGATGGAACACATAATGCAGATACTGAGAGCTTAGCACCAGATTTGATACAGATCAGTTTGGCTTTTCACTATCAATACAATGTATCCCTTCTATCTGGCAGTGTGCAGTAGATAACAAGCCTATCTGGAGACCAGCCCACTGGTAAAGCTGCTGCTCAAAGTGCCGGCGGCCTGGGTTTGAGAATGAATTCAGGTTGCTGGAAAGCTGGCTGGAGGAAGGTCTCCTCCTCTGGGGATGGAAGGTCGCTGCCTCCACTGCAGTGCCACCACCCTGGTGACCACATGTCACGGCTTAGCATTAGGTGGGCATAACAGCATTGGCGGGAGGACATCGCCGGGGTGCAGTTAAGTGTGCTGCTGTGCATGCCCCTGCGTTGTGTCTTTAGAGTGCCAACGTCCTGGTGGTGGGAGAAACTAGGAAAATAGCCCCGGCATCTGCAATAAAGGATCCTAGTATATCAAGCCCTGTACTCCCACCATCACACCCCTTGACAAACTGGAGAATTTGGGGAAAGTCCCCTCGACCCCTGTCTGGGGATGAGGGTAAGTCCCCACCTTGACCCTGCCTGGGGGTAAACCATGGCTCCAGAGAGTGTTTGCTGCAGTAAGGAATACAAGAGGTTGGATGTGCCTCAGGAGATCTGTAGGGAATCGAGAGCTGAGACAGAACTGGGACATAAAATGGAAGTAAAACATAGAAGAATGAATGGGGAGTGTGTGTATAATGAGAATTTTATACACAGCCGAGATGTGGGACATTACATAAACCCTGAGAGGTTTATAAAACTATCCCATACTGATGGTGGGTATACAATTGGAGTTTGCACTCCTACCCATTCCTTGCTTTATGTAAGTACTGGTCTGTGTTTTGTCACCCTGCCACAGTGTCATTGTTAGTTGTAAAACAATGGAGTCTGAAACCTGCAGTGTGTTTTAAGAGGAAAACTACTAAACTGCAAAAAGTAATGCTATAAACGTTTCTGAGAGGACAAAAAGATTTTCTTTTTTTTCTTTTGCATATTCTGTATAGGCCCCTTTCAACCCAGCTGCCCCTCCTTTGTATGGCCAAGTCTCACCCGTTCTGCCATCTGTTGCCCCATCCGCCTGACTGTCCCAGAGTATCCCTTGCCGAGGAGCCCCACCCGAAGGAGGGATCCAGGAGGGGAGATTGAGGTATACCCTCTCTCCTTACCCCTTGCATCTTGGACAGGTGGTGGGGTGCAATTCAGAGGCTTTCCTGGCTTCATAGCCAGGGAGGCGAGCCACCATCATCCAGCCAGCATGGGTGGCCATTGTCCTTGTTTCTGTCTCCCCAACCCTGCTGGTTGTATGCCACGGTGTCCATGAAACTTTGCATGCGTCATTTGGTCATCTGTGTCTCAAAGCGCAAGGCGAATCCAGCCACAAGGAGCCACTGAAGGGTGGTGCATTCACAACCCTCCCTGAGACAGTATCTAAAGGATGCTCTTAACCCCTCCCTGCCAGCATCTGCTCCTCATGTCGGGCTCGGGCATGGACCTGGATCGCCAGCTTGCCAGGCAATTCCCTATCGCCGGTGCCAAGGAACCAGCGTTTCTTTGTTTTATTACAATCCGTGATGTTAAGGGACCGGTGTCCATGGAGATATGCAAATCAGCTTTTCACTCTTGGCAGCCTCTGTGGTTTCTGTAGTGAAAAGAGAGAGAGCAATGCTATTTTTTAAGTATTCTGACTCAGTTTGCAGTGAAGTGATGAAGTGAGTTGATACTGAAATAAAGACAGACACTATTTTTGTCTATAGAAGTTTTTTGTTGATTTAATGAGTAAAAGCAGTGGTGTCTGAAATTACGCACTGAGCAGTAAGCACAAGTCTCCCAAAGGAAAAGCTGGCATGTGTTCATCATTATAACTCGCATGTTACAATGGTGAGAAATTGAACATTTTTTTCCTATAGAGGGAAAAACAGACACAAGTTATTACAAGCTTATAGCGATCCAGATACTGGAAATGTTATCAGGGTAATGACCCATGTACATCATTATTATCCCTTTCCTCTACTACACTTGGACCCTTCAAAAGTAATCTCAAACTTTACCTCACCTCTACCACTCAATGTGACTCGCCTCTGAACAGAGATCTCTCTAAACACCTCCCAGCTCACTCATGTCTCACAGCCCGCCCTTTCCCAGTCTCATTCCCTCTGGTACTGGGCCTTCCTTGTGACTCCTTTCCTGCTTCACATCTCCACTGGTACAAGACATTTTCCACCACCATCGGACAGTGGCCCATTAGCCTGCCAACTTCCTCTCCCGGTCGCATGCCTGCAATACTAACTGCCTATGGTGCCCTCTATCTCTTATTGTTACCGCAGCCAGCTGCCTACTCAAGCTGCTCGCTTTATGAATATTATCTCAAAGTATGTTATAAATGAGTATCTTTATTTTTCTTTAGTTGTTTTGGTTGTTTATTGTGCATTCTTTTACTACCTCTGTATGTATGTTGACCCTCATCCTTTGACGTGGAACCTTTGTAAATGAGCAGTTTCTGCTCAAAGGTATTGTAATCCGAGAATTTAATAAATAAAAAATAAATAAATCCCTCCAGTCAGAATATGTGAGTCTAAAACTTCCATCATCAGCTGTAGATTGGGAAAGGGAAGGGTAGTGGTAATGGGGACCTCAACATGCTGGGAACAGACTGGGGACTATGACATCACCAATGGCCAGAGAGCAGAGGCTGCTGGATGTCTTCCAGGATACATTTCTGACACAACAGGTGGCGAGCCAACTAGGGAGGCCGGACACTGGATGTGGTCCTGGCAGACAGTGATCAGATTAGGGGCCTAGAGGTGAGGGACCTATTGGCAGGAGTGATCACGCCATAATAGTCTGGTTCTTCCTGGACCTAGTGGGAGGAAAGCGAACACAGACAGTAGTAACCAACTTTAGGGTGCTGACTTCAGGGAGATGGGAAGGATCCTTAAAGACCGTTTGGACAGGATAAGGCCGGATATGGTTGTTCACAGCAGGTGGAGGATAATTAGGAAGGAAATACAGGTGGTTACCAGATCCTGCACAAGGGAAAGGCTTAAGTTTGGTAAGGCCAGAAAACCCTCCTGGTGGACCCAGGATGTACAAGAGGTGGTGAGGGACAAGAAGAGGCCTGTAGGCACTTCAAGTGCTTAAGGAGTGAAAGGGATCAGGAGGAATATGAGCTGACAGCCAAGAGAGTCACCATGGTGGTGAGAGCAGCAAAGGAAAAAGGAGCAGTCCTTGGCCCGTGGGATTTGGAGGGGTACAAGGGTTCTTTAGATACATAGGGAAAAAAAGGAAAGTAAGGGGTCAGATCAGCAAGATAAGGATAGGGGATGACTGGGCACAGGAGATGGGGAACAGGAAGAAGTCTTAAATTAGTATTTTGCCTCAGTTTTTGCCAGGGGATGGAGAGGCTATGTCTTGCAGGGGAGTGGGGGCAAACTGGAGGAAGGGTGGGACCAGTAGAGACCAGGTGCCCTGATGGGTCTGGCGAAGGGAGTGTCCACCACAGGCAGATGGGGACCAGCAGTACAGGGTGAAAAGTGGGAGGACATGGAGGCTGAAATCCTGGTAGAGGGAATAGGGAAGCCCTCGGTCCCTTTGGATGGAGAAAGCACCTGGGCCAGATGAGATGCATCCCAGAGTGCCGAGGAACTGGCGGATGTCCTGGCAATCCTCTAGTGGAGCTTTTCAGCATCTCTCTGAGAACTGGTGGGTGCCCCAAGACTGGAGGGTGGCCCATGTTGTACCGATCCACAAGGGGAATCAAGAGAGAGGAGGTGGGAAACTACAGGCCCGTTAGCCTGACATCAGTGGTTGACAAGGTGATGGAGGGTATTGTCAAAGAAAGGCTAGGGGGTTACTGGAGCAAACTGGGTACTTGGACGATAGGCAGCATGGCTTTGTCCCAGGAAGATTGTGCCAGACAAACCTTTTGAGTTCTATGACTGGGTGATGAGGGCCCTGGACCAGGGTATGCCAGTGGACATACTTTTCTGGACTTCAGCAAGGCGTTTGATTGTCCCACGGTGGCCTGCTGTCTAAGCTGAAGGAAATGGGGGTAGGGAGACGGTTGTTAATATGGATAAGAAATTGGCTCTCTGAGCATACTCAGAAGGTGGTGGTTGGAGGGGCAGCCTCATCCTCAAGGTGGGTTACTAGTGGGTTCCCCAGGCATTAGTGCTGGGGCCACTCCCTTCAATGCCTATGTCTCAGACATCAGGAGTGAGATGAGTCTCTTTGCAGATGACTCAATGCTGGGTGCAGTGGTGGATGAGGAGGAGGGAAGAGTGGCCTTGCAGGAGGACCTGGAGGCACTGGAAGGTGGTTGGAAAAATGGAAACTAAAATTCAATGAGGGAAGTGCAAGGTTCTGCTACCAGTGCAAATTCAGGCCAGGGGTATACCCTGGAGGGTATACCCTGGGAGGGCGGGAGGAGACATGATTCAAGTATGGAGGGTGAGAGGGACCTGGGGTAGTGGTAGAAGTCAAAATGAACAACTCAGAGACCTATAGGAGGGCAGCGGCAGGGCAAACAGGATGCTGGGATGCATCACTAGGGGATTACCTCCAGAAAGGTGGAAGTGATCCTTCCACTGTACAACTGCTTGGTTAGGCCTCACCTTGAGTATTGTGTGCAGTTTTGGAGACCACATTTTAAGAGGGACATTACACTCTAGAGATGGTCCAAAGGAGAGCAACAAAATTATCTAGGGCCTGGGGAGAGGACCTATGAGGAGAGGCTCAGGAGCTCGACATGTACATCCTGGAGGAGAAGAGGGACGGGGGACATGATAGCGGTCTTTAAGTAAATGAAAGGGCTCATCCTACTTGGCAGTGTTGTGCAACGCCAGGTCTATTAAAACAAGATGGCTATTATAGCTGATTTTGTTGGTCATCTGATCTGCGTGCATCACTGAGACCTGGCTGGATGAGAATGCTGGACCAGTTTGGTGGCAGCAGTTCCAGCTGGGTACTCAGTGATACACCACCAAGGGTGGATCGAGGGGCGGGGGTGTTGCTATCTATTTATTTATTTTTATTTATTTCAGAGATCAGAAATACCTTTGAGTCAAAGACTCCTTTACAAAGGTTCCACGTCACATATAATATATTCAGATATACAATACAGTTAGGACAAATACACAGTGCAGTACTTGTTACAGAGTAGAGCTATGTTATAACAGGAACAGTTAAGCTAACAAACAAGAACTAGAATGGTTTGAGGCAGTTGAAAGAAAAAACTGGACTCAACATCCCTGGGAGGGAGATTAAGAGCTGTTAGCAGAGACAGGCCAGAGGCCACTGTCAGTAGTAGACGGAAAAGGTGGCACTGATTCCTACAGCCGCAGTCACTTGTGGATCAAGGTGAGCCCTGAGGTGTGTTTTAAAATGACCAAGTCTTTGATCAGAACGCAAGGAGGAGGGTAGGTTATTCATCCACAAGGGTGCCCTGCAACAAAGAGGATCTTTGGAACTGAGCTGTGCGACAGGAAGGGATGGAGAAAGCGAGAGGTGTCAGAGCTACGGATGTGCTTAACTTTGAGTCCTTAGTGATTAAAGGGGTGAGTGCAGTGGGGAGAGGCCAAGGGTAATTTTTGCCAAGACACAAGTGTGGAATTTGATTCTGTTGTCAAGGTTAAGCCAATTGGTGTCCTTATATAGAGCACAGGTATGGGTAAGCCTGTCACATCCTAATATAAGGCGACAGGCCTTGTTTAGGACGAGTCTAAGACTATCAAGGGCTGAGAAGCTAGCCCCACCAAAAGTCAGGAGACCATACTCTAGCAGGGAGAGTACCGAGGAGGAGATAGCAAGCTAAGGGCCTCCGGGTTAGGCAATGTTTATAGCGGTGCAGGAGCCTAGCCTAATATTTAGGGCCTTAGATAATTGATGTATATGCTCATGATAGGTAAGGCCAGTGTCCAAAGTGATGCCCAGGTATTTAAACAAATGCACAAATTCAAGGGAGTCTGGGATGCTGATAGTATTTGTGGGAAAAGCCCAATCCTGGAATTCTCATGGATGTGTGAATAGCATACCCTTGGTTTTTATAGTTGATAATAAGGCGTTGTGAGGAGAACCAACTTTCAACTGCATTAAAGGAGGACTGGAGGAAGTGATGGAGTAGGGAGGGGTCTGGGCTGGAGGAGAATATGACAGCATCATCTGCATATAGTAATAGGTTGGAGGTGCAGGATGCGGGAGGGAGTTTAGGAAGAGGCTGAATAGGAGGGGACCCAAAATGGACCCTTGTGGGACCCCTAAGAGGACATATCTGTTTTATAACAGAACTGGGCCTAGTGGAGGTACCAGTGGGAACTACCAAATCCTTTGAATGTATCTTAGCCGGGGTGTGGGGCCAGGATACTTCTCGATACCTTCCGCCAGTTGATGAGAATGTTTTCCTGCAGGAAGTCGCAGACTTCATTGTCGACCTGACACTGGGGTCCCCCAGATGGTTGGTTCTGAGGGACTTCAATGCCTGTGTCGACGATGAACTCTAGCATTTTGTTCAAGACTTCCTCCAGTTAACGATTTCACTGGGCTTCACACAGGTTATTTCCTCCTCAACCCATATTGGTGGTCATTCATTGGATTTGGTGTTCCTTCTGGGGATGGAGATATCCGATTTGGTGGTGGAACCGGTCAGATGGTCGGACCATCACCCATTGGGTTCAGTTTTGAGGCCACCCCTAGTAGGTCAGCCCCTCTGGAGATGGTCTGTACCGCCTTTAAGGTGTTTCCCAAATGACCTGATGGCGGTGCTGGACCTATCGGGCTTACCGAGAGATTTCATGGATCTGGGAGAGCTGGTACCGCCTAATAATGGCATGACAGGGGCCCTGGATTCCATTGCTTCTGTTGATGTTTGTCCTCACTCTTCGCCCCAGGTCTCCTTGGTTTGATGAGACTCTGAGGGAGTTGAGGAGAGTTGAGCAAGGTTGGAGAGGTGCTGGCGGTCGGGTCTGGATGGTGACAAACAAGCTTGATGGACTCGGTCTATCAATCGCAATCTCTCGTGAAGGCAGAATTCCTGTCCAGAGAGATTGCGGCTGCTACGGAATACACCAGCTCAGCTCTTTAGGACTGTGGACAGATTGTGCAATCCAATCTGTCTTCAGCCCAGAAGAGCTTTTTCTCAAGAACGGTGGAGGAGTTTGCTCTATTCTTTGCAGATAAGGTTGCCAAAATCAGATCTGGTGTCCGCTGACCCTCTCCAATGGGAGTTGTGATGTTCGGCAGGAGATGTCGGACACCCAGTCTGGTCTGACTCAGCCTCCCACAATCAATGACATTGTGATGATCATCCAATCACTGCGTCTGACCAACTGTGGTTTGGACCCAGGCCCCACACGTCTCTTAGTGGGTTGTGTGGATAAAATTGGTCCAGTCTTTGCTGAGATAGTCTGGAGGTCCTTGGAGAGGAGATTTTCCAGATCCTCTTAAGGAGGCTGTGGTTCAGCCCTTCTTAAGAAGTCCTCCTTGGACCCGGACTATCTGGCAAACTACAGGCCTGTCTCTACCTTACCCTTTGTGGGTAAAGTTATTGAGAAGGTGGTTGCATCGCAGTTGGATGAGCATTTGACCAACAACAATGTCTATGATTCTCTCAGTCTGGATTTAGGAAAAGGCATAGTACCGAGACAGCACTTGTTCAGGTACTAAATGACCTCCTAATAGCGAGAGATTGAAGGACCTGTTCCATCGTGGTCCTTCTTGATGTCTCTGCAGGATTTAACATTGTGGACCATGGTGTGCTACTGGAGCGTTTGCGATCTATCTGTGGACTGTCTGATGCAGTCCTCAGGTGGTTCGATCTTACCTCGAGTGTAGGACTCAGAGGGTGGTGTCCAGGATTTTTTCCTCAGCATCAGTCTCCCTATCCTGCGGGGTACCATGAGGTTCCATTTGGCACCATGTTGTTTGCAGTGTATATGCTGCCGTTAGGGAGTGATCATGAGGCGGTATGCGGTCTGGGTTTTCATTGCTATGCAGATGATACCCAGCTGTACATGTCCTTGTGCCCGGCCAGGATGCTGCCATTTCGTCTTTAACAACTGTCTTGCCAAAATCCAAGACTGGATGAATGTGAGTTGGCTGCGGTTGAACCCAGAAAACGGAGGTGTTGGTTGTGGACCAGGGTTGCTTGGAGGAGGGTTTGCTAGCTGGATCGCCTCGAGCTTATGGCTTGTGGGTGTCCAGCTGATTACCTCAGACCGGTGCAGAACCTGGGTGTTGTATTTGATGACTGTCTGACATTTAAATCTCAGGTGTCAGCGGTTGTCAAAACCTCTTTACCATCTGAGGAACATCGCCTGGTGAAGCACCTGGTTCCTCCAGATGATCTTCCACTTTGGTCCATGCCTTCTTTACCTCCCACCTTGACTACTGCAGTGCCCTTTCACCTTGGGCTACCGGGGCTGAAATTCACTGCCTGCATCTAGTGCAGAATGCAGCAGCCAGGCTGCTGACTGGTTCTTCTAGGTCCAGTCATATAACGCCTGTGCTCTGCGAACTGCACTGGCTGCCAGTTTGCTGCTAATCACCTTCAAGGTCGGTTTGCTGGACCTATAAGGCCCCACGCCAGGGTCTGCTTACCTGAAAGTGCCCTTGCCTTACTATCCCTCCGCCTCTCTGATCCACTGACAAGGGACTGCTAGAGATTCCCAGGGTTAGCTAAAACTTCAGGGCCAGATCTTTTAGTTTCATGAATGAATGTATGAATGAACACTTTATTTTATAGCCTTTCCAAAACCAAGCGCTTTAAACAGGTCAATACATAAAACTTAAATTCCTAAAATCAATCCATAAATATATTTTAAAATCCGGATATGCTAAGTCATGGCCACAATCCTGTGGAATTCTCTACCTCGTCAGGTGCGAAATTGCCCGACTGTCCAAAATTTTAAAGGAGCTTTGAAAACCTACCTTTTAGTAAAGCCTATAATGATTTCTGAATATTTTAATGTTGTTTTAACTATTTATTCTTTTATGTAATATTGTAATATTGTACAGGTGCGGTTTAAGAAAGGCGCCTTATATAAATAAAGAGTGATTGATTGAATAAGGGAGGCCCAGTCAGGGTGCTCCAAAGGAAGGATGGTGGGAAACAAGAGGTCACGGTGTAAGATGGAAGGGGTAGGCTCAGAGGAGAGGATGGGATGTTATTTCACTGAAAGGGTGGTGGAGCCAAGGAATGCACTGCCCAGGGAGCTGGTAGAGGTGGAGACTGTGGACAGGTTTAAGAGGGGATGGGACAGGTACAGGGGAGGTAAATCTGACCAGGCCCACCACAGGTGGAACATCTGGGACTGGGGACAGTATAACCCAAGGGGCAAGGGAGGACACACCAAAATCAACCCTTAGTGCAGGTGCTGAAAATCGAGCAGACTCGAGAGAGACTGTTAGGCCTATTCTGCTGGCATTTTAGTATGCCTAGCTGGTGTAGCAGCTGGGCAGCCACCTATGGCTGGTGACCCTGGGGCATGAATGAACTCCGGTTATCAGAGGGCTGGAGGAGGACTGAGCAGTACTTGCACAAAGCACTACTGGGAGCGATTGCCGGCATACTGGCCCGCAGCAGTGAGACTGAGGATACCACGGACGGCACTGTTAAGCAAGTCAGGATTACTTATACTGAATTACGAGAGATTGCTAGGATTTATTTGGGGCTGTGGGTGAGACTGGGAGGCACTCTGAATTGCCTTATGTGAGTGTCTGCAGGGACATGGGTGGGGAGGGAGGTGGAGCTGTGATGGGTGGGGAGGACTGTAGCATAAGTGGGATCGGGCTACTCATACCTGTCAACTGACCCCGATTATGAAGGATATCCCTCTCTTCACCCCTCAAAATGATTCTGTCCCTTCTCCGTCCTTCACAGAAAAGATGCTGCCAACACAGAATGAGGTGCTGTAAATTTAGACTTCAAAGCAGAAAGATAAAACTCTGTATAAAGGCAATGGTTGCAGCAGTGTTGGAGACTAAAGATAAAAGCAGCAGTATGTTAGTTGGCAATAAATGTCATAATGGGCGAGAGGTGCAGAGGGTTGTGACAGGTGAATCAGCCCAAGCTTTGGTTTTGCAAAGCAGTCATGTCTGGGGAAGCTGAAGGGGTGTTATTTTGGCATGTACCCTATGGGTGGGGATGGGGTGGTAGTTGGTCACTGAGATGGTGGGAGGAGGGTTTTGTGGTTCTGGCAAAGGGGACAAGGGTGGGAGGTTGTGGTACTGAGGTGTGTGTTTTGGGGTACTGAAACAGATGAAACCAAGACAGAATCAACTTTAATGAAACATTTTATTTAGGCTACAATATTTAAGTATTTTTAATTTTGCTAATCAAATCGAGGCATATGTATTCATTTTCATACTTGATTAGCAGTTTTGCACGTGAAAGTGCTAATCAATTTTCTGAGCTTATTTAAAACCCTGCCAAGGTCTGGAGGGCTGTGCTGAAGGGGATTAAGGAAAGCGTGCCAGAGGAGGCAGGGGTGGGGCTGGGATTTCAGTCAGGTGGACAGGGGCAGCAACAATGTAAAGTAGGCATAAAGTGTAAATTAATAAAATGTTCATCTTCCTGGGGATCCAAACATCTCGACAAGCGATAACAAACCCTGGATATGGCTAATGAACCAGGATAGGGATAATGAACCCTGACAGGGATAATGAACTCTGGAATGGATAATGAACCCTGACAGGGATAATGAACTCTGGAATGGATAATGAACTCTGGCTACAGATAATGAATTTCTGTTTTGAAAACTGGTGACCAGGAGAGGGCACTGAGCCAAAGTTATTTTCAGGTGCGACCTGGGGAAGGGGGTTGTGAAGAGCAAGTGTATTCAGAGGTAGAGTACAGTCAGTGTAAAACAATGCAGTACACAAGCACATGGAATTACCAAGGATATTAAACAGCAGTAAACAGGCTATATCAAACGGAATTAGAGAGACAAACAGGAACATACTTAAATAACAGAACAATAAATAACTTCGACTGAGAGAGAGAGTAACGCTGGGCATACAACAAATTACTAACAGGTAGAGAGGCCTGTTATCCGTGATCGGAGTTCATTATCTGTATCCAGGGTTCATTACCTAGACGAGGTGAGGGAAAACAGGAATCATTACAAGGAAAGAAGAAGGCAGGGTAAATTAGGGCATTGGCGGGCAAAGGGCAGACCAGCCAAGGGCAGAGCAGCAGCAGAGGGGCGAATACAAGTGTGAGATGGTGCTTGAGAGAAAGACAGCAGGAAACTGGTGGAGTGTGGGGGAGTGGGTGTTCCAACTGGAAGGAAGCCGAGAGGAGACTGAACCCTGGAATGGATAATAAAACAATCTGGCAGCATGCTTTTTATAATGATTTCTGGCTGGCCTCAATTCCTGTGATGGCGACTCCACCCTGCCTGGCCCTCCCAATGATCACATGGAAGCATGCCTGGCTTATCCCAAGGTGGGCCAAGGAGAGGCCTCCCCAGTCAGACAATGGAGGCAGCTGACACGTGGGCAGAGCAGAGCATCATGCCTAGGGCCAGATTTCTTTTCTGATGATCCCTAGGAGGTGGGTGTGCAATGATACCAGCGATGTCCCACCTCCACACAACTAGGCCCAAGCACCTGTCTCCCAGGGCCCTGGCCTGGCACCCACTGGGTCGTACTTAAGCATCGGACCACCATGGAGGCCCCTTCCCCAGTATTGGAGAATGGTTCTATGAACGGATGCTCTACCAACCTCCCCTCAAACCGTCAAACTCCCAGAACCGATCTCGGGTCTGCACTGCAGGCAGTAACTCCTACCACCACACTGGCAGCCCTTGACATGACCTCCCCTGTGAAACTGTGAAGACAACAGGATTTTACTATATAAATGAGTCACCAACCCCATACTGACCACTCTCACTGCAGACAGCAGCCCTACCGCCAGCTGGCAGCCCTTGACATGACCTCCTGTGAAACTGTGGAGACAACAGGATTTACTATATAAATGGGTCACCAACCCCATACTGACCACTCTCACTGCAGACAGCAGCCCTACCGCCACGCTGGCAGCCCTTGACATGACCTCCCCTGTGAAACTGTGGAGACAACAGGATTTTACTATATAAATGAGTCACCAACCCCATACTGACCACTCTCACTGCAGACAGCAGCCCTAATGCCACGCTGGCAGCCCTTGGCGTGACTTCCTCCCTGTGAAACTGTGGAGACAACAGGATTTTACTATATAAATGAGTCACCAACCCCATACTGACCACTCTCACTGCAGACAGCAGCCCTACCGCCACGCTGGCAGCCCTTGACATGACCTCCCTGTGAAACTGTGGAGACAACAGGATTTTACTATATAAATGGGTCACCAACCCCATACTGACCACTCTCACTACAGGCAGTAGCCCTGCCTTCACGCTGGCAGCCCTTGACATGACCTCCCCTGTGAAACTGTGGTGACAGCAGGATTTTACTATATAAATGAGTCACCAACCCCATACTGACCACTCTCACTGCAGACAGCAGCCCTACCCACGCTGGCAGCCCTTGACATGACCTCCCCTGTGAGACTGTGGAGACAACAGGATTTTACTATATAAATGAGTCACCAACCCCATACTGACCCTCTCACTGCAGACAGCAGCCCTACCGCCACGCTGGCAGCCCTTGACATGACCTCCCTGTGAAACTGTGGAGACAACAGGATTTTACTATATAAATGAGTCACCAACCCCATACTGACCACTCACTGCAGACAGCAGCCCTACCGCCATGCTGGCAGCCCTTGACATGACTTCCTCCCTGTGAAACTGTGGAGACAACAGGTTTTACTATATAAATGAGTCACCAACCCCATACTGACCACTCTCACTGCAGACAGCAGCCCTACCGCCACGCTGGCAGCTCTTGACATGACCTCCCCTGTGAAACTGTGGGGACAACAGGATTTTACTATATAAATGAGTCACCAACCCCATACTGACCACTCTCACTGCAGACAGCAGCCCTACCACCACGTGGCAGCCCTTGACATGACCTCCCCTGTGAAACTGTGGGGACAACAGGATTTTACTATATAAATGAGTCACCAACCCCATACTGACCACTCTCACTGCAGACAGCAGCCCTACCACCACGTTGGCAGCCCTTGACATGACCTCCCCTGTGAAACTGTGGGGACAACAGGATTTTACTATATAAATGAGTCACCAACCCCATACTGACCACTCTCACTGCAGCAGCAGCCCTACCGCCACGCTGGCAGCCCTTGACATGACCTCCCCTGTGAAACTGTGGAGACAACAGGATTTTACTATATAAATGAGTCACCAACCCCATACTGACCACTCTCACTGCAGACAGCAGCCCTACCGCCACGCTGGCAGCCCTTGACATGACTTCCTCCCTGTGAAACTGTGGAGACAACAGGATTTTACTATATAAATGAGTCACCAACCCCATACTGACCACTCTCACTGCAGACAGCAGCCCTACCGCCACGCTGGCAGCTCTTGACATGACCTCCCCTGTGAAACTGTGGGGACAACAGGATTTTACTATATAAATGAGTCACCAACCCCATACTGACCACTCTCACTGCGGACAGCAGCCCTACGCCTGGCAGCCCCTGACATGACTTCCCCTGTGAAACTGTGGAGACAACAGGATTTTACTATATAAATGGGTCACCAACCCCATACTGACCACTCTCACTGCAGACAGCAGCCCTACCGCCACACTGGCAGCCCTTGACATGACCTTCCTCTGTGAAACTGTGGAGACAACAGGATTTTACTATATAAATGAGTCACCAACCCCATACTGACCACTCTCACTGCAGGCAGTAGCCCACCGCCACACTGGCAGCCCTTGACATGACTCCCCTGTGAAACTGTGGAGACAACAGGATTTTTACTATATAAATGAGTCACCAACCCCATACTGACCACTCTCACTGCAGGCAGCAGCCCCTACCGCCACGCTGGCAGCCCTTGACATGCCCTCCCTGTGAAACTGTGGAGACAACAGGATTTTACTATATAAATGAGTCACCAACCCCACACTGACCACTCTCACTGCAGGCAGTAGCCCTACCACCACGCTGGCAGCCCTGACATGACCTTCCCCGTGAAACTGTGGAGACAACAGGATTTTACTATATAAATGGGTCACCAACCCATACAGACCACTCTCACTGCAGACAGATCACCCCATCCAATCACCCTCCATGCAGCTAGATAACACTAACCCAAGTTAAGCATCTTCACTGTAGCTGACCCCCATAGGACCACCCTTTCCAGGAGCTACAATCACCTTTCCTCATGACCAGCCCCCACCCAGATCACTCTCCTTTCAGTTGGATCGCACTTCCCACCCATGGGCCCATACCTCTCAACCCAGTGCCTGTACAAATTGTATTAATGAAATAAAGACAATTTTGTTTTCAGTAAAAAAGTGTTTATTTAATTTTACACTGAAGACAATGACAATAACGCACAAGGAAATTTTAAAAGACACCGGCCTGACTGGCCCAGTGGCGCTGAAGATTGAGCTGGTAGATACCTCGTGTCACGCTGGAGATCCAGGTTCGAGGGGACGATCTCAGGCCACTGGGGTCAGCGGGGTGAGAAAGGATTGAGGGTCTGGAGGACTGCTCCTCTTGGGGGGTTTGTCTGCCAGGTCTGACTGCCCTCTGGCGGTGGGCCGGAGGGCAGTACTGGTCGGGATGGTACACACTGCATCCTTATGTTGGTAGGGAAGGGGGACAGGAGGAAAAGGAGCGGGCAGGCTCTAAGGGATGGCTGCACCAGCGCCTCGGTTGGCCCCAATGTCTAAATTTCATTCAGAGGTGGGAGTAATGCTGGCATCCTTCACCCTGCCCCTGCCATGGGGGTGAGGGGGACCTGTTGGGGATTTAGGAGGTGTGGAGAGTCAGGGAGCAGGTGTGGCCGGAGACTGCGTCTCTCTGAAGGGACTGGAGCTACCTGCCAGGCCCGGAAGCAAAAAACACCCATATATATACAGTATATATATATATATATTTATCTCACCAACCCACCAGCCAACTATGCTACCTACATCTGGACTACCCAAGACCAGCCTCGCCAGGTTAAATACCCTCCTGGACCACTTTTCAGCCTCACAACTTGCATTTGCCCCAAGTGCACCACCATCCATGCAGCTGTCCACTGGACCACCCTTCCCACCCACTAAATGGTACCCCCAATTTAATACCCTCCTAGAACTGAATCCCCCTCCCCATTACCACCATTCCAAGGAACTGGACCCACCTCCCCTCTGCACCAGTCCCCACCCAGACCACTCTACCTTCAGCAGGACCACCCCTTCTGCCCATGTACCCCAGTACATCTCACCCCAGTGTAACTAAAATGTAGAACAGTATACTCAAAATGAAGAAAACAAGGAACAGTGGCCCTCAGAATGTGGGACACATCATCAGACTTGGCGATGCAATTTGTTGTATAATGTTATGTATTTCTGCATTAAAGTATGAATTACACTGCACCTTTGGGGTGTGATAATGCGTTTCTGTGAGGGACAGAAAATCCTGCCTGGAAAAATGACTGCTGTACCCTGTAATGAAGGACAGTTGAGAGGAATGAGGCCAGCCACCACCTCACAGTTAGACCACTCCTTGTAACTGGACATCCCTAGCCCTGCCACGAACACCTCCACTCTGCAACAGGAACACCACACTCGAAACAGACGGAGTGCTTCCTGGCTAGGAAAGGATGTCCGCAGCTCGCTCACTGGATCCTGCTGCCACCCAAGCAATGTTGATCTTAATTTGGAATCCAGCGGGGGTAGTCCTCACCCTCCTGGCCCTGGCATAGTGTGTAAACCCATGGGGTAATCATCCACCCACAAACCCTGGGAGGCAGTTGATAGTAAGAGGTGAGCTGGATAAAGTAGTGCTAGGTGGCAGGTACGAGAATAAGGCTTGACTGGATGCTATGATGCTAAAGCCAGTATTAAACATCACAGTGCCCCTCACTTTGAGAACCTATGATCTGCCTGTTTGCAGATGACACCAAGATCTGTAATAGAGTGGATACCCCGAGAGGGTGGAAAAAAGAGGGACCGGGGAAGAGAAAAATGGTCTGAGGACTGGCAAACTGAATAATACAGTAAGTGCAAACTGATGCACCTGGGACACAGAAACCCTGGGGAAAGCAACAGTATTTGGGGGAGTAAGACTGCTGACAGTCACAAAGGAGGAGGAGAGAGACAGGGGTTATTGTTTCAGACAACCTGAAAATGTCAAAGCAGAGTGCTAAGGCAGCTGGGAGGGGCCAGTGGCATGCTGGGGTGCACAGGCAGGGGTATCACCAGCAGAAGGAGGGAGGCAGTGATGCCATTATATAAAACCCGAGTCAGGCCTCACATGGAGTACTGCATGCTGTTCTGGAGGCTGCACCTTCATAAGGATCGTTATCTATGGATCCACTACTGATACTGCACTCCAGGCATAGCTGTAGCCCTTAATAAGGCATGTAGACTCCTTATTTCTGCTGCTTGCCTTTCTCACACGTGACATTTACGAGCATGCTAACTGACTCCAGCTATCCGGCAGGCTAAAGTACCAGACCTGCATCCTAGCTAAGGAGACATCACTGGGCCTTATGCACCTGGAGTCCAATCGATATTGACCCCACAGCATATCCGCCTCCTAGCTAGAAGTTCGGACTGTCTAACCTTTACAATACCTCGCTTCCGGACCTCCCAAGCTCAGCATTCATACCTTGTCAGAGCCTCCACCTGGTTCAACTTGCTACCTACAGAAATCTCCAACATGGCCAACGATTGGTGCTTTTAGTGTAAACTATGTCAACACCTCGTGGCTAGTGCCTTCTGTGATTGCTTCTTATAATCCCTCCAGGCATATTACCTCAGAATCCTCCTCACTGCCTCAGTTCCTCCTGCTACCCCCATTACTGGGTGTAGGATGAATCTGTCTTCAGTTCCTTTTCCCATCTACCACGTACCCAATGCAATGCCCTCCCTATTTCTCCCTCCTCCTCCCTCCCCATACCACCCCTCACCACCACTCTTCGTTTCCCACTAACCCCTCCTAACAAAGCTTCACTGAGCCGCCTATGACTTGTACTGTATAATTACTCGTAACACCTTGACAATGTCTTTGGCTGCTATTATTGTAACGTTGCCTTTTTGTGTGTAAGTTCCATTGTAATGATCATGTTATGTTTTGTACCTTATTGTCTTGACGTGGAACCTTTGTAAAACAGCCCTCGCTCAAAGTTGTCATCCGAAATACAAATAAATAAATAAGGACATTAACAGGCTGGAGACGGTCCAGAGAAGGTCAACTAAGATGGTACAGGGCTTGCAATACAAGACTTATGAGGATAGATTAAGGGACCTCAGTATGTACTCAGTGGAAGAGAGGAGGGACAGAGGGACATGATGAAACATTCAAGTACCTCAAGGGTATAAACAAGGTGCAGGGGAGACATTTTCCAATATAAGAGAACACAAGAATGAGGGGCATGACATGAAACTGGGAAGTAAGAGGAATGTGAGGAAGTTCTTCTCAGAGAGGGTGGTGGGCGCATGGAATGGTCTGCCTCTGGAGGTGGTCTGTCGGAGCACTGTGGATTGATTCAGGCATGCCTGGGACAGAAATTGGGGAACCACAGAGGCACGAATATACGAATCTGCCAGCAGAAACAGGCCTCATGGTCTATTGAGTCTGCTCAGTGTGCAGCTAGCACCCTTAGATTGCAGCTGCTCCCCAACCTCCATGTAATTCTCGGCCTCATCTCCCAGGCCCTCCCTTTGCCCTGTCCCATGCCCTCTTAAAACTACCCGTCTTACACGAAATCACCCCCTCAGGAAGGGCATTTCCTCTCGATACCACCCTTTCCATGTAGTAATGTCTCATCTCTCAAAATCTGCCTTCCACTAATCTTAGGTCATGCCCTCTCTTGACCCTTCCTTTTCTCAACTTAAATAACCCATCAGCGCTAGCTTTGTTGATCCCTTCATGTACCTGAAAAGGTACAGTAGCGGGTGGGTGGAAGCTGTAATCCAGTACAGGGCAGACTAAATGGCCAGCAAACTTTACCTGCTGAGAATTTCTATGTTTCTGTGGAGTCATTCCAGTGGGGGTTCCTCAGGCGACTAACAGGTGGCTGGCACTTTTTACCATTGGGTGATAGCAGGATTTACACTGTAAATCGTGCCACCCAGTCAATCAGCATCCATGGTTTTTCAAGCCATCGTAAAGTTTTATTTTATCAGAGTGACATCAGTGAGTGGGGGAACCACCATGGAATTAATGCTTGTTTTAGCACAGTGTGATTGCAGAAGGGGAGAGCTAGCTGCCCCATGGAAATATTTGTATTTATAACATGGCAAAGAGGAGCATGAAATAAGGGAACATCATTGGACAAACGCACCACATGATCAAAGTTGGAGCGGGATTAATCACTAGTAATGCCCGCCAGCTGTTTATCACAGGGTCACGGGTCAAGCTGTAGCACCAGTAGCTATCACAGCAGAAAACACTGTATATCCTACAATGCAGCAGACCACAGAAAACACATCGCGGCAAAGATGCAGGCTCTGACCACGCCAAAACAGAACAGTTCCAGCGAACAGAAGTGAAAAAATGAAACAACAATAACAGTACTGTCATATTACAAGCACATTAATGCCCTCCGGTCAGCTTCTACTGGGGAATTAATGTATATGGTTGAGTAGTTGTAGGCACTGCGGCCTTGACCTTAATGCCTAACCCCCTCAAACTCATGCATTAATTCCCCAGTTGAAGGCTCCTTGTCGGGCATTAATGCATACTTCACCACAGTGGATCAGAGGGATGGGGAAGCTACTAGCAATCATGGCAATAATGTTTATTTCAACAGAGTGGGGCAGGAAGGAGTTCAAAACCAGTAGCCACCATAGTAATAATATTTATTTTAACAGAGGGATCCATTGGTGGGGAGCACCACTTGCTAGCCAGAGTGCTTACCGATCGCACATAGACACCGCTAGAGCGACTCACAGCTCCACCGACACCAACAGGCTTCTCCCCGACAGGTGCCCCACAGTGACATGTATCCTGCAGCGATATGCACTACCGCTGTGGGCTGCCGAAATCTGCCTGCATGGAACTTGCGACTCAGCGGGCGGACAGTTCATCAGGGAAGGGTGGTATACATCTAGGGACAGCACCCCTACAGCGCACCCTCGACAGAGCATACAGGCAGGGCAGACAGGGTGTACTGGCAGCTCAACAAAACCCTCTCTACCGAACGGAGCTGCAGTACAATGCCCCAGTTGGACACCTAGGGCAAACTAGCATCAAGGTGTGGGCCACACCTGTGCACATGCAGCACAGGGAAACAAAGTCAACAGATGGCACCAGCACAATGGGAACTGGGGCAATGGGGTACATGGTGCCCTGTCCATATGTTTCTGGCCATGTGCAATGGCCATTCACGAGTATACCTTTCAATGCAGCTCATGTCTCCTGTGTGCTGTGTCTAGGTGCTCACCTGTGGTCTGTGCCCAGACTGGGGGGGTGGGATGCACCATCTAATGGCCCAGGTGGTGGGAAAGCACAGCTGTGCCCGCATGTGTGGTTGTCAGGCGGCCTGCTATGGCTGGTGCTGTGCTGCTGGGGGGCTCTGGCTTCCCTTGCTTTTGTCCTGCATGCACCCCATGCTCTGCCTGGTTGCTGTGCTCGGGGGCCAAGTTGTTGCTCCGCTGGGGGGCCCCTGCCCTTGCCTGCCATCCATTCCTGTCGGTATCACAGGTCATTCTCCTCAGGTTGACAGTTCTACCTCCTACAAACACATTTGAAATGTAACCACTGCTCCCGCCTCCCTCCGCTCTTGCAGCCAATTTGCATTTGGGGAGAGGGCTGGGGTAAAATGAGATCCACGTACCTCTTAGGGAGGCGGTGTGTATTGGACTAGAGCCGCCCACCCTCCCTCTGATCTCCTTCCTGCAGCTCAAGCACTCTATCCCCACGACTGACGGCTCAGCACACCATCGGGCAGTAGGTTGCTTTGTGCTCCCGGCTTAGTCTGCAGATTAGAAGAGTGCCCACCGGGAGCTTCGCCAAATGTGTTTTCTTTTTTATCGTGCCAAACAAATGATGCAATCCTACCGGAGTGCTTTTCTGAGTGTGATAGGACCCAGGATAGCAGAAAAGCAGGCTGCATGCGGTTTGTTTTGTGCACGCGCGGCTGTGAAGCGTGGCATACAGCCAATCAGCAACCCTCTGCGGCAACGCCTTTGTCAACTACAAGTTGGTGGCATGCTTTACTTGCCGCAGAAAGGGGAGAGGAGGTGTGTGCCATTCTCTTCCTGAATTCTGAGCCTGAAATCTTACTATATGGTAGCATGTGGCTAGTGAGCAGCGCCTCCTCGGCAATCCAGCGGCGGACGTGGCGTCAGCCAACAGCATACCCACCCTCTAGTTACGGAACTCAGCGGACGGACTTCGCCTAGCTCGACAGGCTCGCCCACGCGGTCATAGTGAATGATTACGGGCAGTTGCACAAGCAAACAAATAAGTTATACGGTAAGAGGCTTGTGGCTTAAGTGACACCCGAAATATACACAGCACGAACTTGGAAACAAATAATAGTGCATAGATCTGGGGGCAGAGCGCCTCACAGAATAAAAACCAGTGGCAATAACAACAAATGTAAAAGGTAGAACTTGGATACAATAAATAATAAAGAGAATAATGGATGGGTCACTGGGCATTACGGTGAGTAATACCATCGAGAGGTTCGGGACACATGGGAACCTGAGGTGAAGCTCAAGAGGTTCTTGTGTCCAGAACCTCGAGATGGTAGGTCACCGTGTACCCAGTGACTTATCCATTGTTTTTAATATATGGATATTTTTTATTTTTTGTACGCTAGGACTGTGTCAGTCCTGGCCGAGTGCCACACTGTATAGCGCTCTGATTACTTTTCTCCGGCCCGCCCAGCTGCTGGCTCGCTCACTCACTCAGTTCGCTTGCAGCAGAGTTAGTCCTACCTTTCTTGTTTTTGGGGAGCATAGGATCAACCAGATATCTCCATTAAAAAAAAATAAACGGGAATGTTTTTGAGGATAACTACTCTCGTTAAGCGAGACTGGCCATCATGTTTTTAAACTGTTCTGCCCACCACACAGGAAAGCGGACAATGAGGAGGCACACTTAGGATGCAGAAGGTGTCTCTTTGTGCACTTGCAACAATACTATTATCAGCACAAAACTATACTATTAAAAGTGATTGACAATAGTATTAAAAGTGATTGACAGTACTATTACCACTGAACCTTGAGGGTATTACTTGATTTTTTGTATGCTTTGCACTCCTGTTAAATTGAAGATCCATATATTAAAGTGTGGCAACATAGTTTTTAGTTGTTTAACCAGGAGTAGCACACTAAGCTGAAAGCTTTTTACAGGAGCGACCTGGGAGTACAGGAAGTTAAGTGACTAGCTCAGAGTCACACAGTATGCAAGTGGAAGCTGTGAGTTCAAACCCAGGTCTGGTCTGCTGAATGTCACCAGATTTGCAGCTCAGAGCCTTAAACCACTGTGCTATACTGCCTCACAGCTTGGAACATAGTACATTGGGTTGGGGGTACCAATTGAAAGTAAAGGTAGCAACTGCAGAAAACAAATAGGCTGATGACTGATTTCTGTGACTTTCATTCAACCTAGATCAATATTTGACTACATCATTATGCTGTGTGTGTGTGTGTGTATTGTGTCGCAGCTCTAGAGACACGTTACCGAGTAGTCTTTGACAGTAGCACAGCGATGCAGTCTGACCTCCTCTCTATACTCTGAACTACTACGCAGCAACACGTATGGGGAGTAGCAGCGTTGCCTGGGACATGGGGAGTGTATATATTTACTTTTAGGGGGACTGTGTTAGGATTCGAAAGAATCAAATAGTACAGGCCACATACATTCAGGCAATGCTACATCATGGTGCTGTCAGAAGAAACGAAATGGTGATTTTTAATTTCATAGCATAAGGTACACTTACAACAATTGTGCACTGCAGACCGGGGGATCATGCAGCAGGAGCCCCACAGAAGCAATGAAATTTACAATGAAACTGCCAAACGAAAAGAAGTGGTGATATTTATTAATCTCATAGCATGATAAATGCTTAAAACAATTGTACACTGCTGCAGACCAGGGAAGTGTGGGGGGCGGAGTGCCCCACAGAAGGAACAATAAAACTGTCAAAGAAAAAAATGGTAATATTTCTTTCATAGCGTAAGGTAAAGCTTACAACAGTTGTACACTGCAGACTGGGGTGGGGAAGTGAGCACCCCACAAACAATGAAATTTACTATAAAACTGCAGATCGCCACAGAGGGTGGGGCGCCCCCCACAGAACAAAGATGTCAGAAAGCAACTCTGTAAGAGCACCTTTTCAGTCCTGAGTCCTCTAGTATTGAACTTCAACAGCGGCTCAGCAGACATGGAGCTATCCGATTTGGAGCGTTCAGACTGATTGCAAGGGGGCGGGCGTACAGATGGCGGTGGGAGAACATATTACCGTAATCCACTGAATTCTGAAACAGGGGCAGTATGTGTTCCTAATCTAAAGAGTATGTGAGGTGTCGCTAGGCATTCCCTCACCAGGTCAATTTCACGCTCGTCGGTTTTGTAACCGAATAAAGTTTTTAAATAATACATGGGCGCCAGTGTTTATTGGTAGCAGGAGTGGAGCCATCTGCACTGTGTAGTTAGGAATGGAGTTCAGATGCCTTAGCTGCCAGCGGTGACCTCCTAGCTGTGTCTTTAGTTCCATTATAAAATGGAGGGCCAGGCAGCAAGCCAGCCAGAGAGTAAACCCTGTTTTGTTTTGTTGTGGCGTTGCAATTTGTGGGTTAGAGTGAAAGTGCAGTGTGGAAGAGAGCGTGCTGTGCCAATACTTTCCTTGAGGGTAGGGAGATTTTAAAAGTTGTTCTCGTTTCAGGTACAGTTACTGCATCACTACAGTCTCGACACGACCTCGCATCCCTGGCGTGCCAAATATGGATTGAGGAAGACAGAATGAAGCACATAGTGTACTATGGACGAACATCAGCCGAGCAGGTACTGGATCCTGAACTAGCAGCAACAGGACAGTCGCAATTGCAAGCGGCGCACCACCCGCAGCAGACACTGATGTCGAACTCATGCAGCACTCGAGAAGATGTTGCAGACTAGAAATAACCTGCGGTGGAGCTCGTTTAGTCAATACCCCAGGGCAGATACGGGTCCGGAACTGAGAGCTGCACTTGACAAGGTGTGGGTGGCTGAAGTGACGCTGCGGAGCAGATATTGAAACACTTGTCCCAGAACCCGGCTCCGACACGGCACGATAGCGTGATATGGTTAATCTACTTAGCAAAATGCGGTAGAATGACTGGATTTTACAGCCATCACCAGTATATTTTGTCATGGCCCTGTCCCTGATTTATGAGGCAAGAGGTTGTGAGGTATGGACCTGACACCATGCACTAGCAATCCAGAAACCAAGCAAAGTACATCAGGCTTGTATACTTCAAAGTGCACACAAGGACAGTGGTGCTCTTGAATTAAAAATAAATCAGAGTTAAACTTCCACATTCAGGCACTCACAGCCCATAGATAGGGACCAATACTTTGCTTCAAAATATTTTTAAAAGATTATTAAATAAAAGCACGCAATGCATGAGGCCCCAGTTTTCCCCGGTGTCCAGGCCAAATTTCCCCAGTCACTAAAAATACCACCAACAGCCTAATCTGGTTCAATGTGAGTTGGTATTCATCTGTATCCCCCTTCCCAGGATGGGGCTGAACACAGGCAGAATTGTCTAGTCCTCCTTTTCAGGTCAACTTATGTTACCCACATGTCTTTTACTGTTTTTTTTCTCTCACTGCCAAGTTGTATATAATTATATAAGTGACATTTTTAGAGCATGTATGTTTGCTTATTTGTCCTATTCTGATTTGTTTCTGAAAAAGTTTTTAAATTGTGCCAACCAATGAAGCTGCTGAAAGGCACTTGTCATAAAGTCACATGATTCGTTTGCATGCATTTGATTAGATTGCCTTTCATAAGGACAGGTTATTATCTGAAATCGTCAGGCATTCCGTGCTTTATTTTAATAATTTTTTTGTATTTGGTGCAAAGTCTTGGCATCCTTCCCTGTTGGTTGTCAGTGCCTGAATTTGTGAGTTTAACTAGGCCAGGCTTGTAAATGCAGTGCACCATGTAAGGATAATGTATGTGTAACTCACCCTTGCTCCTCCTGCTAACTATTGCATATTTAAGAATACCTCTTTCTTTCCAGTACCTTTTTTCCTCACTCCTGCCCTGGGATTTTTTTGTATTCAGTACTTAGCAATTCATGCAGGCAGCGATTACTCCAGTCCCTGTGGTGACACTCCTTGAGGCTACCTCCCTTCTTCCCTGTCTAGGAAGATTAGATGTTGCACAGTCTCCAGAATATGGAGCACACCAACACTTTAGGTAGTAGTATAACTTCTGAGCAGGGTTCAAACACAGCTGACCTCGTTCCTTCAGTGGAGCATTGCAGAGCTGTCCCCACCAGATGACACTTGTCTCATGTGTCTGCGGCCCCCTCAGAGCCAATGTGGGACACACTGGAGAGGAGCTGGGAGTGGCCAGTTGGCTAGTGGAAGCAACCACAAAGTTTTTCATGTGGGAGTGAGTGGTGCAGCCTGTCCACGTGGCAGCAATCTGCTCACTCCCAAGCGCATCCCCAGACTTTCTTGGAACACGAGGAGGAAATGGGAGCTGCTCACTGTGATTCGATAAGTATCCACATGGTGACATTTACACTGCAGTAACCCGAATGCTCAGGTTGCTGTGGTGCAAATACCGCCATGTAAACACAACTTTAAATTGTAGAAAGGGGATTCTTCTTGTGACGGTGTGAGCTCCATCGAGGTGCAGTCAGCTGGATTGCTTCCTTCCCCCATACATGACTGGTGGGCTCTCAAACTGGCTCCATTGTTTGAGAAAACATTTTGTTAGGACACACACAGCCTCATCATTTATAGGACATCAGATGATTTGGCCCCAGGCCATAAAATCCAGGTGCAGTCAGGCGCCATTTTATTTTTGGAAAAAGCTGAAGCCACCAACAGCACCACGGAGTGATGGGGTAAATTTCAGTTCATAGGTACAGTTTCCACACAGACTACGGCCATCAGCCATGGCACAAATGCTTTGGGGACATGGGTCCTGAACCTGAATCCTCTCAACCTCCTTTTCTCTTGTTGAGCTGGGGTGGTTCCCTTTTCTTGTGAACACTAAGTGGTGTTCTCATAGGCAGTCACTTTTCTAGAACATTCCTCCTGCCAGTGGGAGCAGGGAGCACACATACTACAGCCCTTACTGTGCTTCCTTACAGGGGTGAAGATGGTACAAGTGGGCTTCCCTCTTCCTCTCTGCTGCATAGAAACTCCTCAGTTCCCCCACTGATAGTCTGTGGGGTTGCTGTTACTGGGGGGGGCCTGTGGGTGATCTCCCACCCTGGGCCTACAGACTGGAGGCCCTCCCTAGGTCCTTGGAACTGGCTCCAGCAGCTCCTCTCCTCACACCCACTCCTCACGTATCCCCCCAACGGTCACCCATGCACCAGGTGGCACTTGAACTTCCTTGCACTGCTAAGTCCTGCCCGCTGGCTGACCTGGCAGCATGACTACAACCTCCTGATGCCAGAGGCATCAACTAGTAACCCCATTTTGGCACGGGGTTACATTTATTCTTACTGAGGAATAAGTAATATAACTGTGCTGTGCAAATCTCTCCTAGTTCACAGAGGGTTGTAAAGGCAATCCTGCCACGTCTGGCCTTGACTTTACTTTTGTTTGGGTTTCACATTGGGCCATGTCTGTTCTCGGGAAGCTCTGCCAGTATCTGGTTGCAAACCCACGATACAAAGCACTGGAATTAGGGCTTTAGTGCAGGCTTTGCAGGGATGCACAAAATCTAACACTTGGATATTTCTGGCCTGGCATCTTTTGGCAGTTGGTAAAATCCTAACAGGTCTGGCTAGAAATAGTAACAATCAGACAACCACCTGGTCCAGTCAGACTGAGCACAGCTTGCACAGTCAGTTCTTCCAACTGGACTAGTCAGTCCAGTTTTTACCATCTTGGCGATCTGCATTTCATCTCGGACCTTAGTTTGGATTCCTGGCATCCATGCAGCTAGATGCAGTCCAGACCAGGCAGTTAGAACTGGGCCAGCCGATCCAGTGTTTACTGTTTCTGTGGTCGAGATTTTATCCATACTTGCATTCTTTTACAGATCCCATGTAGAGCTCTAATTGCGAACTGTCTCTTAAGTATGCATTAAGGGTTGGATCCATTTCTGGCCTGGGCATGTCTTGTGGACATGCTGGAATCTGGAGTAGTTGCTGGACTGGACTGCCATGTCAGTAATACAGTTCCAGTGTCACATGGCACAGACCTTGGAACATGAGTATATTTTCCCTATTGTGTTACATTGCCCTTTGTAAAGGATTATACATCGACTGGCTCAGCACCTCAAAAGGTTATTGTACGGTGGAAGTGCAAATCCTAGCGATGCTTTATTTGGGCCAATTTTGTGCAAAATGGTTCCTGTAAATGAACAGGTTGGTTAAAGAGATCCATCTTATGGAGTATCATCATTGCCTATTAAATACAAGAACATTAAGTGCTGCAAAATTGTTTTTGCAATTTTTCTATGTTGTGATTGACATCATGTTTTGGAGTGTGTATCCTCCCGTTCATATGTTTCACTATGTGTTACTGCTGTTAATGGTTTTGTGCATGCATATGTGGCCCAGGTCATGACTGAAAACAGTCCATTGGATCAGCGACTCACCTGGTAAACAAAGACAAATAAATAAGAATAGGCTTCCTTACCTGCCGGACAGCCCTGGTACCATAGTTTCATCATTTTAAACTTCTGCCCTCTGAAAGAGAAGGGATTGTAATTTGCCCCAGGCCAGCTAACAATCCCAGCTCCCTCCACTCGGACATTGTCAGCACACCTCCTGTGCTCAGACCTTGTGTGATGCATGTATATGGAGAGTCGCGGGCATGTGCCTTAACTGTCTATGCAGCATATTTGTACATGCTTTTTACGTTAAGCTTGTGCATACATAAGGAGCGTCTTGGAAATAGGACTTTTTGGAGGTGTGACTTTCCTGTGCAATGCAGTGATCCGTTCAGCAGGCGCCAGTCCTGCACCAATGGATGTGAGGCTGTGTATGACAGCAGTGGTCTTCAGTTCAAAACCACCGCTGCAATCAGTGGTGGTAGTGTGTGTTTAGCATAATGATGCCTCTGTATGACCTGCCAAACAAAATCCTCCAGCTTCCTCCTCCTCCTGTTGCTGTCCTCCAGTTATCTTAGTGATTGTCTACTCGTCATTTCGTTCAGCTGACTGGATCCCAGAAAAGAATACTTGAGTTACAGTGGATTTTTGCAAACACGCCTACAATACGCATGTGTATAATAAACGCAGTGCAAAGTGTTTCAAATGGATGGAATTTTTCATAGAGTCAACAATTACAGTCGATTGACTGTAAATACAATAGGCATGTGTAAGATGAAGAGGCTGCCTTCCACACAGTAGTTGCACTCCTTTTCCAAGAGACACTTTTTAAAGCGGTTCAAAGTTATTTAAATCAACTGAGATGCTTTCCAAAATGCCAAGTGATTAACAGTTAAATGAACTGAGATGCTTGCCAAAATGCCAAGTGATTAACACCGCATGCAAATGCATCTTAACCGACGTTAAGACGCTGCTGTGCACTTAGTACTTAATGTTGTAGTTTGATAGGGACAGATACAGATGTCAGTTTGTCATGGAGAACATGTACAAGGTAATAGTGTTTCTTTATTAACATTGCAAATCCAAAAGATAAAAAGGCATCTCACAAAATCGAAGCTGTCATTAAAGAACCGTTGTCTTGGAACAGCGACATGTATAGATAGGCAAGAAACAATACTTTTTCCTATTCTTGCTTGCCTCTTCTGAGTCTCGTGGTAATAACAGCATAGATATAAACAGTGAAATATGTAGTGCTTTGGTGAGAATACCTTCAAAATATTTGCCCTCTTTTCTCCCCGACAAGGAGACAAAGTGAGTTATCCCCACCCTAGTACTTAGAGCAGCGTTGATGAGATATGCAGGATTACAGAAAGTGTGTATATGAAAATCCGGGAAGTAAGTTTGTGTGTGTGTGTGTGTGTGTGTGTGTGTGTGTGTGTGTGTGTGCGCAGATACACAAGTTATTTGTTCTTATATTGACTGCCTGTTACAAAATAATGCTTTGCATCTGTGTCCAAGCACAATCTTGCTGCATTACTTAACAAGCATGCTGCCTTTGTGTAATTCTTTCCACAGCCTCGGAAGTTCACCTTGCCACTGGTGGTTGGGCCTACCTGCTGGACGTCTACCCATAACTCACCAGACCCAAACAATTTCTCTCACTTTCTAATCATCCACTGTATGCCCATGTCTGAAATAACCATGCCACTGCATACTGCCATATGCCAATACACAATCCACAGTGCACCCTGCTGCCTCCATTTCACTGGGGCTGCAGTTTAGTGCAAAGTGTTACACACTGCAGATACCTGCAAGCGAATGTTTGGCATTGACAAATGCTTGTTAAAGAGCTAGTGTACTGCCTAAAACTAATAGTAGTTTTTAAAACCAGTCCACCATTATCTTTTAAATCTGCAGTACTTATTCTTGTCCCTTTGGTTAATTACAAGGTTGTTTACTTGTTATTAGTAGATGCAATAGGTGGGTCAGCACTCTGCCTGGCAGCTGACATATCTATCTGTATTCCATATGTATATAGCTGTGTATATATATATATAATATAATATATATATATATATATATTACACACACACACACACATCATCAGCATTGTGCACTCACTGACTGTGACATCACTACTGCTTCAAAATGGCCACTCGGTAGCTACCAGGTCAGTCACCTGTGATGTCAATGTTGGCGAGATCTCAATGCTGATGATGTAGTTTTGTGGTGGGGGTAGGGATACAGATGGAGATCTCCGCTGCCAGGCTTAAGAATTGGTCCATACTCTAGCACAAATCTTATAACATAGAACACTTTTAATGAGTAAAAGGAAAAAGAAATAAATGTGTGCATGTATGGGACTAAATGATGTGTATGTGTGGTATACAAGGAAATATACCCCAGAGGCTAATAAGATGATAGCTCCATGACCCTGAAGGACAGGTGCCTTTATTAGCGAATGTTTGCCACACATACCATCGTTTGCTTAATATAATACTTGACATGTTTGTTGTACCTGCTATGGGGGCCAGGTCAGTTTTCTGCCATAATTTGCTACTGCCATAAATTTTCTGTATGCATCCTACCAATTTTCTGTATACATGTAACTAACTTGTTATGCTCTCACCGGTATTTTGTATTGTAAGTGTCGTTATGTGACTTTGTGTCTACCTTTATTTGTTTTCTTGTCTCTCTATTCCCAGGGTCACACACATGGAAACAAGCTTCAACTCTGTGTGTCTTTCCCGGTTATCACATTTTAAAGCAGCTGTGCGATGATAAATTATTCCAAAAGCTAGTTTTTCTGCTATGGCTATAACAATGTTGACTTGGGTTTTCTGGAAGTATACTATGCTGTGTGCTGAACATTTGCATTTTGTCTGGACTCTTACCCTCCTCCAATCTTCATTATTAGTTCTATGCAAAAATGAGGCAGTCATCTTTTGTTCTTGAGAAATAATTATTTTACAACTTTCATAAAATTCTTAAATGATAACAAAGTGAAAATATCACCACTGAAACAAACTGGGAGACATCTGGCATCAGGAAGAAAATAGGTGGGGTAAACTGTGAGCCCATTTTGTTGCATTGCTGCTTTAAATAAGTATATAAATTATGCATGAAATGAATTCTTCAAACCACCAGATTCTAAATGTAGCTAAGACCCAGGCCATGCTTTTGGATCAGCTAAAAAGTGCTCATAGAGTCCTCCCAGCTTTTGGTCCACTGCTGTGATGGCTCTGGTGTCTCCAACTCCTCAACCTTCAAATACCTTGGGGTTACACTTGACCCGGTACTTGATTTTGGTGCACATATCAAGGAAGTATGCACGCTCTGTTACTGCTGGAAGTGGGGCTGCCTACAGAGTATGCCACTCACTCACCCTGACTGCCAGGATTTCTGTAGCTCGTGATGTATTACTCCCTCAACTCCTGTATGCCCTCCCTGTATTTTCTATGCCAGCTGGAGTTCTCCACAAGTGGGACACCTTCTATAACAGTATCTGTAGATACACTTTATAGACTCCTCTCCCAACACACCACTGCCTCCTCTGTGCTGCCTTACACTGGCTGTCTCCGCTGCCCTCCACTCATATGCTCTAGGGTGTTTATTGAATCCCTTACCAGAACCCCTCGGCTGGCCACACTGGGTGGCATGCTCTCAGTCACTCAATCCCAAACCCTTAGATCTTGCACCTTCCCAATGCTAGCTGTTCAGCTGCTCTTCTAAAATGGGTGAGCAAGCATTTCCTTATTTGCTCCTAGGTTTTGGAACTCACTCCCCCATCATATTAAGAATACCTCACCTCACCTCTCCTTTAGCGATCACTGTTTTTCTCACTTGATTGTCTTGGTACCTCGACTGCCTGTGACCACTGTATAGTCCTCAGTTGTGTTCACGTTATCTCTGGATAATGTCCTAAAGTATATATTTGTCTATTTGTGGGTTTTCCTTATCTGTTTTCTCTCCTAGCTAAACTATTTTGACTGTTCCAATGCATTTGCCAATACTGTATCCTACCCTAATTATGTGATTATTCCTTACTTTCATCTCTGTTTGCATATTTAATTACTGTGATATTGTTGTCCTGACAGGTATGTTCCTCCGTGCCTAATTTGTTGAAATTGCTGTACCCTACTGTTTGCTGTTACTGTATTGTCACTTTGTACTCTCCCAGGTCGTGCCTGAAAATTGGAGCTTGTTGCCTAGTGCACTTACCCGTTACCAAAAGCAAATAAATAAATATTACTTATATGTCTATGAAAACTACTATGCAATGCATTATAAAAGCACAGTATATTTTACATGACTGAAAGCACGGTTTAGATGTCAAAGTATGACAATCTTACTTGTAATATCTGTTACTAAACTGAAATACTATAACTATAAGGCTGAAGGAATAATGACAAAAATATAAAGAAATGCTTTATGTTGTGGTTGAACTTTCAGTAAAGGCAACATGTTTAAAGAAATTTCTGTAGTTTTACTGTCATGATTTCCTTACAAATGAATCATTACCCATTCTATACGTGAAATAATTCCTTTATGCACCCAGAACATGCAGCCTTTCTCCAGCAACATATGTCTATCCTGGTTACCAACACACCTCCAGAAATTATTGCATTTTGTTATTTTTAATATTTTCTTTTAACTTTGTTTTTACCAGACTTTTTTTCGTAATACTTTCTCCCTGGCATCAGACTGCCTTACCTCTTGTCCAGGCATCCTCTCACTCTGGTCTCCGGCCGCCCTCCCAAGGACTCCTCCGCTCCAAATTGGGCCCGCAGCTATCCCATGGCAGGGAGGTGGAGAGCCCCCTTGTTCTGCCACCAGGACCGGATCCAGTACTGCTGCACACCCTCGAAGCCAGTGGAGTCCCCTCAGAGGCGGCCATCATGCAGCCCGTGACTGGTGCCCTGTTTTCCTGTTCTCCCCATGCTTGGCGTGCGGGCGTGCAATGGCGCCAGTGGACAGGAAACACATGCTACCACACCTCACTCCTTCCTAGTGGCCACAGCACATCCCCCAGAGACTGCCTGTGCACTGCAATGCCTCCGCATCGCCAGAGGCCACCAGCATACCGATGGCAGCACACACCCTTCCTGGAGGACAGCAGTCCTATGGACACTCAATCCTTCCTGATGGCCCCAGAACATCCCCCAGAGACTGCCTGTCCACTGCAATGCCTCCGTCATCACCAGAGCCCACCAGCACACCAATGGCAGCACACCCTCCTCAGAAGAGAGCAGTCCCACAGACACTCAATCCTTCCTGACAGCCCCAGCACATCGCCCAGAGACTGCCTGTGCACTGCAATGCCTCCAGCCATCGCCAGAGGCCACCAGCACACCGATGGCAGCACACACCCTTCCCCAGAGAAGGAAAGCAGTCTCACGGACTCCAAACCTTCCCGTATTGGCCCCAGCACGTCCCCAGAGACTGCCTGTGCACTGCAATGCCTCCAGCCATCGCCAGAGGCCACCAGCACACCGATGGTAGCACACACCCTTCCTGGCGTTGGCCTAGCACGTCCCCCAGAGACTGTCTGTGCACTGCAATGCCTCCAGCCATCACCAGAGGCCGCCAACACACCGATGGCACACCCCCTCCCGGAGGAGAGCAGTCCCTCACGGATAGTCAATCCTTCTCCTCCCTACCAACCCCGGTGACCCAGGCTCATTCCCGAACCCAGGTCGCTGGCGTGGTGTGGTGTGGTGTCCAGCACCACCAGGCCTCCACCAGACTGTTTTGATAGGAAGATGTACATTAAATGATGTGGGTTGGGGCAGCAGCCGGGCGGCTCACTGGACTGTTTTTGGTAGGAAGGCGTGCGTTAAATGATGTGGGTTGGGGCAGCATCGGCCGGGCGGCTCACTGGACTGTTTTGGTAGGAAGGCGTCGCGCAAATGATGTGGGCTGGGGCAGCAGGCAGCCCCAGGCTGGCCTCACCGGACTGTTTTGATGGGTAGATATGCGCTAAATGACGCAGGTTGGGGCAGCAGCCCCCGGCTGGCTTGCCAGACTGTTTTTGATGGGTAGACATGCGTTAAATGACGGGTTAGCAGCAGCAGCCCCGGCTGGCTCGCGGACTGTTTTGATGGGGAAGATGTGCGTTAAATGGCGCGGGTTGGGGCAGCAGCAGCCCAGGGCGGCTCGCCCGGACTGTTTTGATGGGAAGGCGTCGTTAAATGACCCTGTCTAGGGAGGAGGGTGACAGGATAAGTCCCCATCTTGACCCTGCCTGAGGGGTAAACCATGGCTCCACGGAGGAGTGTTTGCTGCAGCAAGGAATACAGGAGGTTGGATGTGTCTCAGGAGCTCTGTAGGAATCGAAACCGAGACAGAACTGGGGCATAAAATGCAAATAAAAACATAGAAGAATGCATGGGGAGGTGTGTATAATGAGCATTTATACACAGCTGAGATGTGGGACATTACATGAACCCTGAGAGCAAAGCTCGAGAGGTTTATAAAAGTATCCCATACTGATGGTGGGTATACAATTGGAGTTTGCACTCCTTCACATTCCTTGCTTTATGTAAGTACTGGTCTGTGTTTTGTCACCCTGCCACAGTGTCATTGTTAGTTGTAATAAAATTGAGTCTGATACCTGCAGTGTGTTTTAAGAGGAAAACTAATGAACTGCAAAAAGTAACTGCTGTAAACGTTTCTGAGAAGACAAAAGGTTAAGTTTCTTTTTTTTTGCATATTCAGTTTAGGCCCCTTCCAACCCAGCTGCCCCTCCTTTGTATGGCCAAGTCTCACCCATTCTGTCATCTGTTGCCCCATCCACCTGACTGTCCCAGAGTATCCCTTCACTGGGAGGCCCCCACCCAAAGGAGGGATCGGGAGGGAGACTGGGGTACCCCATTATCCCTTGCATCTTGGACAGGTGGTGGGGTGCAATTCAGAGGCTTTGCTGGCTTCACGGCGGGAGGTGGGCCGCCATCATCCAGCCAGCATGGGTGGCCATTGTCTTTGTTTCTGTCTCCCGCCCCTGCTGATTGTATGCAGCTGTCCATGAAACTTCTGCATCGCGGCATGTAGTCCCCATGTCGCAAAGGACAAGGCTGAATCTGGGTATGAGGAGGCAGCTGAAGGGCAGTGCATTCACAACCCTCCTGCGGGACAGCATCTAAAGAATTCTCTTAAGTCCTCCCTGCCAGCCTCTGCTCCTCATGTCCCGGCTCGGGGCACGAACCTGGGTCACCAGCATGCCAGGCAGTCCCCTATCACCGGTGCCAAGGAGCGGCGTTTCTTTGTTTTATTATAATCCGTGATGTTAAGGAGACTGGGTGTCCATGGAGATATAAAATCAGCTTTTCACTCTTGGCAGCCTCTGTGGTTTCTGTAGTGAAAAGAGAGTAATGCTATTTTTAAGTATCCTGACTCATTTTGCAGTGAAGCGATGAAGTGAGTTGATTCTGAAAAACAGACACTATTTTTGTCTATAAGTTTTTTTATGTTGATTTAATGAGTAAAAGCAGTAGTGTCTGAAATTACGCACTGAGCAGTAAGCACAAGTCTCCCATAGGAAAGCTGGCGTGTGTTCACCATTATAACTCACATGTTACAATGGTGAAATATGAACAGTTTTCCTAAGGAAAAAACTGACACAAGTTATTACAAGCTAATAGTGATCCAGATACTGGAAATGTTATCAGGGTAATGACCCACGTACATCATCATTATCCCTCCAGTCAGAATATGTGAGTCTAAAACTTCCATCATCATCAGCTGGCGTAGCAGCTGGGCGCCACTATGACGCTGGTGACCCGGGCATGAATGAACCCTGGTTATCAGAGGGCTGGAGGGAGGACTGAGCACCCTAGAGGTGCTGATGTCCTGAAAGGGAGGGTCACTGCCATTCACCACAACACTGGCCACTGGGTGACACCATCTGGACATTGCTTTGGAATGTCCAGCGTATCACTCTTGGAGCCACTAGCATGCTGGACACCCAGGGACTGGGACAGAGCAAACAGGAATATCTGTGGCACACAGCACAAGGAAGCAGGGAACTCTCGGGTACAAACCCAGTGACTGATCTCCACCTAGGAATCTCTCACACGGAAAGACAGCACCTCAAGCAGGGTTTTAAATAGCTGGTATCGCATCACAATTTGCGATATGAACCGGCTGCTCGGGTGAGCCATTCTGATTTTACATCGTAAAACACTGTGACCCTCCCCACCCATCTCAGCCCCACCACCTCCCCACCCATGTCCCCGCAGACACTCACCCACATAAAGCAATTCAGAGTGTCTCCCAGTCTCACCGCCGTGCCCCAAAATAAATCCAGCAATTGCTCCCGTAGTTCAGTGCATAAGTAATCCTGACTTGCTTAACAGTCCGCCCATGGTGTCTCGGTCCCACCACCACGGGCCCGAATGCCGGCAATCGCTCCCATAGTTCAGTGCATATGTTATGCTGACTTGCTTACACTACTGCCCATGGTATCCTCAGTCTCACCGCCCGCGGGGCACAAGTGCTGGCAGTCGCTCCGTAGTGCTTTGTGCAGAGCACTACTGGGAGCAATGCCAGCATTCGAAGCGCTGCAGTGGGTGAGACTGACGATACTATGGGCGACACTGTTACAAGTCAGGATTACTTGTGCAACCGAATTCACGGGAGGAATGCCAGGATTTATTTTGGAGCTGTGGCGGTGAGACTGGGAGGCACTCTGAACTGCCTTATGTGAGGTCTCGGGACATGGGTGGGGAGGGAGGTGGGGCTGAGATGGGTGGGGAGGATTCTGCATAAGTGGGATGAGCTACTCATACCTGTCAACTGGCCCAAATTATGAAGGATGCCTCTCTTCACCCTCAAAATTATTCTGTTCCCCGTCCTTCACAGAAAGATGCTGCCAACACAGAATGAGGTGCTGTAAATTTAGACTTTAAAACAGAAAGATAAAACTCTGTATAAAGGCAATGGTTGCAGCAGTGTTGTGAAACCTAAAGATAAAAGCAGCAGTATGTTTGTCAGTTGGCAGGAAATGCCATAATGGGTGAGCGATACGGTGGGGGGTGGCAGGTGAATTGGCTCAAGCTTTGGTTTTGACAAAGCAGTCATGTCTGGGGAGGCTTAGAGGGTGTTGTTTTGGCAACACCCTCTCATGTACCTATGGATGGGGGTGAGGTGGGTGGGTGGCCACTGAGATGGGTGGAAATGAGGGTTTTGTGGTTCTGGCAAAGGGACAAGGGTGGGAGGTTGTGGTACTGAGGTGTGCGTGTTTTTGGGGTACTGAAACAGATGAAACTAAGACAGAATAGGTTTTAATGAAACATTTTATTTAGGTTACAATATTTAAGTAATTTTAATTTTGCTAATCAAATAGGCACATGCTATTCATTTCACACTTGATTAACACTTTCACGTGCAAAATGCTAATCAATTTTCGAGCTTATTTAAAACCCTGCCAAGGGCTCCATTCTAGGGTATGGAGGGCTGTGCTGAAGGGGATCAGAGAAATGTGCCAGAGGAGGCGAGGTGGCACTGAGCCAAAGTCACTTTCAGGTGCGACCTGGGAAAGGGGTTGTGAAGAGCAAGTGTATTCAGAGGTAGAGTAGTCAGTGTAAAAACAATGCAGTACACAAGCACATGGAATTACCAAGGATATTAAACAGCAGTAAACAGGCTATATCAAACGAATTAGAGAGACAAAACAGGAACATACTTAAATAACAGAGCAATAAATAACTCCGACTGAGAGAAGGGGTAACGCTGGGCATACAACAAACTACTAACAGGTAGTGAGAGGCCTGTTATCCGCATCAGAGTTCATTATCTGTATCCAGGGTTCAGTACCTAGAGGAGGTGAGGGGAAACAGCAATAACGTAGTAGGAAAGAGATGCCTCAGATCTTCCTTTCCTTAACTTAAATAACCCATCAGCTAGCTTTGTTGATCCTTCAAGTACCTGAAAGGTACAGTAGTGGGTGGATGAAGCTGTAATCAGTACAGGCAGACTAGATGATGAAGCGGACCTTATCTGCTGACCATTTTACGTTTCTGTGGAGTCATTCCAGTGGGGGTTCCTCATGTGACTAACAGGCGGCTGGCACTTTTCACCATTAGGTAATAGCAGGATTTACAATGTGTAAATCATGCCAGTCAGCCAATCGCCATCCAGGATTTTGCAAGCCATCGTGTAAGTTTTATTTTACCAGAGTGGCATCAGTGGGTGGGGAACCACCATGGAATTAATGCTTGTTTTAGCACAGTGTGATTGGAGAGAAGCTAGCTGCCTCCATGGAAATCATTTTATTTCACCACAGTGGGATCAGAGGGATGGGGAAGCTACCAGCAATCATGGCAATAATGTTTATTTCAACAGAGTGGGACAGGAAGGAGTTCAGAAGCCAGTAGCCACCATGGTAATAATATTTATTTTAGCAGAGTGAGATCCATGGGTGGGGGCACCACTTGCTAGCCAGAAGTGCTTACTGATTGCGTAGACACGCTAGGCGACTCACAGCTCCACCTGACACCAACAGGCATTTCCCAAGTGCCCAGTGATGAAGAGAACAGGAACTCCGCTCCTGTACCTTTTGCAGCAGGAACAGAGTTCCTGTACTTCTTCCCACTGACACTGGAACTGAAGTTCTTAAACCAGCAACAAAATGACAGTCTATGGCCCTGAGACCTGAAATCAGGGTTTCCATAACAACATTTGACTTGTATCCGTGCTATTTTGGTAGAAATACTTCAATAACTCTAATTGAATCTACTAGTGTCTAAACAGATAGACTTGCCTTCACAAAGCTATCCTTCAGATTGAAGATCTTCATTCTGCATTTCATATTGCTAGTGCCGAGTTCCTGTATTTTTTTGTCTACCACTTGCACCACTGCAAGTGCCCACAACGACACGTATCCCACAGCGACATCGCTACCCCTGTGAGCTGCCGACATCTGCCTGCACGGAACTGTGACTCAGTGGCGGACAGTACATCAGGGAAGGGGTGCATACATCAGGGACAGCACCCCCACAGCGGTCCTTGACAGATTGTACAGGCAGGGCAGACAGGTGTAAGGGCAGCTCGTGAAAACCTCTCCACGAAGCTGCAGCCGATGCCCCAGTCAGGCACCTGGGGCAAACAGCATCAAGGTGTGCGGCCACACCTGTGCACATGCAGCGCAGGGAAACAGAGTCAACAGATGGCACCGGCACAATGGGAACGGGGCACTGGAGAACATGGTGCCCTGTCCATATGTTTCTGGCCGTGTGCAGTGGCCATTCATGAGTACACCTTTTCAATGCAGCTTGTCTCTCCTGTGGTCCGTGCCCAAACTGAGGTGGGTGGGATGCACCACCTAATGGGACCAGGTGGTGGGAAGCATAGCTGTGCCCGCATGTGTGGTTGTCAGGGGCCTGCTGTGGCTGGTGCTGTGCTGCTGGGGGAGGGGGTGTTCTGGCTTACACCACCCATGCTCTGCTACGGGGGGCTGCCATACATTCCCTGTCAGTATCACAGCTCATTCTCTTCTGGTTGACAGTCCTACCTCCTACAAAGACATTTGCAATGTAACCACTGCCCCCGCCTCCCTCCGCTCTTGCAGCCAATTTGCATTTTGGGGAGTGGGCTGGGGTAAAATGAGTCACGTATGCCTCCTCTAGAGGCAGTGTGTGTGGACCAGGGATCAACTGCCTCCCCACCCAGCCCGAACTGCAGCTCAAGCACTCTATCCCCAAAGTTCAGCACACTCATCGTAGTAGATCTCAAATAGATGTGCTTTTTTTTTTAATCGCGCAAAACAAATGCTGCAGTACTACCGGCCAGGAGTGCTCTGTGGTCCCATTAGGGCCAAGAGAGCAGAAAAAGCAGGCTGCATGCGGTTTGTTTTGTGTAAGCACGGATGTCAAAAGCCACATGCAGCCCATCAGCAACCCTCAAAGGCAATGCCTTCCGTCAACTAAAAATTGGTAGTGCGCTTTACTTGCCTCAAACATGAGCAGAGAGAGTGCGTTCCCATCCTGAGTCTGACATTTTAATATATGGTAGCCTGTGACTAGCGAGCTGTCCCCGCCGGCAAATTGGCGGATGTCAGCTGACATCACGTGACATCGCGCGTCTGTTGTTTGATTATGGGTTTTTTGTTTCAGTTGTTTAAACATGAGTAGCATGCTAAACTGAAAGCTTGTTTCCAGGAGGGAGCTGGGAGCACAGGAAGTTAAGTGACTTGCTTAGGCTCCACAGTTTGCAAGTGGAAGCTGTGGGATTCAAACCCAGGTCTGATCTGCTGGATATCACTAGAGTTGTAGCTCAGAGCCTTAAACCACTGCGCTATACTGCCCAGCTCAGCAAGCTTTCTCTGTATCTCACCCACACTGTAATGTGAAGTTCAACGTCGGGAGATAGCACACCTGTGATGTACGGGGAAATGTTGGGTGTGCGAGGTCCGCCATTGCCAGATCCCAACCACGCAATTCCCTTTTATTTTGTAACTGAATGACAGTTGTTTTTAAATAATACAGGGAGCTCCAGCATTTATTGGTGGCAGTGGTAGAGCCACCCCTTTGTGTGAATTGGGACTGGAGTCCAGACGCCGCAGCCCAGCGAGCGACCCTTCTTCCCACAGCGGTGTAGCGGGCTGCTTAGTTCTCTTACACAATGGGGCCTTGCTAAATAAGTCACACAGTAAACCCTTTCGTTTTGTTGTGGCTCCGCGGTTTGTGGGTTACGGTGAATGTGCAATATGGAAGAGAAAGTAGTGTGCCAATACTTGCCTTTGAGTGTAGCGAGATATTTAAACATGGTGTTCTTGTTTCTCCCTCAGCATCGCCTTTGAGAGCAGTGGAGCACGAACTGGCAGCACTCGAGCGGCGAGTGCAGGCTGAGCAAACCAGACTGCAGCGGTTACTGAGGGATGGAGCAGCAGCACCCCAGGAGCAGGGAGCGGGTCCCAAACTCGCGGTGGCAGTGCAGTCGCAATTGGAAGCGGACACACCAGCCCGGGGCAGGCACCGAGTCCCGAACTGAGAGCAACACTCGAGCAGCGATTGCAGGTTACAAACTGACCTGCGGGCGCGGATATTGCAACACTTGTCCCAGAACCTGATGCCCGGTACACGGATCACTAGCTTGGAGTGGTTAATCTTCCTCACAACACATGGTGGAACGTAAGAACTAAATCTGAACAGACGGACCCATGAAGCCTGAAGGGCGCTATGCACAGCGACTCGGACATACCTCTCAACTGCCCCTGATTTGCAGGGATATCCCTGATTTTGCCTCAGAATTTTCTCTTGTTCCTCATAAATGTGTGTTTTTATGACTGAACAGTGGAGATTCTAATCACAAAATAATGTTGGGCTTTAATGTTTACAGCCTTATAGTTTTTTGGAAAATGCATCTTACACTAATCCTCTTACTCTGTCACCTTTCTGGGTGAATATTACGAATTTTAAAATGTGTCCCTGATTTGGGGTCTGCCTGAATTGTGTGTGTTTTTGTTAAAGCACTGCCCCGATTTAGGAGGCAAGAGGTTGTGAGGTATGAAGATAACACCACGCACTTAGCAATCCAGAAAGAGGAGCGACGTACATCAGACTTGTATACTTCAAAAGTGCACACAAGGACAGTGGTCAGAGCCGCAGTAATGGGGGAGAAATGGGGCTGTTGTCCGGGGCCCCGAGCTCAGGAGGGGCCCACCTGAGAAACTGGCATTACCCCTGGCATTAGCTGGTTTGGGGAAACGGGCCATTTCAAGTGACTTGTCCAGGGCCCAAAAATTCATAGCTACAGCCCTGACAGTGGTGCTCTTGAATTAAAATAAATCCTAGTTAAACTTCCAAATTCATGCACTCACAGCCCATAGATAGGGATGCCAATGCTTTGCTTCAAAATATTAAAACAAAAAATTAAGTAAAGCAGGCAATGCATGAGCAGTTTTCCCCAGTATCCTGGCCAAATTTCCCCATTCACTAAAATTACCACCAACAGCTTAATCTGGTTCAAGGTCAGTTGGTATTCATCTGTCCCCTCCTCCAGGATGAGGCTGAAAATAAGCAGAATTGTCTAGTCCTCCTTTTCAGGTCAACTTATGTTAACCATATATATATATATATAATATATATGTATTTTTTCCCCTCACTGCCAAGTTATATACAATTATATAAATTATTTTTAGAGAATATATGTATGTGTGCGTATTTGTCCTATTTTAATTTGTTTCTGAAAGTTTTAAATTGTGCCAACCAATGAAACTGCTGAAAAGAGCACTTATAAAGTCACATGATTCGTTTGTACGCATTTGATTAGATTGCCTTTCATAGAGGACAGGTTATTATCTGAAGCATCAGGCATTCTGTGCTTTTATTTTAATAATTTTTTTTGTATTTTGGTGCAAAGTCTTGGCATCCCTCCCTGTTGGTTGTGAGTGCCTGAATTTGGAGTTTAACTAGGCCCAGGCTTGTAAATGCAGTGCGCCATGTAAGGACAATGTATGTAACTCACCCTTGCTCCTCCTGCTTACTGTGTTGCATATTTAGGAATACCTCTTTCTTTCCAGTACCTGTTTTCCCTCGTTTCCTGCCCTGGGCTTTATTTTTTAATTCAGTACTTAGCAATTCATGCAGGCAGGTGCTCCAGTCCTAATGGTGACACTCCTGAGGCCTTGCCACCTCCCTCCTTCCCTGTCTAGGGCAGGTGTTCTCAAATGGTGAGGCCAGCCTCCCTGGAAAGCCCCAACCTGTTCAGGAGAGGCTCAAGCAAGTCTGAAAAGTGTTGTATTTAAATTTTGAGTTTTATATATTTTTGTGAAGAGATGAAGCAAACTGAAAGAGGATAGTAGTAGGTGAATTTTATGTATTTATTTACTAATCGATGACAAAGGAAGGTGAATGAGCCAAGGCTCATTTCAGAGTGTACCAGGAAGGGTAGGAAGTGAATCGTTTCAAAAGGTAACTGCAAAACAATCAAGAAAATACACAATGAACAATAGTGTAAACAAATATGAACACTAAACTAATAATGGGTGGTGGTAATTGATCAGTTTGTAGACTGATGGCAGAACAGCCCAAATACAGGGTTAAGCACAGAAGTGCTAAGAGCAATAGCAGGAAGGAGCAAAGTAGAGAAGTTGCTTAGGAGCAGGAAGGAGGGGAGAACAAAGTATGTAGGAAGGTAATTTCATATAGAGAGGAAGCGGAGAAAGTAGTCTGACCCATGAAGGTACTGCAAAAGGATAACAGTGGTTCAAGAATGAAATTAGTGGAGCAAATAGGTTGGCCTGTGGGAAGGGGTGTGGTTACAGTAAGCTGAATAATAATGTTTGTTTTTATTTATTTGTTATTCAGATAACACCTTTGAGCACAGGAGTTCTTTTCAAAGGTTCCACGTCAGTGTAAGACAAAGAACTGAATGTGGGCCAAGTACTCAAAGGGTTTCAATTTATTCATGGTGGACTGCAGAAGTACAGTATGTTATTTTACTTTGGGAGGCTCAAAATCTTTTCCATGGATTTGGGCAGGCTTACTGTGACAAAGTCTAAGAACTGTTGGTCTAGGGGATTAGATGTTTCACAGTCTCCAAGAAAGGGAGGGCACCAACATTTTAGGCAGTAGTATAACTTTTGAGCAGGGTTCAAACACAGCTGACCTCGCTCCTTCAGTGGAGCATTGCAGCGCTACCCGACCAAATGGCGCTTGTCTCATAAGTCTACACAGCCCCCTCAGCACCAATGTAAGATGTTGGAGAGGGCTGAGTCTGGGCAGTCAGCAGATGGAAGCAACCACAAAGTCTTTCATGTGGGAGTGAGCAGTGCAGCCTGTCCACACAGCCGCTTAATCCGCTCACTCCTGAACATGTCCCCAGACTTTCTTAGAACACGGAGGGAAGCAGGAGCAGCTTATTGTGATTCAGTAAGTGTCCTCATGGCGGCATTTGACTGCACTGTGGTGCAAATGCTGCATGTAAACACAGCTTTAGAATTGTAGAAAGGATTCTTCTTGTGATGGCGTGAGTCTCCGTCGAGGTGCGGTCAGTTGAATCTCTTCCTTCCCCATACATGACTGGTGGGCTCTCAAGCTGGCTCCATTGTTTGAGGAAACACTTTGTTAGGAGACACAAAGCCTCAGCATTTACAGAACAGCCCATCTGTGGGCTTCCAAGCTCTCCTGTGGCCTTGGCTCTCTCCGAGCAGGCCACAGCTAACAGACCACCCGACTGACCCCGGACAGATCTAGACAGCCCATCTGTGGGCTTCCTGTTGCTCCTGTGGCCTTGGCCTCTCCGAGCAGGCCACAGCTAACAGACCACCCGACTGACCCCGGACAGATTCAGACAGCCCATCTGTGGGCTTCCCAAGCTGCTCCTGTGGCCTTGGCTCTCCGAGCAGGCCACAGCTCACAGACCACCCGACTGACCCCGGACAGATTCAGGTACGCACGGACCTCGAGACTCGTGGTTTTGAATGCCACTGTTTTGGCTGGATGCCCAGTGGAGGAACCAGGCACTGACTGGCAGCTGTACTCCTTGGCTGATTTTCCAATGCCTGGTGCTTCCTGGTCTCAGGAAATCTCTTTCTGTGCTGTGTTCTGGACTGAATTTTTGTTAATGTAATCTACATATGTTATACATCAATTGGACTTACTTTACCTGCCAGCTTAGCTAGTCTATTACAAGCCACTAGTCTAGCCTCTCAGTGTTACTAGTGCCGGACAAACTGTATTGTATAGTAGCCGATGTTTGACTGCTTGACCTAGCTACTGAGCAAGACTGCTGCAGTTTTCCATTTCTGCCCTACTGACGAACTCTGCCCTTCCCCACTGGTCACTCTGCCAGTTATTAATTTCTCTGCCCCACTTGTAATGCTGTCTCTCTAAACTCCTTACTTTCTTCTCTGCCTTACCTACAAACCCTTTCCTTACACCCTGCTGCTGCTGTCCTCCTCAGACATCCGGTGCCAAAGCACAGAGCCCCCCCCATTAACTCCTCTTCTAGCTCCAAATAATTGCCCTGCATTTACCACCTCTTTACCTCATGCTTTGTCTTTCCCCATTGCCTGCCCCCACTGAGCTTGCTATTGTACTCTAGCTGTATTTAATCCTCTGTGTTTCCCTCCTTGTTCCACAGACAGCCCATCTGTGGGCTTCTCACGTGCTCCTGTGGCCTTGGCTCTCTCTGAGCAGGCCACAGCTAACAGACTCACCGACTGACCCCGGACAGATTCAGGTGCAGCACCGGACCTCCAAACTCGTGGTTTTGAATGCCACTGTTTTGGCTGGATGCCCAGTGGAGGAACCAGGCACTGACTGGCAGCTGTACTCCTTGGTTGATTTTCCAACGCCTGGGGCTTCCTGGTCTCAGGGAAATCTCTTTCTGTGCTTTGTTCTGGACTGAATTTTCCCACCCCCTCCTCACAGTATTAAATAGACCCTTACTCACCCCTTCTCAGCCTAGCAGCAGATTGGTCACTCCACTGCTGCACATTTTCATGCTATTGGCCTCCCTGTCTTCAATACCTGACTTGACCCACTTTCTTACTGCCCTTTTAAAGCAGTCCCACCCACAGGATCCCACATTTCTCTCAACCTTTTCTCCAGCCACTCCATCTAACTCCTCTCAATTACTGCTCTACCTGCCCTATTGTTAGGGACCTCACCCTAATTCGACTATATACCCTTTCAACTATAAACCAGCTTGCAGTTAACAGGCCACAACACCAAACAAACTACCTTGGGGTGCAACCACCTACTACTACTCATCACTACCTCTTTTGGCATTGCTGGTACCATACATGTCCTTTTCTTCTGCAAATTTTGGACTCCTGCTGTTCTGTCTAACCCTTTATGTGAATCCACTTTATTAACCCTCACTCTCCTTCTCTCCCTCAGCCGAGAAACTGTCGCCCAGGCTCCCAGTCCTAAGCCACGGGATTCCCGCCACCGGGCGTCAGGCGCCTCTAGCCGATGCTCGAGACCGCAGACACGGACCCAAGGCCCTACAAGGTACGGCAACGCCGCAACTTTTTCAACCGCCTCTCCCCACCTCCGCTGATTATTAAATACAGTAGCTCCTGCCAAAATATTAGTCCACATCCCCTGACGCAGTGCCCACCAATAGAGACTTAGCTCGTGATCCCCTCTTCTCTATCCAGCCTCGGGATCCAACTCTCAGGGCCTCGCCTTACTAAAACGCATAGGCTCTCCTTGGCTGTGCCTTCACCACTAAATATCTTTAATGCTATCAAATTTGGGTCGACCTGGATCGGAAAGCTACTGATAAGCTGCATTAATCCAGCAACCCCACTGGCCCCTGGGCTAATTGAGTGGCTCCTTTGAGGTACCATCATGTCAGGCCCCATATGGCTCCTTTTACTACCCCTTCTTCTGCTGATACCAGCTGCCCAGCATGGGACACCTGAACTACCATCATGTTTGGTCTACAACGCACCTTGTGCTGTATACCACATGGCAACTTATCCTTTAATTGCCTCCGTGATTCCAAGTACCAGTACCTCGAACCCTGCTCTTGGACCACACATACCAGTAGTACTTATAACACTCCCCCACCACAAGGCCCACCTCCCACCATGCAGACTTCTATCTCCTCCGCCTATTGTGGTAGGGTACTAGCTCTTGCTACAACAGATCAGCTCTTATATGGTGGCTACTTTCCAGTCCCTAAAAACATCAGATCTACTAGACGGCAGAAAGGCAGGAATTACAAACCTATAATTAGCTCTTAGAAAAATCCTACTTATCCTCCTGCTTTGTTCAGGCAACGTGAACTCAACCCAGCCCCCAGAAGCTATTGCTTTGCCAGCAGAACTAGCAAATTTAAAAGGAATAAGCTTCTTGCATATTAACGTATGTAGCCTCTTAAAAGATAACCTTAATACAAACCTGGGTAAATCATACCTCTCCTGACATACTTGTGATTTCCGAAACTTGGCTTAGACCCAGCACCACTGATAGAGAAGTAAACATACCCAACTATGCCTTGTTCAGAGCTGATAGGCATGCCAGAGGAGGAGGGTAGCTATCTACATTAAAGACAAATTTTCTGCCTCCTGCTTATCCTCAGCATCTGTCGCCAGTGAATTCGAATGCCTAATTCTCAAAGTGGAAATTACACAGACTACTGCACTCTGCGTAATAGGATGCTGTCTGCTGGCCTACAGCTTGTGTCATATCTAAGTGACAAGTTGGGACAGGGGCTGCCAGAAACTATTATTTTAGGAGACCTCAACTTTGACTGGCTCTCTAACACAGCTGCCCCCTTGCATCCTTCTGTGATGAACATGGGCTGGCGCAACTTATTACTGAACCAACACGCCCAAACGTGAAGAACCCCAGTAAAAGTACACTTTTGGATGTGCTAATGGTGAGCAAACCTCATCTCTTCTCCCACGCTGATGTCTTCTTCTCAGACACCAGTGACCATTGTTTTATTGTGGAGTAAGATCCACCAACAACCCAGCACCCATCAGCAAGTTCTCTATGAAGAGATCTAGGCGCAACTTCAATGAACATGCCTACCTAAACGAGCTTAAGTACTCCCTCAGTGACAAGATTTCTACCTGGCCAAAACGATTATGTCAGCTTACAATATCTTCCAGACATTTTATCAAGGGCCCTTAGTAAGTATGCTCCCTTATTAAAGTTCGAACTAGGACCAAAACCTGTAAATGGTTCACCCTCAGATCAAGTCCTTGCTTCTAGAAAGAGATAAGCTCTGGAAAAAGCACGAGACTGAACACTGCAGAGGATTGGAACCAGTTCAGGAGACTACGAAATTTATGTACCAAGACAATCAGAGAATCGAAGGCCACCTTCTTCAAATCCGAACTCGACTCTGCCACAAAGAGCCCAATCAAGCTCTGGAACACAATCAGTGATCTGCTAGGTCACTCCCCAGGAAATTCACTCCCGACCAAGATTACCTCTGGCAACTTGACTATAACCGAAAAGATGGATATACTTACGCGATTCAATAACCACTTTGCTACTGCAGGCATGGCATTTGATAACTCCCTGCAAACATCCTGCTCCCAGACTGCCAGCCAACTGCCTGAAACTCCGATAAGCCACGCCTTTCTCACTTCAACCTGCCACACTGAAAGAGGTAGAGGACCTCTTGCTTCAGTTGGATACTAGAAAAAGTGCTGGGCTAATTCCTTGGACCCTTACTTCCTAAAAATTGCCTACCACGTACTAGCAATACCACACCCACCTTTTAACTTATCCCTGTCTCAGGGCACCTACCACCCATATGGAAGACAGCACATGTCATACCACTGTTCAAATCAGGTGACCGTGGTGATCTCAATAACTACAGGCCAATTTCCCTCCTTCGGTCCTGTCCAAGCTCCTAGAAAATTGTAAATGCACAGCTGAGGACTCACCTTGAGTCTAGGGAACTGCTAAATCCTATGTAGTCCGGATTCAGAGCTAAACATAGCACTATCTCAGCCCTCACCAAAGTTACTAACGACTGGCAGCGTAATCTTGAGAGCAAAACTTTATTTGTGCTGTTTTCCTTGATCTAAGCAAGGCTTTGACACCGTCGACCATAGTCTGATCCTCTCGCCCTTCAAACCATAGGTGTGGACCCTCTCTCTGCGTTGGTTCACTGACTATCTTACAGGCGCCTTCAACAAGTTAAAGCCGAAGGAGGCCTGTCCCCTAAAAACTCTGCAAAGGGGTACCTCAAGGTTCTATATTAGGCCCTTACTTTTGGCAATCTACATTAATAACATCGACTACTGTATAAAAAGCCAACATCCATCTGTTTGCAGATGATACAGTTCTCTACATGAGTGCCCAACACCTGAAGCTGCCTGCAATGACCTACAGTCAGAATTCAACCTTTTGCAAAGCCAACTCCTCCAAAAAAGCTACTCCTTAATGCCAAAAAACTAAAGCGATGGTCCTCTCTCCTTTTATCCGTACAGCTAACCCTGTGTCCAGTGGGACAGTTCCCCAAATTACCACAGTTCTAGGTGAAAACTAGAATTTGTTACAAAATTCAAGTATCTGGGAGTTTGGATAGACCAAAGACTCTCCTTCATTGAACATATCGAGGACTTGCTAAAACGACTTGGCAAAGGCTTGGACTGTTTTTAGAATCAGCCAATTTCTCACCAGAGATGCCAAGAAACAACTGGTCCAATCCATTTCCTATCATTGGTTGATTACGCTGACTTCCTCTACAGCCAATGCCCCAACTCTCACATGGCTAAACTGGACACTCTACCATGAGCACTGGGGTTTATAGCGGGACTCCCTTGACACATCACTGCACCCTATATGCGGCAGTGGGATGGACATCACTAAAGTTCAGGTGCCACAGAAGCGCCACTCTCTGGACCTATAGAGCCATCTCTAATAAGCTGCCTTACTATCTCTGCTGTCTTCCCTGAGTATAATTGGGAAATACGTTAAGAGTTACTCAGCTATTACACTTAAAGTACCCAAAGCAAAATCCTGCTTGGCAGGGCAGCCATAAACTTAGTGCTACCTACCTTATGGAGCGATCTACAAAAACCCTCAAATTAAGCACTCTAATCGGTATAAATGCTTTCAAGATGCTTTATTTCCGTACAATCAGAGAAGTATGTAACTGCTTCACCCACTCAGACCCAGTACCGGTGTCTGCACTGATATATAGCCATGCCTAGACCCACTTTTAAGTACTGACCCCCCAGCTTGCTCCTCACCAGCCTAATTGTTCTCTCTCTTATCCCCTGTCTTATCAACACTAGGCCATCCATCCCTTATTCTTCCTTTCCCAACCTCGGATAGGAGCTCACTACCCTGGGTTGTGACATCCTACCATGCCCGTGCTATAGCATTCAATCCAGGGCTCACACGACTCCTTTTCTCCATCCACCTTCTCTACATCCAGCTTTACCAACTCCTTTCTGTGCACGTGCCCTCCTAGCCTTTCTCCCCTACTTCCTCCCTCTCTTCCCCTACCTTCACCTCTACCTGGTGTATATTTTATTTTATTTTTTCTTCCATTACTTCCTCCTGCAACCTTAGATAACCTGCTTTATCTTCCTATAGACACTTCTATGTATGTAAATACCGTGTAATCTGTACATCTGTATAATTCTATGTACATATGAACTTCTTTTCTTCCTCTCTGTAAAGAGTATTATCTGTATTGCCTTGTAAATACCTGTGTTGACCTGTATATACAATTGTTCATGCTTCCACCCAGGTCCATCTTGCAAATGAGCTTCTGCTCAACGATGAACCCTGGTTAAATAAAGACTTGATATGATATGATATGATAATGTATTACATTTCTCAAAATTAGATAAACTGAAAGTTTTATTCTTGAGAGACAGCTATCCTCTTACATTAAAGTATTTAGATGCTTCAGAACTCCTTTTCAGAACCTTACAAATCTGGAGAGCATAACATTAAACTCTGGGTACTTCTGTCTCACATTGCTCATGTTTAAGGATCTGATATAATTAAGAGCTTGCTAATCACACACCAGAGGATAATATATTTGGCAACTGAGCTGTTTCAGAATAGTGTCAACTTGAAGTATATCTTCTTTTCTGAAAAATGTTCTAATGTGGCTGTCAAAATCGTGGATAATTTCTATATCTATACCTCCATAAGAAGTCTGTGCCTCATTGTATGAGGCGTCCAAATTTGCTGCCTTTCTGGAAGCAACATGTGATCTCCCAATAGAGTTTGTTTTTGTGAGGACCACTGTATTTTGTACTGTTCATGACATTTCCGTTCTTGTATAAAATGTCGGGCTGGTATATTGTTTATTTACTTTATATCATTCGGGCTCAACTGGCAAGACTAATGGCAGAGAGACCTAAGAATGTGCAATACAAGGACGATGTGTTTGTTTCCTACAGCAGTAAAGATGAGCTTTGGGTTATTAATGAGCTTCTTCCAAACCTGGAGGAGAAGGGGCCACCTTCCTCAAAGTATGCCTGCACAACAGGGACTGTGAAGTGGGGAAGGATAGTAGACAACATTGCAGACAGCATCTAGAGTAGCAGGAGGACTATCTCTGTGATCAGCTGACATTATCTACAGAGCAAATGGTGGTCCCTGGAGATGAGAATGGTCACTAACATACAGCTGGTGGAAAGTGAGACCTTCCCATTCTGGTGTTTTGGAGAAATCTCTGCCATGAGATTTCAGCCTACCACAGGCTGGTGAGGGTGGTCAGGAAGAGACTTACTTAGACTGGCCGGAGGGGAGAATGAGCAGCGGATGTTCTGAGAAGGCTGAAAAGAACCATTCTGAAAACTGAAGGTGACGAAGGGGATAATCTGATTTAATCTTTTGCTGGCATTCTGTCATCCAGAATATACAGGCTTTGGCAAGAGACATGGTCAAAAGCAAAATGCCACCTCAGCAGCTAAACTGATAACAAACCCTTTAAAATATTTTTATACATTCAAATGATTTGCTGTTTATTTCTTTTGATCATATTTAAACTTCTGATATGCCTTGACCATATTTTCCCCTTCAATGTTGTTATTATTTTTCCATACCAAACAATCATATATTTTACATATATGATCATATATTTAAATATCCTGCACATGGCGTTTTATTTTGTACATTTTAAATATTTTAAACATATAAAATATTGGAAAACTATCAGTATTGCTGAATGGTTGTCTGTGCACTGAAGTTTGAATGGGTGCTGCGAGGCTTGCCCTGGGGTGGTATCCAGGATTTGTATGCAAGTCCCAGATACCCTGCTGAGGTTGGCTGGAAACCACACCTATCATGGTGATAAAGATGATCAGCGGGGGCTACACAGAATTCACATTCTCTCATCCCTATACCAGCCTGTCAAGGATGCAGCTGTGATTACCCCAATCATTCTGAAAGGAGGGGCTAGGACAAAGAGGGGTAAAAATAGGAAAGAAAAGGCAACATGGTCCAATGGCTAGAACACCAGCTTTGGAAGCTTGGGGCCCAAATTCAAATCCAAGCACTTCCATTTATTCACCGTGTGACCCCTAGAAAGTCACTTAACCTCTCACTGTGCTTCAGTCAAGACAACAACTGTCAAAATGGGTCAAAGTTGATCCCCCAACACTGATAACAAGATACTGTGTTTCATCTGGGCTAAAGTCATTAAACAAACTTTTACAAAAAAAACAACACAGACCAGCCCATCAGTTGAGTGAATCTGGTCAGGCTGCTTTTTCACTGAGCAACATGTTGCACCCTGACTGGCTGTACAGGCACATTAGTGTAAGTAGCTTTGCACAGTTTGTCATATGAGACAGCAATCAATATTTGTAGCAGTGTGGTGGATGGTGCTGTCTTTTTCACTTTGCTGATATTCCATTGAGACACAGGACATCAAGCTGTGGCGATGCTGGTTTCCTGTTTGGTACTCACAGCAGATGCAATAACTTGTGTGCCTTTGCACATACACCATCTCCCATCATGCCGCCTGACACATCATAGTGTGTTCAGGGTCCCTCCACCACTGTCCCCACCAGGGTAGTTTGAACCATGGCTACATGTGGAAGCAGTGGTGGTGATGAATGTTGACACAGTACGGGTACCTTGGGAGACTTGAAAACAACTGAGCTGGAGGCATGCCAAAATTGTAATTTAAAAATAAAATCAGAAGAGTGTCACTGCTAAGACTTTTGAGTCACTCTGAATTCATTAAACACAGTGCAAGATATAGACTCTGTTACACAAGACATAGAGGATTAATTAAAAAATATATACGTAAAGAATAAGGAAGAAAAGACGGAAAGCAACAGCTGTTGAATTATCTCAAGACCAGTTATCTGTTCTTCTTGGTTGGAATTTAAGAGACTACCATTGTCCCAAATAACAAAGAAATTATTATAATATGGGATGTTGATAGTCCAGAGAAATTAATTTTGATGTCTTGCAAAGGCTGTAATTTCCAGCTATTAGAATGTGGCTTATAAAAGGGCAAAGGATTTCAAGCAATCTGATTGGTTGTTAGCCGTGCATTAGATGTGTCTAATGCACAGCTAAAACTAGAACCCCCATTTAGAATACACAGGCCCATTTATAAGGGCAATAAGCCACTCTGGGGATGTGCATTAGACAGTTCTAATCGCGGCTGGAGACTGGATACACTCAGCCTGTGGCCTCGTGCCTCTTCTCGTTCCCTCTAGCCATGCATTAGAACTATCTAATGCACCCCATCATGTCTTATTGCTTACTTATCATATGTTAGAACTATATAAGCTCCACAGAATTCATTACTATGTTAGAGACCAAGCAAATATTTTTATTCAATTTGGAAGCCTTCAACAGAGCTAAAGTAGCATATAATGTTTCTTAAGCCTGTTCTACAATCATAATAATTATTCTCCTTTTCTATTTTCTAAATAATATATGTACATTACATTTCATGCCTTTACATAACTAATAACTGAGTGCTTTTGTTTTTCTGTGACTTATTAGTGACCACCGTTTGATCGTTCACCTGTATGCGCATCATTTTGCTTCTCTGTATACTTATGAATGATTGTGCCTTCTTTTATTAAAAGACTTTAAAAAAGCAAGAAGGAAGAAGTCCTGTTTTACACACTGTGTATCAAGCTGTAAAATAAATTGTGTTCCACTGGCTTATAGCAACAATCCCAACGATCTCAGAATGGAGGAAAGGGACCAACAAATAGCTAACATGGAGAGCATTACTTTTAAACTAAGGCTTAACAGGGATAAATATAACACATGTGACAGGTGGACTGCATGTTACTGTCCTCATGAAGTTACAGAAGGGTTGCACTGTACTACTTTTACCAGAAGTCACAGCCTGTTGAAACTGAAACAAGACAAATGCCAGCTTTAAGTTTCAGATTTATTGGTTAAAGAGTACTATAATCAGAATTTGCAAAAACATATGTTGTGCAGAATGTTTTGATTTGTGTCTGTAGTCCTGGTGCGTCCTTCCTTGGTCTGTTATTAGGAGTTTTCCAAATTAGCCTGCTAGTGTTATGGTAGTTGTATGGCCCCAGGGATCTATATCTTAACATGGTGTATTGCTCTTCTTGTTCCTAAAATGCCTCCTGTCTCATATGACAGTGATGTATCGGGACCATGAATTCAGCAAACACTGGTTTTGAGGCAATTTTATATCAGCACAGCTGTGATATTAAGTAACTTTCCTTATCCAGTGAGCACTAATGGCTACATCTACAGCTTAGCAAATAACTGAGGGCTAGCTGACTGGGTTATTTTGTAAGAAACCAGCAGAGTCTTTACTAATTATAGCAATGCTGATCTGGGAGATTTGTGTGTTTCTTATGGTATGTGTTGTTTGATGAAATGAAAAGTTTAAAAGAAAACATTCACTCCTGCTGGCTAAACCTGATATGCACAGAGAAAACAAAATAGTGAATTAGAGATATTTAGTGGCGACCAGAACATCAGATTTCTAGTTCTTGTTGAATCAGTGGCCTGGGACATATCATGGTCACATAGGATGGGATGCACTGTGGGAAAAAGAAGAGCAATCGCCATGCTAAGATGGAGACCCTCAGAGGCTATAAAGGTTCATATAACAAGCAGGCTAGTTTAGGGAAAAAACTCCTAATAGCAAAGGGAAGAACACACCAAGGCTACACACACACAAATACAAACATTCTGCACAACATATGATTTTGCAAATTGTGATTGTAGTACTCCTTTAAAATGATTTAATGGATGAGTTTCCAATCATAGGGGCCATTTGTGACTTTTCTATATTGGAAGTATTTTATTTTCCTTTTGCTCATTAGAAAGTGTTTCTATGTGCTAGTATTATGCTGGATGTGGGTAGCACACTGCCTGGTAGCTGACATATCTAGTTCTGACCATAGGGGGCGCTGTTGCATTGCGATGGCTTCCTAGGGGATGAAACAAGAGAAAATAATTAGACATAGACATAGACTTTGATGGCAGATAAGGACAGCTGGCCCATCTAGTCTGCCCATTTCTCTACTACATGATAGGCCACAGATCCTAGTCTACCAGCAGCCTATTTCTTCCTACCCCCCACAAGAATTGCCTTATGTCTGTCCCATGCATTCTTGAATTCTCCCACAGTTTTAGACCCCACAACCTCCTCAGGAAGGCTGTTCCATGCATCCACTACCCTCTCTGTGAAATAATACTTCCTCACATTGCCCTGAACAGCCCCCATCTTTAAATTGTGTCCCTTTGTTCTTGCATGTCTCTTTTTCTGAAAGATGCTACCCTCTTGGACTTTGTTGATTCTACTGAGGTACTTAAAAGTTTCTATCATGTCCCCCCTCTCCCTTCTTTCCTCAACGGTATACATATTAAGCTCCTTTAGTCTCTCCTCTACGACTTCTCTTGCAGATCCTGCACCATTTTAGTTGCCCTCCTCTGGACTGCTTCTATCCTGTCTATGTCCTTGTGGAGATGGGGTCTCCAGAACTGGACACAGTACTCCAGATGGAGTCTCACCAACTGTCTGTACAGAGGGATAACAACTTCCTGTTTTCTGCTGCTGATGCCTCTCCCTATGCATCCCAGTATACCCCCAGCCCTCCTACTGCCTTCTCACATTGCTTGCTAACCTTAAGGTCATCTGATATGATTACCCCCAAGTCCCTTTCCTTTTTGTTGTTGTTACTACCCCCCATTGTGTAGTCTTCCCCTGGGTTCTTGTTTCCCATGTGAATTATTTTGCACTTCTTTGCATTGAATCCTAGCTGCCATACTTCTGACCATTCCTCCAACCTTGCCAAGTCCCTTCTCATCCTTTCCACACCTCCTTGTGTATCTTCCTGTTGCAGATCTTTGTGTCATATGCAAAGAGGCATACTTTTCCTTCCAGTCCTTCTGCAATGTCACTTATGAAGACATTAAAAGGACTGGACCCAATCTGAACCCTCGGTACCCACTAGTAACCCCTCTTTCTTCAGAATGGACTCCATTTACAATTACCTTCTATGTCCTGTTGTCCAGCCAATGTTTTACCCAGGCTACCACCCTGGGACCCACTCCCAGGCTGGTTAATTTGACTATTAATCTTTTGTGTGGGACTGTGTCAAATGCCTTGCTAAAGTCTAGGTAGGCCATGTCCAAAGCCCCTCCCTGGTCTACTACTTTGGTCACCCAGTCAAAGAAATCTATTAGATTTGCCTGAGATGACCTTCCGCTGTGAATCCATGCTGCCTTGGGTCCTGTGCCCCACTGGCTTCAAGGTACTCAACTATCCTTTCCTTCAGAAGTGACTCCATCACTTTCCCTATCACAGAGGTCAGACTGACAGGTCTGTAGTTTCCTGCCTCTGTCTTGGTCCCACTTTTGTGAAGGGGAATCACATCCACCTTCCTTCAGTCCTCAGGTACCACCCATCCTCCCATGATTTATTAAAAGAGTAGCCAGTGGTTTCACTAGTTCCCCCTTAATTATTTTAGAATTCTGGGGTGAATTCCATCAGGCCCCACTGCTTTGTCCACCTTCAGTTTTAGGAGTTCTTGCAGAACCCTTTCTTCTGTGATAGGACTGGGATCGACCCCCTATCAAGAGTGTTTCTGTTAATTGGATTAGGCACTTCCCTCCTCTTTTGTGAATACCGAGCAGAAATATTCATTCAGTATCCTGCTTTTCACTGTCCCCCCTCTGCCCACCACGTTCATTCTATTCAGCCTCACTATCCCTCCCTTTGTCTTTCTCGCTCGCTGATGTACCTATAAAAGGTTTTGTCCCCTTCTTAACTCGAGTTGGCTATCTTTTCTCCAGTTTGGGCCTTTGCTATTCTGACTTCCCTCCCTGCTTCCTTCTGCCTTAACTGGTACAGCTCTCTGTCCTGCTCCTTCTGTGTTTCCTTATACTTCCAGAATGCTATCTTTTCTTCCTGACTTTCACAGCCACCTCTTTTGAGAACCATAGTGGCCTTTTTCTTTCATTTTGATTTGTTTATTTGCTTCACACAAAGGCTTGTTGCCTCTGTGATGGCAGTTTTGATGATTCCCCATTGTTGCTCCACACCTCCTTCTAGCCTGTTTGCTAGTGCTTTCTGAGTGCACTCTCCCATCTTGCCAAAGTCAGCCCTCCTGAAGTCCAGTACCCTCACTTTAGTATGGCTTGACTTTGTAGCTGATATTAATTGAACCACACTGTTTGATGGTCACTTGTTCCCAGATGGCAACCCACTTCTAGATCTGAGATCCTCTCACTGCCCCATTTGAGAGTGTGAGGTATAAGATTGCTCCCTCACGAGTGGGTTCCAAAACTAGATGTCTGAGGCCTGCCACCTGTAGGGCATCAGGAATGGCCCTGCTCTTGGATGTGGCTGCAGTTAACATCTGGCATATTGAGGTCTTCCATCAACAGTATCTCCACTTTCTCTGCCATTCTAAGAATGCCTTCTATCATATCCTTGTGCATTCCTTCCCTGACATGGGGGTCTGTACACAACCCTGTGTGGATTGTGGTGCCCTTTCCAGTCTCAAGGTGACCCACTGTGCCTCCTCTCCTCCCTGTTTACTCTTTGTTCAGTTGCTTTTATCCCTTCCTTTACATGAAGAGCTACTCCTCCCCTCTTCTCCCCTGCCTGTCTCTCCTGTGGGTTATGTACCCTGGTATGTTAACATCCCAGTCATGGTTCTCTGTGTACCATGTTTCTGTGTAATTCCTGAGTTTAAGAGGTAGCAGACCAGAAAATTGCAGATTGGAAAATGTTACAAATTTTCAGAAATAGCCAGTTCTGAAATCCAGCTGCAGGCAAAACATTGAAGAGAGGCACACAGCAAAGCAGAGGTGGCAAGGAGAGGCCAGCTCATAGTAATTCATTTTCTGAAAACAAGACTTGCATTTTCTTCTTCACTGTTGACAGCAAATCTAGAAGTATATCCCAGAGTGACAGAATGAGCCCTCTGCTTAAAATAGAATGCTTCTTTGCAGGCTTTAGTCCCTTGGGTGTGAATATGCTATGAGGCTATCTTCTGAGAATCTGCACTAACCACTCATGACACTTAAAGGGCCCTAAAGTGAAAAAGCCAAAGAAACATGGAAGCTGATAGCAGAAGGTGACCAACAGCCCATCAAGTCTGCCCATGGTTGTTACAACCCCCCCGTGCCTAATGCCATGGTGGGTTATTCATCCGCCTCCCTCCCTTCCCACTACCTCCCTTCCTAGTACCTCCAAGTGGGTTTATGAGTCCTTGCCCTGCCCCACTCATGTCTGAACCAGATTAGTAGTGCTTTGTTTACTGGCTTTTTAAAGAATGCCTACCTCCATTTTCAGTGGGCTTCTCCATTTTCTCATTCTTTCTGTTGCTTCTCTCTGATCTTTAATTTTTTCATTTTTTAATTAACTCTTTTCCTCCACCTCCTCAGAGCCAGACAGGTGGCGCCGGCCCTCCCTTGGAGGACTCGTTCTCTGCTCTGATTGCCATCACCAGCCATGACCTGGGTTCCTCAATGGATTACCCCCAGAGTGGGGTGAGGAGAGGAGTGTCAGCTTACTCCCACCCAGAGAACAATCAAGAGTGGGGAGCACGCTGGTGCAGTGTCGCGTCAGGCGCCAGTTCCAGATAGTTTCTGCCACTTTTTCTCCCAGGGCCTCCATACGTGCAATGGGCAGAGATGGCTGGATTCCACCTCTGTGGAGGCAGCTGTATGCCCTGTACATGAAGCCCTCCCTTCTGGCATGTGTTGGCGCACAGCCTGCTGCTGGGTGTCAGGAAAACAGCGCCATACTGTCCCCCTCCCTGAGGAAGGAGAGCTGCCCATGGACGCTCAATCCTTCTTCACCCCTGCCAACCCCCAAGTGACCGAGTCTGTTCTCAAACCCTGGTTACCAGTGTGGTGCAAGGTCCAACACCTCAACCCTCAGCGCCACACTGTCCCCCCTCCCTGAGGAAGGAGAGCTGCCCATGGACGCTCAATCCTTCTTCACCCCTGCCAACCCAAAGTGACCAGTCTGTTCCCAAACCCTGTTACCAGTGTGGTGCAAGGTCCAGTACCTCAACCCTCAGCGCCACACTGTCCCCTCCTGAGGAAGGAGAGCTGCCCAGGACGCTCAATCCTTCTTCACCCCTGCAACCCCAAGTGACTCGAGTCTGTTCCCAGACCCTGGTTACCAGTGTGGTGCAAGGTCCAGCACCTCAACCCTCAGTGCCACAATGTCCCCTCCCTGAGGAAGGAGAGCTGCCCATGGACGCTCAATCCTTCCTCACCCCTGCCAACCCCCAAGTGACCCAAGTCTGTTCCCAGACCCTGGTTACCAGTGTGGTGCAGGGTCCAGTACCTCAACCCTCAGCGCCACACTGTCCCCTCCCTGAGGAAGGAGAGCTGCCCATGGACGCTCAATCCTTCTTCACCCCTGCCAACTCCCAAGTGACCCGAGTCTGTTCCCAAACCCTGGTTACCAGTGTGGTGCAAGGTCCAGTACCTCAACCCTCAGCGCCACACTGTCCCCTCCTTGAGGAAGGAGGCTGCCCACGGACGCTCAACTTCTTCACCCCTGCCAACCCCACAGTGACCCGGTCTGTTCCCAGACCGTGGTTACCAGTGTGGTGCAAGGTCCAGCACCTCAACCCTCAGCACCACACTGCTCCCTGAGGAAGGAGAGCTGCCCATGGACGCTCAATCCTTCCTCACCCCTACCAACCCCCAAGTGACCCAAGTCTGTTCCCAGACCCTGGTTACCAGTGTGGTGCAGGGTCCAGTACCCTCAACCCTCAGCGCCACACCTGTCCCCTCCCTGAGGAAGGAGAGCTGCCCATGGACGCTCAATCCTTCCTCACCCCTACCAACCCCAAGTGACCCAAGTCTGTTCCCAGACCCTGGTTACCAGTGTGGTGCATGGTCCAGCACCTCAACCCTCAGCGCCACACTGTCCCCTCCTGAGGAAGGAGAGCTGCCCATGGGACGCTCAATCCTTCTTCACCCTGCCAACCCCAAGTGACCTGAATCTGTTCCCAAACCCTGGTTACCAGTGTGGTGCAAGGTCCAGCACCTCATCCCTCAGTGCCACACTGTCCCCCTCCCTGAGGAAGGAGAGCTGCCCATGGGCGCTCAATCCTTCTTCACCCTGCCAACTCCCAAGTGACCCGAGTCTGTTCCCAAACCCTGGTTACCAGTGTGGTGCAAGGTCCAGTACCTCAACCCTCAGCGCCACACTGTCCCCCTCCTGAGGAAGGAGAGCTGCCCACGGACGCTCAATCCTTCTTCACCCTGCCAACCCCAAGTGACCCAGGTCTGTTCCCAGACCCTGGTTACCAGTGTGGTGCAAGGTCCAGTACCTCAACCCTCAGCACCACACTGTCCCCCCCCTGAGGAAGGAGAGCTGCCCATGGACGCTCAATCCTTCCTCACCCCTCCAACCCCAAGTGACCCAAGTCTGTTCCCAGACCCTGGTTACCAGTGTGGTGCATGGTCCAGCACCTCAACCCTCAGCGCCACACTGTCCCGCTCCCTGAGGAAGGAGAGCTGCCCATGGACGCTCAATCCTTCTTCACCCTGCCAACCCCAAGTGACCTGAATCTGTTCCCAAACCCTGGTTACCAGTGTGGTGCAAGGTCCAGCACCTCATCCCTCAGTGCCACACTGTCCCCCTCCCTGAGGAAGAGCTGCTCATGGGCGCTCAATCCTTCTTCACCCTGCCAACCCCAAGTGACCGAGTCTGTTCCCAGACCCTGGTTACCAGTGTGGTGCAAGGTCCAGCACCTCAACCCTCAGCGCCACTGAGACGGACGCTTTTTAATTTTTTATACTTGTAAGCCAATGGGTATGAATGCCCGTTTCCATTAGCAACAAGCGAACATAAATACAACAATAACCATCCCGGAACAAACACTGCACTTTACTACAATCACACCACAGATATCAAACACAGAGTACAAGGGCGATGAATCAGAACATGTGTAGACACATTTTGTGTTGAACAAATCCAGTAAAACTTTGAAAGCAACTATTGTAATTGAATTCTTAAATACAATTGGTAGCCAGCCCAGTGGTGCTGAGGGTTGAGGTGCTGGTTGGCTCCCTGCATGCGCCCGGTTACCGGGTTTGGAACGAGCCCAGGAAGTTGGGGTCAGCAGGGTGGGAAAGGACTGAGCATCCAGAGGACTGCTGCCTCCTTTCCGGGGTCAGGCTAGCCACTGTTCTGGGGCTCCTAGTGGTTGCTGGAGGTCTCAGCAACCAGCAGGTTACAAAGAAGGGAGAGCTGCAGCAAACCTCTTACAAGTGTGCCCGAAGCGCATACACTATGTGCAGGACGTCATTGCATGTCCAAGCTCAACATGCTAGGAAAAATCCCGATCCCTGATAGAGCAAAGGTGGGGACCAGGGACCACCCCCATGCCCAACACTGAGTGCATCGGCTGCCTTGGTGCTCCTTACACTTCCTGGATGCCTGTCCAAATTTGAGAAGAGTCAGCGGAGGAGAATGGCGGTCCCGACCCGGGGGCTTAAATCTGGGGAATGGGCACCAGGAGGAGTAGAATGGAGCTGGGCCAACCAGGCGGCAGGAGTGAGCCTTCAGGCTGGGCGGGATGGAGGAGAGTTGGAGTCCCTACTGGAGAGAGTCTGGGGTCCGTGGCAGGAGAGATGAACAAGCATTTACAAAATAAATAAAAATACAACTGGTGGAGAATTATAATACAAAGGAGCTCTACAGAGGAGGGACCTTTGACTTTGAGACATTTTGAAACGGTACAGTGTATTGTCTAAAAGAAACAGATCCAGTTTCACATACATTTACATTTATCTTAACCTTCTCACCTAGGATGTCCCAAATTTTGTAAGATTGTGACATAGGTGTGCCCTAGCTTTAACAGCCTTGCAGTGTAACATTGCAATAACAATTTTAATCACAAGAGTGTGGTGTGCATATTTTATGGAGCACAGAAGAAAGAACATTACAGGGACCACTGTTGGCAGTACAACAAACCATTCCAACTTTTCAAACCCTGAACAGATCCAGAAATGGAACTGACTGGTGACATATACAATGTTTTAACAATAACATTTTATTGTTTTAAAGGCGATACAGGCTTTCATGGCTTTGAACTGGCTGGGACTGAGCCCTGGGAAGACTGAGGTACTGGTGGTGGAGCCAGGTCAGAGGGTTGGGCTTGGAGCCTTCAGTGATGGGTCAGGCCTTTTATAGGTCTGACTAAACTGAAGGTTTCATCAAGGAGTGAAGAATCTGGGCACTGTATTTCCAGCGAACTGACATGTGATAGTCAGGTGTCAGCAGTTGTCCAGGCCAAATGTTACCATCTCCGGATCAAGCAGTGAGTCCACCCAAGGATCTGGCCACACTGATGCATGCTTTCATGACCAGAGACCTGATTACTGCAATGCATTGTACCTCGGGGTCAGAGGTGATGCACTGCAGTGCCTGCAGCTGTTGTAGAATGCAGCGGCACGGGTGTTGACTGGTCATTCTGGATTCAGTCATATTACAGCAGTGCTGCACTGTCTGCTGGTGTGGTGGCGTAGATCCTTCAAGGGAGACCTTTGACCTACAAGGTCCTACATGGAGTTGGGTTTGGGCTACCTGGAAGAGCTCCTGCATACCTAGGTCCCATCTCACCCCTCATATCAGCTACTGGTGCTCTCCTGGAGGTCCCCAGAGCTAGGCTTTAGTGCTCTGGGAACTGAATTCACTGCTGGGGTATCTCCTGGAGGTACCATCTATTGAGGTATTTAAACGTCAGCTCAAATCCTTCTTATTTATACAGGCCTTTGGAGGCTGAGAGGGTTTTAGGGTTTTAGAATTGATTCAGTTGTTTTAATTGTGGTGGGTTTTATATGTACATGTCTTATTTGTCTGTTTTGCATATATATAGTTGCAGGTTGATTGTAAGGGTGCCGAGCCTTTGGAAAAGGGCCCAAATAAATAAAATCCACTCCTACTACATGCAGTTTTTAGGTGAGCGTATAACATTTACAGCTGATCTCGGTTCAGGTCTCCTTTAACCTATCAGTGCAGAGGTTAAAGGTTCGTGCATTACATACTGTCAGGCAGGATATCAACATTTAAATGCCAGGTGGCCAAAATGGCTGTTAAAGGAGTTTTACCACTTAGTACCAAAACGTGTATTTGGCATGGCCCCAAGGGCCACTAAGATCAAGTATCTCCTCCATGTTCAGTCTAATCTTAGTTGTGGCTACCAGATATTTTTAGCCCTCAGTGGTCATCTGACCATCAAGGGAAAAGCTGATTTTAACACCTGCTATCGAGCAGCAACATGAGAAGAACCTGAAACAGAACAGACTCTTACTGTCAGGACCCAGTCCCAGGTGTGAATTCTGATTAGTTCTGATTTGCAGATGAAATGATAATATTTAGTACAAAAGCAACAATATGGAAACAAAGCTGAAGATGTATTTGTAATCAGAACTAGGGAGTTTTTTGTTACATTTTTGTGTTCAGGAAAGACACACCAAGCTGAAGCTCATTTCTAAGTGCTGGGAACAGATGGAGAATACTGGATGAGCAACTAAGCACAACCAGTGTGTTCTGCCACAGAGGGTTCTGATTCTCTCTCACCTCGAGACTGAAGCTTGAGAGGTTCTTGGGAATCAGAATGAGGTGGCAGAACATACTGGTTCTGCATAAAGTTGCTCATCCTGTATTTTTTTATGGTGTACAGTATTATGTAAAATGTACCTGCAATGGTTCTTTTGCTTTCAGAATGAAACTGACTTGTGCAGTCTCTAGAGGTTTTAGAATGCTATTGTACCACAGAAGGGTACAATCACATTCTGTGACCTTTGAACTGTGGTATAACAGCATTTTGAAAGGGATAGAATTCTGTACAGAACAGTGCTCTACCATACACTATAGTGAGGCTAAGTGATTTGCTTAGGATCACACTGTATGCAAGTGGAAATTACAGGAATCAAACCCAGGTCTGCTGGATATACGTGCTCATTCACAACTCATTGTTCTAAGCTGTAGGCTATTCTTCCAGCCTTTTATAAGTTGGGTGCAATTTTTGAGAAAGTAGAATGTGTTATTTTACGTGCCATTAACAATGTGTTTACTCAGGGTAGTCAGATAAGATTCAGTATCTTGTTTTCAGTAGGGTTTCTGCTTTTTAAAAGCAACTACTTAGGTCCTCCCAACCATATAAGGAAGCTTACCTGATGCTGATTCGATTGCAATATAAATGTTAATTTATTTGTACCATTATACACTGAGGGATCAGGAGAAGGAAGGCTGGACACAAATTCACTGCAGACAAAATATACAGGTGAGCCCAAAATACGTAGTGGATGCTCTATCCTTCTTCTCTAGCAGGCCGAGTGACCCTGGTCCACTTCCGATCCAGGGTTGTTGGTGGGGAAGAGGAATGGTGCCCAGTGCCTCAGCTCTGCTCGCTACCAGGCTGGCTCAGTACAACACCTTTTTAAGTAGAATGAAAACTCATGCCACCTACTGTTTTACTTTCATTCTCCCCCACCCCAGAACCTAGACAATGCCCTAACACAAAATCTTCAGTTGTGTCAACATTCTGAAAAACAAAAACTCACCCCTTACCAGACTGGGTTTTCAGCATCAGTTGCGTGATGGTGTGTTTCTGGTTTTCAAAAAATAACAAAAATGAAACGAAGATTTTCTGGGAAGCAAAAAAAGCAGAATTTTTAGATTGTATATGTTTTAAACTATATATTATACCAAATAACACATGGGCAACCATGCACAACTACAGTGATTTCATCTGAAGGTTCTGATGACATCAGGTCCTCTCCAGCTTCACACTTGCGGTCCCTATGATGTCATCAAAACCTCTCAATGGAAACACAGCCTTATGTCGTGCATGGTTGCCATGCATTATTCTGCACATTACTCAAGCTTTCCTTGCACAGTCCCTATTATGTGACCAGAACCCCTTGATGGAAACACAACCTTGTTGTTGCACGGTTGCCCATGCATTATTCTGCACATTACTCAAGCTTCCTTACGGTCCCTATTATGTGACCAGAACTGCTTGACAGAAACAGAGCCTTTGTGCATGGTTGCTCATGCATTATTCTGCACATTACTCATGCTCCCCTTGCACTGTCCCTATTATGTGACCAGAATCCCTTAGCGGAAACATAGCCTTGTTGTGCATAGTTGCCCATGCATTATTCTGCACACTACTCAATTACCTCCTTGTGAATGAGCTTGTTCAATGGAGTTTTCCTCAATAAACTTGAACTTGAACTCAAGCTTCCCTCCATGGTCCCTATTATGTGACCAGAACCCCTTGACGGAAACACAGCCTTGGTATGCATGGTTGCCAGTACATTATTCTCTTTAGTGCAATGTTGGTGTTTCCCAGATTGTTTTACTTTCTTCTGTTGTTGCTCCACCAAATATTTTGGTTATTGTAATTTGTGACATCACAGTCTATAGTCATGGTAAGCTCTATGATGTCATAAACAAAGGTGCTGTGATGAAGTCAGTCAGGGACACTCAAATGCTGTTTATACAGACTTAGAAAATAGTATTGTCTAGTAGCTGTAATAGTGGAAACGTGTTTAAATGTTACAGTGCAGAGTTGGTCCTTAAAGAGACCATGACATCTATCCAGGGGCAAGTAACATTTAGATGAGGGCTTTGTGGAATGTTCAGATTCTGACGAATGGAATTCCATAGGATTTTTGGGATGTTCTGCAGAATTCTTTCACTAGTAATTCCAATATTTCACCAGTGAAATGTTTTGCAGACTAATAATAGTTCCACAATTTACATAACACATGCCATTTACACAGAAATATTTTTCTTTAATTCCGAGGAATCTAAAAGAAATTTGGAAAAACAAGTCAAGCAGCGGGATTGCTGCTGTATAGGAACCCACTGGCAGAACATTGCATTCTGTAGGAACCCACTAGTGGAATACAGTGTTCTGCAGGAACATACTGGCAGAAAACTGTGTTTTGCATGGCCTAATCTAGACACATTTGTGATAATGTTTGGTAGCTGGTTCCTGGAGATCAGTAGTATGATCCCTCAACATGGTGCCGTACCAGCCAATGGGAAATTCTAATATATAGTATTGCACTGGGGCTAGCAGAGGAGTCCTTGCAGCAGCTGCTAACTGTAATACAGGACAACCATATTAATAAGGCCTCTGTCCACTCAATTTCATCACAGCACAGACACTCAGTCCCCAAGGGACAAATATTATTCAGAGAACATTAAACACATAAACTCTTGCTTGGGATCCTTAATTATTCAGAACCGAAAAGAGTAGGGAATTTTTATTACAAACTTCAAAATAATATATAACCATGTTATTAGGCACATAGGATTGCAGCTAAATAAACAAATCATAAAAGGAAATTCAATATTACATCATATATTCAGATGTGAATTGTAAATCGTAAGTTAATTAAATCCTATCTAACGAGAAAAAATCATAAGCAAATACATGTGAGTCAATACTGCACAAGCAAATATAGTGCAGGTCAATACCGTAAAAGCAGATACAGCATGGGTCAATACCACGCCAAGCAAACACATCGCGTTAAATGTCTACTTAGTAAATTAACTGCAACAAACAACTGCTCATGGAACAGATAAAACACAGTACAGTGCACAGAGCATCACAATACTGAGAAAGCAAGCACTTGTTTCTCTGCACCACGTAAGTCCAAATATATGAATTTACAGCATTTTACAACATTTCTAATAACTGCGTTGTGGCAATCACTACGAGTTGCAAATACCGTGCTACCTCTGATAAGTGCGACCAGCTTCCTGGCCATAATCGGTAAGTAATGCCCTGAAAATGAACCAGATTAAGCTGCTGGTGGTATTTTGGTGACATTTTATTTTCAGGAGACATGGCAAGGACATTCTTTTCTTTTCTTTTTTTCTTGGCAGACACTATTTCTATTACCTGCTCTGAGACTCTTCTATTTGCATTTTTGGCAGACACTATTACCATTGCTTGCTCTGAATCTCTCTTATTTATATTTTGCTATTTCAGAACTTGGGGTTCCCCATTTTGGTCACCCAGTATCTTTCCCATCTTTACCGTGTTTATCAGACGGCTGAACTGCTTTAGCTTTTTCTCTGTCCCTTTGACAGGGCTGCTGCTGTATTTGAGAGAACAAACCCTCTGGTGGCATGCTTTCCACCATAATTTGGAACACCCTAAAGCCTTCATTATTTTTTGGTGACAGGGAGGCAGACTGAGAAGCCATAAACTCTTCTCTTCTTTTTGCATTTGAAGGCAAAACTTTACACAGAGCTCACTCTGGGTAAAATCCTGATCTGGACTCGGGCAGCTTTAACAAAGCTCGTGGCAGTCTGCCTCTGCCAGGAGCTGAAAACACTTTCCCATTTTCTTTTCTTGGGTCTATCATCAGACATGCCAATTTCTGAAGACCTATTTTAAAACAAGCATTTGTCAATGCCGAATGTTTGCTTGCTGGCATTGGCAGTGGTAGTGTAGAAGTTACAGAGCTGCGTAATAGGAATGGCAGTGAAGTATTGAACTGAAGCCAACCTCACCACCACCCTGCAGAGAGTGACAGGCATTGGGGTGTGCCTTTGGGTCATCAGGCATAACGGCCATGCCATTTCAGTACCTCCACCCTGCAGACACTGGCAAGTGTCATGGTGTTCCTTGGGGTCTTTGGCCCTTATCGCGCCCATTCCATTAGGAAATACAGTTAGATGGGTGCGATATAGGAGAATGGGGTGAACTTTGGGGCCGAAGAGTCCAGGCATACCTCGATGTCTCTCACTGGCTGCAGGGTGTGGAATGGTATGAGCATTACAGGCAAGAATCCCAAGTCACACCCCTGATGCCTGTCATTCTCTACAGGGTTAGGCGTTATGGTTGGAAACCCTAATACCTCAGGCATTCGTTGGTATTTTCCTCCAAATGTTCAACATGTTTTTTGTGACCCACCTCATGAACAGGGGAATATCAGTTTGTTAGCTGAAAGCTGCTTATTCAATTCAATTCAATTCAATTTTATTTTTAAAAGACACTTTTCTTAAATCAAAGCGCCTGTACAAATAAATATAACAATAAATATAATAAATCAGATTAACAAGAATCCTTAAAAGCTATATTAAAAGGTGGGGTTTCAGCTCCTTTAAAACTAAGACGGTCGGGCAATCTCACGACCTGACGAGGTAGAGAGTTCCACAGGGTAGGTGCCATAAAACTAAACGATCTAGCACAAGATGTTTTCAAACGTACCTGGAATCTCTAGCAATCCCTCGCCAGTGGATCGGAGGCGCAGAGGGACTATAGGGGCACAGGAGCTCTTTCAGGTAGGCAGGTCCCAGATCATGTAGGGCTTTATAGGTCAGCAAACTGACCTTGAAGGTAATTCGCCAAAACACTGGCAGCCAGTGCAGTCTGTGGAGCACAGGCATTATGTGACTGGATCTAGAGACTCCAGTCAACAGCCTGGCTGCCGCATTCTGCACCAGCTGCAGGCAGTGTTCAACCCCAATAGCCCTAGGTATAGGGAGTTACAGTAGTCAAGCCGAGGAGTAACAAAGGCGTGGATCAATGTTGGAAGGTCCTCTGGAGGAACAAGTGCTTCACCCTGGCAATATTCCTCAGATGAAAAAAGTCTTTATAACCGCTGACACCTGGGATTTAAGTGTCAAATGGTCATCAAGTACTACATGAATTTACGCACCTGGTCTGAGGTGGTCAACTGGACACCTCAAGCCATGAGGCCTGAGGTGATCCTCTGGCAGACCGCCTCACAGCGACCTATATCCACAACCAACACCTCAGTTTTCTCTGGGTTTAACCTCAGCCAACTCCCATTCATCCATTCTTGGATTTCTTCAAGGCAGTTATTAAATACCGACAAGGGCAGGCGTCCTGACCGGGCACAAAAGACATATACAGCTGGGTATCATCTGCATAGCGGTGAAAACCCAAACCGTACCATCTAATAATCGCCCCAATGGTAGCATATACCCAAAACAACATGGGTGCTAAAATGGAGCCCTGCGGTACCCCACAGGGCAGGAGAATGATGCTGAGGAAAAATTCCCGACACCACTCTCTGAGTCCTACCCTCAAGGTAAGATTGAAACCATCTGAGGACCGTACCAGACAGTCCACAGACTAACCACAGGTGCTCAATAGCACACCATGGTCCAGCAGTGTCAAAGCGCTGCGAGAGAGATCAAGTAGTACCAAGATGGATCGGTCCTCAGATCTCTTGCCCATTAGGAGGTCATTTAGTACTCGTCATGACGCTGTCTCGGTACTATGCCTTTCCTAAATCCAGACTGGAACAATGTCGTAGATATTGTTGTTGGTCAGATGATCCTCCAACTGCACTGCGACCACTTTCTCAATAACTTTACCCACAAAGGGTAAGTTAGAGACTAGCCTGTAATTTGCTAGACAGTATGGGTCTAAGGAGGGTTTCTTTAAAGGGCTTAATTATAGCCTCTTTGAGGGATCTGGAAAAATCCCCCTCCAAAGACTTCCATATGATCAAAGCTAGGACTAGGCCAATCTTATCCACGCAACCCACTAAGAGGCGCGTGGGACTAGGAGTCCAAATCACAGCAGGTCGGTCCGGTGCTCGAATGATCATCACAACATCCTCGATTATGGGAAGGCTGAAGTCAGACCATTCCAACTGGGTGTTTGACATCTCCTGGCGACCACCGCTGCTCCCATTAGGAGGGAAGAAGCGAATGTCCGATCTGAGGTTGGCAACCTTATCTGCAAAGAAGAGCAAGCTCCTCCACCATTCTTGAGATAAGGCTCTTCTGGGCTGAAGACAAACTGGATTGCACAGTCTGTCCACAGTCGAGAAAGAGCTGAGCCGGTCTATTCTGTGCAGCCACTATCTCTCTGGACAGAATTCTGCCTTCTACGAGATTGGATTGATAGACTAAATAATGGTCCATCAAACTAAGCTTGTCATCATCACAACGGGACTTTGCAACGCCTCTCCAGCCGCCCAACTCTCCTCAGTTCCCTCATGGTCTCATCAAACCAAAGAGACCTGGGGCGAGGAGTAAGAGGATGAACACGAACTGGTGCAATAGAATCCAGGGCCCCTGTTACCACCTCATTATAGGCATGTAGCAGATCACCTGGATCCATGCAATCTATCGGTAGGCTTGATAGGTCCAACACCGCCATCAGGTCCTCTGGGATACGCTCCTCAAAGGCAGTATCGAACCATCTCCGTGGGGAAGACCTAACAGGGTGGCTCAAAACTGAATCTAATGGAGTGATGGTCTGACCAACCAACCGGTTCCACCACCAAGTCGGATATCCCGTCCCTAGAAGGAACACCAGGTCAATGAGTGTCCACCCACATGGGTCGAGGAGGAAACCACCTGTGTGAAGCCAGTGATATCCTCAACTGGAGGAAATCTTGACCAAACCGAGAGAATTCATCGTCGACCCAGGCATTGAAGTCCCCAGAACCAACCATCTGGGGACCCCAATGTGAGGTCGACAATGAAGTCTACGACTTCCTGCAGAAAACATTCTCATCACCTGGTGGACGGTATACTAGAAGTATCCTGCACCCCACCCTCGCCCACAATGTACTCAAAGGATCTGGTGACTCCCGCTGGCACCTCCACCAGACCCAGTTCTGACTTATAACACATGGCAACACCCCGCCCCTCGATCCTGCCTCGAGAGGCGGTATATCACCAGTACCAACGGGTACTGCAGCTAATACAGGCCAAATTTTCATCCAACCAGGTCTGTGATGCATGCCAGGTCAGATGACTCGACAAGATCAGCTATAACAACCGTCTTGTTTTAATAGACCTGGCATTGCATAACACCGGCGAGTAGGACAAACCTCCGATAGTGACCGGCCTACCTGCTGGTCCGAATCCAGAACCCTTGGGTATGGGCACAAGACAGGAAGGCCCTCTCTCCGTGCCCATTTACCCCAGGCGTCTCCTTGACCCTACAATCCCAATCCGCCCACTCCTTTCCATTCCCCTCCGGCATGGGCCCTCCGTCTCCTTCTCCACAATCCCAAAGCCCTGCACCTCTATAACTTCAGCTGGCAGCGGGGACAGGAGAAAGGGCAGAGTCCCTAAGCATAGAGGGACTAATACCAACCGCCTTACAATTACTCCAGCACATTATGACAGCGACTACGGCATTTAGCACCACAGGTGCAAAACATTCGAACAGGATGTAAAAAATGACAGCTGTACTGTTCATGGGGAGGTGTAAAAATGGCAATGCTGCAAATCTGCAGTAAAAATATTAAAACAAGCATTTGTCAATGCCGAATGTTGCTTGCTTCTATGTGCTGTTTAGGTATTTGGAAGTCATCGGAGTGCAAATATTGAAAATTTGCGAACTTACGGCGTCGCGTAGGAACACAATGCGCTACGTAAAACAGTCATTGTAGGAATTTTTCACCAAATTTTCAACATAGCCATTTTAAGACCTCTGCTCATCAACAGTGTCACTGTGATTTTGTTAATGTGTCCCATACAATGATTTCACACACCGACTGTGCCATTGTGCGCTACATGGGCAGAAACACGTTTTGGGCAGGATATAAAAATGACAGCTGTACTGCTCATAAGGAGGTGTGGTAAAATGGCAATGTTGAAAATCTGTAGTGGAAATATTAAAATTCATAAACCTATGTAGATGTGTGGAACTGTGCAACACCGCAAGTAAAACAGTCATTTTAGGAATTTTTCACCAAATTTTCAACATAGCCATTTTAAGACCTCTGCTCATGAACAGTGTCACTGCAATTTTCTTAATTTGTCCTGTACATTGATTTACGCACACCGACTGTGCCATTCTGCGCTACATGGGTGGAAACACATTTTGGGTGAGATGTGGAAAATGACAGCTGTACTACTCATAAGAAGGTGTGATAAAATGGCAATGTTGAAAATCTGGAGTGAAAATAATGAAATTTTGTGAACTTACGAGCCTGCGTGGGAACTGCACAACACACGCTTGTAAAACAGTCATTTTGAATTTTGGCACCAAATTTCAACATGGGGTTTTGGGACCCTTCTCATGAATATTGTCACTGTTATGGCAGTATTCAGGCCGAAGGGTGATTTTGCAGTCACTGCGGCGAAATCACCCTTAGGACGACTCTTCGCCATGACAGTGACATCATCATGAAGGGTCTGTGTTAAATTGGTGTAAAACTCAAAAACCTGAGATATGCAACAAAGTTGAAACCCCCTGTCTAGCCCATTATACAGCTTACGGCATTTCCTCAGTTACGCAATCGGCTTTGAAGGCGCCAGGCGGCGTGTTCCCGGTCCACGAAGATTCGGCGCCGGAATCCGGAGGTAAGTATGGGGTGAGGGTGTAGAAGGCTGGTGCGCAGTGGGTGGGTGCAGGTTGTGGGGGTGGGAGACACGCCGAGGACCGTTTTGTTTACAGGGTAAAAAAAAAGGCGTCGTGGGACCGTTTCCCACACTGGGGTGGAGCTCCCAGCATGGCACAAGGGCGTTGGGGCGTTCAGCCGACGAGGATTGGGCACCCCGTCAGCCATAGAAGTTATTGCCACGCTGGGGTGGGCTCCCTGCGTGGCACAAGGACTGAGGCGTTCAGCCGGCGGGGATTAGGCACCCCGTCAGCAATAGGACTGCTTGCCATGCTGGGGTGGGCTCCAGCATGGCACCTACCTGGGGGGCAGGGCGCAAGCTCAGCCGATGGGATTGGGCACCCATCGGCTATACAGTGCGTGCAGAAGGCGCGCCGCCTGCGAGGGGAGCTGCGTGTGAGCAGCCTATATCTTATCGGTGCTCACGAGCGTAGTCCCTTTCAACTGTATGCCACTGCATTTGGAGCATATCATACACAGCTCCAAAATGCATTGGCTTCCGAAAGGCGCCTGCCAGTACACTGACTGAATTGGAGGAGGAAGTGACACACCTCCGAAATCTCCGATGATGGCACTATGTTTCTTGCACATGCGTGCAAGCAACATAAAAATGGTAAAAATCCACGGCGTACATAAAAGTGTACAGCACACCATAATATAATATTAGGTTGGGGATTTTTTTACAGCAGTTTGTCAACTCAGGCATTTTGGTGCCTCCGATCATGAACAGTGTCACTGTGATTTTCTTTATCTGTCCCGAACAATGATTTCCACAGTGACCACGCACCTCTGCAATGAAAGTGTGAAAACACACCTCGGCCATGTTGCAAAAATGACAGCTGTACTGTAAATAAGGCAATGTGGAAAAATGCCACTGGTGAAAATCTGGACTTAAAATATTACAAAGTCATAAACTTATGAGGGTGCATGGAAACTGCGCAATGCTCACTCATAACACAGTCATTTTATGGACTTTTGTCACCAAATTTTCAACATAGCCATTTTAAGACCTCTGCTCATGAACAGTGTAACTGTGATTTTCTTAATCTGTCCCAAACATTGCTTTTGCTCACCAACAGCACCATTGTGTGCTACATGTGCAGAAACACATTTTGGGCAGCATATGAAAAATGGCAGCTGTACTGTTCATAAGGAAGTGTAATAAAATGGCAATGTTGAAAATCTGGAGTGAAAATAATGAAATTTCGTGAACTTACAAGCCTCGTAGGAACTGCGCAATGCCGCTAGTAAAATAGTCATTTTTGGAATTTTGGCACCAAATTTTCAACATAGCCATTTAAGACCTCTGCTAATGAATAGTGTCACTGTGATTTTCTTACTGTGTACGTATACATTGATTTAGCACATCGACTGCACCATTGTGCGCTACATGAGGAAACACATTTTGGGCAAGATGTGAAAATGACAGCTGTACTGCTCATAAGGAGGTGTGGTAAAATGGCAATGTTGAAAATCTGGAGTGAAAATATTAAAATTTGTGAACTTCTGGCGTGCGTAGGAACTGTACAACGCAAGCTAAGTAAAACAGTCATTGTTAGGAATTTTTCACTAAATTTTCAACATAGCCATTTTAAGACCTCTGCTCATGAACAGTGTCATTGTGGTTTTCTTACTTTGTCCCATACATTGGTTTCGAACATCGACTGCACCATTATGCTACATGAGTGGAAACATGTTTTGGGTGAGATGTGAAAAATGATTGCTATACTACTCATAAGAAGGTGTGGTAAAATGGTAATGTTGAAAATCTAGGTGAAAATATTGAAAAGTATCGTGAACTTACGAGCATGCGTAGGAACTGCGCAATGCACGCTTGTAAAACAGTCTTTGTTAGGAATTTTTCCACCAAATTTTCAAATAGGCTTCTTGAGAGCTCACCTTATGAACACTGGCAGTGTCATTTTGTTGTCGGTCCCAAAGGTGATTTCACGCGGTGACCGCGAAATCACCCTTCGGCCCGAATAACGACATGACAGTGATGTCATTCTGAGAAGGGGTCCCAAAACCCCATGTTGAAAATTTGGTGCAAAATTCCAAGAAATGCCTGAGATATGCAACAAAGTTGAACCCCTATCTAGCCCATTATACAGCTTACGGCATTTCCTCAGCTCATGGTCGGCTTTGAAGAGTGCAGACGTGTTCCCGGTCCACGAAGATCATGCGTCGAGGTCCGGAGGTAAGTATGGGGTGGGGGTGGGAGGCAGGGTGCACAGTGGGTGGGTGGGGGTTGTGGGAGGGACCAGGGAGACTACGTGGGACTGTTTTGCTTTACAGGTGTTTTTCTTTTTAAAAAGGCGCCTGGGACATTTGCCACACTGGGGTGAGCTCCCAGCGTGGCCAAAAGACGTTGGGGGCATTCAGCTGATGGGGAATTGGGCACCCTGTTGGCTAAAGCATCTGTTGCCACTCTGGGTGGGCTCCCAGCGTGGCACCCAGTACTCGGTGAGGACAGTGGAGCCGGCCAGAAGTTGGGCACCCCCGTCGGCTACATCATGAGTTGCCATGCTGGGGTGGGCACCAGTGTAGCATTTGGAAGGCTTTAGGGGCGGGGGCGCAGCACAGCCCGACGGAGGATGGGCACCCCGTCGGCTATACAGTGTGTGCGGCAGGGGGTGCATGCCCGCGCACGCTTGCATGTGTAGTGTGTAGGGGGAGCTACGATGAGCAGGTGATATCTTATCACTGCTCACTGAAGCATAGCTCCCTTTCAGCCGACACCACTGCACTTTGGAGCTTGTCATAGACAACTCCAGCATGCATTGGCGGACAGGGGCCGTGCCTTCCAACACACTGACTGAATTGGAAGAGGGGTGACACACCTCGAAATCTCGGATGATGGCACTATGTTCCTTGCACATGCATGAAAGCAAACATAAAAAGCTGAGTCAGTCCCTCCCCAAAAAGAAAAGCATTTAAACAGAACCTGTGTAGCCAAGTTGGTTCTGAGAGACAAAAGGAGTGGAAAAACTTGAAATGTGGCTCCTTTATCAGCAGCCATTTAATTTACCATTAAAAAACATTATCTCTAAGTATTCAGGTGATTGTAAGATAAGAAAGTGTTTTACAGTCTGTTTCCCTCAGGGTGGGAACCGTCATAAGCAAAATAAAACTGCTACTTAAAAGTGGTTTCTAACAGAAAAAAATAAAATAATGAATTTAAATGCAGTTCCTAAAAGCAAGAACCATGTCATACTGTGATCCTCTCTGGTACCTGGGAACTGATCAGAGACTGGAGAAACTACCAGAATAAACAATTTTACACTAACTTCCATAACTAATGAGGTATTAACAAAAATTAAACAGTGACTGAACTTAAACTTTTAAATAATAAATTGTCTGGAAGTAAAAATACTGGAGCTGACTTCAGGGTGACTACTCTCTTCAGTGGGGAAATAAATCTGCAGTCCGGAGCACAGTGGGAGCATGACCAGAGGGCAGAGTTCGCATCTTCATTCTAAATTATTCCATCAGCACAAGGTTCCATCTCTGGGGCACCACGCTCACCCAGGAAGAGGATGCTAAAAGTGTAAGCACTGAGTGCGAGATGCCTGGGTTTAGAGATCCCAGAATCCCTGCAGCTGACACATCGAACAGGGCTGAAGTAATGGGAGATTCAGTAACCTGCAGTGCATGTTTGAGCTTTGATAAGCTCGATCAGATGTTTGTGGTACCGCTGTTCTCCCAGGACTAGGTAAAGTGCTCAGTGATCACTACATGGACTAGTAAATACGCTGTGGAAACACTACAATTTGCATGGATACCCGCCTACCTTACTACCAAGCGTATCAACTCTCATGGAAAAAACACTTGCAGGGAGTAAGATCGTTGCATCACCTATCCAGAGCTGGACATCAGAACTCAGTTTTCTAATAAACCTCTATGTTTGGCAAGGAAAAGTGTACATTTTGTTCAGATAAACCTAATTCTCATCTTCACCTGAGGCAGCAATGTAGTTGTCCAGAGTAACAAGTAAATAAATAAAATATATTAAATCATATTTTTCCATTCTTCATCCCTAGTTTTCATGATAGTGCCTTTCAGTCTCTCCCAGAACACTAGCTGCTCATTCTCCCTCTGGCCAATCCAAATAGGTCTTCTTTGACCACCCTGGCCAGCCTGTGGTAGACTGAAATCTCATAGGGAGAGAGTCTCTCAAGAACACCAGAATTAGAAGGTCCTCACTTTCTGCCAGCAGTCTGTACGTGACCATTCTCATCTCCAGGGAGCACCATTCACTCCGTAGATAATGACGGCTGATCACACAGATAGTCCTCCTGCTGCTGTAGATGCTGTCCACAATGTTGTCTACTATATCTTTCCCCACTTCAAAGTCTCTGTTATGCAGGCATACTTTGAGGAAGGGGCAGCCCTTCTTCTCCAGGCTAGAAAGGAGCTCATTTATAACCAAAGCTCATCTTTACTGTTGTAGGAAACAAACACATCTTACTCATATTGGACTTTCCTAGCGTCCCACCCAGTAATTTTGACAGTCGAGCCGGATGATATAAACTAGATAAACAACATACCAGCCAGTCATTTTACACAGTAAACTGGACATCAGAAACAGTATAATGAACACAGTGGTCCCCAAAAAAAGCAAATTCTAAGGGACGGTCACATGTATTTTCCAGAAATTTAACAAAGGAAGACTTTTGTACCATTTCAAGCACCTTACATTAACGTTTACTATCATGTCCTGTTTGGTTGCTGCCCATGGAATTATCCAAGCATTTTCACAGTCACATGGGAAAACAATGTTGAAAAAGTAGATATACTTTAAATTAACACAATTCTGAAACATCCCTGGATCCAAGGATGAAACCTTTTGGCCAATAATTTGAAAAGTTTCAGTGATGTCAGCTTCTCAAACATCACCATGGAGAAATAAGTAAAACTGTGTTTCTAAATATTAAATGCTCTAGATTTGTTAGGTTCTTGAAAGATGTTCCGATTCTTCAGGAAACATATATGTAATAAAGACATATCTTCCAGGTATAGTAATTTCAATTGATTTAATTCTGAGAGAGATTTTCACAATTCCATATTTGTTCAAGACATTGTTTGAAAATATAGCTTTTCGAGATTAATAAACATACTGAAAGGAGAAAAACTCCTCTGCCACATCGTATTGCTTCAGTCCGCTGGACATGAAGTTCCTTCAGTGTTACCACAGGTGCTATCTGACAGTCTTGAAAACAAATGCCTGCCCATAAAGATACAGGGTGTCTAAGGAACTCATATGGAGGCGTTTGTGTTTAAAACCGTTATTTCCTGCTCCCTTCCAGAGATAAGTTCCTGATGCCATGTTTAAATTCTACAGGTCCAGAGTGAATGTACCCTGGATAGTGCCTAGACTTAGCTCCTGTAGTACAGACTGGTGTTTGAAAGCCCCTCCACGAATGTCATTAGATTTTATTTCCAAGCAATTTCAGTGAAGATAAACTCTTTAAATGCACAAAATAATAGTCCTCTATTATGGTTATAATGTTGTCCTTCAAGTTCAGTTCAAGAAGGCTTTTCAGGCCATAGAAAGCCAACTCTTCTATAACACTAACCCTGTTGTTTGCCAGATTAAGACACTGCAAACTAACCATACAGGAAAACTGCTGGGATTTCAGAGAATAGATAGAATTTTTGAAAGGTCCAAATGAGTTATTGGAGCAGTAAAAGTTTGGTTTGAGGGCACAAGTTGGCAGTTTTAAGCTTGTTGCTTGATAAATTAAGTTTTTGAGCTTTGACATTACATACAGAAATGCTAGCTCTGTGCTGTTTATATGATTTTGCTAAGGTCCAGGCTCTCAAGCCATTTACATTTGTGGATGGTTTCATTGGAAATCTCATGGATTTTGTTTTCCTTAGAATCAAATTCTTTACTTTGAAATGGTAAGCAACTTGGCAGACACCGTGACAAATCCCTCCCATCTGCTGTGCATGGCCGACATGGAGAGGTTGATTATTGTGTGTATACAGACACCAACAGCTCCTTGCGTTCACATGAGAGTGGTCAACATTTAATAGCTCAAGATGTTTACAATAATATAAGAACCCACCTCAATTTTATGTAAAGGATTCTGTGATAATGAAAGATGAGTTATATTCAGCCAAGTTCCACAATCCTGGGCAGAAACTAACACATCAGAAGCAGCAGTGCAGTTCTGTTTAAAGTGTGTATTGCATTGCCTGGCAGAGTTAGATGCCTCAAGTTGGTCAGATTCCGTATGCTGCACAATATGTCACACATGTCCTTAGCAGAAGAACTTGTATAACCAAAATCTTCATGTGTGGGAAAGAAGAGAAAAGCAGTGGTTCCATAGAAGAAGAAACGGTGTTTAAAATGGTCAGCTTTTAGACTATCAAGCCCTTCAAAGACCCCTTCTTCTAAAATATAGTCGCCATGAGGTTTGAAAAATCCCAGGTAAAGGGACTCCAAAGTCTTAAGTCCATGAAATGCCCCAGAACATATGTCAATGTTTTTGTCTCCATACAGCCTCAGACTTTTTAGGTTCTGAAAGCGAAGAAAGCTGTCTGGCTTAATGGCCTTTACTTTGCCCGAGTCCGTCTAGTCCAGCTGCAATTTCCTTAAGGTCCTCTTAGTAACTAGCTGCTGCAAAACAGAATGCCGTGGTACCATTCGTTGGCAAAGCCTCATAAAATTCCATGTTTTGGGAAGAAAATGGGTCAAACATGTAACAGCCCCTTGATATCCAGCCCCAAGCAAAGGACTGATATAAAGTGAAAAGCAGGCAGAAGATGGGAGCACAGAGCTGCCCATGGCGGCTGCCTTTGTTTCTGTCTTTGTTTAGGCAGGAGGATTCTTATCAACCAGCTGGAGTTAGCAACGTTACCAAACATCCTCCAGAGAGATTTTTTCCAGTACACACACAGATTTGCTGACTAACCTCTCAATTTAAGGAAGTACTTCCCACCCAAAACACTTTCAGTATTATGAAAATACCAGATATCTGATTGCAGCTTCTGCTCTGTGCCCTTATGAAATATCAGTGTGATGCCCACCTACCCACCCACCTACCACCCATTCACTCACATATCAGCAGATGAATACAAATATACATTTAAAGGGAACAGTCAACACAAAGCACCCCCTTTGCTCTAGTGTGGAGCTGGTCCAAATGTGCATTTGTGTGCAAAAACAGTTTGGTTTCCTTACTGTTTACTATACTATAGTAGATTGTATCTGGCTGATTTTGTTTGGTTCTCAGTTGACATCTTCTGTTACTACAAGTCCCAGAATCCCTGCTGCTGACATCAGAGCAGTAGGCAGCAGTAGGAGATTGAATAGCCTACTGTGCATATAAGAGCTTTTAAATAATCTCGATCAGATATTTTCCAGGTCTGCCTTTCTCCAGGGGCTAAGTACATTCCTCTGTGACTGTACTTAGCCCAGGGAGAACAGCAGGTCCAGCTAATGAAAGATCAGAGCTTAATACATACTCTTAACATGCATTGCAGGGTACTGAATCTCCCAGCAGTACTGCTCTGATGTCAACTTCAGGTGAGTCTGGGATTTGTAATGAAAGAAGAGATCAGCTTAGAACTAAGCAACATGTGTCTGATACAATATACTGTACTACAGCAAACAGTAAGTAAACCAAAATGTTTTTGCAGACAAAGTGACATTGGGACCGGCCCCACACAGGAGTGTAGATACCCTTGTGCTGACTATTCCTTTCAGCTTGTTTCTTTGTTACAATTTATTTACATAGAAACAGAGAAATACAGCATTTTGTTTAAATGTTCTGTTTATGCCCCCAATGCTGCGCTAAGCCCCTCCCTCAGGGTTATCCAAGGTACCTATGACTAGGCCTACTTCCAGAACACCCCCTCCTGGCACCTTAGGCTCCTTGCTGCCATGGTTTGCCCCCACCTGGTGGGGAAGGAAGAGCAGCCCCTCTTCTACTCCCCTACTTGCTTGAAGCCTTTGTCAAGCTGTGACCAGAGTGTCCAGGATCAGTCCTGTGGAGCATGATGCCGAGGCCACTGTTGGGCCAACTGTGAGTTTTCCTTTTCTCCTGTCCCGAGAATTTCAGCTCACTGGGAGGTCCAAGGAGCATGGGCACGCCATGTGTGCTACTGCCCTGGATCCTGGCCAATGTCCTCCCTCTCACAGCATTCTCAAGCTGCACTGCCACATGTGGTCCCTCAGGTGGCAGTATTACAGTGGGATAATAACCCACCCACTCCATAGGAGGAAAGCAGTCGCTGGGATGCTCAGTCTCCCCCAAGCCAGCCCGTGGTAACCTGAGTCCACTCCCAAACCTGGGTCACGGTGTTGTGAGTGGTGGCGCTTCCACTGTGCTGATGGGCCAGCTAGAAATATAGAATTTGATGGCAGAAAGTGGCCCGGAGGCTGATCCAGTCTGCCCACCCTTTCTGATTCTCCTGCGCTGGCCTTAGTGGCCATTCTCTTCCCTTACTCCACCCTCTTTTCCACCCGATGCCCTTATTATGGCCTTGCATCTGTCCACCCCATTTAAATCCCACCCACACAGCTCTGCAACAGTCGTCCTCTGGCACTCTGTTTTACTTGTGCGGTTGAGTCATAGAACAGCCTGCCAGCAGAGGTGGTGGGTGCAAGAACTCTTTAATGGTTTCAGACAGAACTGGGACAGAGCAAAGGCTTAATACTTACAGGGGGCTGGCAATAGAGCGGGAGGGACAAGAATCCTGACTAGACAATAGGTCCAGCAGTAGGCTAGGGTAAAACAGGGCAGACCGGATGAATAAAGTGTCTTTTTGGTGGACATTTTCTATGTTATACCACTCTTTCTGTCAAAAGGTGGTTAGTGGGCAATTTATTAAACCTACCAGACATGGGAAGTGAGGGCCACTCACTACAGTATAATCAATAATAACTCATTTATTACACACAGAGCACTGATCACTGCTCGTATACCACCAACGTTTCAGGATATCTAATTCCTCCTTTTCAGAGCTGGCCTGCCAATACAGCACTAATGCCACCGCTTGCAATGCTGATGAACCATGTTTGAGAACTCTGAACATCGGAGGATGTGGTGCCCGGTGTAAGCCTGGCCGCTAGTGGTGGCTGGGGGTAAGCAGCCAGGGACGGCAGTGCTGGGGATGGAAGGAGTGGATCAGCCGATGTCCTATGTGCAGAAGCATGCACAGGGCCATCTGGGTGGCATTGCATATCAGCCCTCCTAGGGAGAGTGCACTAGGAAATAAAGCACCAGCTGAGCACGATGAAGGACCTGATCCTCTGCAGGCCCCGGACCCAGTGACATGGCAGGCCTCCTGCCTAAGGAGTCAGTCTGTGGTCTTCTGGTCCCCCTGCCACACCAGTGACGTGGCATGCCTCCTGCCTAAGGATTCAGTCTGTGGCCTTCTGGCCACCCTGCCACACCAGTGACATGGCAAGCCTCTTGCCTAAGGAGTCAGTCTGTGGCCTTCTGGCCACCCTGCCACACCAGTGACATGGCATGCCTCCTGCCTAAGGATTCAGTCTGTGGCCTTCTGGCCACCTACCACACCCAGTGACATGGCGTGCCTCCTGCCCTAAGATTCAGTCTGTGACCTTCTGGCCACCCTGCCACACCCAGTGACATGGCATGCCTCCTGCCTAAGGATTCAGTCTGTGGCCTTCTGGCCACCCTACACCCAGTGACATGACGTGCCTCCTGCCTAAGGATTCAGTCTGTGGCCTTCTGGCCACCCCTGCCACACCCAGTGACATGGCGTGCCTCCAGCCTAAGGATTCAGTCTGTGGCCTTCTGGCCCCCGCCACACCCAGTGACATGGCAGGCCTCCTGCCTAAGGAATCAGTCTGTGGCCTTCTGCCCCCACCACACCCAGTGACATGGCAGGCCTCCTGCCTAAGAAATCAGTGTGTGGCCTTCCCGGCCACCCTGCCACACCAGTGACATGGCGTGCCTCCTGCCTAAGGATTCAGTCTGTGGCCTTCTGGCCACCCCTGCCACAGGGGAAGCCACAGAAAGACAGCAGTTAGATGGTAAGTCCATGATATGCTGGGATGATAGGGCTGGGAGGGTTGTTTCTGGTCGTGCCCAGCTGGAGATGTCAAAGAAACAGAACTAACTGCAAAAGTAGTTCCTCATCCTCACGGTGGAACAGTGTATCTAGGAGAACGTTCACAAAAATGTGTATGTCTGCTACAAGTCTTACAACTCATTGCAAATTACACAAGGGACAAATACCCTGTATATTACATTGCAGTACATGGGCTCTGTGTTTCACAAATACATCTGTGTCTTATAAATCTCTGACACCAATGTAGAAATTGCAAATTGATTTAGCCATAAGTAAACACATCTATAGTGTACAGTAGAGCATTGTTCTATACAGAAATCCATCCTTTTCAAAATGCTGTTGTACCACAGTTCAAAGGTCATGGAATATGACTGTACCCTTCTGTGGTAGAACAGTGGCTAGAACCTCTAGAGACTGCACAACTCAGTTTCATTATGGAAAAAAAAACCCACAATGCACATATTTCACATAATACTATACACTATAAAAAAATACAGGATGAGCAACTTTATGCATAACCAATGTGTTCTGCCACCTCGGGTTCTGATTCCCCACAGACCTTTGAGCTTCGCTGTCAGGGTCCAAGGGAATCAGAACCCTCTGTGGCAAAACACGCTGGTTTGCATAGTTGCCCATCCGTATTCTCTATTTAATCGATCCTGCTGCTAGTTTACAATGTGCTTTCTCTTATTTTTCCTAGAAGCCTCATGCCACATGTATCATTATTTGAACATGAAACAGTGACATAAATGCATCAAAACATTAGAAAATAGTTTGCAAATGTTCAGCCCGTTTGAAAGCAGCCCAAAATTGGGAACTGTGCCTGAAGCAGTTCATTAGAAAATCAGTCCGTCGTGTTCCTGGTTCCTCAGATACTGCAAACTATGGATGGAGGCCAGCTCTGCATCAGATCAGAGCCCCTCCCTCCCCTGAATGTCCTACCTCGATCTGCATCTGGAAGTCAGAGTGATTTGGGACACGGTTCTGATCTGATCCCATTCAGTGTATTGACCAGGTCTGGATTTCAAGTGACGGTTCTGATCCAGTCCTCATTATGTAACTGATGCTGGAGCATCATTTTATTAATTATAAAAGGGTCTCAGAAATGCTGCAATCTGATTGGCTGTTGGATTCCAACAGCCTTACATTAATCCATGTTATACTGTCATGTACAGCCTGATCACCATGGCACATGAATTCTTTCTGTCAGCATTCCATCTTCTAGCCCTGCTGAATGTGTGGAATGATGCATTCTGATTCTGAACCAGCATTCTTAAACTGTTGGTGGAAGAACTATTTTATTAAAAATCCCCTCTAAATGAGGAAAACATTGAAAAAGTATACTTTAAACTCTTTTGTTTTGGTGTGTTTTTATAATAGCAATAAGCACTCCCAGGAGTTAGATTAACAGTCAGTTAATCACTCCTAGTTATGGCACTCAAGGCACCTCGCCACATTACACTCTAGTGAGTGATTAACAGACTGTTAATCTAACCCCTGGTCATGCCTTATTGCTTAAAAATGAGAAATCAACTAAAAAGAAAACCCTAAAATAAGTATTTTAAATATTAGATGACATTACAAAAGGCTTATGCAGAGCATGAAGGGGTAACCTGGTGCTGTCATTTGACTTGGACTGGATCTACCTCTGATTCAGTTCTGGTCCAGTCTGGAAAATGTATCTGATTTGGTCAACTAGAGAAAATCATATTAAATAGGAACTTTTGAAAACAGATCAGAGTCAGAATCAGAACCGGGTCACAGCCAGCCCTCCCATCCCTAGTGCAAACAAGGCAGCTGAAAACCTCATGCAGATCTTTGAAGCCATCTGTTCTGCAGTCCCACCTTATCTCACAAGGTGGTTCCATTGTCATGCCAATCATCTGATTCTTAAAGATTTTCAGTGGTGAACTGAAGCAGGAAAAAGACATAAGCGTGTTGCAATAAACGCAAAAGGATAGAGCCTCAACACAAGCTTTTGCCGCTTCACGCAGCACCAGGTTCCAGTTAAACACCTGCATGGCAAGCAAAAGTCCATGAGTTCAAATCCAATATTCTGCACTGAACTGCTAGAGATAGATTTTTTAAACCAGTGCTGTCTCTGAGGCAGAACGCCTCCAAAGCAGATTTGCATTCAAGCCCACTCCTGACCCAGGGGCAAACACTATGGGCTGCCTCCCAGGCAGGGCTAACTCCCTACAGCTAAACAGCTGAGTTTACTGCTGTGACGGCTTGATGGGGTAGTGGAAAGGTCTACAGCTTGATAAACAAGAGACTGTGAGTTTGAATTCAGACCAATATCTCCCAAGTTTTCTTCTGTCAGAATTTCACTAGAGTGGTGATCCGTGGCAGCCTGGAGTTAGAATAGTAAATATATACTAACATACTAAAATGCCAGCAGATGAGGCCTATTGGTCTTTCATATCTGCTCGATAGCACCCATACTGGGCACATAGATTTTGCTGCCCTCCCGGGCTTCTCTGTCCGTGGTCCAAGATTCTCCCTTGCACTGGACTTTGTCAGCTTCACCCTCTCTCTATACCTGTCCCAGCCCCTCTTGAACCCCACCACAGTCTCTGCCTCCACCAGTCCCTTGGGCAGTGCATTCCATGATTCCACCACCCTCTCCATGAAGTAGCACCTCCTCCTCTCCCGAGCCTCCCCCAGCTTCCACCCATGCCTCTAGTTACCCCCCTTTCCTTTGGAGCACCTCAACTGAGCCTCCTTATTGATCCCTTCATATACTTGATAGAGGAAAAGGATTAAAATAGGGCAGTGAGGAAGTGTTTCTTCATGGAAAGAGTGGTGTATAGATTGAACAGTTTGCCTAGGGTAGTGGTGAGACAGAGACAGTGATGGTATTCAAGCATGCAGGGGCAGGCACATAGGGTATCATTAATAGGAAGAATCCCTGGAGGAGGGAAGCTGGGGGCTGTATAGAGACCATTGCCACCATATAGGGTAGGCAGGGTTTTCAAAATTTTGTTCTGATCTTGTTACTGAGAACCACTGGCCATTTACCCAGGTCGTTAAAACCAGCTATTTGTAATGACAGGCCTGCAAACATCAGTTCACCCCCAGCCCTGAAAACCTTAAAGGAGAACAGTGCAGAATCTGCAAATCATTTTTCCTAGTAGAACCCGGGAACAGTCACCACAGGGCCCCCTCACTGAAGTGAGGGGCAGCATAGCAGATTGTGTCAGACTAATTCTGCTTAGTTGTAGGCTGACACCTTCTGTTACTACAAATCCCAGAATCCCGAATGACAGTTCAACTATAAAACATCTCATAATCTTCTGAGGTGCTCTTTTATCAGTGAGAACTGAAATTAATTGTCCATTTTAGCTGGGCTGCACAATATAAATTCTATATTACTGATCTGCAAACTTCAAATTATACTGTGATCTAACTGTTGTCTAGAAAGTAAGACTGGACGTTTTGAAACCTTCCAAATCTTCACTTACGTAAACTAGGCCTACATAAGCTGGGGTCTCCAAGGAAGGTACCATTTTAGAAGTATCTCTGTCCCATCTAACTAGATAGGGGTCTAATGAGCGCTATAGCCAAATCTGCCACGGACTGGTAATATTAGTCCAACCTCGTTAATCGTAAAATGGAAAAAAGGAATGGAAAAAAACACAATAGGGTCTAGCATATTAAGTCCACCTAGTTTAATGGGAAGGCATGTAAAATCATTTTTTATTGATTATTTGTAAAAGTAGGGATTTTCCCAGGTGTCCTGGCCAGCGTTCACCTTCCCATTAAACAGCTTCCTACAGCTGTCCAAGGCTGTGTGTGGGTGTGTTGGTGTTCAAATGACTGCCCCTACATGTTTACAGTCACTCTAGTACCAGTCTCTTATTGCTTGTAAAGCACTTTGGGATACACTACGTATGGAAAGCACTATATACATGCTGAATCTTTCTCAGTAAACCTAGCTCTTCTCACCCCAAATGCTAACACCTTTCTTGCATAAGTCACTACCTGCTAGCCTGTTGGACACCCCAATACACACACATTGTACTCTGTCATTAAGGATTTTCAGAATCACAGACTCTGATGGGCTGATGGGAGGTGGCTGTAAACTTAATTTCAGCTGCTGTGACATCCCTCAGAATGTTGGAATGGGACAGACACTTGAAAAGCATGCCCAGCCTTCATCATACAGACCCGTCTCTAAACAGGAGATACAAGCTTGCCTCATCTCATCATGGCTATTAGTTTGGATACTTTTTAAAGAGGGACAACTTTTTAATTATTATTTTATTAGAATTTCAATAAAGTCAAACAGTAATAACAGCTATATCATAACATAAAACAACTGCTAGAAACATACGATTAACAAAAAAAAAACAAGAAAACAAAAGCTCAGCTGATGTCACTGTGTTCCACTTCATCGTAGTCTTCAGCACAACTGATGTCACTGGGTTCTGGAACTGCTAAGCCATTTAAAATTTATACTGTACAGGTAAACAACTACAGACAAAATGTGGAAAATATCTGACCCCTCCTTTTACACTATAAAACATTCCAGACATCTTCAGTTTTACTTTGTGGTAAAATGGTCTGGTTCCACAATAATTTCAGTATTTATAAATGTTTTAATTAATGTTTTTCTCAAGAAAAAAGATGGCTACCACATTTGGCTTAGAAATAGCATTGTTGACTTGGCAAAGACAGGACAAATTTTTTTTAAAAACTCGAGTTACAGCTTGGCAATGTACCTAGAACAATGGATTTTACAGGCATGCTGATAATTGTTTTGATTGTCAGTGAAACTAGCTTTCTGGAAAAACATGTTTTGTTGCACTGTTGCTTTATAGTTTCAGAAGGCAGTCACTCACTATTCATCTATATGCAAGTTGCAAGTGAGCTTAGTACATCCAACGGACCTGTGTTTGATTCCCACGGCCTCCACTTGCTTGCATACTGTGTGGTTCTAAGCAAGTCCACATGACCTCCCGTTGTTCCTCAGTCATGCCTGAAGACAGGCACTGGTGTAGTGGGCCTTACGGTTATATAAGAATAAAAAAATATATACAGATACATAGATAGATAGTACCTATCTATCTATCTATAGACAATATCTGTCTGTAGATAGAATAGATAGATGGATACCGTCTGTAGATAGATAGATAGATAGATAGATAGATACTGTCTGTAGATAGATAGATAGATAGATACTGTCTGTAGATAGATAAGATAGATAGATAGATAATACGGTCTGTAGATAGATAGATAGATAGATACTGTCTGTAGATAGATAGATAGATAGATAGATAGATAGATACTGTCTGTAGATAGATAGCTAGATAGATACTGTCTGTAGATAGCTAGATAGATAGATACTATCTATAGATAGATACAGATACTGTCTGTAGATAGATAGATAGATGGATACTGTCTGTAGATAGATAGCTAGATAGATAGATAGATACTGTCTGTAGATAGATAGATAGATAGATACTGTCTGTAGATAGATAGATAGATAGATAGATAGATAGATACTGTCTGTAGATAGATAGCTAGATAGATACTGTCTGTAGATAGCTAGATAGATAGATACTATCTATAGATAGATACAGATACTGTCTGTAGATAGATAGATAGATGGATACTGTCTGTAGATAGACAGATATATACTGTCTATAGATAGATAGATAGATACTGTCTGTAGATAGCTAGATAGATGAATACTGTCTGTAGATAGATAGATAGATAGATACTGTCTGTAGATAGATAGATACTGTCTGTAGATAGATAGATAGATAGATACTGTCTGTAGATAGACAGATAGATACTGTCTATAGATAGATAGATAGATACTGTCTGTAGATAGATAGCTAGCTAGTTACTGTCTGTAGGTAGGTAGATGATAGATAGATAGATAGATAGATAGATAGATACTGTCTGTAGATAGATATAGATACTGTCTGTAGATAGATAGATACTGTCTGTAAATAGACAGATAGATAGCTACTGTCTGTAATAGATAGCTACTGTCTGTAGATAGATAGATAGATAGATACTGTCTGTAGATAGATAGATAGCCACTGTCTGTAGATAGATAGATAGATAGATAGATAGATAGATAGATAGATAATGAGTAGCTACTGCCTGTAGATAGATAGATAGATAGATAGATAGATAGATAGATAGATAGATACTGCCTGCAGATAGACAGATAGATAGATACTGTCTATGGATAGATAGATAGATAGATAGATAGATAGATAGATAGATAGATAGATAGATACTCCTGTAGATAGATAGATAGATAGATAGATGATAGATAGATACTGTCTATAGATAATGAATAGATGAATAGATAGATAGATACTGTCTGTAGATAGATATAGATATGTTAGAGGTGATCAGCAATGAAAATTGAAAATTCTTACATTTGTCATTATTCATTCCCAAACTACCCTTTATTCTGTCATTATTTCTTTTTATTGGTTTTCGAATGCAAAATATAGTGCTATGTTGACTTTACATAAGTAATTCAAAGCAGGGGCATAGGCAGGGGTGTTTAGGGTGTTCAAACACCCCGAAATCCCTCAAAAACTGTAATAAAATTTACTGTACAGGCGTCTGGTCCTTTTAAATTTGCACTTTAGCGCCTGTTTCTACTGGCTGTCAGTGTCAGAAGCCAAGGTACAAGTCAAGTATGGAACTTAGTCTATGGGGGCTGGCTCTCTCTTAGTGCGCGACTTGCGGTCCTCCGGCTCCTCCTAGCTCGCCTCTCAACAGACAGCCAATTAAGCTGCACAGCATGTATTTGGCGGCTTGGCGCCTCACTACGCACTACTATTTCCCTCAGATACAGAGAATGAGCAAGTCAGCCAGCAAATACAGTACAAATAACGTGTGTGAAATGTGAGTCGTATCTGTGGGACTGCGCTGCGGCGCACTCGTCCTCATCAGTGGCTAATATGTTTTGTGGAGCTGAGGGCAGGTGGAGTTACTGTGTTATCACGGGTGTGTGAGTCAGAGCCAGGAGTCGCGACGCAAGTAGAAGCCACAGGGCCCAGGCCTGTCGCTGACAGGAGCGAGGAGAGAAAGTGAGAGCATCCATCCAGTGAACCAGCCTGGCCTGCTGCAGTCTGTTCCTGCCTGAACACTTACATGTCAGTCCCTCTTGGGCGGTCATCGTCCCCCTATCTGAAGTCTTCAGAGTCTGGACCAGAGCCTGGAGGTGAGTAGCCAGGTGAGAATTGCCTGAGTGTCACTGGCAGGGAGGGGTGCAAGTACCAGAGGTGCTGTCAGAAAACTGTTGTTGTGAGACCAAATGATGATTCTACAATGGCTCATGTGTACAATAAAGTAAAAAAGCGTAGAAATATGTTTACAATGATTTTTATTTATTTTTACTGCATAGGTATACATTCTAATAAGATAGTACTGCTCTGTCATTTGCCCAGTAGGGGTTCATTCCTCCACCAGTACCCTCCCTTACTCTCTAGGTAGTTTAATTGGCCCTGTCCTGTCATCTTCCCTGGGGCCGGGTGATGATGTGTTTTTTTACTCTATGTGAAACCTGAAACTGCCATCACACTGAGTAGCTAGCCTCACTTACAGTTTCAAGTCTGTGGCAATTTAACTAAGGAAAGGAGTTTAGTGAAAATGTTGTTTTAAAAAGGAAAACTTATTTTATTTGTTTAAAACAAATTGTTTTATGTAGAGTGCCTCCTGTGGTTGTGCTTGGGGAATGACTGAGTTACAAGGGACAAGCACGTGCTAGGTTTCTGACCGAGCCGTTTCAAATATCAGAAATGTTGTTATAGTATCGATGTGACATCAGAACAATAGTACAGCAACATTTCTGACCTCTGAACTGTCTTACCATATACTGTTTAAGCAATAAACCCTTCAGGAGTGGGTATACTGGTGGATTTACCACAGCTGGTGTGGTTGGTCAAGAGGCACAAGTGGTAAATCCACCAGTATCTACTCCTGAAGGAAATATAGTGCTAATATACAATGGGCCCATTTTTTGTTTGAAAAAATATAGAAATACTTTTGTTTTCCTTTTAATGATTTTTGTTCATTTTATTGCTCCATTAAAAAATAGTTCTTTGTTGCTAGGTAGAGATATCCAGTGAGGCTTCAGTTTTTTAATCATACTGTGTTCTGTCTCAGAAGTGAGATATGTTTCTTTTTGAAAAATGTGATAGGCAGGATTTACAGTTAGTGTTGTGTTTTTATGTTTGTTCTAAACTTAGCATGCTGTGAACTCTAAAGGGCTGCAGTGTATGACCTCATGCTTCCGGTTCACTGTACGATCCAGAAAGAATTTATTGGAAATGGCAGGGTGCGGTGTGTGAGAGTTTGAAGGCTTGCCATTTGAGAACTGTGGAAGGTTGACTGGTGTATTTTGTGATGGAGTGCAGCCGGTATTCAAATGTGATGGACAGCAGGTAAGGCTGTTCGAACGGCTACTGAGGAGCTGTTTCAAAAAACATAAGCTTGAACTTTTAGAGGTTAGAGCGGGAACTGCTGGTACTGTGACTGGTTATGGAATTGACCTCAGCATCGTACTGTGTTTGCAACTGTTTGGTTTATGGCAGTTGGAGTGATTTTTGTGAGGGTTCATGCTATGGCTGACTGGCAGCTGGCACCTTTTCTAGTGGGTACACTGGAGGATTTACAACACTGAAAGGTGCCAACCAGCCAATCAAAATGCAGGATTTGGTGTGTTTTTGTGCCCATTGTATAATATCATATGGTGTATAGTGGAGTGTTGTTCTGTACAGAATTACATTCCTTTCAAAATGCTGTTCTACTACAGTTCCAAGGTCATGGAATGTGATTCTACCTACAGTGGTACAACAACATTCTAGATCCTCTAGAGACTGCATGAATCAGTTTCATTTTGAAAGCAAAGAACTCACAATACACATATTTCACATAGTACTATACACTATCAAAATACAGGATGAGCAGCTCTATGCATAACCAGTGTGTTTTGTCACCTCGGGGTTCTGATTCCCATGGACCTCTTGAGCTTCAGTCTCGAGGTCAGAGGAATCAGACCCCTCTGTAACAGAATGCACTGGTTTCATAGTTGCCCATCCAGCAGTTCTCTAGTTCCATCTCTTTCTCTGTATTGTTGGAATCAGTAACAGTCATACCTAGGTTCTTATGTTGCTGAGTACCAGTGATCTGGGCTATAGGGGTCATGGGAAGGATACTGGGCTGTTATGGATGTGGGCGGCAGTTTGGATAAACATAGTGTGGAAACTGGGGGTATCCAATCTGTCACAGGCTGAAAAAACCCAAGGAGGAGGTACTGTGGCCTGGTGGAGAGTTGGAAATGATGGAGGGTGGAGCTGGGGCAGGAGGGTCTAACTCAGGGAGTGATATGAGGACACCGCAGGGGAGGAACATCGGATTGATGGAGGGATGGGGGTGACATGAGGACACCACATGGGAGGAACATCAAATTGAGGGAGAGGATAGGGAGGGTGTGTGGGGCAAAATGAACAGGAGGCCTGGCACTCAAGGGATGGCTCCAATCAGGAGGAAGGAGTTAATGCACAGTATTGCAGAGGGGCAGGTAATAAGTTTGAGGTGCTTGCAACATTGGGGAGGAGGAGGGAGGAAGGCTCTCAGAAGGGGCAGGAGAGGGAAAGGGGAATGCACAAGGGACGGTAGTAGGTCAGAGGAGGGTGGCAGGAGAAAGGGCACATGCCTGCACATTAGTAACATGGAGGGACAACTAGGACACCATGACAGAAAACATGGGTGACTTATGGAGGGTTACCTGGTGCTGGTGGCATGACATGTCACCATAATCCATGTACATAGTGGTACAATGCTTTGTTACCAGGTGGCATTACTAACACTGCAGGTAGAACCACGTGGGTAGTTGATCGCACTGTTAGATAACCAGTTGTCCACAACCATTGGAGGTTCTTTGAGACGTTATGACAGCCAGAGTCTCCACAACCCTGATTCCATGTGAAAAAAATGTTTCCCATGAAATTAGAGGGTGCAGAACATGTAATGAAAAGTGTTTTTCTTCAAGAAAACCCCAAAACTCACCACAGAACATGTACACCCCAGAGCTTCTGGGGCCTGGCAACCCCAGACTCCCGGCATTTATTTGTCCCCTTTAAAAATGTCGGATTTAAACACCCCAAAAACAAAATTCTGGCTACGCCCCTGCACAGAGAAAAAATCAATGAAAATGCATTCTGACCTGTCACCAGTAGAGGGCAGCTGATGACATCACAACCACCTTCATCCATGAAACTGCATTCTGATCTGTCACCAGCAGAGGGCAGCTAGTGAAATCCACAACCACCTAATCCATGTAACCACATTCTGATCTGTCACCAGTACCGTGCAATGTATGATATCGCTGACACCACAAAGAAAGCCTTCAGTATGGTGTTAGTGATGTTACATGCACTCAGCCACTGGTGACAGAACAGAATGTGTTTAACCTTTTTGTAAGTGTAGTTTCATTACATGTGAGAAATGCATAATGGTACATAACTGACAGTTTTAAAATGTTAAAAGCAGGACTAATAAGTACACAAATGCACAATGTTGGAATCATTTATGAAAAACAGATTCTTATGTTTCACTGTTGTTTCTCTAAGATAAATTCCACCATCACAAATTTCCCAAATCACCGTGCTAATAAATGGATGCTTCCACCTACATCTTCATGAAATGCTGCTACTTAGCTCCGAAGTAGATCAAATTACTAACAAACAACTAAAAATACATTGGATTTTCTCCCAAATACAGTACATTTCTAAAAAAAATCACATTTTCAAGTTGATCCTCAAATTTCAAAACACTTCTCTTCAGCCTTTCCCAGAACAATTGTTCATGCTCCCCTCTAACCAGTCCAAATAGGTCATTTTCTTGACCACCCATGCCAGCCTGATGTAGGCTGAAATCTCATGGGTGGAGATTCTCTCAAGAACACCAGAATGAGAAGGTCTTCACTTTCCTCCAGCAGTCCATAAATGACCATTCTCAACTTTAAGGAGCAACATTCACTCCATAGGTAATGGTGGCTGATCACACAGACAGTCCTCCTGCTGCTGTAGATACTGTCACAATGTTGTCTACTATCCTTCCCACTTCAAAGTCCCTGTTATGCAGGCACACTATGTGGAAGGTGGCCCCTTCTCTAGGTTTGGAAGGAGCTCATTGATAACCCAAAGCTCATCTTTTACTGTGGAAACAAACACATCTTACTCAAATCTGATGTTCCTTTGTCTCCAACCCTCCTTGTCTCCTTGTCAGTCGAGCCGGATGATATAAAGTAAATAAACAATATACCAGCCCAACATTTTATACTGAAACACAACTGTCATAAACAGTATGATGAACACACTGGTCCTAACAAAAGGTAAACTCTAGGGGAGATCACATGACCTTTCATGGAAGGTAATGAAGTCATATTCATGATACCATGTCATACAGTTTTGGATGCATACATTTAAAACCAGGTCCTTGCGTAGCTGCCCTTGAAATGATCCATGCATTCTGACAGTCACAGTGGAAAACGGTGTCTCTGAAGAAGATATACCTCAAGTTGACACAATTGTAAAACAGTTCAGTCACAAATTTATACCCTTTTGGTTTCAATCCACAGAAGTTTTAGTGATAGCAGATCCTTAAACACATGTGGTGTGAAATAAATGATCACAGTGTTTATTAATGTAAGATTTCCAGACTAGTCAGGAACTGGAATAAGAGTTCATAACATTCAAAATAATCATATTTACTAAAGCATACATTATTCAGATATAACATTTTAAAATGTATCTAATTGTGAAAGATCTATTATATCAAAGCCTGATGTACTAGAAAGTAATTCTAAATACAGATTTTCAAGATTGGGCAACACCTGAAACATAAATGAATGATAAGGGCAAGTTATTCTACTAATTCTTCCTAAACGAAGTTCCTTCAGTGTTGCAAGCGATCTTGCCTGGCATGTCTGAAAACAGTGTCATCCCCATAAAGATATAAGCTCTCCAAAAACTTCATGTGGAAACATTCCTGTTAAGGACTGTTATTGTCTTATTCCTGTCTAATGATAAGATTCTGATACCATGTGGAAATTCTGATAAATCTACAGAAAATTTGTGCTCAAATAAGCCCAGATCGAGCTCTTGTAACAGAGCATGGTCTCAGGAAGCCCTTTGTGGATTTGTTTTATACAATTTTTTTGCATGTTCAACGTAGATAAACTCTTTAAATGCACAAAATAATAGTCCCATGTTACAGAAACCTTGTTAGCTTCTAGGTTCGGTTCAGGCAGAGATTTCAGCCTACAGAAAGCCAACTTTTCTATGACACTAACACTGTTGCTTGTCAGGTTGAGACTCTGCAATCCCACCATGCAGGATAACTGCTTGGATTTCAGAGCAGCTATGAAAGTGCAGGAAGGAGCCAAGTGAGTTTTGGGGCACTAAATGTTTAGTAACTAGGGCAGAGGTTAATAGTTTGTAACTTATTTTCTGATAGGATTAAACGTTTGAGCTTTCTCATTATATACAGTATTCCTGGTTCTGTTCTGTTTATTTGACTCATGCTAAGGTCCAGGCTCTCCAACAGTCTACACTGTGTATTTGTTTGCTCCTATGTACTATCGTATTTTTGTGCTCCCTGTACTATTGTATTTGTATGCTCCTGTACTATTGTATTTGTTTGCTCCTGTACTATCGTATTTTTGTGCTCCCTGTACTGTTGTATTTGTATGCTTCCTGCACTGCTGCTCTGTATGCTGCAGTAATGCTGGACTGGTTATCTTGTATTATAACATGGGGATAGTAGCATGATAAAGATGATTGGTGGAGTCCTGGCACCTGACCATGCAATAATGCATGATATACTCAGTGTTGATGTGAGGTGGTGACACTTCAAATCAGTGAGCACAGCTAGTCCTGGTTTTCTGCTTGAATGGAACAAACGTGAGCAGCAGTCATTTCTCTTTTCCATCCTTAGCAAGTGAGAAAGTGGAACCCACCCACCCGCCTCACAGTTCTCACACAGCCGAGCTGACAGGAACAGAGCACTTGGTTGTGTCACTGTGTCTGCCTCACTCTGTATCCACTAGGCAAGTGCTGGCGAGTGGCACAGAATGCCAGCACCTTGGGACAACACACTTAGTCCTGCAAGCAGCACCATAATCCCTACCCCCATTTGTGAGTCCACTGTCCCTACAGCCTCCCACAATCCCTCTCCCGTTCAGCTGTCTGTGAGTCCAGCATCCCCATAAGTCACTAGTTGTTTGACATTCCTGTCCCAGTTTGGCCTCGCACAGTTCACTACCGGCGTGTTTGACATATCCGGCAGCGTGTGTGTTTCTCGTGGCTTCCCTGGTAATCAGTGCATAGCATGATGTATCTCTATGTCTGTCAGCAACATGATGTTTGGCGGCTCCCCATGTCCACCCACTGGTCACTCACCCTCACCTACCGCACTGACCCTGAGTCACTCTACAGTTTTCCTCCAGTTTCTGTGGTGTGCAGCACTTTGGGCGGTTGGCATGCGAGTGAGCAGAGCATCACCAGAGTCTGTGCATCACTGCACTGATGCACAGAGGGAGGAGAGTGAGACACTGAGCAACAGTGAAGGTGAGTACCCTGTATGCTGTCATCAGTAATTGTGGGTTGTCCTGCAGGGTGACTGTCCCCAACGATCCACAGTATCCCTCCAGTGTGCACATACCAGAGAGAGAGACTGTTCTCTGCTGTTGTTCCATCCTCCTCCCCCCAGCTCGCATTATGGCATGATGATGCAGCTTCAGGAGAACCCTATACCACAGAATGTTGAACAAATCTTAACTGACATACAAGTCAGGTAATTCTTTTATACACTCTGTGAGAGAGAGACAGATGGAGGACAGATGGAAATGCAAAGTGTTCTCGATCTGTATATTGGGTGAATTACTGTGTTTCCCACAATGTAAACAATGCCAGGGTAGTAGCAGGAGAGAGAGAGAGAGAGAAAGAGTGCAAGAGGAAGCAGGGCATCTGAATCGGGAGTGCTTTACAGTCCTCACTGTTAATGTTATGAACAGCAAATGCTAGAAATCAGGCACATACTGTATTTGAGGCATTTGTGTTCCTCATATAAGTGAGCATGCATGGATTCCTGGGGACTACATTTTCAGGTGGGAGGATACAGTGGGATTTCTGTAATTTCAACTGAAATAAAACCCTTACATTATTTTTACTTACCCTATGTTACAAGTGCAATAACCCACTCCAGGGTGTGCGGGTATTTAGGGATTAATTAACACCTCGGTGCTGTGAGGGCACTCAGGCTGCACCCTTGTGCCTCACAACACACCTGGCGTGTTGATTAATCCCAATACCTACACACCCTGTCGTCAATTATTGCTTATCTATTATTTTGCCTCTGTGCCATTGTAATTGTATTCATGATCCCATGTTCCCTTCCCCGGGTTGCACCTGGAAATGAGCCCTGGCTCAGTGTGCCTTTCCTGGTGACCAAATGTTTAAATAAAAATAAAATAAATACATAAAACACTTGCTGATGGCTTTGATATCAATTTTTGAATCTTGTTTTGCTTAGAATCAGAATGCTTGATGTGAAATGATAAGCAGCTTGCAAACACTCCAAACAAAGCCCTGTGATCTGCCCTTAAAAGCAAATATAGAGAGGCTGGTTACTGTGTATATCCCAGGCTCCAACAGCTCACTCAAATTTACAGGCAATCCATCAACATTCAATAAGTCCAGGTATTTGAAGTAATATGAAGAGTCCACCTCAGTTTTGTGCAAAGTTCCTTGATAATGTGAGGATGAGTTATGTTCAGCTTGGCTCCACAGTCTATAGCTCTGACAGCCATCCCAGGGCAGCAGTGCAACTCCTTTAATAGCTTTTATCTTATTGCTGTCGAGATTTAAATGCCTCACGTTGTTTAGGGTTTGTATTCTGCACAGTACCTCACACATGTCTCTTATAAAAGTCCTACAGATGAAGGAGGGCGTTGTCAATATCCAATTTCTTTAAATTGCCAAGCCCTTCAAAGGCACCTTTTTCAAAACATGTTCCTGCAAAGTGTTTCCGTTAGCGAAATAAAGATACTCAAAGTTTTCAGTCTCTGAAAGGCACCAGTGTATATGAAATTTACAATATTTCCACATATAATCAGACCTGTAATACTTCAAGCCTACCTCCAATGTCTTTGAGGTCCAGGTCAAAACAAATTCAAAGCCACATGCTGCAAACATGCAATGCTCTGTAAATTACAAGAACACCATCGAAGATTTGATGGGATGAAAACTCATCAGTCAACTCGCATTCTCTTTAGAGCCATCCCATGTGAAGAATGAAAGCAATGCACCAGTAGTAAGCAGAAGACATTGAAGAAATGCTTGTCTATAGTAGCTCCTTTTTAACTTTTATTATTCTTCAAACATTTCAATGAATAAATAAATAATTTTCTTTGTACATTTCTTTCTGCTTCAAACTCTGACAGCTAACAGCAGAACATCCATTTCAAAATAGCAGTTTTCCTCTGACTCTAAGCTCTCTTGTCTTAGCTGTAACATGTTTTGCTATATTACTTCCTTATTCAACTCTAGACTTTGACAACTGCTAGCAGTTTCCGTTCTCTAAAGATTTAAAAAGGGTTGCTTGCACAACTAGCATAGTAGCTACTGTGTAGTCAGCCTTTCAGATACTGTTCCAAATCAATGATTCTTAAAGAGCATTGTAGTTTCACATCTGTGTGTGTGTGTGTGTGTGTGTGTGTGTGTGTGTGTGTGTGGTGAAACTTTCAAGTACCTCAAGGAATCAACAAAGTCCAAGAGGTAGCATCTTTCAGAGAAAGAGATGTGCAAGAACAAGGGACACAATTTAAAGATTAGAGGCGGTTCAGGGGCAATGTGAGGAGTATTATTTCACAGAGAGAGTAGTGGATGCATGGAACAGCCTTCCTGAGGAGGTTGTGGGGTCTAAAACTGTAGGAGAATTCAAGAATGCATGGAACAGACATAAGGCAATTCTTGTGGGAGTAGGAAGAAATAGGCTGTTGGTTAACTAGGCTCTGCAGCTTATCCATTAGGTAGGAAATGGGAAGACTATGTGGGCCCAGCGTCCATATCCACCATCAAATTCTATGTGTGTGTGTGTGTGTGTGAAGACAGATAGATATCACTAGTAGAGAAACAAACACAAATAAGTGACATCTTTTGCTTGAAAGATATATCAAGCTGTCACTTACTAATGATGTCACAATGGATAGATATCACTTGGTGATATACTCAAAGATATCACTAGTTAATGATGTCACAATCAGAGGATGTCACTATTTTACAAGTTAGAAAAGTCATACTCACACTTACTCATTAACCAACTGCACTGAACAATTCAATGGCATTTCTCTTGAAAAAATATTGAAATCCTGCTTGGGATGTGGCTGCACATGAAATACAACATGATGCTGTGTACATCCAATATGTACTAGCTTAACAAATAATATCATAACTGTCTTCATTTGTTGTACATTACATGACCAGTGACTTTGTCACTTGTGAGGTCAGAGATCAAGTGCAACTCATGAAGATATTTCTGATATCTTCTGTTAAGGCAGTATGTATCCTATATAGATTGATAGATTAATTGCAAAAAAAAAACTTTGTCAAGTCAATCTTTATTTATATAGCGCCTTGCAATATCAAGGCACTATACAGAATATAACCACAATATGCAAAAACACAACAGTATACATTTTAAAATTCAGTCTGGAGCATGGGGAAAATAAATAGGTTTTCAACATGGATTTAAAACTGCTGACTGTCAGGCATTCTCTTAACCAATGAGGTGAGAATTCCACAGGGTTAGTGCTGCAAGGAAAAACACAAGCTCAGATGTTTTAGATGAACCTGGAATCTCTAGCAATCCTTCATCGGTGGATCGGAGAGGGCGACTGGGGATGTAGGGAACCAGGAGATCTTTCAGGTGGTCCAGTCCCTGTTCATATAGGGCTTTAAAGGTAAGCAAGCCTACCTTATAGGTGATCCATACTGAACCGGCAGCCAGTGCAGTCTGCACAGCATAGGCGTTATGTGACTGGACGAAGTACCAGTCAGCAGCCTGGCCACAGCATTCTGCACCAGATGCAAGCAGCGGATATCAGCCCCAGACAGCCCTAGGTAGAGGGCATTGCAGTAGTCAAGGCGGTGGTAATGAAGGCATGAACCAATGTTGGAAGGTCACCGGAGAACCAGGTGTTTCACCGGGCGATATTCCTCAGATGATAAAATGAGGACTTAACCACGGCTGACACCTGAGATTTCAATAACACAATCTGAGGCTGGCCTGGTGGCACAGAGGGCTGAGGCGCTGGACACCTTACCTCAGGCAGCGCCGGTGACCCAGGTTCAGGAATGAGCTCAGGTCATCAGAGGTTGGCAGGGGGGAGGGCAGAGCTGGACTGAGCTGTTGACAGGCAGGTTCTCCTCTCTGGGGAGGGATGCAGCACCCTCAGCCGATGGTGACCCCCTAGTGGAGGCTAGGGTGGCACAGGCTAGAGGGACTGGGTGTTAGGCCATGGGGTGGGGTGGGGAAAGGAGTCGTAACTGGGGCTGTGGGTGCATGTGCACCTCCACGTGCATCGCTTCTACTCCTGGGGCTCCTGGGTGATAACTGGAGGCAGAAAACTCCGGCAGCAGCAGGATGATGACTGACTCCCCACAGGCTCTGCTCCCAGACTGGGTACAAGGTAGGCGCTGGCTATTCCAGGGGACAGGGCTGGGGGTCAGTCGAATGGAGCGGCCTACCAGAGGAGCAGAAATAGAAATAAAAAAAGTAAAAAAACAAACAATCTGAGTTAATGAGCTGGACACTGTCAGGCCATAGGCTGGATCGTGCCCAGCCCCAAAACTCAGCCCGGTGGCCCAGGTCCACAATCAACACCTCAGTCTTATCCGTTCAGTCTCAGCCAACTGGAACCCATCCAGTCATTGATCTTGGAGAGGCAATTATTTAGCACAGAGACTACGTCAACCTGTTCGGGCACAAAGGACATATAGAGCTGAGTATCATCTGTATAGCAGTGAAAACTGAAGCTGTATCACCTGATGATCTCCCAATGGCAGCATATACACTGCAAACAACATGGTCACCAATATGGAGTCCTGCAGCACCCCACAAGACAGAGGGAGGGCATTAGAGGAATAAATTCCAGTGACCACTCTCTGAGATCTGCCTGTGAGGAACAATCAAAACCATTCGAGGACTGTACCAGACAGTCCACAAAGTAACCACAGGGTGTCCTGAAGCACTCCATGGTCCACCGTGTCGAAGGCTGCTGAGAGATTGAGAAGGACCAGTTAGGGTTAAACCAACAAAAGTAGGAAATGTGGTATTAGGAATCCAACTCTAACACCCCACCCCACTCTACGAGCAGCAAAGGCAAAAACATTACAGTTTGGGCTGTCCTGAGTCTTGGCAAATCAGGCCTGGGTTCTTCTTTCCATGTTAACACTCAATCCATTCCATCAGCAAATAAGTTCAGATGTGCAGTCTCTATGAGAATGGGCTGAGCATTAGGTTGATAACCCGAGGGAAGACTCCAGGTCTGATGTGCCGGGACTCAGGACAGCTCAACATCATAATGTTTTGCCTTTGCTGCTGGAGATAGGTGGAATGTGAGGTTGGAACCTAACACTTTTCCATACTTTTACCAGTTAACCCTAACTGGTCATTAACAAAGTTTTTGCAATGAATTTCCTCACAATTTTAGATAGTAGAATCATATCATCATTCATACAGGTCACTTTGGGAACTGTGTAAACACATCCACGGGATCACAGATGTGCAGGGCCCTCTGGGCCCAGCACTTCCATGCTTCCATTTATTCACATGTGTATGTCGGGTGTGGAAGCACAGGGCCTCCCTCCACCAGAAAAGCAATTGATGTGCTTCCTTGAATTTTTTTTTTTGTAGGAAGGAACCAATTTCACCTCTTATTTTTAGGGGCTTAGTGTTGTACTAGTCATTAAGACCTTTCTATTGATATGATACATACAGTACATTGTCCATTAACTCCAAAGACCGACAGAGTTGCAGCTTGTTAAAGTTGCATTGTTGTCCTATGGTAGTAGTTCTCACACACTGTCACAGTGAGCCTCCCCAAGCCTTGGAAAAGATCTTGAGCCCCCAATATAGAATAATTTTGGGCCTTCACATAGTTAGAACAATTATCGTACTTTGCACAGTACACAAGGGTGGGATATTCAAAGGGGTTCGCATGGTGCAACAGTGTTGCACCATATGCAACCCACTGATGCCTGGCGCAATATTAGGAAGGGGATGTTGTGCTCGCAATTCCTGATGCTCCAGGGTGCATCAGTAATGTATACTGTGCAAGTGCAGAGGGCGTGCCCTTGCATATGCAGCACATCCCAATATTCAGCCGGGATGTGCAGTGCATATGCTGAGCACAAACCCACCTTGCGCCGCATGGGGTGCAAATATCCGCCCATGAAAAGCAGGATCAAGTCCTGGCCACCCACAGGTGAGCTGCTGTATTGCAGGGTGCAACATGGCGCGTCAGCTGTGGGTGGCCCTGATAACCAGACACAGTTCGGGAGTTGTGCCCCCCACCGGATGCAGGCGTAATGAATCAACATCTCTGGTGGTCCAGTGGACCCTACCCTGAGCCTGATGGCAGGCAAAGAAAGAAGTTTATTCCCTGGTGGTCCAGTGGACCTGCTCCCTGCCCGATCGAGGCAAATAAAGACATGTACTCCCTGGTGGTCCAGTGGACCTGTACCCCTGCCTGATCACGGGCTTCAGTAAAAGAATATACAGTATATGAAAAGAGAAACAAAGAAGGACTCAAAGCATGGTAATAAATGTTAAAATAGCATTTTATTTACTGCCAGTAATAAATGAAACAGGAACTCCTGTGCTTCAGCGTTCGTGCCTTCAAAGAATCTATACCCTGATGGTCCAGTTGACACGCTTCCAGCCTGATCGCGGGCTTCAGTAAAAGAATATATACCCTGGTGGTCCAGTGGACCCCTCCCAACCCGATCGCAGAGCTTAAATAAAATAAGTAATCCCTGGTGGTCCAGTGGACCTGTTCCCCAACCCAATCATGAGGCTTAAATAAAATCACCAATCCCTGGTGGTCCAATGGACCCGCTCCCCAGCCTGATCCATGGGCAAAAAATAAACTAATTTCTAGTGGGTGGACCCGATCCCCAGCCCGATTGTGGGCTTTAGATGTGAATATCGCCCTGGTGGGCCAGTGGTACCCCCTCCCCACCCGCCCACTCAGACCCACCACCCCATTCCCCTGGTCAGCAGTGGGCAGCAGCTCCCCACCCATAAACCGCCTGGCTGCCATCCAACTGACAGCATACAGTATGGCTGTATGTCCATTAGTCCCTATGTAGGCCAGTGGGCATACAGACTGTACTGTACTACACAGTCCCGAAATGTGAATAGTTCATTCACATTTGGGGACTACTAATGCAATGCAGTCTGCATGCCATTAGCCAATGCAGGGACCAATGGGCATACAGCTCTACTATACGCTGTCAGTCGGCGGGCAGGAGGAGAGCTGCTGCCTGCTGCTGCTGGGGAGAATGGGTGGCGGTCTGAGTGGGCTAGTGGGGAGGGAGTACCACTGGCCCACCAGGGCATATATTCACATCTAGCCCACAGTTGGGCTGGGATCGGGTCCACTGATCACCGCGTAGTTTACTTTGTACTTAAGCCCCATCAGGTTGGGGAGCAGGTCCACTGGACCACCAGGGAGTATTTATATTTTACTTAAGCCCGCGATTGGGCTGGTGAGCAGGTCCACTGACCACCAAGGAATATTTATATTTTACTTAAGCCTACAATCAGGCTGGTGAGCAGGTCCACTGGACCACCAGGGACTTTAATTGTAACTGCAGCCTGCGATCAGGCATTGGGCGCATTGCCACGAGGGGCAGGAGGTGTCGGTCCCCATCAGCTGTAGCCTGGCAGGGCGTCAGGCGCAAGTCACCAGGGATTGGCACACCTGCATGCAAATGGGGCCATAATGACATACAAATGGCCCCATTTGCACCTTGCATTCATAATGGCCTCATTTGTATGCTCATGTCTGAATATCGCTCTTGCTGCACCTAGTGCAGTGGCACTTATGCTGGTGCAGCGCCCTGCTCCTCTCCTGTCACTTGCGCTGGCACAGTGCCACTGCACCATGTGCAGCATGGGCACTCCAGTGCCATATTCAATGGTGCTGAGCCATGGTGCAGCACCGTTGAATACTGCCTGGTCCATGCCATGGTGCAGCACCGTTGAATACTGCCTGGTCCATGCCATGGCACAGCACCCCTTGAATACTGCCTGGTCCATGCCATGGCACAGCACCGTTGAATACTGCCTGGTCCATGCCATGGCACAGCACCGATTGAATACTGCCTGGTCCATGCCATGGTACAGCACCTGAATATTGCCTGGTCCATGCCATGGCACAGCATCGTTGATACTGCCTGGTCCATGCCTTGCCTGGTGCATTTCTGAATATTCCTCCCTGGAATACAATGACACTCCTTTGAGTCATTGAGTTTATTCTCATTTATTAAACTTATTATTTTCCATCTATATAACCCCTCCCCATGTCAGCCTACTCGATCCACACTTCTGGGTTTTGGACCCTATTTACTGCACCTTTGTTGCAATACCTCCATGAGTCAGATTACTTTCTTTGCCAGTTTTACCTTGTTTTTAAACACCTTCTAGGGACCATTTTTGCTTTGTCCTGCTCTTGCTCCTAGTACCTCTCAACCTAGCCTTTGCATTGGTGCTTTTCTACAGCCAGTATAATGGGTCAGTTGTTACCTTGTACCTATTAATTTCTATTATTTTGCATTTTGTTTTGCACAGTTTTCAAGAACTCTACTTCCTCCATTCAGCTTTCCCCATGTCACACCAGGAAACAAGTGTTTGTCAGAGTGCAACTTTCCTGGTCACCCATTTTGTACATAAATTGCTTGATGCATCCTATCACACAAAGGATCCAAAATCTAACTGTCACAGGGTGTGGGAAATAATTCAGATGAGGCAATTTCTGAAGATTAAAACACACAGGAACTAAGGTAGAACTAGTGACACCACTGACTACCCTCTTTAACAAATCATGGGAGGATGAGTGGTACCCGAGGACTGGAGGAGGGCAGATGTGATTCCCTTCACAAAAGTGGGAGCAAGGCAGAAGCAGGAAACTACAGACCTGTTAGTTTAACCTCAGTGGTAGGGAAAATGATGGAATCACTTCTGAAGGAAAGAATTGTCGAGTATCTAGAGGCCAGAGGGCACAGGACCCAAGGCAGCATGGATTCACAGTGGGAAGGTCATGCCAGATGAATCTGATAGATTTCTGTGACTGGGTGACCAAAGTAGTGGATAAGGGAGGGCTGTGGACATGGCCTACCTAGACTTTAGCAAGGCATTTGACACAGTCTCACACAAAAGATTAATATACAAGTTAGCCAGCCTGGGAGTGTGTCCCAAGATGACAGCCTGGGTAAAGAATTGGCTGGAGAATAGGACACAGAGAGTATTAGTAAATGGAGTCATGGAGTCCACTCTGAAGAAAGGGGGTTACTAAGTGGGTACCGCAGGGTTCAGTATTAGGACCAGTCCTCTTCAATGTCTTTATAAGTGACATTGCAGAGGGACTGGAAGGAAAGTATGTCTCTTTGCAGATGACACAAAGATCTGCAACAGAGTTGATGCACAAGGTGGGGTGGAAAGGATGAGAGGGACTTGGCAAGGTTAGAGGAATGGTCAAATGTATGGCAGCTTAGATTCAATGCTAAGAAGTGCAAGGTAATGCACCTGGGAAACAAAAACCAGGGAAGAGTACACAATGGGGGTGAGATACTAACAACAACAAAATGGAAAGGACCTGGGGTAGTCATATCAGATGACCTAAAGGTGGGCAAGCAATGTGAGAGGGCAGCAAGGAGGCTGGGGGATACTGGGATGCATGGGGGCGGAATCACCAGTAGAAAACAGGAAGTTATTATCCCTCTGTACAGACAGCTGGTCAGACCCCATCAGTACTGCATGCAGTTCTGGAGATCCAATCTCCGACATAGACAGGATGGAAGCTGTCCAGAGGAGGGCAACTAAAATGGTGCAGGGTCTGCACGGAAGACATATGAAGAGAGACTTAAGGAGCTTAATATGTATAGCCTCAAGGAAAGGAGGGCGGGGGACATGATAGAAACTTTCAAGTACCTCTAGGAATCAACAAAATCAAGAGGTAGCATCTTTCAAAAAAGGTGTGCAAGAACAAGGGGCACAATTTGAAGATGGGGGCGGCTCAGAGGTAATTTAAGGAAGTATTTTTTCAGAGAGGGTTGTGGATGCATGGAACGGCCTTCTGGAGGAGGTTGTGGAGTCAAAAACTGGTGGAATTCAAGCATGTATGGGACAGTCATAAGGCAATTCTAGGGGGGTGGGTGCAGGAAGAAGTAGGCTGCTGGTTAACTAGGATCTGCAGCTTATCCATTAGGTAAGGAAATGGGCAGACTGGGTGGGCCAGCGGTCCTTATCTGCTGTCCTTCTATGTTTCTATGTTTCTAATGTGACATTTATTTGCAGAAACCATAAAACCAAGAAATCAGAAAACCAAAAATAATCAAAAATAAAGAAAAGTAAGATGCAATGTCAGTGACCACTTTCTCCCTCAGTGGTTTCTTGCAGTTTCAGTATACAGTCAAAGACCACAGAATGGCTACGGTCTACCTACTTCTGCATTTACTTTACTTAACTCTCACTGTAGACCTCCCTGTCTCACTTCCAAGGCTCATCTGAATTATTTCCCACCCTGTGACATATCTGAACATCTGAACATACGAAATTTGCCAGCAGATAGAGGCCTAGAGGTCTATCAAGTCTGCCCGAATGTGCAGCTAGCACCCTTATTCTGCAGCTGCCCCTCCTTCCACCCTTCCCCTTCCATTAACCCTCCCCTTGTCCTGTCCCATCCTCATTTGAAGCAGTCCACTGTTCTACTGCATACCACTTCAGCAGGTAAGGCATTCCACCCAGCCACCACCCTCTCTGTAAAAAGTGTCTCCTCATCTCCCTCCTGAACCTTCCTCGCTCCAGTCTCATATCATGGCCCCTGGTGGCCCTCCCTCCTTACTTTGAACAGCCCCTCTGTACCCGTCTTGTTTATTCCTTTCATGTATTTAAAGGTTTCAATCATGTCACCCGTCTCTCCTCTCCTCCAGTGAGTACATGTTCAACTCCTTCAACCTCCTCTCGTATGATAAGTCCCCCAGCCCCTTGATCATCTTTGTTGCTCTGCTGCACCCCTCAGTAACTTAATGTCCCTCTTCAGATACAGATGCCAGCACTGCATGCAGTACTCCAGGTGTGGTCTAACTAATGACCTATACAGTGGCAGAATCACCTCCTCCCTCCTCGAGGATATACCTTGCAATACAACCCAGCATTTTGTTGGCCTTTGCAGCTGCCTTCCTGCATTGTGCCGAGTTGTTCATTGACCCTGTAATGGCACACCCAGATCCTTCTCCTCCTCTGTCTGGGCTAGCTGCACTCCCCCTAGCTGGTAACTCCTCCTTGGGTTCTTCATCCCAAAATGCAGCACCTTGCACTTTTTGGCATTAAAGCCCAGTTGCCAGGTGTCTGACCAGGTTTCAAGCTTTGCCAGATCATCCTGCAACCCTGCCATCCTCCTAGGTCATCCACCACCGCGCCTACCTTGGTATCAACAGCAAACAGACTGATCTTGCTCTTGATGTCCCATGATATGTCTGCAATGAATATCCCAAATGACACTGGTCCCAAACACTGAGCCCTGTGGAACACCGCTCGTCACTGCCCTTGGGTGTGAGAGCTCCCCACCCACCACCACCCTCTGTTGCCTTCCCTGCAGCCAGTTTCCTACCCATCTCACCAGCTTTGCACCCACCCCTGTGCCTACTAACTTCATTCCCAGCCTTCCATGTGGCACTGAGTCGAATGCCTTACTAAGTCCAGATACAGGACATCCACTGCATGGCCCCTGTCCAGTTGCCTAGTTACCCAGTCACAGAACTTGACCAGGTTGGTTTGGCAGGATCTGCCACATATGAAGCCATGCTGTCTGCTGTCCTGTAGTCCTTGGCATCTAGGAGGGCCACCAGCCTCTCCTTCAGGATAGTCTCCATTAGCTAACCCACGATGGATGTGAGGCTCACTGGTCTGTAGTTTCCGGTTCATCCTTGGGGCCACTCTTGTGGAGGGCACCACATGAGCCATCCTCCAGTCCTGAGGTACACACCCGAATGTAGTGAGGCATTAAATAGGTCTGCGAAGGTCCTGCAAGGACCTCTGCCAGCTCCTTCAGTACCCTGGTGTGGATGCCATCTGGGCCTGGTGCCTTGTCCACCCTCAGTGCCTTCAAACCCTCTCGAACTCTGCTCTCCATGATTTCCCCATCTGTCACCACTTCCCCTGCTTCTGCCATTTCTCCCACCTTGGGTGTCACCCCTTCTTCTCTTTAGTAAATACTGAGCAGAGTACTCATTTAGTGCTTCCACCTTATTGCCTTATATGGTGTCAGAAGTGGGATTCTGGCTAGAAGTCTAGGTATCTGGGAGATTCTAGCCAGGTGGTTTCAGCCCTTGGACTATTTGGGGACCAGATAATGGTGCATAGCACCAGATAGGATGAGAATCAAAACAAAAAGTATATAATGAAAAGAAATGTCTAGGCTGTGTGAAATGGAATACATGCCAAGGGTCATAGAGAGTCAGTCGGAGACTGGTTGTGAGAGGTGTAAGACCTGGTGAGAGAGTGGGCTTGACTACCACTTGAGCAGGCTGAGCAAAACTTGGTGATCCTGTTGCTCCAGCAGTGATTTTATTTATTTGTTCTTTGAAAAAGCTAACCTTCTTCAATTTTGTAAATATTTAATTTCTCATCTTTTATGTGAACAATAAAATTATGAATACCATCCTGGCATTTTTATACATAAATTGTCTGCCTGTGTCGATTGCTTTGAAAATCCCACTCTATGACATTTAAATATAGTACATTTTAAGGCTTGCTTGAGCCTCCTCTGGAAAAGGTTGGGGCCTCACCATTTGAGAAACCCCATCCTATGGAATTGTAATTTTTGTGTATTATACTTTTTATATGGCCTCTAATATTCTTTTTTTTGGTGGGTGTTATATGGTACTGCTGTGGTACTCATTAAGACCTTTATTTTGATATACAGATTGCTCTTCAGCTCCAAATATTGATGGGAGTTATTGCTTGTTAAACTTGAAATATGGGGGAAAAACTAAGTCCAAATTCTTTTTTGTATTAAGGGATCTTTTTGTGAGGTTGTATCACTCATATGAAAAGGAATGCTTCATATGAATAAAGTGAAGAAAAAAATGTTTTTCATATGAAGGATCTTTTTCGTGAAAAAAATATTCCTTTTGACTGTTTTTTCTTTTCTTCAAGGATGCAGATATAGCTGCTTGATTTACTTTTAACCTGCTTGTAATTGGAAGAGGCTGTAGCAGGAACTGGGGCTGATTTTTACACTGACTTGCATTCCTTCTTAAAATCAGAGCAAGGAGATTGTTTTGGAGACCAGAGGGTATCTGCCACCCACCGTCCCCTATCCCTCCACCCCCAGTGTTTGTCTGCCTTATAGACATCAATAGATTGCACCTTCTGCAACCGCGACAGAAAAGGCTTAACACAGATAATGCAGCCTTCTGATAGTGATAATTTAGCAGAGCATTTTAAGAGTAATCCTTTCAACAGTCAACTACCTACAAAGAAGATGGAAAGTGAGAGAGAGAGAGAGAGAGACGGAGTAGAGAGGATTAAAAGGGAAGAGAGAGAGAGACAGAGGAAGAAAATGAAATGATACTTGGGTTTGAGGCTAAAACACAGGACACAGAAAAATAGCATTAAAAACAGGAATCTAACTAAACTAGAAGGGTCTGGATAGCAAAAAGGAAGGACACAGAGCAGAAGGGGATGATGTATGGAGTGCTACGGTGCAGCGGATGCAGAGAAGCAATTTTCAGAAGGACATTCTGGGTACTGCAGTGCTGTTCCATATGCAGGTATCTCTCTGGGCTGAAGGTGGAGGTTTACTGGATTTACTGGATTTTAATGGGACAAAGAAGGCACTAGACCCATCAAGATTGTCCCCTCAACAGAGGCACATTGGTTACCTAGATATTTGAGAAGCAAGCCACACATCTAAGTGAGTTTAAAGGCTTCAAAACTGGATATATTAATCAGTTCTTCTGGTAGGGAATTCCAATATTTTGCAGCTCTTATTGGCAGGAGTACTGGGGACATTTGCCCCATCCAAAAGGCCACCATGTTCCCAGCCAATGCCACAATGGTATTATGAGGCTGGGGCTGGATGGACTACACTGGGCTCGGGTGGGTTGAGGGAGGTGGGTCAGAGACACATCCCCATGCTGTCCAATTTAGAAATGTCTATACTGTCCTGGAGGGTGGGAGAGTTCCGAGGTTGTGACTAGGGAGGATGTGCAAGACCTCGAGGAGGGAGACCCAGGGATGGAGGACAGGACCCCAAAGGAAAGGAAGCTACTCTTGGTGGAGGAGTCACTTGTCTGGGAATGGATTTGGGCACAGGTAGCGGTGTGGAGAGGAAGTTCAGTGCCTCCCGGAGGCACAGCTTGGAGGAAGGGGAGCAGATCCAAATGATCACTAAAGCGGTAGCAAGGAGATGGGGTGGCTGGAGGTCATTGTCCACCTGGGAACTAAAACTTAGCCAGGGATGAGGCGAGCACAGAGCAGGTGCAAAAGGACTTCAGGGAGTTAGGAAGGTGCCTTGAGCTCAAGGGGTGGAGGTGAATAGAGATCTAATCGAAGAAATACATGAGGTGGTAACAAGGAGGGAGGTACTTCTGCTGGTTGTTTTAATGTGCTAGGTAGGGACTGGACCATCCTGGTGGCTGCCTCAGCCAGGAGCCAAGATATCTTGCAGTTCCTGCAGGGGGCAGGCCTCAGGCAGCTAGTGTGTGAACCCACCAGAAACAGGGCAATTCTGGAACTAGTGCTGACCAATGGAGACAGAATCACAGAAGTCTGGGTGGAAGGTCACTTGGGGTCCAGTGACCACCACACATGTGGTTTAACATGGGTACAGGGTCACAGTCAAGCCACACAAGGTGAGGTCTTGGATTTCAGGAGGGCAGACTGCTAGGGTGGGGTTATATATCAGAGAAGCCCTGGCGAGGAGGGAGGCAAGTGGAGGGGTTGAAGGGCAGTGGGCACACCCAAAAGAAGCCATAGTGGGTGACAAACCAGTGAGTTAGGCTGAGAAACAAAGACAAGAGAAGAAAGAAACCACTATGGTTCTCAAAAGATGTAGCAGGAAAGTAAGGGCCAAAATGTTGACTTTCGAAAATATAAGGAAACACAGAAATAAGAGGATAGGGTGGTGTGCCTAATTGTCTGAAGGAAACATTGAAAGCTGTTAGAAGAGCAAAGGCAAAAACAGAGGAACAATTAGTACAGACAGTGAAGAAGGGACAAGACATTTTATAGATGCATCAGTGAAGGAAGGAAGTCAAGGAGTGGAGTGTAAAGCTCAGAGGGGATGAAGGAGTGTGTGGAGGGGACCTTGGAAAGGCATCAATACTGAATAAATATTTCTGTTCAGTACTCACTAAAGAAGAGTGGAGCAGGGACCACAGCTTGGCAGCAGATACAAAGGGGAGGGAGGGAGGTGGGCACCAGTCCATTTACAGAAGGCAAAATCCTAGATGAGCCCACAAAACTAAAGGTGGACAAGGCAATGGGACCAGATGGCATACATCTCACGCTATTGAAGGAACTAAGGATGGAGCTAGCAGTGCCACTCTCAGCCACGTTCAGTGAGTCATTCAGTACAGGAGTGGTTCCAGAGGATTGGAGGAGGGCACATGTAGTCCCTCTTCACAAAAATGGAAGCAGAGAAGAGGCAGAAAACTAGATTATGGAGGCACCACTTAAGGAAAGTCTTGTGGAACACTTGGAATCCAGTGGCGCACAGGATCCAAGGTAGCATGGATTCACAGCAGGAAGATCATGTCAAACAAATCTGATAGATTTTTCTGACTGGGTGACAAAGGAGGTGGATCAGAGGGGAGCATGGATCTCACCTACCTCGATTTCAACAAGGCCTTCAACACCATTCCACATAAAAGACTAGTTAACAGGTTGGGTAAGCTGGGCATGGGCCACAAAGTGGTGAACTGGATTGGAAACTGGTTGGGGATGGGAAGCAGAGGGTGGAGGTTAACTGGATCCAATCCAAGAGAAGGGGGTGACCAATAGGGAACCTCAAGGATCAGTCCTGGGGACAGTCCTTTTTAATGTCTTTATTACTGACATTGTGGAAGGGCTGGAAGGAAAGGTTTGCCTGTTTGCAGAAGATACTAAGATCTGAAACAGGGTAGACACTCCAGAAGGAAAATGAGGAGGGACTTAGAAAAGCTGGAAAATGATCGAAGTGTAGCAACTGAAGTTAAATCTGAAAAGTGCAAAATCATGCACCTAGGGTGCAGGAACCCTCAGGAGAGCTACAGGATGGGGGTGGAGTTGCTGATGGTCACCAGGGAAGAAAGGGACTTAGGGATTATCTTCTTGGGTGACCTAATGGTGGTGAAGCAGACTACAAAGGCTGTGGGGGGCCAGTGGCATGTTGGAGTGCATTCACTAAAATACGAACAGCTTAATCTGGTTCATAGTCAGTCAATCTGTATCCCCTCCTCCGGGTCATGCCTGAAAATAGGCAGAATTTGTCTAGTGCACTTACCGGACAACAAAAACTAAAAAAAATAAATACGAAGGGTGTCCCTAGCAGAAAAAGGGAGGTGGTGTTACCACAATTCAGAATATTGGTGAGACCTTATCTGGAATATTGTGTACAGTTCTGAGGCTGCATCTTCGTAAGGACATAGACAAGGTGGATGCAATTCAGAGATAGGCAACTAAGATGCTGCAGGCTTGCACCAGAAGACATATGAGGAGAGATTAGAAGACCTCAATATGTATACGCTGGAACCGAGGATGGAGCAGGAGATATGACAGAAGCCTTCAAGTATCTTAAGGGCATAAACAAGGTGCAAGTGGGTGACATCTTTCAGTAGATTAGAGGTACAAGAACGAGGGCATGATATGAGATTAGAGGGGCAGGATAAAGGGAAATGTGAGGAGGTTTTCTTCATGGAAAGGATGGTGGATGCATGGAATAGCCTAACCCAGAAGGTGATTGGAGTGAGCACAGTGGGGTATTTAAACATGCATGGGATAGGCATAAGGTAACCCTAGACGTGGGAAAAAGAGGCTAAAGCCAATGACCAAGTATGGCCACTGGCCACTGATAACAGGTGGGGTATATGGGCAGACTGGATGTGCCTAGCAGTCCTTACAGTATCTGCTGTCAGTTTCTATGTTTCTATGTTTTATATGAAAAAGAATGTAAAAAAAAAAAACTGAAGTCCAAATTCTTTTTTCGTATGAAGAGTATCTTTTCTCGTGAGGTTGTGTTGTTCATACAAAAAGGAAAGTGAAAAAAAACTAAGTCAAATTCTTTGAAGAGTATCTTTCTTTGTATGGCCATGTTCTTTTTCATATGGCAGTATGAAAAAAGAAATTAGACTCATGAAAAAATATTTAAAAATGTGTTAAACACACATTTCTGGAGGTAGGGACATTGCTCTTGATCCTGCACTAAATTACAGACTTTCTGGGTGGAAGTGGCTCAGGAGATTGGGTGTTATATGAACGTTCAGCTCCTGTTCTCACCTGTGACTTTGTTGTTGGAATGGAAGACCTGGGGAAGACAGCTGGACCCCTCTCAAAAGATGGATGAGGTACTGTTGCTACTTGCCGACAGTGTATCCTGAACACCTGGGTGTCGGAGAGGGACCCGCACTTCAGATGTGGCGTACACTGGTGCTTAGGATGTTGTCCATGAAAAGCTCTCATATTTGGTTTGGGCAAGGTGAAAAGTTTATGAGTGCATGGCAACCAGTTTTGGGTGCCCTAGACCCTGGGAAGCAACAACTAATACAATTAGATATGTAAGGACCACAGGGTGAAATAAGCCTTGCTGTTATCACTGGAGGAATGAGGACACCTGGAAACTCATTGATTGTATAGGAATATAGAAAATAAATGAATTACTCAAATGTGAGGAAATAAATGTTTTGCCTGATTTGAGTGCTTGAAGATTGATTAGTTTATGTAGCAATATAGGAATGATACTTCAATGCACTTTGTGTTTTATCCGGACCTATTTCTATATAGTTTGAATGAATTGTTGTATGCCTGTATTATCTGTTTAAGAAAACTTAATAAAACATGATACAAAAAAAACACATTTCTGGGTGATTTTTCTAAAAGCTAACTGTAGAATCTACCTAACAGTGCACAATTAGCAAGATATACCTGTACACGTGTCAGTGTCTCAGCAGGTTATAATTTTTGCGAGTTTTCAAACTAACTAAAAAACAGAAACAAGGTGGTAGCCATATGAAATGATTATCCCCACAGGAAACAGAATCTTTTTTCATATGGGCCAAATTTCCGTGTGATACAGCTATCCAAAGACTGTACTAAGCATGCTCAGAACCAAAAATTCAAATCTTTATCACTATGGAACTATCATTTTTGACCAAACCAGCAAAAAGCACCACTCTGGCCCAAGACCTTTCTACCCTAGAAAATTTCAAAGCAAAATTCTAAACCGTTTGGGTGCTAGGTGATGACAAAAACAACCCCCAAAAAATGTTTTCACTTTTATGCTATTCATATATCGAATTCATATATCTGACCAGAACAACACTTGTCAAGAGACCTTCCCTGAGACCGCACATGCAAAATTTCATGCAAATTCATTGAGCGGTGGCAAAGCTACTAAAGTGCAAAACTAGGGCTTAACATTAAACAGCCTGCTGAACCTAACTATAGTTAGGGGATGGGACAACTGCAGTATAAGGTTTGCTAGCTGAACAAACGAACAGACTCTATAGACCATAAGGCCTTTGTCACCTGGCAATTTTGTATGTTCATCTAATGGTGCTACCACACTACTATAATAGATGGATGGATACATACATGACATGACATGACCTGACCTGACTGAAGAGATATGGGATATGTAGGGGCACCTGTGAGAATAACCAAGTTATTTGTGCAGTAGACTGTGACCTTGAGTAACCTCATGAGTGGCGAAGCCACAGAGTGGTTACAAGCAGTCTGAGTACCGACAAATAATTTAGTTATCCACAGTTGCCCCCCACATATTGATTTATGCAACAGGATTTGTGGGGTTCAGTTTTGTTATTTTTTTCCTTAAGTTCCTTTCCATGTTTTTCTCTGTGCCTGACTGCTGTGTTTGCTTTGCAGGGTTGCTGTGCTGAGAAAGAGGAAAACTATTTTTTCCTTGAGAGTGTTTTCATTTAAATTGTGGTTCCAGTTTAGGGGTGGGGATTTGCTTTGGGTTTGTATTTTGTGAGTCTTTGGGACTGATAGCTTGGGTTGTAAGAGCACTGTGAGAAGGTGAGCGTGAAACTGGCAGGCAGCACAGGTGGTGGTGGTTAGTGATGTAGTCACTGTGTGGGTAAATGGGTGATGATGTAATCACTATGGGGATAACCTGAAGTTATACTCATAGGCCCAGATATTCAAACTGCACCCAAAAAGTGCACAATAGCAGGAGCAGCAGAAGTCCATTGCGCCCATGCGCAAGAGGTATGTATATTCAAAAACTGAGCGACTCAAGATGCGCCCCTACAGCCGATGACTGAATATCACGCTAACCTGCACCATAGTGCAACTAGTGAGGGGAAGCTGAGAAGATCTGATGACACAAGAGTCACAGAGGACCTAGCCCCAAGAAACACAGTAGGATGAGAAAGCATCTCTTTAGTGCTTATAAAGCTTTAACATGCACATTGCATTCTGACAACCTTACTGGACACCTGCTAAGACACTGTTGATCAATGGGCAGTGTGTACTGTAAGGTGTCATTCCTAAAGACAACTGTGTGAATGAAAGCATACAGTACACGCTGCAAACCCATTGGTCGACAGTGTTGACCAAATGTATTGTAGTGCATACAGTATACTGTCATTCTGTGGCAGCTTAGTCAGTGGGCAGCAGCTCGAGGTGTGCAGGTGTTTTGCTGTCTGCCAGCTTCACTGGCTATGCAGGGATGGGGGAGCAGGGTGGGGTGTGGTGCCTCAGAAGGGGGTGGATCCACTGGCTTACCAGAAATGTTGGGATTAAACTGTCTTTACAAGTGGAGCTGTGTGGGTACCACTAGACTACCGGGAAGGTCATAATTTTATGGTATACTACGTATGGGGTTCAGGACGGTGGGGGGCACTAGACTGCCAGAAATGTGGGTATAATGTTGTATTTTACAATCGGGGATGGGAGGGGTTCACTAGACTACCAGAGACTTTCTGGATTTCATATATTATACAGATGGGGTTTGAGGATGGGAGGGGTTGCCTAAATGGAGGGATGGGCTCAGGGGTGAAGCTTGTTGTACTCTGTGATCGGGGACAGGAGGCGGTACCACTGGACTACCAAGTTTGTGCTTAATGCCACATGTGTTCTATGTTCAGACTTCAGGGTGGGAGGGGCCACTAGACTACCAGGGTGCTATGGAGTGTTCTCGTTCACAAAGCACTTGCAGTGTGCCAGGCGCATTCAGCTAGGCAGCAATACTAATGGGCCCGTTGTGCTCTTTAGCCATGTGTGCCCAATGAGCTCATTAGCATTTTCTGGTGGAATATGGCATTTGGAGTCATGGCGATCCAGGTCTGTACCTCCCAAAGCCCACTGGCGGTATGCAGCACAGTCCCTGGTTGTACTAGTGGGACTTGGTGGCAACCCACTAAGGCTGCACATCCAAGGTGGCTATTCAGACAGTGTGCCATCAGTACTGACCCAGCATACTGTTTGAATATACCACAGCCAACTAGAGCATCTATTCTGCATGGTGCATCTTTGCATCCACGCAACTCGCCTGCTCTGAATATGTCCCCTAGCAGAATTAGTCTAATGCAATCTACTATACAGCAGTAAACAGTATGTAAAAATATGTAGGTAGTCTCTAAAACATGTATGTAAAATGTTTTTCTGCACACAAAGTGCAAACTGGGACCAACAACACACTTGGGTGTTGGGCTCTTAGTGCTGACTGTTCCTGTTTAAGTAAATAAAGATTTTAAATCAGATTTTTCTGTTCTTCACTTTCGGTTTTCACAATGGTCCTTTTCAGTCTTTCCCAGAACAGCCGCTGCTCATTCTCCACCTCCGGCCAGTCCAAGTAAGTCTTCTTCTTGACCACTCTTGCCACCATGTGGTAGGCTGAAATCTCATTGGGGAGATTCTCCAAGAACACCAGAATGAGAAGGTCTTCACTTTCTCTGACAGTCTGTAAGTGACCATTGTCATCTCAAGGAACACCATTGCTCCATGAGATAACGACTGATCACACAGATAGTCTTCCTGCTGCCATAGATGCTGTCCACAATATTGTCTACTATATCCTTCCCACTTCAAAGTCCCTGTTATGCAGGCACACTTTGAGTAAGAGCCTTCTCCTCCAGGTTTGGAAGGAGCTCGTTGATGACCCAAAGCTCATCCTTACTGCTGTAGGAAACAAACACATCATACTTGTATTGGACTTTCTCAGGCCTCCCACCTGTTAGTCTTGCCAGTCGAGCCGGATGATATAAAGTAAATAAACAATATACCAGCCCGCAATTTTATACAGGAATATGAATGCCATAAACAGTATGATAGATACAGTGGTCCCCACAAACAAGGCAAACTCCATAGGAAGATCGCTTGTGTTCTGCGGAAGGAATGAGGTCATACTTCTTATACATTATCTCACAAGTTTCTTGAGTTACAGTTACTATCATGTCCCTTCTGGTGGCTGCCATGAAGTTATCCATGCAATCTGACAGTCACATGGAAAGTTGTCATTGAAGAAGATGATGTGGTTCAAGCTGGCAGAATTCTGAAACAGCCCAGGAGCCAATGTTACCACCTTTTGATCCTCAATCTGCAAGCGTTTCAGTGATGTCAGATCCTTAAACACGAAAGGGGTGAAATAAATGAACAAAGCATCTACAAGTGTCAGAACCTCAAGATTAGTCAGGTTCCGGAAAAAGAGTTCTGCACTTTGTAGATCAGAAGTGTCGTATGGTACATGAGGTGCCTCTAAGGTACAACAGTTTTAACCTGTTACATTTCAAGAGTTCAATAGGAAAAACAGAGAAAGAGATCAGTGTCTTCCATATAAAGCTTTTCAAGCTGAGAAAATTGTTTAAACACAGCAGTGCAGCTAAACTCAATGTTTCTCTTTAAATGAAGTTCTTTCACTGTTGAAAAAGGAACCTGACAACCTTGAAGTCAACACCCTTTTCCCCACCATGAAGATATGATCTCAAAGAACTCATATAGAGACATTTTGGTAAGGATCCTGATTTCTCTCTCCCATTGCAACCACAGGATCCGGATGCTCTGTGGAACCACTGTCAGATCAAGAGAGCATGAAGTCTCTAAAGGGCCCAGGTACAGTTTCTCAAGCTGGTGTCTAAAGCCCCATGGTAGATCTCTTTTATATGATTTCCACACAAGTTCAGTGACAATAAGCTGCTTAAATGTTCAAAATAGTAGCCCTGTATTACAAAATGGCATTGTCTTCCAGATTAAGTTCAACCAAACTTTTCAGCCATAGAAAGCTAACATTTCGATGACACTAAGTCTTTTGTTTGCCAGACTAAGGTTTTGCAAATTAGCCATGCAGGCGAACCCCTTTGGTTTCAGGGATCTACAGAATTGAAGGAAATGTCCAAGTAGGTTATTGGGGCAGTACACATTTGGGTTAAAGGACAGAAGTTAATCATTTGAGCTTGTTGTTTGACAGAATTAAAGTTTTAATATTTCTCATGACACGAGGATTCCTGGCTCTGTGCTGACTATCTGATTGCCCAGGGTCCAGGCTTTCCAGCAGTTCACACTGGCTGAAGGTTTTGTTGGAAATCTCATCAATTTCATTGTAACTTACAATTAGATGTTTCACTCCGAGGTGATTAACAGCGTGGCAGACATGCTTAACCAAGTTCGTCTGTCTGCTTATTAAGTTCGAAATGGAGAAGTTCATTATTGTGTGTATTCAGACTCCAACAGCTGACTCACATTTACACCAGATCTATCAACATTTAATGACTCAAAGGTGTTTACAGTAATATAAAGAACCCACCTCAATGTTCCACAGAGGACTCTCTGATAATGTAAGATGAGTTATGTTTAGCTGGGCTCGGCAGTTCTGGATTCTGATTCCAGTACCAGGATCATAGTTGCAGTCCCCTTGATAGTGTCTATATTATTGCCTGACAAATCTAAATGCCTCAGGTTTGTTAGATTTTGTATTCTGCACAATATCATTACATGTCTGTTATAAAGAAGTAATATGAGAAACTTTCCACCTTAGTGAGAGGAGAGAAGAGAAAAGGTCTCAGTAACTGACAGGTCAATGCTGGTGATAGTCAAGCTCTTGAGAATGTCAAGCCCTTCAAAAGCACGGTCTCCATAAATATTCTCTGTCATTGTGGTTCCACCAGGATTAAAATGAAGAAACTCCAAAGTTTTCAGTCCCGAAATGCACCAGAATGTCACGCTCCATTCAGTCTACGTCCAACCAGAAACAGCCCTTTCAAGTTTGAGAACTGGGAGAAGGATGCTGGTTTAATGACCTCTGCATATAGCCAGCAGAGCTCATCTAGTCTAGCTGCTACCTCTTGGAGGTCCGGTTCGTCCCATGTCTCCATCACACACTACAAGGTGAAGTACCCTGGAAAACTGCAGCTAAAACAATAATCCTTGTGCTGGGCTAAAGTGCATCATACAGTTCACATCGTTCTGAAATCCATCCCCAGGCGAGAAGCGAGCGGAACCAAAAACAATAAGAAGATGAAGCTGACAACATGCCAGCCCATGGTGTGTCTGCTTTTACGTGTTTATTCTCCTTTGCATGTTCCTTCTGCTTCAAGCTCTGGACAAAGTATTAACACATGCTGGCATGATAGCCAGTGTTCCTTGAAAACAACAGGTGGTCTTGCTCTGGCCTCCTATAGTCTAAAAATGTTAGAGCATTTCCATGTCAAATTTAGAATTTTCAAGGCTTTCAAGCAGTGTACTCTGAACAATTTAAAACAGAAGTTTGCCTGCAATTCTGCTTCAATAGCTGTGGTAAAGCAAACTTTCTGGAACAGTTTAAAACCAGTGGTTATTGATAGCAGTTCAGTCTGTGTCTTTGTTCATGTTCCCTTTTATGTTTACTGCATGTGCAAGAAACATAGTTCCATCATCCAGTTTTCGGAGGTGTGGCAGCCCTCTTCAATTCAGGCAGTGTGTTTGCAGGGCAGCGCGGTTCTCCAATGCCTGCTCGGGCTGTCTATGACAGCTCAAAATCAGTGGAGTACAGTTGAAAGGGAGCTACACTTCAGTGAGCAGCGATAGATATCGCCTGCTTATGCAGCTCCATACACACACACACCACGTGCACAGGCATGCCGCGCATAGTGCATACTGCCCCCAAGCACACACTGTATAGCCGGGGTGCCCAATCCCCATCGGCTGTGCTGCTCCCCCAAAAGCCTTCCACATGCCATGCTGGGTGCCCACCCCAGCATTGCAACTCATCGTATAATAGCGGGGTGCCCAATCCCCGTCGGCTCCACTATCCTCCCAGGTACAGGGTGCCCGCTGAGCCCACCAGCATGGCAACAGATGCTATGGCCGATGGGGGTGCCCAATCCCCGTTGGCTCCAGCCTAACCAGCTGTCCTTGTGCCACGCTGGGAGCCCACTAGCGTGGCAAACATCCTGCATCATCATTTAAAAAAAACAAACCTGGAAATAAAAACTGTCCCTCGGCTTCTCCCAGCCCCCTCCAAAACACGCACCCACCCACTCGCACCCTGCCTCCCACCCCCTCACCCCATACTTACCTCTGGACCTCGGCGCGATGATCTTGTGTGGACCGGGAACCGTCTGCACTCTTCAAAGCCGACCGTGAACTGAGAAATGCGTAAGCTGTATAATGGGATAGATAGGGTTTTTAACTTTGCTGCATATCTCAGGTATTTTTTGAATTTTTGCCAAATTTCCAATATGGGGTTTTGGGACCCTTCTCATGAATGCTGTCACTGTCATGGCGTTATTCGGGCCTGAAGGGTGATTTGCAGTCACTGCGTGAAATCACCTTTTGGGACCAATTAATGAAACGACACTGCCAGGGTTCATAAGGTGGGCTCTCAAGAAGCCTATTTTGAAAATTGGTGGAAAAATTCCAAAAATATGACTGTTTCTAGAGTGTCGTTGCGCAGGTTCTAAACACGCTTCGTAAGTTTGCGAATTTTCAATATTTTTCAATCCAGATTTTCAACATTGCCATTTTATTACACTTCCTTATGAGCAGTATAGCTGTCATTTTTGCATCTTACCCAAAATGTGTTTCCGCCCATGGCGCACAATGGTGCGAGTCGGTGTCTTGAAATCATAGTATGGGACTCATTAAGAAAATCACAGTTACACTGTTCATGAGCAGAGGTTTTAAAATGGCTATGTTGAAAATTATTATGACAAAATCCATAAAATGACTGTGTTACAAGTGAGCATTGCGCAGTTTCCACGCACCCTCGTAAGTTCATGACTTTGTAATATTTTCAGTCAGATTTTCACCAGTGGCATTTTCCACACTTCCTTATGAATAGTACAGCTGTCATTTTTCACAACATGGCCAAAGTGTGTTTTCACACTTTCAGCGCCAGAGCTGCGTGAGTCGCTGTGGAAATCATTGTTTGGGACAGATAGGAAAATCCACTGACACTGTCCCAAAATGCCTGTGTTGACAATCTGCTGTAAAAATCCCAAACTAATTACATTACAGCTGTGCGTTGCACAGTTTCTGCTACTACTCATTGACTTCACCAATTTTTATATTTTTACTGCAGATTTGCAACATTTCCATTTTAAACCTCCCCACGAACAGTACAGCTGTCATTTTTACATCCTGTTGGAATGTTTTTGCACCTGCGGATACTAAATACCGTAGTCGCTGTGCATAAGCTGCTTTCGCCTAACAAACTGATATTGCCACTGTTCATGAGGTGGGGTCACAAAAAAACATGTTGAAAATTTGGGTGAAAATACCAACGAATGCCTGAGGTATTAGGGTTTCCAACCATAACGCCCAACCCTGTGAGAATGACAGGCATCAGGGGTGTGACTTGGGACTCTTGCCTGTAATGCTCATATCATTCCACACCCTGCAGCCAGTGAGGGCATTGAGGTATGCCTTGGACTCTTTGGCCAAAAGTTCACCCCATTCTCTATACTGCACCCATCTCACGTATTTCCTGATGGAATGGGGAGTGCGCATAAAGAACCAAAGACCCCAAGGCACACTGTGACACTAGCCGGTGTCTGCAAGGTAGGGTGTGGTGAAATATGCATAGCCGTTATGCCTGATGACCCAAAGGCACACCCCAATGCCTGTCATTCTCTGCAGGGTGGTGGTGGTGGGGTTGGCTTCAGTTCAGTACTTCACTGCCATTCCTATCACGCAGCTCTGTAACTTCTACACTGCCACTGCCAATGCCAGCAAGCAAACATTCGACATTGACAAATGCTTGTTATGTTTGCTTGCATACCTCTCTAAGAAACATAGTGCGATCATCAAAATGCAGTGCCGTACAATTGAAAGGCAGAGCTCTGCTTCAGTGAGCAGCAGAAGCTACTGCCTGTGCATGTCCCTCCCCCACACACACTCACACACATGCACATATTGCCTGCTAATGCACCCCCAACACAGTATGGCTGATGGGGTTCCCAATACCCCATCGGCTCCACTGCCCCCAAACAGCCTTCCAGCTTGAGCTCTAGGAACTACAGTGCAAAGGTAGAAGAGAAAAGTGCATCTTTTGTGTTTTGTGGTGTATATATATACGCCCTCCTTGCAGAATCCTAAATGTGTTTTCAGTCTCCAATTTTTTTTCCCTTTTTGTTGCAGACTAAGTATTTTGTTGTAAATTAGTTTCCAAGCAGCAGAGCCGGGCTGTGTGTTTGCTGGTGCTCTCTCTCCCCCATGCAGTCAGGGCCAGCCTTACCATTGTGCGAACTGTACCCCTGCGTTTGGGCTCCAACTGCAGGAGGCCCCAGAAAACTACTACCTTGCTTGTTTTTTAATAAGCAATATTGGTTAGCCATTACTGATAAGTCACCCTTCCACCCCTCTCTGACTGATAGAGCCTGCAGTCCTTGAAGAACCCCCTGCCGCTGCCGTCATTGTCGCCGTCATGGAACAGTACTGTGGTAATAATGGGTTATTTTTCAGAATGCATGTTAGCTAGCTGCTAGATAAGGCACATAACGTTAATGGACACTCAATGGGGTAGCAGCATCCTTTCCTTTGTTTGGCTGCCTTCCGCCACCCTGATCTGAGTGTGTAGGGATTGGTGTCCGATTAAGTTCGTGCTCAGATCTCACACCCAATTTAAACAAAGATCGAACGGACTGCCAACACAGCCGTTAGGGAACAAATTAGTATCCTCCTATTAAGTTAAGAGATACCCAATCTCTCATAGCACACCTCCTACTGAAGTTCAACAGTGGCAGTAAGTGAGAAGTCAAGTGAGTGTACCCTTTGTTACAGAAAATGCAATTACGGTAGTGGTAGGTGCCATTACCATACTTACTTCTGGTCTCTCTTCTGAAGTTCTGACTGCATCAGTCGGCTCGGGGCTCTCAGACAGTCAGACTGTCAGTTAACATTATCACCATCACAGCTGAGCAGAATAAAACAGCAGCCAGCGTTGGTCTCCAACAGCCCCCTCTCCTGTGATCGGAGTCTGATCAGGACAGGAGTGCTGCTATAGGTCAGTGAAAATGTCCTGCTCTGGCTGTTCTATCGTTGCCTGCCCCACCCTATGTGCTGCTGCTTACAGGGCTGCTGCCTGTCATCACCAACTTATTCTGTTCATTCATGAAGTGTGATGAGGCTCAAGCCATTGAAGCTAGCCAGCATATCGGAGGAGCTGCCGATCAGATCGCTGACCTTGAACTTTATTTACAGAATGACGTTGACATTGCCGTTTATCCGGCTGGTTAAATTCAGTAGCAGCACAAAACATACAAGAGAAAGTATTAAATACCAGTTGACCTATTTATTTTATACTCTCACAACTAACACGTGAGTACAAATGATGATTCCAAGCCTATGAACTCTGCAAGGTCCTTTATGGTTTTCTGCTATAGCCTGTAGCATGAACTGTCTTTCACAGTTGGACAGTGGTGTTTCCCTTATATTGGCTCACAAAGATCCACAACTCGCACCAAACCATGCTGCGATAAGGAAAGAAAACATGTACAGTAGATTTGTGACGTTCATGTCCATGCCGACAGTGGGAAGGCAGATAAGAAAGGCTTGAGTTCTACATGGAACCTGCAACTTCCACCTTTGGTAAATTAATCTGAAACAGTATTTCAGAAGTGATGTGCTTATAATCCGGGGTAACACAGACCACCTGTTTGCATTTTGTTCAAGTGCTCAATATTTTTGTACAAATGTTGGAACCCTGTAGTGCGCACTTTACACATCCAGCTATGTGGCAGGCTGTTGAGAGCAAATTTGAATTTAGAGCATTCATTTTATGCACTTTACTAGTGCATAGTTTTAATTTAAGTAGCATTGTTGCTGCGTTATTAAATGCAGACCATTGCTTACCATCAGTCATTCATCTTTGAATGCACTGTACAACATTTTCAATGGTCCCCGCTTATCCGAATGATTTTCTTTCCCCAGCACGTTCGATTAAGCAAGATTTTACTGTATATACATATGTATGTATATACTATATAAAGCGAAATCAATAAATGTATTTATTATTTGATGTATCATCCTTCTATCACAACTCTGGGTATTTTATTATACAGATTCTGACCTTAAATGTAACTAAAACTGAACAGAATGCATTGCAAATGCACTGCAATGCATCTCACTGCTGTGATGCTAATTTAATGTCAAAAGGAGGAAGCAAGTTTAAAAAAAAAAAATCTGCAACGACAAGCGTTTCTTTGCCTACATCCTATGAACCACTTATAGACATTCGGACCCTTATGTAAATCCTTATAGGAAAGCCTGGCTCTATTCTAAATGCCAGTTAACTTCACTTTTCTCTTCATCAATATTCAGGCACCTTTTCCCAAGCAGTGAGTCAGTTCTGTTAGACATGAACTAAGACTAAATGGCAGGTGGCTATTATGAAGTAATATATCTATGCAGCTAGCATTTCACCACTGGAGCCTCAAGTTCAAATCTGACTCTGGTTCTCCTAAAGCTGCCCCCCCCAACTTGTTCAGTTATGTACAATACAGTGGCTGGGTGGGGAACTGAGAGCACCAAACTTTTATAGGAAGAACAGGACAACCCAGACAAACAAACATGTTTGAACACAGAGGGACTGATCAGGTCAGTGGTCAGTTATGCATCTGAGTCTGGCAGTTGCATCACATGGCTACATGAAAATGAAAATATAAATTTCTGCAACTGCAAGGGCAAGCAAGGACAGTCAGAGTTTTCTGATTTCTTGTACCATTATTGCAAGGAAACAGGCAAGTAACAATTTCAATCTTAGTGCAGCATGGTTAAAATGGTACAAGAAATCAGAAAAACTCGGAGAGGCTTTGCTTGCTTGCCTTCACTTAGCCATGTGACTACCAGACTAATAGATGTATACCCAACTGACATGATCAGTCTATCCATGTTCAAACATGCCTGTCCATTCCCATCCCATAAAACTTTGGCTGCTTTCAGTTCCCATCCCCACCCCTCATTTATTATGCATGACTGACAAGCTATGTGTGTGTGTGGGGGGGAGGAAGCTATAGGAGAACATGAGTCAGATTTGAACCTATGACTCCAGTGGTGAAATGCTAGCTGCATAGATATATTAACTTTATATTGTACACTGAAGTGGGGGCGGGGCAGGCAGCTATAGAAGTGTCGGTGGTGTGTCACTACTATATGCTGCACCTACAAAGTGGGGGACCAGTTTGAGATCCAGCCACAGGACCAGCATCAAACTCAGGGGCTCTAGCTCATGCTAGTTCCCATCCTCCCTCTCCTACCTCGCTATGGAGCAGGTCCCAGCCTGAGCTCAGTAGGGGCTGGAGTTGGTGGCACTGTGGCAGATGTGCACTCTAGGCATGGTTGCACCACAGTATCTGAAAGAGTGCAGTGGCGCTCACTGTCTCAACCAACTCCCCAGCACCACAAGAGGTTGGGAAGTAGGCAATATACAAGGAAGAAACCTGGGAAGGAAGCAACCCTTCTGGACCCACGTAGACTATCAGAGATAACATTTAAAGACAAAATGTGGACTGTGGTCCCACTAAACCTAAGGGATCCTCTCCACCACCCACTAGGACACCAATCAAGGAGCACCAAATAGCCCACTTGACCTCCAGGACCTATAATAAAACATCACAGGGCTATTCCTGCATTTGAAGAGGTGCTGATGTTACTAGAGCCCTGCTGACCATTCCAATGTCTTTTATAACGTGTGATATGTAAGTGAAAAAAGAAAGACAAAGGAGGGATAGTGAGACTGAAGGGGAGGATGGGAGCCACGTGGAGGATGACAACAGTAAAGCTGACATGTTGAACAGGTATTTCTGCTCAGTCTTTACTAAGGAAGAGGGGTAATGGGTCTGAAGGGAGTACAAGGGTGAGAATGGTGCAGAAATGGACACAAGTCCCTTTACACGAGAAGGGTCCTGAAGGAACTGGAAGTAATAAGAGCTGATAAAGCAATGGGGCCAGATGGGTGCACCCAGGGTCCTTAAAGAACTAAGAGAGGTGGTGGCTGAACCTCTGACTATCCTGTTCAGCCAATCACTGGAAACAGGGAGGTACCCAAAGACTGGAGGACAGCAGATGTAGTCCCCTTATACAAAGTGGGAACAAGAGGAAGCAGGGAACTACAGACTAGTCAGCCTCACCTCGGTAGTGGGAAAGATCATGGAGAAGCACTACTGAAGGAGAGATTGGTGGAACATCTGGTTGTCAATGGACTACAGGGCGCAAGGCAGCATGGTTTCACCAGGGGAGGTCATGTCAGACCAACCTCATTGAATTTTTGACTGGGTGACTAGGGAGGTGGATCAGGGAGGCAGTGGACATGGCCTATCTGGACTTCAGCAAGGCCTTTGACACACTGTGCCACATAGAAGACTATTACACAAACTGGGAATATGGGTGTGGGCAGGACAGTAGTGTGGTGGGTAGGTAACTGGCTGGGTGGCAGGACACAGAGGGTGGTGGTAAATGGCTGTCACTCCACAGAGGAAGAGTGACCAGTGGGGTACCACAGGGATCAGTGCTGGGACGGTCCTATTCAACATCTTCATCAGTGACATTGTGCAGGACCTAGAGGCAGAATTTCACTGTTCGCTGATGACACAAAGCTCTGTAACAGGTGGACACACCAGAGGGTGTAGACAGAATGAGAAGGACCTGCAGAAACTTGAAGAATGGTCAAGGGTTTGGCAGTTGAAATTCAATGCAAAGTGCAAGATAATGCATATGGGGCACAAAAACCTGGCACAATATATCAGTTGGGGGTGAGGATATAGCATGCACCAAGCAGGAAAGGGATCTTGGGGTTGTCATCTCTGATGACCTCAAGGTAGGGAAACAGTGTGACAAGACATCAGGTAAAGCAAATAGGATGCTGGGATGTATAGGCAGAGGCATCACCAGCAGGAAAAGGGAGGTCATAATTCCGCTATACAAGACACTAGTGAGGCCCCACCTGGAGTACAGTGTACAGTTCTGGAGACCATACCTACGTGAGGACATAGACAGGGTAGAGAAGGTTCAGGGAGGGCAACAAAGATGGTGCATGGGTTGCATCACAAGTCCTATGAAGACAGGTTGAAGGAACTGAACATGTACTCCCTGGAGGAGAGGAGGAGAGGGGATATGATAGAGACATACAAGTATCTTACAGGGAGGAACAGGGTGCAGGAAAACACTATTTTAAGCGAAAAGATGTTTCAGGACTAGAGGGCATGGGATGAAGTTGGAGGGAGGACAATTCAGAGGAAACATGAGAAAGAATTTCTTCACAGAACGGGTGGTGGACAAGTGGAACACCCTGCCAGAGGAAGTGGTGGGGCTGAAACAATCACAGGATTTAAGAATGCATGGGATAGACATAAAGGAATTCTAGAGGTCAGGGTAGGGAAATAGACTTCTAGGAAAACAAACTGAACTTACAAGCTCAAATGGGCAGACTAGGTGGGCCATAGGCCTTATCTCCGACACTGTCTATGTATCTATGTATCTATGTGTGTGATCAATGTTGCATAATATATAGAATAAAGTATTGGATGGTATGTGTAAGGAGAAGTTTACACACACCGAGGAGTTAGATGCTACATAAACCATGAGAGCAAAGCTCGTGGGGTTTAGTGAAAGCATCCAGCCCTGAGGGGTGTGTGTAAACGTCAGTTTACACACCAACCCCATATTTTATTTCATATAATGGCTGGTTTTCTTTTTGGCCCCAACAATTTCATAAAATTACAAAACGTTCCTGTGCAGCTCGGCCACTTAGATTTGACATTTCCACCATAGGAACTCATCAGCGTTCCAGCACTGTGCAGTTAGGGTGCCAATAGGCAATGTCACTAATCACTGTGCACCCACCCCCAACTATAGATTCCTACTCTGGGGCAGACCTCAAGGAGGGTGGAGAATCCAGAATTTGGCATCCTAATTGCCCGGCACATAATGCCAGTGCTCTGGCGCCTGCAGTGAGGTTCAGTGGGTGGTCCACAGTAATTTTTATTTATTTATCTAAACATTTTAATTTATTTCTTTCTGTCTGGAACCGAAAAGTTGTTTTTGGTGTTACAGTTTCTTGATTTTGTTACAGGCAGCCATTTACTGCAAAGTCAGTGGTAGTTCCGTTTCTGGTGGAAAGATGTGGCGAGCAGCGGTCCGGGAGGAAGAGCTATAACGCAGCATGAGACAAGGGACACCGTCGCATGTTTGACATAATTAACACTTCTTTATTATGGCTAATAACTCCATGGTTTTGCATGGCAGAAAGGAAGACCAGTTATTATCAATACAATAAACTTTAACAACATTCTGCAATTGCTTTCTCTTTATTTATAAGACAATAAATTATAATACTTCAATATGCATGTCTTAAAGCAGCAGTGCAATGTAAAACAAATCTGTGCTTTTTCAACAGTTTATTCCTGTGCTCTGTTTAGCATTTTCCTATTACTCTTTCCGCCAGCATTGTACTATCACTGAATTATTTGCTCCGTTTTCCTTTGCTTTTAATTTACATTTCTGCCACCCAGCATGTTGCACTGGAACCCCTCTGCTGCCAGCTGCACATGTCTATGACTGGCAGTACTACACAGGGACCTCAGGACAGTTCAGCACAGGGTCTTAATGCAGTAACAAAGACAGGCTGCGACCTGAAGGGAAGCACAGCTGAAAATTAGTCAGCCACCATATTTGTTGTGGATCCACAACAGTTCAAATAAATTGCAAATATCTAGAAAAACTAAAGATGACCAAAACAAAATATTTGCAGATATGGAAACTGGAACTATGGCGCATGCTTCCAGCCAAAAAGCAGGATTTCGATAATTCACTTCCTGATTATGTTACTGCTGCTTTACTATGATATGGTACAGAACTGTGTTGCAGGAGGCGTAAGTGTTGGATGTGGTGGGGAGGGGCTACAGGGAATGGAGTGGAGTTGCTCTACAGAGGGGTTTGCACAGGACCCCAGAATGGTTAAGTCTGGCCCTGCACTGTGGTGGTAGTGTCCAGGGATGATGACAAAAAGGTGGTGATCTCAAGCTGCAGAGCTCCTGCCTTCACTCATTATGGGTCCTCCAGACTCCTTCATTAGTGATATCTCAAGGTTCACGAAAGTCTCTCCACTGAGTAACTTTACTCCTGGATCTTGGTCTCCATCCACTGCTACCTCTCGGGTGGCGTCACCTTGCTCCTCTTGCAGAAACATCACCCACCATCCCCAGTGTCTGACAGCGCTGCACTCCGGAAGTACCAAATACCTTGCCAGCACATATGCATACTGTTAGCTGCAAGCTGCTGGCCTTTGGGTGAGACACGCACACATGTAAGTTCCTTTCCTTGCTTATATCAAGTTAACAGCATTTTCTTTTTTTTCAGTGGAGATTTTTCTTGGCAGAATTACTGGCATGTCAGATTTTCATCGCTGGGGTTTTATGGCATGAGCTGCAGGATTTTTTTAATGGTCAGTGGTGAAATTTGGGGATTGTAAACTCACTTCAGTCAATGGTGGATATGGGTGACACCACTAAAGAGGGTTTTCTTCAAACTTTTCCCAGGGTGGATACTCATGACATGGAATCAAAACATTCAAACACACTGTTTCAGAAACAAAGGCTGGATTGACCGACTGCTGTAGTGGAAATGTGTGCTCTAAATACAGAAGTGTGTAGTCCTGCAAAATATACACATCCACAATTTAATAAAACAAAGGAAAGCAAGTCCTGACAAGCGATGTTTCCTGCATTAAGCGAAGGTCACCGAACTATTCCATTCTGTACAACCTCCCTAAAATTGCTTTCCAATTCAGTAGTGTGTATTACTCAAGAAAGGGAAGGTACCTATTAAAGTGTTGGATAAACAGTCATGTCTGTCACCTGCACTAAGGTTTGTGGCTTTATAGTTTGAGGCGAGTCCCCTCTTCCTTAACTTCAGTAGTTATAGCAGCTTTAACAGACTAGCTTGCTGAAGAAAGATGGTGTTAACACTTTTTAGTAGGCCGTGATTTATTTGGGAGGGCACTATGTATAAGAATAAAGGATGGGGATGTGTGAGTTACAAGGTGATAATTAAGTTGAGTCATTTAAGGAATGTTATAATGGCTGAGTGGTTGTGATGTTCCTAAACCCCAAGATTTAATTGTCACCTTGTGTCTCACACTTCCTCATCATTTTATATTTAACTGATGTGCGAGAAACATTTGTGACAGCTTGCTGGAGTAGTAGGTTGTGGAGGTGCGGCAGTGTTGTGCCTAATGCGCCACTGCTTTTTGGGCTTCTCTCTGTTGCACCAGTGAATGAGCACGCTGTCTATGATGGCATTTGAGACATGCCACCAATTTGAAAAAGCCACCGCTGCAATGAGAGACAGGCTCATCATTGCAGCGGCAGATCTTACACACCTCCATTACGTGAAATTCCTGGTGAAACATTTCAGTAAACATGGCAGCGCTCCTGCCATCTGCCTCTCATGGTCCCTAGAAAGTCAACATCAGGGGTGCCCAATCCCCTGTCGGCATGCCCCCTTCCCAGTTTGTTTATCGATGGGGTGCCCAGTCTCCATCAGCATAATATCCCCATTGTTTTATTACGTCGCCAAGGGGTTGCCCAATCCCCTCGGCATCATGCCCCCAAACACAGATACACTGTCTTTGCTGACGGGTGCCCAATCCCTTCAGCTTCAGTCCCTCCTGCCAAAAAATACTGGTGGCACACTGGAATCCCACCCCAGTGTGCCCAAATGTATTTGGTAAACCTGTAAGAAAACTTCCCACAATGTTCCGTTCCCCCATGTAAAACAGAAAACAGTCCCTCATGGTCACAATGCCCCTCCCAACCCGCAGTCACCCTCTGTCACCCCATCTCCCTATACCCCCTCACCCCATACCTACCAGCAGAGTCCAGTGTGCGATCTTTGGTGGAGCGGCAGATGTCTGAACTCTTCACTTCAAAAGTCAACCACGAACTGAAGAAAATCATGGTAAGCTGTATAATGGCATCAATGGAGGGTCAACTTAAGGTAGCTATCTTGGCCATTTTGTGACTTTTGGCTCCAAATCTTTAACATGGGTTATTTGGACCCCTCCTCAGGAACTCAGTCAAAGTCATTTTGTTATTCGGTCCTGAAAGTGATTCGTGGTCACTCGCGCGGGATCACCTTTCAGGACTGATTAATGAAACAACACTGTCACTGTTCATGAGGTGGGCTCCAAAGAGCCTATGTTGCAAATTTGGTGAAAATATTCCCCAAAATGACTGCTACAAGCATGTGTTGCACAGTTAACATGCGTGCTCATGACTTCGAATTTGTAATATTTTCACTCCAGATTTTCAACATTTGCCATTTTCCCACCTCCTTATGAATAGTGCAGATGTCATTTTCACATCTTGACAGAAATGTGTTTTGCACATCTGGCACAAAAAGGCGCAGTTGCTCTGAGACATCAACGTTCAGGACAGATTAAGACAATCACAGTGACAGTGCTCATAAGGGAAGGTCCCAAAAGCCCACGTTGTAGATTTGATGAAAAACTTCCAAAAAATAACTGCGTTACCAGCATGAATTGTGCAGTTTCTATGCACGCTTGTAACTTTGTCAAGTTTTATATTTTCACTCCAGATTTTCAACATTGCCATTTTGCACACTGCCTTATGAACCGTACTGCAGTTGTTTTCACATCCTGCCCAAAACATGTTTTCAGCACCTGTGGTACAATGGAAATCAACTTTTAGGACAGAGTAATAAAATCACAGTGCTACAGTTCATGAGGAGGTCACAAAAACTCATGTTGAAAACTTGGAGGAAAATACCAAGAAATGCCCGCAGTGTCAGGGTTTCTGACCATAACGCCCTACCCTGTGGGACTGACTGGCATCGGGGCATGACTTTGGATTGTCAACAGTAATGCTCATGCCATTCCACCCCACCCCACCCTGCAGCCACTGACAGGCAACGAGGTGTGCCTTGGACTCTTGACCCCAAAGTTCACCCGTTTTCCTATACTGCACCCATTTCAGAATATTTCCTTATGGAATGGGGTGAGTGTAAAACCTGAAGACCCCAAGGCACACCTCAACACTTGTCGGTGTCTGCAGGGTAGGGTGAGGTGAAATGGCATCAGCCCTATGGGCGACAACCCAAAGGCACACCACAATGCCTGTCCGTCTCTGCAGGGTGGGGTGGTGTCAGTTCCGTCCTTCACTGCCATTCCTATTATGCCATCTGTCTAACTCAGCACTTCTAATGCTAATGCAAGCAAGCAAGCAAGTATTCGGCTTTGGCAAATGCTTGTTACAGTTTCTGTCACAAAAAGAACTTGAAATCCCATGGTATACAAAGAATATCCCACAAGGCAGCTCAAAATATGAATATTTGACTGGCCCAGTGGTGCTGAGGGCTGGGAGCTGGATGCCTTACCTTGCGCTGCACCGGCAACCTGGGTTCAGGAATGACCTTGGGTTGCTGGGGTGCTGGCATGGGGGTGGGAGCAGGATTGAGAATGCTCTTCTTTCCCTGGTGGGGAGTAACCTGCTCATAGTACCCCTGTCACTGAATGGAGGTTGGTGATGAGCACAGGTGGTATCAGGTGACCGGGAGGCTGGGGCATCCTGCAAGACATCCATCGCGTGCCTCCACACATGTACATCATGTTGGGGATGCACAGGAGTGAGACAGGAGAAATCCTGGTAAAACCCATAAAATACTAATTTAAAAACAAATACAAATATTTAGTGCAAAATGTTAGTGTTATTGTTGCCTTGCACTCATAGCTTCACTCACCTACTTGGGGAGCAAACAATAACACCATCATTCCACACCAAATAGCAATCATGTTTTGTGCTACCTCGTAGGCACTCCTGAGCATAACATCCTGCTTTAACAAATTGCTTCCCGATCATCTCAACCAATGCATCAACAGAAACATGTCCAGGAATGCCCTTAAGCCTCCTTTCCAGTGTACAGAGCTGGGAAAATAGCCATTTGCTGTTAGGGCCACTAACTGGCTAATGAACTGCCTGATACACTGCTGAATCTCCTTAAATTTAATCAGTTGAAGAGATCTTTGAGGTTTGCCCTTGCAATCCAACGCGATTTTGTCAGTTAAATGGTTTTATCTGGTTTCTCTCCATAACCTGTGACTTTTTATACAGCAATCTGTGAATTTTTTGTTCAAAACTGGAAATGATGGAAGGTTTGATATCTTTATTGGACCAACAGGTGTCTTGTACAAAGGTTTTGTTCAAAACTGTAATTGTTCTGTCTTAAGTGCTTTGAGCCTGACCTGACTGCATTTCCTCTGGAAATGTGTCCTCGAGCACAGGTCAGGAAGCATAGGAAAACCAGGAGCAGTTGTAGAATTCACCAACAATTATTTATTTACACTAGCAGTATCATAAAATAAACTTGTTCAGTATAACTGTTTACAAAGGCAAAATAAAATAAAGTTTTCGTTCAGTCTCTTTGCCCATTGTTCTCAAATCTCTCTTGCGGTTGCAGCCTAGCTCTTTTACAAGTCTTTCCAACCCCATCCTTAGAAAACATCCTGTCCTTGTAAGTTTCAGGAGCTGCCAGAACACAGTGTGCTTCTTGAGGCCCCTTTTGCATAGCTTTGCAAAAGGCTCAAACATTTGCACTCAAGTAACTCTAGCTTCCAACAGCTTTTGCAGTCATCTCAAATTACAATTGTACACATTTCAACAGTAATGCTATACATTTTCAGAACAAAGGGATCACACTATCAGTTACATTTCCATACAATAATTTGCATATATCCTTATATCAGCAGATGTACAGGAGGAAAAACAAACAGCAAGGAAAACTGAGACAGTAAGAGGCAAAGAACTGCGGATTGTTGGGGTGATCAAGTCTGAGGACTCACAGGAAAATATGGTTGTGCAACTGGACAGACAAATAGACAGGAAAGGACAGATGCTTGCATTTTAAACACTTTCTCCGTAACAAATGGGACAAAGTCCTATTCCACCCTGTCACAAACTGCTTATTGTACTTTAATGTTTCTGTGACCATGTATTTGATGTGAAACGTATGTAAATAGTACTTACTGTATGTGCAAAGGCAATCTCAAAGTTTTCAGTAACTAAAGAAATAAAACAGTCCCTATTTATGCATGTGGACTCAGGGTTTATCTTCTTTCTTCAACCCCAATGACTTCATCACCAACCAAAATTTACCAGGAATTCCATCTACCCTTATACTTTGCATGATGTGTTAGTACTGTGTGTGCAGCTAGGATTTTTTAATTTTTTTGCTTCTACTTGTATTTTCTCTCCAGCCATGCTCCACCATGTACATACCCTGGCCCCAAGGATGTACTCTGATCTGGCCCTGTTGACTCCCAACTTGTTCTGAGCCTCAAGCCAGCATTCAATGCCAGAAGCCACATGGACCCAAGGGGAACCAGGAATGTAGGTCATAGTATGGGCAGTGCCTTGAACTTTCTCCCTGGCTTTTCTCCCAGGCTCCTGCTGCCTCCTGCCATGCACTCAGCTTCTGGGTCTCAGATGCATGCAACACCCCTACTGAGGGAGCAAGCTGCCTTGGCACAACACGGGGGTCACTGCAGAACCTTAGGTGCAGCACCAGCCCTCCCTGACCATAGCACACTGCTGAGCAGCAGCTGCAGTGGTCACACCCGACCCCTGTGACATGGAGCCCTGAGTTTGCTCCTAAACTCGGGTCACTGGAACGGCAGTGCAGTGTGTTGTCACTAGGCCACCAGGGCAGCCTCATGCAGCTATGATTTTAATTATTTTGTAATATTTATTAACCTTCTTCTTGCTAATATTGCACCTTATAAATGGCTGACAGTCTTCTTTTCTTGTTCTTGTTAAAATGTGACCAATGACCATATTGTGGTCACTTAGCTCAATACTATTATTCCCTTTTGATGCACTTTTATGTGGAAACATCAATAACAATTTCTTTTTTAAAGTTCCTACTTTCTTGCAATGACCACCACAATAAAATGAGATATCTTAATGTGGGGCTGCTCTGTTTACCATCAGAAATGTGTGCAGGTTCCATCCTAGTACATCCAGAGAATAAATTAATTTTATTTTTCAGTCTTTGGATAGAGTAAAGCCCACTAGGCACAAGTGCCTGTTTTCAGGGGTGACCTGGGAGGACAATGGAGGCTAGGGGCTGGCTTAGAGTCACACAGTATACAAGTGGACATTGTAGGAATTAAACCCAAGTCTGCTGGATGTACCAAGCTCATTACTCTAACCTCTAGGCTGTACTGCCAGCCCCAATGAATGAATCAATCCAGAGAATCAATGAAAAGTAACCAACAGAAGACATTTTCAAAATTTCAATATTTCTTACTCATCACCATAAAAAGCAAAGGTTTTGGAAGCACAGATCTAAACGGAGACAGCAAGAAAGAATTAGATGTTGATTGACTGATTGATAAAACATTTATTTAGCCAGGAAAAGCATAATTTAGGGGCAAGCTCTGTTTACAAATCATGTCCTGCACAAAAACATATAAACTTCATTGATAACATTCATATAATCATTGCAAAAAACAAAAAACAAATTCACATTGACAAATTACATACAATGCGTCCTGGAGGTATTTAAGGTTAGCCTCATAGGTCAACATGTGCATCCCTGTGATAGTAATTAAACATCTCCTGTTGGAATGCTATACAAGTTGTGTTTTGCTTAAAGGATGCCTAAACAACATTTTAACAACAAACTATTCAAAATCTGACTTCATGGGGGCAAAAGAAGGGCTGCTGTATTCATTAAGCTAAATGCTGAGAATACATTTATATAATTTAGCTAAATGCAGTCCAAAGCTTTTGAAATTTGTAAAAGTTGTAAAATCAGCCTTCCAATTTCAAAAAACTGCCTTACCTGCTTCCTAAAATGAAGCCAAATGTGTTAAGTGATGACATAATTGGAGTCAAAGTCAGAGATCTATATGGCTCTCTATAGTGCTAACTAGTTATTTTTTCCCTTTGTATAGAATTATTTCACCCAAATGGTCAAAATCATATGCGTTATTTTCATTAATGCATGTTAGGCTATAGTTCTATTCATTTTGTTTACTTTAACATGCTGAAATTGTGTTTTAATCCAATCGACTTTCTCTGTGGCAAACCACAGTGCAGTACAAATCTTGAATAACCTGGTGGTCTAGTGGTTATGGCAGATCCCGGATACTACAATGGGGTGCTGGGGTGGTGTGCATACTTAATATACACTTTTTAACATGTTTATTAAACCTTTATTTGTTCTGCTATTATTCTTTTCTAGTACGTTTTGACAGAACCTACAAATGCAATCCATAGTTTTGAATGTAAACATTTGTACAATCAATAAATCAGACTTCTTCAACAAAGTGAAATGCAGACAGCAAGCAAGTATGTTACAATGTGGGGGTTGCAGCTGCATCACCACCCCTAGATCCACCACTTGTTTGTAGCAAAGTTTTGTGTAGTCCAATGTTAGAGTTCATACTTTCTCAAAAATCAAAAGATGCTTGTCTTGTCTTCTTTTCCATGGAAAATAATAATAATAATAATATGAAGAAGAAGTAGAAGAAGAAGAAATCAGCATGTATATAATGCTTTTCATAAACACTGTATCCCAAAGTGCTTTACAAGCAATACTAGACTGGTAGTGAAGAGACTGAACATGTAATGGCAGCCATTTTACACATTAATATCCACACACAGCCGTGGACAATTGCATTAACTGGTTTTATGGGAAAGGGAATGTTGACCAGGACAATGGGATCAGGTAGTGATCATAGTGCTGGCAGCCCATATTATTTCTCACAGTAATCTGCTCATATTTCTCCCCTTCTGTCTTCCTCCTTCCCTGAATATAGCAGCACCTTGCAGGAGTAGCCTTCTCAGTTCCCTCTGGTATTCATTCTTCACTACTCCTCCTCACACCAAAAACTGGTGAACTCATCACCCTTCTGCATCATGACACAAGTAGTACAGTCCCTGTTTTTGACATATCAAAATAAACTAACCTTTCTGGTAAATCAGCAGGGAACAAGGGAATGATGGGTTTTCCTATCTTAACAGATCTAGGCTACCTGTGATTAGGCACTATTAAATGGCATGTATGCACACCATTATGCAGGTCATTAAATAGTGCCTAATCATAGGTGACAAGATCTGAATGTGGTAGGAAAGCTATATTCAGGTTAGGGGAAGACAGGAAGGAGGACTTTGGGCAGATCACTGTGAGATCTGAAATGTGGGGCTGCCAGTATCATGATCACTATCTGATTGTGGATAAGAGAAGCCAGCAATGACAAATAATCAAGTGGCAGGACTGCACCTAAATTGCTACTTGAATTCAGTGTAGGGAAATTACCCTCTGGTGGGGGTGTTGACGTTTGTTAGGACAGTATTGAGGGAGCTGTGCATAGCTCATTCAAGATTTGGAAGAGTGGTAACCAGCCAAGTCGCATTGTGGAGTAGAGCACAGAAAAGTACTGGAGAAAAATTGCTGGGAATTGTCTTGTGGGGTTCTTCAGATCACTGGTAAAGGAGACAGACACTGGAAGTCGGTGGATTCTCTTAAGGCATTAGCATGCCTCTCCTGCTAATAATAATATTGTTATCCATAGTAAGTGCGGCCCTTATGAGGCATGAACTGTGGTTTTTCTGGTGGGTCATGATGTTTATTGTTTGGCCGTCCAGGAAGACCTAGTTGTTGGTTAATGAGACAGGAAAAACACAACAGGAAACTGTACATATTACCTTCACTGTGCACAAGGGTAGTGATCCACTCAATGTTTACTGTGGAGCAGAAGCCAAACACTGAGAAAGTGGACTGAAGAGTAATTTTGGAGGCATTTTTAACAGTGTCAACTGATGAAGTGTATCACTATAGGTGTGCACAACTCTCCAAGTACAAGATTACTATCTGAGGTGCGACAGTTCTCTTCATGAGACCATGAACTCATATGCAGCCCTAGACAGTACTAAGGACAGGTCATGGATGGTGGGGTGTACAACAGATGGCAGGCTAGGTACAGAGGCGTTCATGTGGAAAAAAGCCTTATTTGTGGACTAACAAGAAAGCATGAGCTTTGAAATTGGACCAAACCAGTACTTTGCTGTGTGACCCTGAGCAAGTTACGTAACTTCCTTGTGCTTCTAGGGCACACCTGTAAACAGACTTTCAGCTTAGTGTGGCTTTCCTGGCTAACAAAAAAATCAGGGCATCGCATAACCACTAGATCATCAGGTATTTGAAATGTACTGTACTACGGTTTGCCAAAAGAGAAATGTCAGTTGGTTGCAAAACATTTTCAGCAAGTTAAAGTAAACAAAATGAACAAAATCATAGACTAATATGTGTACTGATCAAAATAATCCACATGTTAACCCATGGTGTTGATCATTCTGGTACAACAATTCAAAACAAAGAGGGAAAGAAGAACTAGTTAGCACTATAGGGAGCTATGTGGGTCTCTGCCTCTGGCTCCAATGATGTCATCATGACTCATCATTTAACATACTTAGTAGACATCTTGGGGAGATGCCAAGGCTGTTGTTTGAAAGTGAAAGGCTGTTTATTTTTCAAAAGCTATGCAGCTGCATTTATATTATTTACATGGATGCGAGTTTACCATAAATGTAAACAGCAGCCTTTACTTTACCTTGCAAAGAAGCCATATAGTTGGGTTGCAGTTTAAAAAACCTGCTTGTTTAGTACCCTTTAATAAAACTGAGACTCTCATTCCATGTCCTTGCTAGGTTTCTAACCAGAGTTAGGTCCCGAATATACTGTTTACCCTAGGCCAAGTAATATCAATGGAAGCTTTACACAATCCATGTTTATTCACTCTTTGGCCCCGTCCACTACACTGCTCAGGCCAGGTAATGGATGCAAACCGTTATGACCGGGGAGTGGTGCATGTGTCCACACTGCGGCAGTGTCCCGTTATGTGACCAGTATCGCTGATCCACACTATGGGAGCCTGGCGACCGTTACAGCAACACCCAATCCTAGGATGCAGCTTGCGCTGCGCTATGGGCCCTACAGCGGATGGTTACCACATCCACACTATGTCTGGTAATGTTACTGAGGCATAACCAGTCTCATAACCATTATTGAAACCATCTCATATGTGGTTTCAACAGCGAGTTATAACGCCTTCTGTAACGTTACAGATGTAAATGCAAACCGTTGTCGCAATGGTTTGGTCATTCTGTAACATTACAGAGTGGTGTGGACAGGGCCTTTGGTTTGCAATTATTATGTGGATGACATTTGCACCAATTTACTGTCCAGCATTTGTTTGTTTGTTTATTTGTTTGTTCATTTGTCTATTTATCTATTTGTTTATCCATTGATTTGTTTATTTATGTATTTAGTTATTTATTTATCTAGCTATCTATGTATTTATTGTGGATCACGTAAGTCCACTAGACAAATAAAATGCTAGTTTTCAGGCACGACCCATAAAATTACAAAAGCAGGGTAACAATACACAAGCAAGATAGCAAAAGACAGAATGTATGAACATACAAAGGTTCAATAATCAGCTACAACAAAATGAAATACAACAATAATAACAGTACAAAATGACTAAGCACAGAGACAGAAGGCAGATTACCATATACGGGCAACAACAAGATAACCACACATAGGTGGACCTGGTTAAGTAAGGGTATATTCAGGAGCGGTAGGGAGTGAGCATGAACAACAGACAGCAAGAGTAGTGCCACAGTTACTACAGTTGACCTTCCTACCACAATTAGATTATGGTGATAGCATACACAGAAGAGCCTCACTTTCATTCCTATCTAAATTAGATGTGTTGTACCACAGAGCACTTAGATTTATTTCCAGCCTGCATGCTAGAACACATCACTGTGATCCTGGCACAGTAGTGGGTTGAACTTCACTTACTATTGAAGGCTATGGAACATTCATATGTGGTCCCTAAAGGCAAGGTGGAATTTGTTAGCGTCTTATTCATTAAATCTACTCAAAAAATCTACAGGGTCACATAACCTAAGAATGTACAATATTATTCTGCTAGATGTCCCAAGGCATCATTCAAAATTTGTAAACAGGTTTTAGTTGGATGGCACCTACTTTTTGGAATGCTTTGCAAGTCTCTCCCAAGAGGTGTTCCCTTGCTAGCAGCTCTTATTTTAAGGTCCTTCTTAGTTCTGTGTTGATAAATGTGAATGCCATTGAAAACAAAAACATGCAAATTCGTATTATTGTACATTGCAATTTCTGTACTTGTAGTAGCATTCTGTTTTACATCGTCCTTGCCATAAGTTCTGTTTATCAGTATTCCTGCTGTTCTTACGTTTGTACCAGATTATACCTGTTAGCGAATCGTAATTGAATTTCTTAAGTTTCTTTGCTCTGTTCCATGAAATTGCATTGCAACCCATTGTATGTTTCTTTTTTTTGCTTTAAAGATTTTATTGATTTTAGTAATATCAAATACATCAAACAATTCACAGTAAAATATTTTTAAACAGTAGGAATATCAAATTAACATACATAACTGAATTGTAGGTCTCATAAAAATACATACATACATAATTAAGGTGGTGACTTACAACATAGGTAGGTTCATTAAAGGAATAATGCCTGGCAGGGTGCGTGTTATGCTGGGAAAACATCCCACTTCAGGGGTTGGGCCTGAGGTTGTAGGCTGAGGGCATCCAACACCTGAGAAGTGATGTTATCCCAGCATAACGCCATCCTGAGGGCATTATTCCTAATACACAATGGCTTGTTGTTATATAAAGAAATACAAATAATTATTTTAAAGAATATTTTTGTTAGTGTGGAAAAATATTTATGTTTCTTAAGAGAAGATACAGACAGTCAATGGAACAAACAATCAAGGGGTTCACAGTGGGGCTGAGACTAGAGCTGGGATGTTATGCTGGGATAACCTTCCTGGTCTAGTCCCAGACTGACCAATCAGAGGCCAGCATTCTTTCATGCCATTGTATAATAATGTATAACTATTACCTTAATAAAGGAGAAACAGATACAAGATGGTGATAGGCATTAGTTACAGTTCAGAACTGTATCATATTTCTTGTGTCATGGGTGGCTAGATATTTTAGGAAGGGGCCCAGATTATTTCAAACAGTTCTCTTTTACCAATAACTTGAGTACCAATCTTTATTAGTAATTTACCTCACTCATTTTATTTCCCATTCTTTATTTTTTATAGTAAGGTGGGGAAGAATTATTTAGTAGAGTTTTGCAGTCAGCCTTCCCCACCATATATCCCTGGTGTTCAAGGCCGCCTGAGTATAATGATGTAACACTTAGGTAAGAATATACAGCTGAACATTCCAGCACCAGAAGCCAAGATGGCAAAAATTTCCACACCACCATGTACTTCCCTCTGGTGCTCAGGTATGCAGGTATAAATGAGAGCCACACGCTAACAAACACAAGCATGCTGAAGGTAATGAACTTGGCCTCGTTGAAGCTACCAGGTAAGTTCCTGGCCAGGAAGGCAACCAAGAAGGAGACACTGGCCAAGAAACCCAGGTAACCAGCATGCACCAAAATGCAGGCGCCAAACCTTCATTGCACGAATTATTATCTTTCCATCTTCAGATTTCATATTGGATTCTGGGAATGGGGCAGATATGGACAACCAAGCAGCACATATGATCACCTGAAGCAGTGACCCAACAAAGACTATGGAACTGGATATCTTAGATCCCACCCAGCTCCTTAACTTACTGCCTGGCCTTGTGGCACTAAAGGCAATCACCACAATGACAGTTTTGGCTAGAACGCATGAGACAAAGGGAAAATGTCAAGCCAAATACAACTTGACGGAGCATGCAGTTCAGTTTCATGGGTGGCCAATGAACAGCAGGAAGAGAGGAAGCACAGCATGAGGGCCACCAGAAGAAGGTAGGTGAGCTCACGGTTGTTGGCCTTGACTATTGGAGTGTCCTTGAACTTAATGAAAATGCAGAGGACAGAAACTGTCAGTAAGCTGAAGAAACTAGTGCAGAAAGTCAGTGATGCTCGAAAGGTCTTCATAGGAGAGGTAGTCTGGGATTTTCAGGACACACTTATTTCGTTTGTCATTGGACCAGTAATCCTCTGGGCACTTCAGGCAGTTCACAGTATCTGATGGAAAATTAATTTTGTTTAAACCAAGGATGCAAGAATCATAATTGTGACCAGCTCATTTCTAGATACCTATAGCATTTAGTAAAGCACTTCAGTTTGGCCTATAATCTATTAGAGAGTGTTTAGGGCATGCCATGGTTAGCCAACAAAGAAAACTGAGTATACAAATAACTGTAGATAGCAAGTTATGGGCTATGTCACAATTTGTGCCATTCATGTCGCTGCGCAACTTCTTACCCCAGACTCTTCACTCTGGCATGAATCAGCACCCTACACAATTCATTCCGGACAGTTAACCCCAGCATAAATATTCGAAAACAAACTGTGCTATATGGTGATTCATGCCAGAGCAAAGAGTCCAGGGTGAGGTGTCATCTGGGGACATGACCAGCACAACTGGACGTGTGCCCCAAGTGATGGTGTCTGCATGCAAAGTAAGGAATGACACACTTCATGTGGTTGTTAGCCATGATGAGTAGTCGAGTGCTGCAGCCATCCAGGAAGTGCATTATTCTCTTATGGGACCACACGTTCTGGAGTGTTATTCCACTTATAAAATGTTGTTTTATTTGTTAAAAAATAAGTGGTTCAGGTGAGGTGTGAAGTTGTCATAAAAATAATTAGTGGTCATGTCTTGTGTTTCATCCAATGAGGTTACAGGATTTTCCAACCATTTTTTAAGAAGTGGTTTAGATACACAAGTTTTATAGACAAAGATAAAGTACAGACTAATGTACAGACATTGGTGTATTACAAGGTTTTTCACACCTCAAGATGTGTGATACTATATATACACCACAAGAGCAAAGCTTGAGTGGTTTATAAAAGTTTATAACATGAGGGGTCAGAGAAACAGGTTCCTGATTGGTAGAGAGCCATCAGGTGACCATTGATTAATCCAGCATATACACACAGCAAGTAGGGAACTGTCTCCCTCACCCCAGAGCGATCAGACAGTACTGTGGATCTCATTATTGTGCCAGAATTGCAGTTTGTGGGGCAGCCATTGGTATTCTCACTAATCAAGCAGCAGCTGTAGTAGCAGCATGTGCAGAATACCTTGCCTCCCAGCTCCTCCTGATCTGTGGCTGCAGTGTGTGTTATACTATCAGACTGGTGCTATTCTTTTAGCTCCTGTTGTAAAACATTATTATTATTATTATTGTTTATTTTTTTATTTAGTTGTTTAACCAGGTATAGCACACTAAGCTGAAAGCTTTTTACAGGAGCGATCTGGAGCACAAGGAGGTTAAGTGACTTGCTCAGGGTCACACAGTATGCAAGTGGAAGCTGTGATTCAAACCCAGGTCTGGTCTGCTGGATGTCACCAAATTTGCAGCTCAGAGCCTTAGACCACTGCGCTATACTGCCTTTTACCAGGAGGGATGGAGGAGCTATGTCTTGCGAGGGGAGCAGGGGCAAACTGGAGGAAGGTGTGGCACCGGCAGAGACCAGGGGCCCTTATAGGTCTGGGAAAGGGACTGGCCACCACAGACAGGTGAGGCCCATCAGTCTGGGTGAAAAGGGGATGGTGTGGAGGCTGAAATCCCAGTAGAGAGAGTAAGGGAAGCCCTAAGGTCCCTTGGATGGAGAAAGCACCTGGTCCAGATGAGATACATCCCAGGGTGCCGAGGGAACAGGCAGATGTCCTGGCAGTCCTCTACCAGGACTTTTCAACCTCTCTCTGAGGACTGGGTGGGTGCCCCAAGACTGGAGGATGGCCAATGTCATGCTGATCCACAAGGGGACCAAGAGAGGAGGCAGAAAATTACAAGCCTGCTAGCCTGACACGGTGGTCAGCAAGGTGATGGAGGGTATTGTTAAGGAAAGGCTAGGGGGTTACTGGAGCAAACTCGGTACTTGGACGATAGGCTGCATGGCTTTGTCACGGGAAGATCGTGCCAGACAAACCTTGTTGAGTTCTATGACTGGATGACGAGGGCTCTGGACCAGGGTAGGCCAGTGGACATCCTCTTTCTGGACTTTAGCAAGGCGTTTGATTTGGTACTCCACAGTGGCCTGCTGGCTAAGCTGAAGGAAATGGGGGTAGGGAGGCAGTTGTTAAGATTAATGTAAATTGGCTCTCTGAGCATACTCAGAAGAGTGGTCATTGGAGGGTTAGCCTCATCCACAAGGTTGGTTATTAGTGGGGTTCCCCAGGGGTCAGTGCTGGGACGCTCCTGTTCAACGCCTATATTTCAGACATCAGGAGGGGGATCAGGAGTGAGATAAGTCTCTTTGCAGATGACTCAAAGCTGGGTGCAGTGGTGGATGAGAGGAGGGGAGGTGGCCTTGCAAGAGGATCTGGAGGCTCTGGAAAGGTGGTCGGAAAATGAAACTAAAATTCAATGCGAGAAGTGTAAGGTTCTGCACCTGGGAGTCAGACATCCAGGCCAGGGTATACCCTGGGAGGTCCGGAGGAGACATGATTCAAGTCACGGAGGGGAGAGGGACCTGGGGAGTGGTAGATGTCAAAATGAACAACTCAGAGACCTTTAGGAGGCAGCGGCAAGGAGAATATGATGCTGGGATGCATAGTCAGGGGATTACCTCCAGAAAGGTGGAAGTGATCCTTCCACTGTACAACTGCTTGGTTAGGCCACACCTCGAGTATTGTGTACAGTTTTGGAGACCACACTTAAAGAGGGACATTACACTCCTAGAGACGGTCCAAAGGAGGGCAACCAAAATAATCTGGGGCTTGGGGAAAGTACCTTGAGGAGGCTCAAGGAGCTTAACATATACGCCCTGGAGGAAGGAGGGACAGGGGACATGATAGAGGTCTTTAAGTACATGAACGTGATCAATAAAGGAGGCCCAGTCAGGGTGCTCCAAAGGAAGGAGAGTAGAGCAAGAGAGGTCATGGGTGTAAGCTTGAAGGGCAGGCTCAGAGGGAAAGAGAGGAGATGTTATTTCACTGAAAGGGTGGTGGAACCATGGTATGCACTGCCCAGGGAGCTGGTAGAGGTGGAGACTGTGGACAGGTTAAGAGGGGACAGGTACAGGTACAGGGGAGGGGTAAATCTGACCAGGCCCAATACAGGTGGAACATCTGGGACTGGAGACAGTATAACCCAAGGGGAGGGGACACCAAAATCAGCACTCAGTGCAGGTGCTGAATATCGAGCAGACTCAAGAGACCATTTGGCCTATTCTGCTTTCATTTTAGTATGTTGGTATTATTGTCCCCTGGCTGCTCTGTGCCTTCCACCCACTCACCCCATGGACTCCATGAACCAACGATCAGTGCATCCTGCACTGTGACAGTGACAAGTCACCGTTGCTATGGTATTATTGTGCCTTTGCTTTGTGCCTGAACCAGTAGCATCCTGGCCAGAAACCATGGTGCTGAGAATGAGAGACAGGAGCTGGAACCCCACAGAAGTTACTGTCAGATCGGGACATGTATACAGAAACAGCAGCAGTTTGCACAGAGATTGATAGAGAGAGAGCAGTGGTGTGGACCGAGATTGTTGGTTATTATGTGCAGTGTCTCCAGATCGACATTAGGAGACAGAGACAGGAGCTGAAACCCCCCACAGAAGTTACTGTCAGATCGGGACATGTATACAGAAACAGCAGCAGTTTGACAGAGATTGATGAGAGAGCAGCAGTGTGGACCGAGATCAATGGTCATTATGTGCAGTGTCTCGGAGTTGGCATTGGAGACAGAGACAGGCAGGCAGGCAGACAGGTACAGTGTGTGTCTCTCTCATCGCTGTTTTCACAAACAGCCCCTCTCGACCCATTCATGTGTGCTCCTCCTCCTGTGGTCATCCAGCAGCAGGGTGGGATATATGTGGCATCAAGGGAGTGTCTGAGTGTCAGTGATTAAAGTCTCTCACCACAGTGTTCCTGAAGGTGAAGATATCATGAACGTGGGAGGAGAGAAAGAGGGTGCTGCAGGAATGACTGTGTGCGAATGGTAGTTTACTCACCTGGTAAAGGTGATTATAGAAGCACCTTTTTCAGCACTCCGAGTCTCAACACATGGGTAATCAGTGCTCTCCTCTCAGGCTGATGCACTAAAGAAATTTCAGAATCAAAATTTGATATGTCTCCTCCTCTGCCTCTGTCTCCTCCCTTAGTAGTCTCAAATTCCTCAGTATGAGTTCTTCCAGAGCTTATGATTGTAACCCCCTTGCAAATGGGGTTTCTAATGCCTTATGCCTGCTTGATGTTCGGCGTTTAAGCCGCGTTTACTAGGTAGCCAGAGAGGTGCCTTTAAGGCCTCCGTATCTGTCCTTTAAAAAGCTGCCTGTTGCAGTTGTAGTTGGATAGAAGAAGAGTTGAGTGTTTCTATGCCGGGTCCTCCGGGCCCTTCCGATAATCGCTCCGGTTCTGCCATCGCTAATTGCGCAGAGGGAGCTTTGTTAGAGGATATGCTTGTCTACTGGTTATCTGTTAGAGTAATAATGATAATGTAGTTGTTCTAACCTGCCTTGCTTTGCAGCACAGAGGGTTTCGATTGCCTCCTCCATTTTGCCCCAGAACTGCTGAAGTGAGCCAATCAGTACCTCGGGACCCTGCAGAGTGGACTGACCAATAGAGCAGCTGCTTGTTTTGGGAAAGGTATTATGGCTATGGCGCTTTTCTGCACCACTAAGCACTGGAGGAAGTGACTGGTGTGTGCAGCCAGCCAATGACAGCAGGTAGCGCCCGAACTGAGAGAGAGCCTCTTGCTGTTGGGGTTAGATGCGTTGTGGCTGGTGAGGAGGAGGAGCTTCTGCTTCTGCGCTGGGAAGTGTTGCGTGAAGCGTGGAAGACTCAAGGCGGCGTTTTCTCTGCCGCGAGTTTGTTTTGAAATCCACGGCGGGCGGTCAGAGTAGGCTGTGCCCTGTACAGCTACCCACCAGGCTCGACCTGCAGGAGGACTGGAGAATGCTGAATCGCTCAGTCCGAAGAAAAGTGGAAGCTGCCGTTGCAGTATCTCTGTGGCTGTGAGTTTGTAGGAACATTGGAAGCAGCTGCCTGGTGGTACCTTCTGTTGTTATTTACCATATAAAGGTGTAAGAAGACTGGTGAAAGTCAGGCTCCATCCTGGTAGCGGTGAAGGAATCATCATTTGCTGGGTTGTGAGTACTAATTCAGGGTCGCTCCCTGTAGTGTGTCTATGCAGTGGTTTCAGTGTACCATTTAACTTCGGATTACTTAACTGACCTTTCCTATTACTTTGACCTGCTCAGGACTGTTATGTTTGTGTGTGCTAAGGGCCCCAACCAGCTGCTACATGTGGACTAGCCGCTGGGGCTTGTACCCAGGACAATAAGCTGTAGGGTTAGGCCTGTGCACAGAGCCCTAGGTAGATAAGTATAGTGATAAGCTAATCAACTTGATTCCCCTGTCCTTGTTGTTTTCCCCTGAATAAATCAGATTGCTTTTTGTACAGTTACATCCTGGCTATTGTGTACATTAATGGTGAACTGCTGCCTGATGATTGCAACATAACTGTGCCTTACTTTACAGGGGTCCCCGAAGGAGCTAGAATATCTTTTCCATGGGGTAAGTGTACTGGTGAACAGAATTGTTGGTACCCAGTGTGAGTCACTAATGGGACGAAGGGGGTTGCAGTAGCTCAGAGTTCTGTACACGTGGTAGTCTTAACTGTGCTAACTCTGACCTCTGGGTGGAGGCACCCGTCAACGGATCTGGGCCCTCAACCTGCCTCTGTGGGGCAGACAGGGTAGTAGCCCTAAGGGTAGCACCCCCTAGAGGTTACATGATAATCCTGAAAATGATAAATAAACTGACAATAGAGACCCTCGCCGCCTCCTTTGGGGTACTGCCGGGTAAAGGCACAAACACAGTTTAACACTATGTAAAAACATCCTTTACTTTACATTGATTCGTATCATGTGTATAGTCTTACATCCACACTAAGTTGCTGTAAAGTCTACTGCTTACTACCATACCTTCACTGAAACTAGCATTATGCAAAGCTCAACATTAAAATCATTTGATTCGTCATCCCACTTTGTCATTATGTTATGTTCTCCTCAATGGGTGGGATACCATTATCTATCGCACCTTTTACAGCACTCGAGTCTCAACACATGGGTGATTATACAGCAGTATTGGACTTATGTAGGGAGGGAGGAGGAATATGATCAATGCTGTCTGAATTACCTTGCGACTAAACTCTGAGTTCCCTGTCAATCCGGTATCCAACCAGTAGAATCTGATGAAGGTGTGAGGGATGACCAGGTTGCCACCTGGTGGATTTCCTTACAGATACGGAGTTGTATTCTGCCCAGGAGGTAGCCACTGCTCCAGTGGAGTGGACCATGATGTTAGGAATAGGGATATTACCACCTGCCCTGTAGGCTCGGCGATGGTGTCTCTTGACCATCTGGCTGTTGCAGCTCTTGAGGCTCGAGGCCCAGTTTCCACCCTTGAGCAAGGCGAATAGTCTCTCCAACTTTCTGAATGGTCCTGGTTTGTTCTAGGCAGGTGAGGGTTTCTGTTAGGCACCTCTCTTGCACCAATGGTATGGATTGTAATTTCTGAGCAGCGTGAAAGGCATGAATGAGATGTAGTATGACTCTATCTGGGGAGAAGGTCAGACATGGCTCTCTAAATGAGAGAGCCTGCAGTTTGCTAGTTCTGTTTGTTGGTAAGATTGCTGCCAAAACACAGTTTTCATGGTTATGACTGATAGATGAACTGACTCTAGGGGCTGGAAGTGCTTACTGGCCAAGGCATCTAACACCAAACTGAGTGGGGAATGCACGATATCGCTGCTGCCTTTGAGAAGGATTGAACTAATGGATGCACCCCAGATAAATGTCCATTTGTTTCACCTCTTATTGCCCCAATAGCAGCCGCCTGCACCCATAAGGATGTCGCTGTTAACCCTTATCAAATCCATTCTGAAGAAACTCTAAAATATGTAATCTGATGCCTCACACCATGAAGCAAATACCTGCCCATGTCTGATATAAGTTCTGTTAGTGAACTCCTCCTGGCTTGGACCAGAGTGTCTGCCACCTTACCAGATACCCCTAAGTTCATCAGTATCCACCCTCTGAGTGGCCATGCTGGCAGTTTCAGTGGTCAGGGGTCTGTGTGCCAGATTTACCCCTGTCTGAGCAAAGTCTTAATTGGTGTTGTCTACAGGAGAGTATTGAACTGTGGTCACTGGTGAGACAGTTCTATATGCTCAGTGTAGCCACTGCAATAGGGGCTGAATTCAGATCCTTACTGAACAGGACTGAAGTGCATAAGTCTAATGAACTGTAGCCTCTGGCCAAGCACGGCTGTGGTAACAAAGTAGCCGCTTGTTTGATGAGTAAGTACCTGCCAGGATCAGAGCCAGTGATCCCTGCCCACTAGGAAAAGACCTGTAGACTGACATTAAACTGTGGAAAGATGATGTATTATATTTCCCTTGACCATTACTTTGCAGTCCCTGTGATAACCATAAGCAGGGAAGTCTGAGGATGTGTGATTATGAGTAGCTGTACTTGGCCTGCGTGTCATACCTGGTGAATTATAGTTTCTTGACCACTACTGTGCAGACAGTGCGACAGACATAATCAGGGAGGTATGAGGATATGAGATTATGAGATATGCTGTACTTGGTCTGCATATCATACCTAAATTTAATGTTATGACGGTCCCTGCCCCTTTCTCCATGATACGGACTAATTAAGTGATGTGGAGGAGGGTTGGTGTTATTGCCAGGAGCCGCTGCAGTGGGGCTCCAAGAGGTCACCAGCCATGACTGACTGTGGGTTTCCCAGTGGATAGGTAACTTATTTACTCCCTGCTGAAAGTGCTAAAATACATATTTAGTGTTTGGTCATTAATGGTGTGTGGATGTGCCGTCATATGATGTGATACTCAATAGATCAAAGCTGGCCGGTCATACTGCCCGTGATCTGTGTGTTACTCTGAATGACCATCTGGACCCAGCACTGCACCCTGGTGTAAAGGGTGCATGTGGAGTTCCCATAAATAAGGCTATACATCTAGGTAGATAGATAGCTTGATCGATCTATATATGCATAGGTTTCTTTACCTATAAATACAGTATGTATGCATGGATGGAGTCTATCTATCTGGACATTACAAGCCGACAGAGGTTGAATAAACCCCATTTCTTTCTTGAGATTGTCTGTGAGTCCATGAAATAGAATTTCAGCATCTTCTACATTAGTAGACCTATACTGTAATAAAACACATCAGTACCTGCTTTCCCCAACCATCTGTTTGTGATGCTGAGATGGCTGCAAATGTACTGTTAGCAATAGTTTCTGGGGTTATGTGTTTTAGCTGGCAAGGCAAGGAGTATGACTAGCATCTGAATTGTCACCTCTTATGGCTTCGCACTGCAGCCTGCTTATTTGATTAGTGTAATTGCATCCATATGCTGCATGTGGCATGATTGTCTTGGAAGAGGGCTGTCATGCAGGGATGTATTGTACATGTGCCCTTAGTCCCCTACCAACATGACTTTGGCTGACTAGCACATGCGCAACGTGTGATGCAATTGACCTTTCATTATATATTCCTACCATTATATGCCTTACTGTTCAATTATGTGCATCCAGATCATTGACTATATAGCTCTGTACTATCTATATAGCTCTGTACTTTTAGTTCACGCAAGCTGTTATTCCTAAGCATGCAGGATGACCTATTATGTAATGCTCAGAAGATCTGCCACAACACTAGGAGCTCCTTAGCTCTGTACTTGTAATGAAAGATGGATGAGCCCACAGAAAGCTGCCTTTCCAAGAGGGGCTGAAGCTGGTGAACCACCATGTCCAGACCACCAGTATCGAATTCTGCTGAGGCATTCGGATGGCATGCAAAGTATCTGGAGCAAATGAGCATTCTGTGAGTGCTCTGACTGCAGCTGCTGAGTGGGGGCTGCCTGGGCGCTGGCTACTTCCAGTCAGAGTGGAGCATGTCTGAAGTGTGAAAGAGTTGATGCGGGTGCCAATATTGAACAACATTTGTCATTACTGTACTGCATGTGTTTATGAGGAAAATGCTACCAGAGAAGCTGTAATGTTAATATACTGGACGAGGGACAGCGGACCCATTCTGTCTCACTGATAGATGGTACTCATTCATGCTTAAGCCAAGTGTTTAAGCTTACACCAGCTGAGTCATGGAGTAATGCTTAAGCCACAAGTTTTGGGACTAGGTACATACAGTGAAACGGGTGCTCAATAAGCTCCTGAAGGCAGTCAATCCAATGTCTGATCTTTTGTCATAACTGTTGCTGGATCCCATAGCATTAATATGGGGGATGTTGTGTCTCCATAGTAGGACTTCTAAGTTGTTCCTCCTGGCTTTCTACTGATCTTCCTTGGCCTACCACTGAATATCTGTTAGACCTGTGATGCAGGCAGGGGGGGGGGCATAACATGGATTGGAATTGCCATCCTCTCCCTAAACTCACTGGCTCTAAGTAGTAACCAGTGACTTTAATGTGGCTCATGCTTCTGAGTGCCCCCTCAACTGAGGGCAAGCTTAGGACTACACCCCTTACTTGTAGTCTGTAAGGATACCAACTGCTGGGGCAGTCATGGGGGAATAGCACCCCTAGGTGCAAAATGGCTGGGAGAAATGGCCACGGATGTGCTGGGGTTGTGCTTTGTTGAGCAGAGCAGTGATAGACATAGCCATGGGGGTGGAACATGTGGCCTCCATGTCCTATAACTGGAAGGGCAGAAGAAGTAAAACCAGCCAAAACGCAGCCCTGCCAGCTGACATAGTGATGGGTGCTGACAGATAGTTATTGATCACAGTGGTGATGCCAGTGTTATTTATCTGAAGAGTACAGCTGCACAGCATTAACATTTAGCATTCAAGATGAAACCAATGTCAACGATGGAATTGCCACAAGCTGATCATAGGTGGTTCTTGGGACCACCAGTCAGAGTAAGTTCTGTGGCTGTCGCATTATGGATAAACATGACAGGATGATCACTTGTCACAGGGCATGGCATGCTAAAGGAAATATGACTCCCAGAGTGGACTTTTAAGCAGCCAACACCTGCTGCTTGTAGATGCCATTGTTATTTTCTGAAAATATAAGCAGCATTGGAAATTGTCTGAATCAGGTTGTGACTTACTGGTGATCATAGTATAGTAACAATCACTATATCAAAAGGAAGCCCTGAGAAGTTATATCGGGCTGCTGTATTAGAAAAACTGACTTACTGCTGCAACAGAATTTGAATGCAGTGTACAATTAATAGCCCTTGAGATATCACTGCATAGCCAGCCTTTTTTCCTGAGTGATTAGCATATTGTTTAAAATTCACTTATACCAGTCAGAGGCCTGGAGGATATACATCCGGCTTCTGTATTTTAAAGAATCAGGCTTCTACTTGCTTCCAAAAGTGCCTTTTCTCTTAATAAGTGACGATGCTCCAGAGTTTATTTTATGCTCTAACTTCTCCATTTCCCTTTAAGCAAGCATTGAGAGAATGGCCCCTTTAAGGATCGACCTCTTGTTTTCACCATTTTAGGAGGTGTTTCCATAGGCTGCCACCATCTTAGGTGAGGAATTGCCATAAGCTGCACTAGGGCTGCTTGAGAAGGCTGGAAGCCTTACGAGAACTGTGTGAAGCTTTTAAAAATAGCGGCACCACTCCCCAAACAAAGGCTCTTCTCGTGGAGCAAAACCGAGTGCCTGGCATCACGAACCTGAGGTTTAGTTGTGAAGCGGGCATGTGCCTCTGGCAATGGGCAATCGAGAGTCAGCGGGCATCCCGCGCATGAAGTGAGCTCTCGTGGGCATGAGGGACAGCAGACTCAAGTAGATTATGAAGCAGCACCCTGCAAGGTGCAGGTAAGGCCTTTTGCAATAGTGCCCTTTTCTTTGTGGATATGCAACATTAGGAAGGAGAATTCAATCCCCACCAGCGGAGTTCAGCCTCGCGGTTGAACAAAGTAAACAGCGGGCGATTAGAAACTTCACGCTCCACTTGGGGATAACCACTGTGGTGATCTCACTACCTCCAGTTGAACAAGGTAAACTGGGGGTGAGCAAGGCGCTGGCAGTGAAACTGTTAGGAAACCAATTGGTTTGATACAGGTGCTTGCCCCTCCTCAGCAGAACGAGGTAAACGGGGGCGAAATGAAAGGGACATTGTACAGTACCCAAACACAAGAGTTAGACATACAAAGATCTAACTGGCCCTGATGCCACGCTGGCTAGGCTATCTAAATGCATTAAACAACATGCTCCAGCACCAGTCTAGTGACCAGTCGGTGTTTTAAAGATACATTAACAATTAAAGCCAAAAGGCTATGTGATCTCAAGGAGTAGCAATAACTTTAAAAACTCTTACCTTAAAAGTCTTGACAGAGAGCCAAAATCTGTGACCAGCCTGGGTGAGATGCACGAAAGAACTGACAAATTTGGGAGCTACAGGGAGGAGACAGAGGCAGAGGGAGGAGACGTATCGAATTTTGATTCTGAAATTTCTTTAGTGCATCAGCCTGAGAGGAGAGCACTGAATGCCATGTGTTAAGACTTGGAGTGCTGCAAAAGGTGTGATAGATAATGTCGATGAGTGCATCATTTCCGCTGCAGCATGGTGTGGTGCTTGCTGTGTGTGTGTGTGTGTGTGTGTGTGTGTCTCTCCTCTCTCTCTCTCCCTCTCTCTGTCAGAAGAAAGAGTGTTTGCTGCATAATGTGTCAGTAGATGATGGTGTGGTGCTTGCTGTGTATGTGTGTGTGTGTGTGTGTGTGTGTGTGTCTCTGTCAGAAGACAGAGTGGTGGCTGCGTAATGTGGCAGTAGATGATGGTGTGAGTCAACGGCAGAGCACTTTCATTCCCTGGGTAGTTCCTGAGAAGTGCCTGTCACTGCAAAGCGTGCTGCAGACACACGGACACGGAGGAGAGACAGAGAGTGAAGGCTTTCCTTACTGTTGCTTTGCTGGCAATCGAAGCGAGAGACACACATTATAGGTGCACTATCCTGTGCTGCACGAGAGAGAGAGAGAGAGAGAGAGAGATGGAAAACATTTCCTTGTCTCTCTCTCCGTCTCTCTTGTGTGAAATCAGTTTTACAAATGACAGAGCATGTGGAACAAGTGTTATGGGCACCAGGTAGAGAGAGAGACTGCATGTTCTGTGTAGCCAGCAGAACAGTGACTTGCCATTCATTAATAGAACAGTGATCGTGCTGCAAAACTTGTGTTATGGTCAAAAATTCATATTCACTTATTTGTGTTCTGTGGTCGGTGCTCAGCAGTGCATATTGAGTCAAGTTCTGTACCAACAGCACTAAATATTGAGCTAAGTTCAGCACTGTTAGCAACACAGTACTTCCGGCGGTGGCAGAACACATAAAAAGTTCCTCTGTTTGTATCAAATAATCATACTTTCCTCTTTTTTTACCTCTGGTGTCACCCCATGTTATAAGTGCAATAACCCCACTCCAGGATGTGCGGTTATTGGAGATTAATCAACACCCTGGGCACTGTGAGGACACTTGGCCTGTTGCCTTGTGCCTCACAACGCACTCCAGGTTGCTGATTAATCCCAATAACTACACACTCGTCGTGGGTTATTGCTTACATCACAACCAAGGGGTGAAATAAACTGAACAACACTGCCCATAACGTTATTTTGCGTGAATTATGGCTTTGTGAAGAGAGACATTCTGATAAGCATGGGAGACTGGTGCACGGGCTGTGCTCCATTATACACATTTGTGACAGCATAAGCATGTATTATGAAGTACGAAAACAACTGGTTTTAGGATAATAAAAACCTTAACAAGTAATTAGTGTACAGTATATCGATGAGGAGAATTTATGAACAGTCCCAGTATGGTTTACAAGCCCATGAAAAACTCTCTTAAAATGTATTGGCCTTACCTCTAGCTGGCAACTGTCTGAAATATCCTTATCTCAGCCCCATGTCGGTGTGGTACATAGGGGATATGACATGGGGTGGCTGAAGGTATAATTTTTATCTTCATGAGAAGGTATTTGTCTGTTGATATCTCACAAGTGGTGAGGCTATGAGTGAGACAGCAATAGACCAATACCCTTTAAATAAACAAAATATCACAATGAGTCAGTCCATGGCATGTTTGATTTATACAACACGTGTTTAGGTGGTTTGTGATAGAAATGGTAAAAAGTCACCAAAGTAAAAAGTAAAATATGTGAACTGCATATTGTATATTCAATGAAAAAATAAATGGCATCTCACATTTTATTTATTGAAAGAGTTTTACCAGGAAAGGCCTACTGAGCCATCATAGTTCATTTTCATAGGCATCCTGGGGAAAATACAAGAAGATGCTCACTGAGCATGCTCAGAAATTTATCTTCACATGCGAGAATAGATTTCTAGCATGCTCAGTGTGACAAAACGAGTAAGATACATTTCAGAGCATGCTCAGTGACCAGCATTATTTATCTTGATTATAATGACCAAAAGAACACGTGTATCATCTCAGATTTATTTTCAAACCAGTTGTATAGCAATCTATATCATTTACCAGTTTTGTTGGATATTTCTCCCTTAGAACAGGGTGTACAGTCAAAGCAACAGAGGGGTTGTCCTCGACGGAAACCTTCGGTATCCAGGTGGACAGCTTTCACTGCAGGCAGGCGTGGTACCTGGAAAAGGAAAAGAAGCAAAACAGATGGTGGTTCTGTTTAACAGATCCAACTTGAAACATCCTACGGAAGTACTACTTCCCATTCCAACTGGAGCGACAAGAAGATTTTGGCACTCTCTTCATTATGATGTCCCTTATCCACAAACTCTGCCCGTGATATCTATTGCACAGTAGCACTAAACTGAACCTGACAAAAATGCTCTGTCAACATCACATTAAGGAAAGCAGAATGTTGCAGGGTAGGGTGCTGGGTCCATAACCCAGAGGTCAAGGGACTTAAACAATCCTCGTCTGACTTCATGTAAACCCTTTGACAGGCAGTGTGATCACGTGACTAGGGCAGCTTGAATCTAGAATATTCAGGTTCAAATCCACCATAGCCACATATTTCACTGTGTGAACCTAAGCACGTCATTTAACCCTTAAGGTCAGTCCAGTGTACTATAAAAGGGATAAAGGCCAGATCCCACAGGAAATGAGATACTGCATCTCAGCTATGCTTTCCTGAGTAAATAAATGTGATACAAAACCACATTCCCAGTAAGTAATGCTTTCTAGAAACACAAACTCAAAACAACACCAGTAAAGAATGACAGCATTAAAAAAGAACAACCTGGGGTAACCCAAATTCAATTTGTAGCAACTCGACTGCAAAATGAGTGTGCAATCTCATGTTTGGCCACTGGGTGTCACTAAATTGCAAAACCTTTTCTGGACTAGAGTGGAAAGCATATGAGTCATATGATGAGGTTTATGTGTCTGCCGTCTGGTACTAGTTGTAACTGTGCAATTGAGGTAAATGTTTCTGGCACCTATTAGCCAACTTGATTATTGATTTCTGGCAGCCATTCTTATGTTGTCTTGCACATGCAGCGCAGACAACATATTGTGGTAGAAAAAGTAAAACACCAGTACTCCAGAAGTCAGTTTCCACCATCTGATGGTGTATTATTTATTATAAGTGAAGAGAATGCAGAACAAATCAAAAACAAACAAAACCCCTAGCGCCTCGACCGTTAGGTCTTCCAGGGGTATGAATGCAGTACAAACTTGTTCTCCTTTTATACATAACAAGTGAATCAATCAATCATTCAAATAATTAGTAAGTAATTGCCCATAATTACACAGAGCTAAAAGACTATAGCACTGAAAGAATAAAACTGACTTCAGAAAAGTGCTATAAGAGCTTCAATCTGGTGGACTTAATTAGCACTCATTGAAAGTAGACAGATAGGTCAACAGATATCTGAGACAGTCAAAGATCACAGAGGTAGAGAATAGATAGATAGACAGACAGACAGACAGACAGATGAACAGACAGGTAGACAGACCGACAGCTATATACTGTCAAGATGGATAAATACTGTTGTGCTAGACAGACAGATAGATAGATAGATAGATAGATAGATAGATAGATAGATAGATAGATAGATAGCCTGACAGACAGGTTGACATTCACTCCAGATGGGAAACAGGTTGAAAGAAGGAAGGAAGGAGAGAAAGAAAGAAAGAAAGAAAGAAAGAAAGAAAGAAAGAAAGAAAGAAAAGAAAGAAAGAAAGAAAGAAAGAAAGATATTGCTACACTGTATTTGTGAAAGTCTGAAGAATAAAAGCAAGATCTGTGCTGTGAAATACCTGAATGAACCTTTCATTCCACAAGATGTCACTCTCATTGATGGTGAGCTCTGGTCCTCCAGGGGCTTTCTTCTCAAAGCTACCAACTCTGAAGTACCTGCTGGTTCCATCGGGGACAAGTGGAAGTTAAGGATGTCATACCTTGCTGGTGGGTCACCATTCACATCAAAATACATCTCCTCACCAGCACCAGTTGTAAAATGGACATCCTTGGCATAGTGGAGCAGCTAATGAGAGAAGACAAGATAAAGGAAACCCTTAATTGACAGGCATCAAAGGCAGTAAACAAAGTACAATGAACAGTATATAATACATAAATATATATATATATATATATATATATATATATATATATATATATTGTATGTATTCTTTGCACAAAGATCTGTTTGCAACATTTACAGTTCAGGCTAAAGCAACAAAATATAGGAACTGTGGCTTTAGGGTTTCAACCCTAAAGCAAATCAGGAACAAAGTCTTCCTAGGTGTTGCCAGCCATAAAAGCTCACCCATTCTATACACTCCAGAAACATGCATACCTAATGGGGTGGTGTTGGGGGTTTGGGGTTGGAAACCTAAAGCCACAATTCCTATTTATTGCCTTAGCCTGAACCCTAAATGTTGCATTAACACAGTTTTTGCAAAGAATTGTCTTGCTTTTAAGATAGTCCCATGCAACCATACATTTTGAGATAGTGTAATCACATCCTCATTTGTCTGTGCTCTCATTCCTCCACAGATGCTTATATGTGTTTATGGGAAGCACAGGGCCTCAGGCCTCAGCTTCCATTTGTAGGACAACAACAACCAAACTGACAACATAGCCTCCTATCACCCCACCTCATTGACCCGGTAGTCAAACGTATCAAATCCCCACCAAAATGGTATTCCGTGCCACCGCAGCATAATTCCATGGCAGAGGCATGAAAAGATGTTTTGGGTCAGATTTGAAAAATGGTAGCTATTGTCATAAGATGGTGTAAAGAATGTTGATAATCTGGGGTTAAAATATTAAAAATTAAGAAAGTTATGAGTGAGCTTAGTGAAATGTCAACAGATGTGCACAACTTTGCGGCTTTGCATATTTGACCCCATATTTTCAACATACTTTCATTATGAACCCCATCTCATGAACACATATAGTGAAAATGTTGAAGTCTCACCCAAAGGGTGATTTCACCAATTACCACAAAATCACCTTCGGGCATGATTTGTAAAATGAACCCAATATTGTTCAAGAAGTGTGGTGTCAAAAGGGTATGTTGAAAACTGAGTGCCAAAATCTTGAAAAATGACAAGTTATGCATCAAAGTAGAAAACCCCATTGAAATATGTGGATTCCCCATATGATAAAATATTTTATCGTGAGTCATCATACGAAACAAAATCTTACTTGTTATCATGAGTCACAAAACAAAATTTATTATTTAAAAACAACATTTTAAGAGCATTTCTGCAATAGGCAACAGTTAAGTGCAGAATCCAGTTAAGGAGGTCCTGATAAGCAAGATACATCTGTTGGTTGCTTTCAGAAATGTCATTTTGTGGGTTTTCAAATGTGACTTTTATGGAAAGAGGCAAAACAAGATGGCAGCAAACAAAACAATGATTTCCCCTCATGAAAAAGATAGGCCCCATATGGAAAAATATTTTTTTGTCATTTCATAAAGCTATTTTCAGTACTTACTGAGCATGCTCAGACCCAAGCATTAAAAATTACAAAATTAAGTAACTTTAGAACAAATAAATATTTGTTTCCCAAATAAGCAACAGGCAGATCTGTAGGGCCAGCCCTTTCTACCCAGAACATTTCAGGCCAATATTTAAAACCATATGGCGCTAGCCATGCTGACAGAAAACACTTTCAAACCAATGGAAACAAATTCTGAAAAATTCATTATTTGCAGTATCTGCATCTCAGAATCCTCACATCCAATTAGAAAAACACTTGTTCTGTCAAGAGATTTACTCATGAGACTGTGCATGCAACATTTCATGCAAATCCATTGAATAGCTGCAAAGTAATTTAAGTGCAAATTTTCAGGTTTAACAAAGAAGTCCGAACAACCCCAAATAGAGAGCACCCTATAATATATAAATATACATAGTCGTTTGTTTATCTAAATTGGATTTTACCAGGTGAGTGTCAGAGAATATGGGATCTACAGCCCTTACTTCCTTTGTGCCTCACTGTCCTACAGTATCTTGAGGTTTTCTGACAGAGTTTTGAGCTTTTATTGAAAACATGGTTTAATAATAATGAAAAGGTAAATTCTGCACTATGAAGCAAAAAGACTTCCACAGTAGCAATCCAGCCATCTTTCTATAATCAGAACCTGTAAAAGGAACAGTCAGCACTAAGAGCCACACACCCAAGTGTGGGGCCAGTCCCAGTTGCACTTTGCATGGAAAAACATTTGAGTTACTTGCTGTTTACTGCAGGATACTAGACTGTAATCATGCTGGTTCTGCAGACTTCCACCATGGCATTTGCTGTAACCAGAAATCCAGAATCACCTTCAGGTGACATCAGAGTGCTATACTGGTGAGAGATTCAATAACCTGCAGTGTCTGATAGAGTTTTAGTTAGCTCAGAAAGATGTATGCTGTTCCTGCTGTTATTCGGGGCTAAGTACAGTCACATATGTGACACATTTAGGAGGTACATAGGAGGCAGTAGAGCACAGTGGTTTAAGACTCTGAGTTGCAAACCTGAAGACCTAGGTTTGAATCCCATGGCCCCCACTTGCATGCTGTGTGACCTGAATAGGTCACTTAATTTCCTTGTGCTCCCAGGTCATAGCTGTAAACAAGCTTCAGCTTAGTATGTCTCTCTGGTTTAAAAAAATGGGCTGGATATGCAGACTGCACAGGGCAGTGGCACAAACCTGAGCACAGTGCAACTGGGCTGCTGCCCGGGAGCCAAGACCAGGTGATATTCAATGGTGATGTGCCATGGCTCAGCACTGTTGAATATGGCAAGGTCGGCGCACATACTGCACATGGCACAGTGGCACTGCACCACTGCAGGCCACAGAGAGGATAATGTGGATGCGCTAGCATGAGTGCAGTTGTGCTAGGTGCATCTCCTGCATTATTCATCCAGGGGCATGCAAATGAGGCCATAATATATGCAAGGTGCAAATGGGGCCATTTGTATGCCATTATGGCTCCATTTGCATGCATTGCGCAGGGCGGCTCTGTGGCATGCACCTGCACCCTATCTAGCTGCTGTCCTCAGGGGTGGGTCCCTGGTGGGTGTTTGTAACCCCTCCTCTCCCATATGCTCATCGCGGACATCTGTAAAAGTAATACAATTACCTGGTGGTCTAGCGGTCCCTCCCTGTATGCCCAATCGCAGGCATCTGTACATTTATAATATTTACCTGGTGGTCTAGTGGTCCCAACCATATGCCTGATCGTGGGCATCTGTACATGTAATTAAATTACCTGGTGATCTAGTGGTCCCCCCATATGTCCGATTATGGGCATCTATAATTGTAATAAAACTACCTGGTGCTCTAGCAGTCCCCTCCCCATATGCCCGATTGGGCTGCTGTTGTCATACAAAAGAGTTACCTGGTAGTCTAGTGGTACCCCCCTCCCTACCCACTCACAGAGGACCCCGGCGACTCAGCACCCCCTCCATCATTGGCAGGTGGCAGCACCCAGCCCACATTCCTCCTGGCTTCCCGCCAAATGATGGCGTACAGTATGCTCTGTATGCCTATTGGTCCACAGTGTGGACCAATGGGCATCAGACCATACTAATGCTACACAAGACCAGATAAGTGAATGACTGCATGGACCAATAGGCATACAGAGCATACTGTCGCTGTCATTTGGCGGGCGTGCTGGGTGGTATGTGGGCAGGGTGTTGCCGCCCGCCAATGATGGGTGATGCTGGGTGGCTGGGGGTCCTCTGTGGGTGGGTGGGGAGGGGTTTACCACAGGCCACCAGGTAACTCTTTCATATGACAACAGCCTGCGATGGGGTGTACATGGAGGGGACCACTAGACCACCAGGTAGTTTATTACATTTACAGATGCCCATGATTGGTGTACAGGGGACCACCAGGTAGTTTTATTACTTGTACAGATGCCCATAATCAGGCATGCCGGGGGACCATTAGACCACCAGGTAGTTTATTACATTTACAGCTACCCGCGATCGGGCGTATGGGCAGGGGGCCACTTAACTACCATGGAGGGTCCAGGTGCTTGTGGCGGCTGTTGTGCAGCACCTTGCAATACAGCTGCCTGCCTGTGGGTGGCCAGCATTTGTGTGTTTTTGGTTCAACTTTGAGCACAAGTCTGCGGCGCATGTAGTGGTTCTGCCAGCATATCGCCCACATCTCGGGCTGAATATTGGAATGTGCTGCATATGCATGGCCGCCCCTGCATCTGTGCCACATCATTACCAATGCACCGCGCATCAGGGGTTTCACTGTGCAACCTGTCCATTGGAATATCACACCAGGGCACATTGTGGGGTTGAGCATGGTGCAACCTCTTTAAATATCCCAGCCAATGTGTCTGTCCTGGTTTAAAAAACACATTTGTGGTCCAAATGCAGGCTTCATCATAGTTGTGCACTTTTGTGGTACTAATCTGGCTCCAAGTACAGGCATAGCAGATTGTGGTTCATTCATCTTCTAATGCTAGTGCACCCTTCAGAGGCAGCTGCAGCTGCAAATTGATATGCAAATGTGACACGACTTGCTGTTGCATCCATCTCAACACTTTGAAAACAGGCCACAGTGTGGCTGAGCCAGTGCAGTGCAGTGTTTTCAAGTAAAACCTTGAAAACTTAATATTTACACACAAACCAAAATGTCTCTGGGCAGACTAGATGAACCTTTGGTCATGATGTGCTGTCACTGCCTGTGTTTCTATATTTCTATAAATCTTGTTTTATGTCGATATTTCTGTGTTTGTTTTCCTTTATTTTTATGGACAGTTGTTTGAAAATAGGATCCTCATCCCACAATTTCATCTGCTCCTCCTTCCTGTTTATACAACATGCATTGCGCCCCCATATTCAAAGGACTTGCACGGCACAAAATAGAGATCGTGGTGCATCCTGGAAAATGCACTGTGGCACCATGTTCAAAGGGAAATCGTTGTGCATATCTGATTGCACAATCCATACACATATGTCGCCATGCAGAAAAATGGGCGGACACCTACCTATGCTGTGCATATGTATAGTCAGTGGAACTGCACTGTGCATGTGCCACGCATCTCACGCTTATGTCGCGAAAAGTTAGGCAAGACGGGCTGCCTAAATCTGCCAGCCACCCATAGGCAGGCTGCTGAACTGCAGACAAGACATCCTGAGACAGCTCTGTGAGCTGCACCAGGATGAGCTCCAGGCACCCACACAGCAGCCATGCCAGGATGGTAGTACCCAAACCCACAGCTGCACTGTGCCTGCTTGCAGGCACCTGCCAGACACTGGTGTGTGACACCACTGGCACGTCCCAGTCAGCCACTTCCATCACCTCACCCAGGTCATAGACACCAGCTGCCACATGCTAGTGCGGTCAGTCACCCCAGCACACCAGCAGAGCAGACAGGTACAATGCAGGCCATGTCCCAGGTGTCATTGCCTGCACCCATGTAGGCCATCTGAGCATCACCGAGTGATGGCATGCACCATGGTGACTTCTGGGACAATGGTAATCAGTGTGCATGATGGTACTTGTGGCAGCATGGCATGGTCAGGGACAGACCATTGGGACACACCACGGTGGTATGCCATAGGTGCACACAGCACACCCTTGCCAGATACACACCACCAGGAACAACATACATGTCACTGATGCTATCTATACATTGTGACAATGCCACAGGGGCCCTGCGGTGGATCAGTGTGGTGTTGTGCTTGTGGATATTGGACAACTGTAGGCAGTATGGGGCAGGGGTGGCACCACCTGTGGCCTGGAGGCATCATAGGCATGCCTCATGTACACTGGACCCTTCTGTTGTTGCACTGTGGCCACCATAGGTATTTGCATTGTACTCAGGCCAATGCATTCCACCCACACACAAACATGGCTACCCACCTGCCTGCTAAACTACAGTACCACCTGGTCACCTTTGTGGAGTGGCAGTGCTGCCCTGCAGATCTGGAACTGCACATACCAATGGCATGCAAGTGGCGAATTCATTCCAGTAATGAGATGCTAATGTACTGTTTGGGTACCGACTGTGCAATGGGCTGTTTGCATATCCTGGCTGAATATTGTAGCTTTGTGTGCCATACAAGTGGCTTCACATCACGCAGTTCCGTATGCTCCACGCTGGTCACAGGTCACCTGCCATGCTGCTCATCTCCCACTGCGAGATCACGCACAATCAGGATATTTAGATGTGTTTGCAAGGTTGCATTACCAGTGTACTTGCTGAATATCCATTCTTTTGTGTTGGCGCAAGTCAATGTGTGGCACATTCACCTGCATATCGCACCCAGCCACGTTTGAATATTGGGGCCCATAATCTTCAGTTTATAAATCACATTTTATTGCCATGAGAATGATTATGATGTAACAAGCTGTAGATTATGATATCAAATTCAAGTTTTACACACCTCGCCATATTTTTGTTTTATATAATTGATGGGATGTTTTTTCCCAGAACTCCCCACCCAGGTTTTTTATGTTTATTATTTCTTATGCATTATGTTATTTTTGTGTTTTTATTATATAGTTTAACAAATGTTCTCCTGTAAGAGCAATCCATGCCAATGAACCTGTCTCCTCTTATTTATTTAAATTATAATTAGCTCCCATCAGATGTTCACAGAATAGCCACACTGTTGCTTCAGGTTTGTGTTTCCAGCAGCACTTGCTCTTCTGCCCAACAAACAAGCCCACAAGTTAAACTTAGCCACAAGATGGGCAAACCATGTTGGTGGAGGGAGCACTCTATCCACAGCCTCCTACACCATCCAACACTTGTGCCATGCCCTTCTTCCACCTGCATAGAGCAGACCACAGCTACCCTGAGATCCTTAAAGGCTGGGAGTTGAACCTGACACAATTCCGCTGAGCAGCAACATTGCGTGTGCGCTCTTTGAAGGAATGCTGACTCATAAGTGCAGTTATAACCGGCTGCCAATAATGGCAAATGATTACTGGCTTCTAGCAATGGAAAAAACACAGCACAGTTATTATATCACATCTGGTTGCTATGGAAATGATGATGTCACAAGCAGCAGATTATGCCATCAACTTTTGACAAGTAGCAGGAACAGATGAAGTTCAAAGGGCAAAGATCTTGTTTCCACACAATGCGATGTGTATATCGCAAAGTAAGAAACCTTTATATAATGTAGGTGAAAATCAAACCTCACCGATACATGATTTATTGCAGCACATGAAGCATTTTAAATGAAAATAAGTCATATATTTCAGTATGGATCCATCATCAGCCTTTATCTCTACTTTGAAGGGTAACAATTGAACCTTAACCAATAGGAGTGCAACTAGCACAATGTCAAATGACATCACAGGGGCCTCTGCTGCACTCAAAGCAGAGCAGTGAATTCCAACAGAAACAGTTAAAGTTTCATATAAAGAACTAGTTTAAAAACTTTACAGTTTACAATACAATGTATAAACTGGACTCGCAGTGGCTAAATTAGAATATGACCTTTATCATCACCTGTGAGGAGGCAGGACTTTCATCACTCACTCCATAGCTTTGCCAGTAGTGAGTCATTGCCCTTCCGTCACTTATGCAGATAAATGGCATGTTCTGAGTCAACCCATTGTGTATCCATAGATATCCAAGAGGTCAATGAAGGACGAGGGACAATAGATTTACTGACAGAGAATGGACAAGGATTCTCCAGGGAATAATTGCAGCCATGAATGATGACCCTACAGTCCTAGCCCCAGTCTCCAACTACAGCACGTGAATCGGAATCCTGATGACAGCCCCATTGAGGAAGGGAGGAAGATCGCATGGCATTTCCACCTGCAGCGTTCTGACATCAAGACTCTGTGTACATTGTTTTGATTTTTGTTTTTAACCTCTGCTATGCTGTAAAATCACCCATGGTCAGTGACTCTCTGTTTTCCTTCCTATGATTCAGCTTTCACTTCTCAGGCCACCCATAAGGGAATAAAATTTTGTCGATGGACATTACAGTGACAGATTATATCGACTGCAAATTGTGGTTGGCATAAATCCATCCTGGAGATCTCTCTGTGTGTGTGTTTGAGGGGCTCTTTACACCCTGGACTCAGAGATTATTAGCTCTGAGTTGGAGTTGATTGGGGAGCAGGTGCAGGACTGGGGAAAGAGTGCCGGGGTCCCAGGTGGACTTTACAGTGATCAGTCAATGTTGTTGGCATTAAGCCCAATCACTGTAAAGGTTTCACCATGGGATCGAGCATACAGTCATATTCCTTCTTTGCAACACACTACTTATAATTAATGCAACTTTTAAATTGAGGCTAAAACTCCTGAGTGCCAGTCAACCTGGTCACAACCAAAGAACTTGCCTCAGCTGAAGAAATTGAGTAAGAAAGAGTACAGCAATCAAAGCCAATTTCTTACCTTATCGGCAGAACACAGCCAGTTAAGATCTTGGATGCCACCTCCCTCCCTCCTGATTAGCATTGGAGTCCCCGAGAGCTCTATATTAGGGGCCCTCAATTCTCCATCTTCTTAAATGACCTTCCCTCTGTTTCCTCCCCATCCTCTGCTATACACATGTATGCCAATGATTCAGTCCTGTATACATTTGGCTCCTGTCTTGATGAGCTTGCAACAGCTTACAGCAAGACTTTGACAAGAGTTCACCTCTGGTTTGCTAAGCATCAACTTTTCCTCAACACTGAGAAAACAGTCTTCATGACCTTTGGCACAAGGCAGAGACTCTCAATGCTTCCCTCCCTACCCATTTTCCACACCCTTGATGGGACTTTACTTGAGGACACATCCTCCTTCAGGTACTTAGGTGTTTGGTTGGACCAACACCTAAACTCTCTAGAACAATACACCATCCAGAAAAAACTGTGCAAGAAGCTTGGTGCTCTGTTCAGGAACTGTAGTTGCATCCGTTCTACTGCTAGGCGTGAACTTGTCCAGAAGATGATACTGCCCACTTTTGACTACTGTGACATAGTCTATGGTGTTGCTCCTAGGTCCTCCCTGGATTGATTGGACATCCTCTTCAATTCCTTCTGCTGCTTTGCCTTGGATTCCCCCCACCCACCACTGGTTCTTTGTCATGTCCTATCCTTCCCTCTCTTGCAAATAGGTGGCTCTCCACTGTGTTAAATTCACCTCAAGCACTGGTTGGGTGAGTCCCATTCTACATCTCCTCCTACTTTATAACACCCCTCTCCTCTCATTCTTTTTGATCAACTGACTCTCACTTACCTGTAATCCCCCAGATCCACCCAATCGGCCAATCCAGTTACTCCCACTGCCTCCCAAAATTTGGAATTCTTTTCTCTCAAATCTGGCACCCATCCTCTGCTTACTCCATCAGCTCTGCCCTCAACAATTACCTTGCTCCTAGCTGCCCTGCCATGTCTCTCCTAACTCCCTCCTCTAAGCTCTGGACAAACCCTACTCCTATACTGTCACCTTTATTTTAACCTGTGCACCCACCCAGATTCCTAGCTTTCTTCCCCGTCCCCAACTTGCTCCCCTTACTAGCCTCCCTTGATCTCTCACAGAATAAAAGGGCCTCAAATGGTCTCCATAGGTCCCTCTCCTCCCCCAAAGGGCTTGTATTTCTCATCTACTCCTTCCCCACCATCCTGATGGGTCTCTGTGGGACACTTCATATCCACTTCTCTCTGGTCAGTGCAGTGCAGGGTCCTCACATCCTGAAGTGGTCTCTAGTGACACGACTCTTGCCCCCCCACTGACATCACCACCACCTCTCTTCCCCTTTTCTTTCACATACAAACTTGTTACTTATTAACCAAGCACTTATTATTGTCCACTCTTTTTCCCTATCGCAGCAACACTTTGTATAACACTGTTTGTAACGTCTACCTTACAACTGTATGTTAATGTTGAACTTATAACTTGAATGTTTACTGTCTCATTCCTAATCAACCCTTCCCCCAGGTTGCACCAGGAGATGAGCGACTTATCACTCAGTGTGCCTTCCTGGTGAAACATTTCAATAAATAAATAAAATTTCAAAACAACTTTCAAAGCCTTTATCACTTCAGATTTTATTTCAATATATGATACCCATTTGAGTTTCTTTGTCTCAAAAATATTAAAATGATCAAAATGCTTGTTAAGAGATCAGATGGGATTATGGGATAGTGTGAAAGTTTGAATTAACTAATAACATTGAAAGGAAGGATGAACAGTAATGATGTTATAGTGTCTGCAGACACAGAATGGAAAAACTTTAGTAAGGATTCCGATGGGCAAAACCATAGAAGAATGTTAAAATCTAGCTTGCTTAGAGCAGTGCAAATTATTAAATTCTCTTCGAAGAAACTCTGTGGAATTTTGAAATTCACATTAATTCTACAGAATTCCATCGAAAGCAGAATTTTCTTTAAACTGTGACATAAGTCTCTGAGGAAGGACTTGTTGGTCCAAAGCTAGAACACTGTTTTCTTTGTAACATCTATGTTTTGTAACACCTGTGTTGGTCCATTAAAAGGTATCAAACCATTTGCTTCTGGATGTTTTTTACAAGGATCAATACGGCAACTAATCTATTTATTTAAACTGGGGCTTTCTAAACTACAATTTATTTAAACCTCATAACAGCATTCTGCAATTACGTAAAATGCCAACTGAATTTATGCAAACCACAAAATAGGATTACATATGAATTGCCTTTCAGAATTAAACAATAAATTCCAGAGCTGATCTGCCTGCACTGCAGCAGTGCCTACCACTCATTAAGCCAACAACTGAGTTTGGGAATAGCTCAGACCACTAGGCACTGGCCAGGGAGGAAAATCAGGCATCCTGAGGATTCTGACTTCCTTTGGGAAGAGATGGAGGGAGGGAGGGAGGGAGGGTCACTGCTGCTACTGCTATACTGCACCCTGGGTGACCACAGCTGGTAGTTCAGCAGACAGTAGGAGTGGGAAGGAATTTTGGACAAGATTCACATGAGGCATGATTGTGTGTCTCTGATTAGATCTCCTCAAGCACCAGGAACCCCAGGAGATAGGACTGTAAAAAGTGACAATGCCTGCCCAGTACGATCCTAGTACACTCAAGCCCAGACTCCAGCAGCTGGCTGCCTTCAGGAACAGGGAACTCCTCCACCTCTGGCCAAGATACAGTGTGGAGGTGGAACCAGCAAGCAGCCCACTCCACAGTGGGTAAACCCATGGGATTGGAAACCTGAGGGTAAGTGCCAGAATGCTGCTGGAGGGCAGGACCTGAGAAGGTGGGGAGATCATTGAAGGAACAATAAATTATAAAAAATAAATTCTGAAAAGGACTTCGGAAGCAGAATTGCCATTCTGCACAAATTCTGCCAACAGGAATTCCATGTTCAACACAGCTCTGAACTTAATGACGGGAGGCAGCACATTTGATGGAATTCATATTCCTTCTATAGCCCATTATAAAGCAAGGAGCACTTCAAGTTTAACCAGTCAGAACTCTCCTTTGTTCTGTGCATGAGACACTCTTATTTTGTGAAGAGTATTTATTCACAGCTGCCCTGAAATGGAATGATAGGAATTTTTTACAAATTAGTGATGGATTATTTTATTGATCGAGCTTGATCAATAATACACCAGTACTGCCACCAAGACCACTTTTGCTGTTGTAAGAGTAGTCTCACTCACATTGTTGGGGTATCAGAACATTCACTGTTGCCGTGGCAGTTCTTGTACCCTAAGAATGCACGAGACTGCTCTTTACAATCATAAGAGTGGACTCAGCAGCAGTATTAACATACACACCAGTTTTACAAATGAAAATAGACTACTTAGTTTTCTTACCTTCCAAGGTTGGAAATCATGAATGCTCCACACTGTCCATTATAAAATGGACCTTCTCCATCTCTACATGAAAGCAGACTATGAATGGAATGTGCCACTGCATATACTGCATTGTAAATACTAAACATATGTGTGTGTAATTATACGCGCCATATTTAGAAATGTCAAGGTTTCTTAAATCCTCATGACCTGTGCAAGGTGACGTTATTGTGCTTATTGCCCAGTTTGTTAGTGTGTCATTTCCATCAGGTTTGGCCACTGGCAGATCAAAGGCCACCTCCCAGAATGTTCTCTACAAAGATGTCATGTAGAAGGTTGAAGGTGGATACTATAAAGAAGTCCTTGAGCCCAGGGATCTTGCCTTTGTGGATGAAGAACCCTATGCTACCATTTAAAGTTTTCACAACCTCCATCTTGAGAACATCCAAGGATACCTGCAAACCTGCAGAACTGATCCAAACTCTACATGTTACATTTGCATAGAAATGGCCTCCAGCAATGGAACCAGATTCTCAGGAGTTGGAGTAGACCCTATGACATTTGCTGATGACTGCTGAATCACATCAATGATGGAGGGGATCTTCTCTTTATACTGGTGACCATTTCTAAAAATTCGATGCAGCCTCCAGCCTGACAATTTCTTGTTTGAGAGTCTGGCTGCCCAACATACCGTAATCATTGTCGGAGGCCAGAATTCCCACCATGTCCAACCAAATAAATTAACAGCTGAGCCATACCAAGAGCTTGGAAGATGTCATTGGAACAGTCCGCATAAATGATGGAATTTTGACTTATCACTCAACAGGAAACTGAAGAACCATAGCTGATCTGGAAGAAAATATTTCATATGTAACATAAAAGCAATGCTACATAACAGGAAGTAGTACTGTATATCAAGGTTCACCAATTAGATGTTTTGGGTGCATTGTGAGACACACCAAACCTAGGTGTCTTAATCCACTTGAAAGTGACAAACTCACATGATGTTCTATGCCCTGGGTATATTACTGAGAACACAGAATGGTCCAAGTGTATGGTTATGGGTATGGGCATGGTTGATACTGATAACTGGATCCAACCCACAATGAGATATTGAGAGAGAACCATAGTAAATGATTAAATAAAACAAGCCAAATATCAAGCATGACTGCCCCATTTCTCAGCAGGAATAACCTTAATTATGAAATGGGCAGAATAATACTGGTCTTGACTGACCAATAGGTATTTTCAGTCGGACATTATCCTCTAGCACCACCACCAGCTGGAAGTAACTCAACAAAATATGTTGAAAAACTACATGAAATGACTAAAAATGAACCGTTTCATAATCACAAATAATGCACAACAGGGGTGCATTATAGTGGAATTAACAACCCTTTGTGGGTGGCAGAAGCACTTAACTTGCCTTCACCTCATGCTTCAACCTGCCTGAGGTGGTCCATTATCCTACTGTAACACACCCACTGTCATACCTTACTGCTTAATTTTGAAATGGATGGTCAAAACCTTCAAATCAAGATTGCTGTGAGACCAAATCAGGGATCCACACACCATAGGACAGGAAAATGAGGGCTATCAGCCTCCCCCAAGAGATAGAGAGAATATTGTGAAAGAGGTTAGCACTTGAAAGGGGATGGGGAGGGATTGGTGGAAGGCTTGGCTGCCAACACCAGGCACTAAGGGAAGAAGATGGTGGACTTAGAGGCCATCATGAGGGACAACAGACTGGATATAGTAGCAATAAGTGAAACTTGGTGGACAGAGCATCATACCTGGGAGATGACTAATTTGGGCTACAGACTGTTTAAAAGGGACAGGGAGGGGCAAGGAGGGAGGGAGTTGCTTTATACATCAGGGATAACATGAGAGTAATCAAGGAACAAGAGAAGGCGAGAAGAAGGAGCTACTGTGGGCAACACTAGGAAGGGGAACTGGAGAATCCTTGCAGTCAGGGGTGGTATACAGACCACTTATGCAGGGGAGAAAGAGGGGACAAACAGCTTATTCAGGCAGTCACACAGTTGGCCCTAAAAGGAGAATGGGAATTCCAATGCAGTGTTGACTAGGAGCTGGGATATCCAAGCTGCACTGCAGGGGCATTCCTACAACAGCTAGTCAGGAGCAAACAAGAGGTACCAAACTGCTAGACATGGTCCTGACAAATGGGAAGAGTATAGAGAGAGGTGCAGGTGGGATAAGTCATGAGCGACCAGTGATCACAGGACTGTAAGGTTCAGGATGAGGGGCAGCGAAGGAGACAAATCAAACCTGCACTACAGTTATGGACTTCAAATGTGCAGATTTCAACAGGATGAAAAGCTAGCAAGGAAGCAATGGAGGAAACAAATAATATAGGAGCAATGGAGGAGTTAGGGAATCTGTTAAAGGAGGGATACTGAAAGCCATGGAAATGTGCATAAAAAAGGTTAAGAAGAGCAAACAGGAGTGAAGAAAGGGAGGAAGGAACATTGTTAACCAGGGTAGCACACTGTGCTAAAGCTTATTTCAGATGTGACGTGGGAGCACAGGGAAGTTAAGTGACTTGCTTGAGGATCACACAGTATGCACCTAGACAGCTGTGGGATTCAAACCCAGGGGAAGAGACTACTTTGGTTTATTAAAGAGACATGAGCGAGGCAGTCAGGGAAAGGAGGAAGGGTTTCAGAAAATGTTGAGAGGACACTCAATGATTAAAATAGGGAAGCTTATAGGGAGAAGAGGAGACTGTAAAAGCAGAAAATCAGGAGGGTAAAGTGGATACCAAGGAGAAAATAGCTAAAAAACCAAAACGGGGGACAAAACTTTTCCAGACATGTGAAGAAGAGGAGGAGGGCAAGGCAGGGGATTGCAATGCTGAAGTGGGAGGAGAGGTAAAAGTGGAAGAGGACTCTGTGAAAAAGCAGAGGTGTTAAATAAGAACTTTGCTCAGTATTTACTGTAAGAGGATGATGGGAGGGACCTGTGCTAAAGAGGAGGGAAAGGTGGACAAATGGGTGGATCAAAGCTTGTTCTCTTGTAGATAGGGTTAGGAGGAGCTAGAAAGATTGAGGGTGGATAAGGCAATGAGGCAGGACACGCCACACCCCAGGGTGATCAGGCAAATGAGGGAGGAGTTGGTCACTCCACTGACAAGGCTATTCAACTTCACACTGGGTAATGGGAGGGTGCCAGAGGACTGGAAGAGGGCAGGCATGATGCCTTTACACAGGGAGGAAGCAGGAGGATAGAGAATTATCAACCTGTCAGCCTCACCTCAGTGGTGGGAAAGTAATGGAAGCACTAATCGAGAGAGGGTGGTGGACTACCTGGAGGAGTGGCTTGCAGGACAGCAGACAACATGGCTTCACCAAGGGAAGGTCATGCCAGATGAACCTGAACAAGTTCTTCAGATGGGTGACTCAGGTGATGGACCAGGAGAGGCGGTGGACATGGCCTATCTGGACTTCAGTAAGGCTTCTAACACCATCCCCCACAGAAAGATGGGGAGCAAAAGGAAAGTCTTGGGGTGGGTGGGAAAGTAATAAGGTGGGTGGAGGCCAGGTTGCAGGGAGGAACCCAAAGAGTGGTGCTAAAAGGGGTGTACTCCAGGATGGGGGTGAAGAGTTGGGTGCCCCATGGGTCAGTCTTGGGACCTCTACTTTTTAACATTTACATCAGTGATAGCGGAGGGCTAGGGGGTGGGTGTGCCTCCATGCTGATGATACAAAGATCTGCATTAGGTGGACACCTGGGGTAGAAGCAAATGAGACAGGACTTGAAGACATCCAAGGAGTGGCCAGAGATATGGAGCTGAAATTTAATGCCAAAAATTGCACTGTGATGCAAGTGGGGAGTAGGAATACACAAGCAGAGAGTACACACTTGAGAGGAGGCAATCAAAGTAACAGAACAGGAGAGAGGGTCTGGGGATCATAGCTTCATCCAAACTTAAGGCAGGAAAACAATGTAGCACTGCAGTAGGAAAGGCCAATGGAATGTTGAAATGCTACAGGGGCATTTCTAGTAGAAGAGGAGGTAACAAAGCCCTTCTACAAAGCCATGGTGAGGGCTTCACCTGGAGTATGGGGTCCAGTTCTGGAGATCACACATCTGCAAGGACATAGATGTGATGGACAGGGTTCATAAAATGGCAACCAAGATGGTGCAGAGGTATGCAAGAGATGACTTACTAGCAGAGCCCTTGCAGGAGCTGGATCTGTACATGCCGGAGGCTAGAGAACAGTGAGGGGAAACATGACTGAAACTTAAATATGAAAGGCTCAACAAAGTAAGGGAACAGTGTTTTCATATGAAGAAGGAGGGGCCATAATTAGAGCGCAGCCTCAGACTGCAGGGAAATAGATACAGAAGCAATGTGAGAGGGAATTCTTCACAGAATGGGTTGTGGAGCCCTATGAAACAGACTACCAGAAGAAGGTGGGGACTAAATTGTTGGTGGATTCAAGAGGGCATGGAACAGACAAAAGGAGCTGAGTATGGGGAGGTGGGGGATGGCAATGGGGGTGTAAGGGCTGAAATAGGGCAGACTAGAGGGATGGTGTGGTCCTTTTCTGCCATCAAGCTTCTATGATTATATGACTTGCAGCTGGGATGATATCTCAGGACGTAATCCTGGTCTAAAAGTGGATCATACTATCAATCAAAATTACATATGGATACATTTCATAATCATAATAATACACTCCCAGGTGTGTGATATAGTGGGCTAAAATCTCTTCTGAGGTGGTTGGAAGCCACTCAGCCTATATGGCCGTGCTCACACACACCTGGAGGTGGAATATCCCATGTCATGCACCTTGACAAATGTTCCTGATTACACAACTCACTCTGAGATGTTATCCATGGGCTTGATATTGCATCAGCAAATTATTTATTTATTTTAGCTGGTTTACCAGGTAAACCCAATGAGCCAAAGCCTTTTTCTATGTGACCAGAGTCCACAAATATACACTCATAGATGTTACCTATAATAAAACATAAAAATACATAGATACAACTGACACAGTCAATTAAAAACAATTACAGCATAGTTGACTAAGATGTTTCTAGTTTAATTTTAAAAGTTTGATGACTAACACCATGAAAATGACCCAGGAAGCTCATTCCAACTTTAGCTACCCCAGAGAAAAAGAACGTTCTTCCATTTTAGTTTTGTTTAGGAACAGTAAACCTAATAACTTCATTGTTTTCAGGTGGCATTATTTTTAAAGTGCAATAGTGAATAAAGAGGGATTTTCCATCTGATGAAAGAACAATTGGCCATATAAACAACTTAAGAAATAAATCAATTAAATTAACTTCAGGATTTTCCTATCTATTGTGTAGTTACTCTCTACCTTTTTTTTTCTCAACTTTATTTCCCACCAGTTCCACTGGCTGAGCCTCTTAACGCGTCCCTACCCTATCCCCTCTGCCTGAGATCTCCCATCTGTACCTTGGTCCTTGGCACACCGCGTGCATGTTGTGTGGATCCATCCATCCAGAATACACCCCCAGAGTTTGTTTGTTTGTTTGTTTAAAATTTAGTTTTATACAGCACCATCTGTTTGGGAAAAATCCTATTTACAACAAGTACCTGTGGTATTTTACAAAACAACAAAACATAACAAAAAATACACAATACAAAAATACAATAACAACTAAAACAATTACAACAAACATTTAAATAATCATATAAATTCAAGTTTAAAATATGCAGGTCAGAATTTGAATGATTTGCCAAGATAATTCATTCCATATCCTTGCTACACTGTTCTGTAAAACCATATCCCCATACGATTTATAATTTGGATTGTAGACAATTTCAATTGTACTCTAAACACATCTAAATACTTTGAGTCTGAATTCAAACATATCATGTCTTAAGGAATGCATTTTGAATGTATCAAACCATGACATATCGTTAACCATAAAATTTCTTCAGGCTGCCAGATGTAACCAACCAAGTTCCTGAAAACTAAACAAATGATGAACCCGGATTTATTATTCAAAATATAATTCCCAATCTATAATAAGTCTGATCCAACTTAAGTAAAGATTTTATAAGAATGTTTATATAGTGAAGACCATAACCTAATAGCAGGTAATAACAATTGTTTATCAATTTAGTCTTTATATCCTAGTCTAACATCCTGACACCATTCTTAATGCTCCCAATCTTTGGTTCACTTTTTGTTTGTAACAAAATATAATTCAAAAAAAGAAAAATGGTAATCAACCAAAACTCCAAATATTTATAAGTATTAACCCTACAACTTTGTCCCATCTAAAAAACTAATCTTCAAATCAATAAAATCATTTTTGTAAAGGTTCCATAGAAAAACATACCTGAGTTTTCCCCACTTATTAAAAGTCCAAATCCCATCCAAGATTCAATATTAGAAAATCTGTCTGGAGTAGCTGGTCTCAGATCTCCGGATCATAGGCGAGACAACCAATACTATATCATCTGCATAAGAGTCTGACATCAATATTGGCTGATTAATCAGGAAGACTATTAATATAGATGTTAAATAACATAGGGCCCAAAAATTGAGCCTGAGGCTACCACCATATAAATCCAGGAGATCCGAGACAGCGACACCACAGACCACCCTTTGTTTACCGATTTGTTAGGTAAGATCTAAACCACCAATGAATCATCATTCATCCCTATGTTCTGTAATCTTGACAAAAGTATTTATTGATGAACTAAATCAAAAGCTTTACTGAAGGTCCACAAAACAAAGATGTTGCCACCAGGTTATTAAAACCAAGTAGGGCAGTATTGAAAGACCAAACTCTCTAAATCCATGCTGACAATTGATAACAACCCAAATGGTCAATATTGCCTAAGCTGATTATTTATCAGCCTTTCCAATACCTTTGACAAAATAAGGAGCAACGTGATTGGTCTATAGTTAGAAGGGCTGTGAGATCACCACCTTTGTGAATAGGAATAATCTCACCCATTTTCCAACAGTCAAGAACAATTGAAGACTGTATGCTCCAATTATAAAAATAAGTAACTATAGGGGTTATGATATCAGAACCCAAACTTCAAGAATTTGGGATCAATACCATCTATTCCAGCACGTTTTATATTTTTAAATGTTTAATTCTTTAACTACATCTTGTACCCTTATATTTTCAAATTAAAAACCCCATTATTTGTTACAGAGGCAACAGAGTGTGATGTGTTACACAACAACTGTCCCAAGATTAAAAGTATCTCTATATCTGTTGGCTCACCTTCCGCTCTCGGTGCTTTCATCCAGTGCTTCCATGGGCAGAGGGGACCCTGAGACCAGATCACAGTGGGCAGGATCAGCTACCAGAGTGGGGCAGGTGATGTCCATCACACAGCCAGCAGGTGTTTTCTCCTGTTCTAGTAAGCCCCCCAGGAACCTGGACATGCAATGGTGTCCACTGCGGCTGGGCACGCCTCCCTGACCAAGCCTGCTGAGGTCTGCTGAGCCCCTCCCCTGCATCAGCATGATCCCTGAATATGGTGTGCCCAGACTCCACTGGGAGCCACTCACACTGAGGAGTCATCCACCCACCCTCCCCAGAAGAGAAAGAAGTAGTCCTCGGATGCTTAATCCTCTTCCTACCCCACCAACCCCCAATGATCGAGCTCACTCCCAAACCCGGGTCACCAGAGTAGAAAGAAGGTGGCGCCCAACACCTCAACCCTCAGCACCACCGGCTGGTGACTCTCTACCTTCTTGAGTCATACCAGTTCTCTAAAGTACTGTAGAGAATCCATTCATCGGAAGTCATTCACTTTAACCTTCTTCTAAAATTACACATTTCTGCTTCATTACTGAGTATTTTATGATTTCATTATTTCCTATATTCTTCCAAGGGTCTGGCTTTCTTTGACCCCATCCAGTCCCAAATCATGCTCATAACATATGTAGCTGAGACTCCACCCTGATGCACACTTCTTCTGTACCTTCCATCCTTTTAAAATGTCCGACACCCCTACTATGAAGCTAAATCTTATAGAACCTTAAAAACCAGCTACCCTTCTGGAGAAGGCAGAGGAGGAACAACTACGATGACTGCAGGTCAGCAAGGAAAACCTAAGAGAAGTTGAAACTCTGAACATGTACTCTATGAAGGAGAGGAGGAGGAGAGAGGGGAGATGATTGAGATTATTGAACAGGATAAATTGGGAGGATAAGGAGGGTCCCTTTGGGCTAGTGGCAAACTATAGCATGAGGGGGACTGTATAAAATTGGATGAGGAGAGGTTTACAAGAATCTAGAAAGCATTTCTTTACTGAGAGGGTGGTGGATAGTTGGAATGCACTGCCGGATGAGATGGGCCATTGGCAGTTGTGCTCAGCTTCTAGAAAGGGTGGATATACAAGGGGACAGGAAATGTCATGGGAGGGTGGATGAAAAGGATGGTAGGTTTGAGGAGAGGAGGGCAGTAATTCAAGCTGTTGACCCGCAAGCCGAGCAGACCAGCTAGACCTAATGTCATTCTGCATGAGAAACTTCATGTGTCCATATGTAAACCAAGCCAATACTGGAACATGAAGGCATTGAGAAGAAGTTGATTTGATTTGATTTGATTCGATTTGATTTGTTTATTAAAATCTAGTAAATCCATTAGTAAAAAGCCTGTTTTCATAAGTGACCAGATACATAAAAAACAACAATAAATAGCAGTACAAAACACATAAGTAAAAGTAAATTGATGAGTTCAAAATATTAATATGATGCAAATAACTCAAGGATAACTGCATCCTTATTATCTATCAAATATTTCTTGAGTTAAAACTTGAGGCACATACTATCATGGTAATTGAGCATTTTAGATGGTAAAAGAATTAGAAATGAGGAAACTGATACACTAGAGATCTCTGACCTAGACCTGCTGTCATAGTGGAATACAGAAAAACAATGAAAATGTTGAACGATAAAAGCAGAGAAATTTTGACTTTAGAAAAATACAATGAAATAGTTTGGTAATTTACTCAAGGCAACTTTTCTGACCAGAGTTCCAGTTTTCTCCTGTTATCTTTTGGATCTAATGAAGGCAATGAAGAGTGCTGTGCAAAATGCAGATGTGGGTAGAAATAGGTAGTGAGGAGATAACCTGGCAATTTGATTGTGAAGGATTCTGAACCCAGAGCACAGACCTCCCCAAGCTAAGTCATAATAAAATGCAGTGATCAAAAATAGGAACAAAAAACTCTGGGAAAGAATAATCTGGCTGAAGAGTAGAAAGCGAACACTAGAGTGCAGTGGTTAAGGTACTGAGCCACAAAGTTGGAGAACTGGGATTGAATCCCACAGCCTGCCCAGTATACTGTGGGACCAGAAACAAAATTATTTAACTTCCTGCACTCCCAGGATGCACCTGGAAACAAGCCTTGGCTCAGTGTCTCTTTCCTGGTCAACAAATTTGTAAAAAAAAAGAATTAATCTATATAGAGCACTCAGACTCTGATGTACTGTTTTAAATATAATAGAGATTGCCATTGGCAGCAAGAGTGCTCTAAGGAGAAAACTTAAATATTTGAAATGTGTCACCTGTTCTATGACAGTTCCTGAAGCACTTTAATTCTATTGTAGTGTAATGGCATCCTCCTTCTGGAATTGTGGGAAACCATTGATTTGGTTTGGAGACATTCACACCAATTTATTTAAACAGAAGCCAGTTTTGAAAATAATCAAAAACATATTTATTGTCTCCTATAAATCAAGAAGATTTGACCTAGTCATGAAAATCAACTACTACATAGTGCCCCTAGAAAGGCAGATACTGGTATTTCTGTTTATTTATTTATTTATGTATTTCAGTTTCATAATTACAACCTTTGAGCCAAACTGGCTCTTTACAAAGGCTCCAAGTCAGTGAAGAACAGACAAAATAGTACAATTTACATCACAATGATGAGAAATATGCAATAGCCAATTGACAAGACTATTTTACAAGCAAGATAAATGTGGAGTAACCTCAAAATACAAATACATTTTATTACAGAAATAGCTCTAGTTTTTAGGTCTAATTACTAAGTGCAGGTTGTTTGTAGGTGGCAGCCAAATCGAGCTTTGTCAAAGAAAAGGAGGAATACGGAGAGTATTACATGGCACAGAGGAGGCTATCATATAATGCTATTAGGGATAGGAGAAGGGGTATGGAGATGAGGAGAACAAGCTGATAAGTGCTGTATGCATTGGGGCAGCCTAGGGAAAGTGGAGGGAAGGGGTGAGGATCTGAGGGGCTTAGAGGGGTAAGAAGGCTAGGGCAGGGGTTGAAGTCTAGGGCAGGATGGCACTTGTATCGTTATACAGCAGTTGCACTTGGGATTCTACCAGGAGGCAAAGGAGTTCTTTTGAATTAGCTGAGTTTTTAAAGGTGAAAAGGGAGGGGAGGGAGGTCGCTCATCCAGAGAGGGCTTACATGAGAGAGGACCTCTGGGTGAAGAGTTCTTTTAAGGTACATGATACCGAGTCTAGCAAACTTTGGGATGTTTTAGTGTTGGGGTTATGTTGAAAAAGCTTTGAAGTTGAATTCTGGGGACCAGTCCAAGAAGGGCTTTTTATGTTGGCTGCGTGCATGTGCAAGCAACATTTTAACGCTAAGTACGGGTTTTGGGAGACACGGCGCTGTTGGGGAGAATACAGGCACGCATCAGTAGGTGCATCACTCATTCCCCAATCAGCCTGCATGTAGCACCGCACCATGTACATAATGTCGAGCATATCTAAGCAAGGTCGCTGCAATCCGAGCAAAGCGCTGATCATATGTGACACTTCACCTTCGCTGCCATTATAGCCATAGTTGGCGACGAACTGCCTCGCTGCCGACATCGGGTGCCAATCCCTGCATAACCCCGTGTTTGTGTGCGATGGTGGAGAAACTGTACTGAACTGTTTCAACCAGTGCATTGTACTGCTTTAACAGCCATCCTTGGAGACTCATTGGCCAATCAGATTGCTCCATTTTCCAAGCTATTTTATAAACTTCATACACTACTAGGTTTTATATACTAGGCATTTGGGGTAGGAAGTAAGCATTGAATCCATCAGAACCTATCGCCCCACTTCTCTCAATGGTCATTTCTAGTTCACATCTCTGGCCTTCAAAACAACAGCTAAATTAGTTTTAAAACAGTTTGAAAATACTGTCCTAAAGCTGCACTTTTCCATAAGTCATCCCTGACCCCATTATCCTTTGTATATAATACACCCTCCGCATTTTTGTTATAAATAATCTTCATTCTGATTGATATCTGTGACCTTTGGTAATACAGGACATGCCCTGTTTTTAAAGGTGAGATTTAATTCTTGAAAATGTGATGGTGATTTACTATTTATATTTCAATAACAGGTCACCCCAAAACCTCTTTGTTGTAGAAGGAATAGGTTTAACTTATTTATTTATTTGAAAACTGATTAGGTGTATTAGACAATAAAATGCCTATTTTCTGTCATGACCCAACAGAGTACAGTCACAAGCACATTGGAGTATGGATATATTGATTAAGGTACAGAGAAATGAGTTGTGTTACAGCACAACACAAACTATGGTAACAGGAGGTACAAAACATTAAATTAAATATAGTGTGGAAAGGTTCTTCAGCCTCTCCTCATCCGTCATGTTTCTGAAGCTATTAACTATGTTGTTTGCCATTCCTGCTGGATGTTGCATGATGCCCCCTTACTGTTGAAGCTAGTTATGAGTTCAGTGCTGGCCTGCCTACTCAACCATCCACAAGTGATGCTGTGCTTCCCTATGGTGTTAGGTTAACAATCCCACAGTGATATAGCTTGCAAAATATCATTATCAAAAACATTCATTTTTCAAAACATTAAATACATCAGTTTAGAAAGGGCAAGTAGGGGGATAATTTAAATAATTTTACTTCTATAAATATACCATCTAATATTTGACATCCCTGAGAAAATTTTGATCAACAACAGCACTGAACTAACTCTATATAGATACTGATTGTTGCCATTGCTTGCAGAAGAGTCTGTGCCTGACTATGGACAAACAGTTCAAACTAGAGAATTTGCTAGTTTTCTGTGACTTGCTATTTTTATATTATTTTTTTAATTCTATTCTGCTTTGCTGTATATGTCAAGAGAGCAAAACATGTTTAACTACAAGAAAGCAAGGTCCTCCAAAATGGAATCTTTGTTCATGTTGGAGAAACCAAAGTTCTCATTGAGCTTCTTCAACAGACTGATCACATTATAAATGAACAGCATACCTCTCAACCATTTACCACTGAAATGAGGGGCATGAACACTCAAAATGAGGGACAATGAAGGACACTGACCCTCCTAATGAGGAGACATCCTCAAACATAGACATACAAGGAACAGAACACTGTGAAACCATTTAGTTTACTTATGCAAAGTTTATATGTGATTTGGCATCTTAGAATATTTCTAATTTCTAATTTAAAGTCTGAATTTATAGCACATTCTTTGTGTGGGCAGTACGGACAGAGCAACCTTAGGAGGCACTATAACGCAGTGGTCTAAGGCTCTGAGCTGCAAATTTGGTGACATCCAGCAGACCAGACCTGGGTTTGAATCCCACAGCTTCTACTTGCATACTGTGTGACCCTGAGCAAGTCACGTAACCTCCTTGTGCTCCCAGGTTGCTCCTGTAAAAAAGCTTTCAGCTTAGTGTGCTATACCTGGTTAAACAACTAAATAAAAAAAAAAAACTGTGAGGGATGCAATGAGTGACATCCCTCATAATCAGGAACAGCTGAGAGGTATACCCATTGCTGCCATTGTTTAGTATAAAACTAGAAATCCAATTATACTGCTTTTTCAGAAGAATTTATAAACTAAAATGTGGTGTTGCATATTTGTGTTGCTGATGGTGCCCTTGAGTGCATCCAACAACAGCCAGAGTCATGAATGTAAGCTGGAGACTCCAGCAGTCAAATCTTACTTCAGAGGAGGAGACATTGTCATTGGCACCATAGTTCCCGTTCACCTCAGTTATAGTTATCCAGAGATTAACTTCAGGGAGCGACTAAAGCCAATTAATTGCAAAATGTATGTGCTGTCTTTCTTTTGTTTTTTGTTCATACTGTGTGCTTTTCTACCTTTCATTAGCACCATGTGGAAAACTGATCCTCAGAATTGAAGAACAAGAGCCAAATGAGTGTTTCATTATCCTAGCTTAGACAGAAAAGCTCAGAACACTGAGGAATCTATGTTTTCACATTCACAAAGTTTGCTGTCCATGGAACAATGCAGATTCATCTTACAATGTTGTGCAACACCCTCTCCATGTGGGGCTGAAGGGTTCTGAGCGGTGAAATGAAGGGCATCGCTCCTATTGTGGGACAGTTAAGAGGTATGGATAGAGGGGGTTTGAGGAGAAAAATGAGGTACATCCCTCCTAACATGGGAAAGTTGAGGAGGTTGGTCAGAAGGGTCCTTAGTGGTAAAATGATGGACATCCACTTAATGTGCCACAGTCTAGAGGAAGGGACTGAAAGGTTCTGAGAAATAAAATGATGTATGCCCTTCATACTGTTATTTTGTATTACTGTTTACCTATATAATGTTTAGGCATAGTAAGGCAGTATAGCATAGCGAGTAACAGCACTGAGCTGCAGACATGGAGAACTGGGTTTGAATCCTACAGCCTCTACTTGCATACTGTGTGGCACCATGAGCAAGTCACTAACTTCCTGGTGCTCCTAGGACACACTTGGAAACAAGTCTCAACTTACTGTGTGTTTCCTGGTCAAAAATTGTTTAAAAAAATGTATTTTCTCAATTACCCTTTCTCTGGGTTGCACATGGAAATGATCCATGGCTCAGTGTTCTTTCCAAGTCACCAATTTCTAAATAAATAAATTAGTTCATCAATAATGTGAAATAATTTAGAGGTGTAGACAAAAGGCATCTGAGTGGTAAAATGGGGGCAGCTCTTCTAAAGTGTGACAGTTGAGCAGTTGAAACAGATTGGCTCTGTCGGGCAAAATGAGGGAATCCCTTCCAGGTAGGGACCGGAAATACCGGATGGACCTATGGTCATTATGTGTCTGTATTGTCTGTTTCTTATGTTCCTCATGTGGGACAGTTGAGTAGTACAGACAGAGGGGTTCTGATGAGTAAAATGAAGGATGTCAATATTTATGTAGAAGAATAGACAGAAAGATTCTGATTGGTTAAATGAGGGATATCCCTTTCAAAATGGGACAGTTAAGAGGTATGGACAGAGGGGCTCTGAATGGTATAATGAGGGACATCTCATCTAATATGGGACAGTTAAGAGGTCCTGACAGATGGTTCTGAGGGGTAAAATGAGGGGATGTTACATCTAATCTGGGAGAGTTGAGTAGCATGGACAGAGGGGTTCTGAGTATAAAATGAGAGATGTACCTCCTAATGTGGGGCAGTTGAGTGGTACAGACAGAGTGGTTCTGAGTAGAAAATGAGGGATGTTACTACTAATGTGGGATAGTTAAAAGATACAGACAGAGGGGTTCTGAGTACAAAAGGGGGGATGTTACTACTAATGTGGGGCACTTAAAGGTATTGTCAGAGGGGCTCTGAGGGTATAATGAGTGATTTCTCTCTAATGTGGGACAGTTAAAATATATAGATAGAGGGGTCTGGGAGGTAAAACAAAGGACATCCCATCTAATGTGGGACAATTGAGAGTTATGGACAGAGGATTCTGTCAAGTAAAATGAGGACACCCTTCTTATGTGTTACAGTTGAGAGGATGAACAGAGGGTGTCTGAGGGTAAAATGAGGGCTGTCCCACCTAATCTCTGACAGCTGAGAGGCATGGACAGAGGCTACTAAGGGTAAATGAGGGTGTCCCTCCCAATGTGGGATAGTTGAGAGGTATGAAAAGGGTTCTGAGGGGTAAAACAGGATAGGATAGGATATTCATTTTATTTATGTAACACTTTTCCAGAACTCAAAGCACTTTTCTATGAAAGTAAATTTAAATTCAGGTAATATATCATAGCAGTAAAAGATCTCAAATTATACAATAGGAGTGAGCTGATACCTAGTGAGATAAAAACATGTATTTTCACCCCAGTTGAATAAACGGGCTGATGACGTATCTACTATATGTATAAATGTAAAATCTTACATTTATACACATAGTAGGTACGCTATCATGCCGTTTATTATCACAGTGCATGTCATTGCCCCCCAAGCCGATACTTCTTACAGACTGCCGCAACTATCCTCCAAAAGCGAGTGTGTCTGAATGAAGATTTACTTAAAATAAAGTTGCAGATACCTCTTTGTGTTGTGTGCTGTGAAGAACAAATCGTGCAGAACAGCCAGCAGGAGAACGTTATTCTAACAAAGAAACCTGACCCCAAGCTAAGATGATGATAACCAGAAAAATGATGCATAAGCACTGTAAAATACATAACTCTGTCCCTATAAAAAAAAAGAAGATATGTGAGATGTCACTGCTGTATATGTACTATATTTAGTTGATAGGTGAGAGATGACTGCTGTATAAGTACTATATTTAGTTGATATGTGAGATGTGACTGCTGTATATGTACTATATTTAGTTGATATGCAAGATGTGACTGCTGTATATGGACTATATTTAGATGATATGTGAGATGTGGCTGCTGTATATGTACTGTATTTAGTTATGTGAGATGTGACCGCTGTATATGTACTATATTTAGTTGAAATCTGAGATGTGACTGCTGTATATGTACTATATTTAGCTGATATGTGAGATGTGACTGCTGTATATGTACTATATTTAGTTGATATGCGAGATGTGACTGCTGTATATGTATTATATTTAGTTGATATGTGAGATGTGACTGCTGTATATCTACTATATTTAGTTATGTGAGATGTGACCACTGTATAAGTACTATATTTAGTTGATATGTGAGATGTGACTGCTGTATATGTATCACAGGTCCATAAGATTTATTACTGACCTTCCCTCCAACACCCATCATTGCTCCCTTTATATGGCAGTCAACTGGACATCATTGCAACACAGAAGAAATAGGAATGCTGTTATCTGGATACTCAAAGCGTTAACAGGCAAACTACCGACCTATATCACTGATTGCTTTTACCCAAATTACAACCAGGCCATACACCTTAAGGATCAGTAAACTCATCACATTAAAGGTCCCCAATGCCTGCACCGGTATGGGAGGGCTGCTTTCAGCTATTCTTAGCAGCTGCATGGAACTCTCTCCAAAAATCCATGAAGCTAGATAGCCTACTACCTCTCATCCTTCAAAAGATTGTTCTCGCCCTTTTCCAGAGCTCTGCAATTGCTTTTATAAGCATAATCCCCCACCTATCTGACCAAACTAAACCTCCCTTTTTATCCATTATATTAACTCAATTTCTTTCTTCCGAATCACCTATTATATTCACTTAAAAACTAGTTTAGACCATATAACTTATATTTTAGGACTGCTATACCCTTTGTCCTCTTTTTTTCCTACAGGCTAAATGGTTCTATTGTTACTTGTATATATGTAAATTGTTGTATATAATCATTTCATGCCATTGTATTGCTATTTATTCTATTCTTGTCTATGTAATAATACTTGTATCCTCATTTGTATGACCACTCAGGTCCATCTTGTAAATGAGCTTTGCTCAATGATGTTCGCCTGAATAAATAAAGATTTTGATTGATTGATTGATTGATATTTAGTTGATATGTGAGATGTGACCGCTGTATATGTACTATATTTAGTTGATATCTGTGATGTGACCGCTGTATATGTACTATATTTAGTTGATATCTGTGATGTGACTGCTGTATATCTACTATATTTAGTTATGTGAGATGTGACCGCTGTATATGTACTATATTCAGTTGATATGTGAGATGTGACCGCTGTATATGTACTATATTTGTCTGATATGTGAGATGTGACTGCTGTATATGTACTATATTTATCTGATATGTGAGATGTGACTGCTGTATATGTACTATATTTAGTTGATATGTGAGATGTGACTGCTGTATATGTACTATATTTATCTGATATGTGAGCTGTGACTGCTGTATATGTACTTTATTTAGTTATGTGAGATGTGACTGCTGTATATGTACTATATTTAGTTGATATGTGAGATGTGACTGCTGTATATGTACTATATTTAGTTGATATGCAAGATGTGACTGCTGTATATGGACTATATTTAGATGATATGTGAGATGTGACTGCTGTATATGTACTGTATTTAGTTATGTGAGATGTGACCGCTGTATATGTACTATATTTAGTTGAAATCTGAGATGTGACTGCTGTATATACTATATTATTGATGTGAGATGTGACTGCTGTATATGTACTATATTTAGTTGATATGTGAGATGTGACTGCTGTATATGTACTATATTTAGTTGATATGTAGATGTGACTGCTGTATATGACTATATTTAGTTGATATGAGATGTGACTGCTGTATATATACTATATTTATTGTTATGTGAGATGTGACCGCTGTATATGTACTATATTTAGTTGATATGTGAGATGTGACTGCTGTATAGGTAATATATTTAGTTGATATGTGAGATGTGACTGCTGTATATGTACTATATTTAGTTATAGTGAGATGTGACTGCATGTATATGTACTATATTTAGTTATGTGAGATGTGACTGCTGTATATGTACTATATTTAGTTGATATGTGAGATGTGACCGCTGTATATGTACTATATTTAGTTGATATGTGAGATGTGACCACTGTATATGTACTATATTTAGTTGATATGTGAGATGTGACCGCTGTATATGTACTATATTTAGTTGATATGTGAGATGTGACTGCTGTATATGTACTATATTTAGTTGATATGTGAGATGTGACTGCTGTATATGTACTATATTTGGTTGATATGTGAGATGTGACCGCTGTATATGTACTATATTTAGTTGATATATGAGATGTGACTGCTGTATATGTACTATATTTAGTTATGTGAGATGTGACTGCTGTATATGTACTACATTTAGTTGATAGGTGAATGTGACCGCTGTATATGTACTACATTTAGTTGATGTGAGATATGACTGCTGTATATGTACTATATTTAGTTATGTGAGATATGACTGCTGTATATGTACTATATTTAGCTGATATGTGAGATGTGACTGCTGTATATGTACTATATTTAGTTATGTGAGATGTGACTGCTGTATATGTACTACATTTAGTTGATAGGTGAGATGTGACTGCTGTATATGTACTATATTTAGTTGACAAAACTGTTATGTGTTTGTTTGTGCTTTGCCTGAATAAGCTAATGGGGGGCCCCAGCCTGATCCCGTGTACCTCTACAGTTGTGAATTACTGGCAACCTGTCAGGAGGATCAATGGGGTACCAAATTTCTCTGCTCTGATTCCCAATGGCTTTCATCAGTCCCAGTATCAAGATTAAAGTTTGCTGGGGACCGAGCATTTTCTGTAGCTGCACCAAGACTCTGGAGACTGGTTTTCTCCATATAATCAGAATTAAGGCTAAGTATTGTGATTTCTCTGTTGTTTCTATTGTTTCTTACCATTTTAAGGTATTTTAATTAAGGTATTATAATTTTTTATAACATTTAATGGAAAGTTAGAAAATATTTTTTCTGCTATGAAGTCAGGACATAGTATTTTTTCACCTTTTTTTGCAGGACTCAGTTGCCCAAATCAGGACTGTCCTGTGGAACATCAGGACAGATGGTAACCCTATATGGGAGGCTGGTATAGAGAGAGAGAGAGAGAGAGAGAGAGAGAGAGAGAGAGAGAGAGAGAGAGAGAGAGAGAGAGATGGTTAAATGACTTATTCATTGTCACCATGTCAGAGAGTGGAAGTGGAGGATTCAAACCTGGCATTGCCAGTTTTAGGCACCAGTGAACCCTACAGTTCCTGGGGCCCCATGCTAATGGGATCCCCAGCCAGATCCAGTATACCACTTTAATTTTGTTTATTATTACTTCTCAGGTTTAAGTAAAACAGCACTACAGTGTGCCACTGGGCTCCATAGAGTCTTCTCCCATGTGGCTTCATAACACCATAACATTACTCCCTCTGTTGTCCAAGCCAATCAGAGGCTGATGAGCAGACATGGATTGGATATGCAGTGGGGACACTAAAACTAACATTGCTACTGCCCCCTAAAAACATAAATATGTAACTGGTTGTATTGAAAATAAAAGGTTGTGCAGTTTGGACAAAGTAAAAGACAAGGTCAGTTTGGGTTGGGTAAGGGCCCCATGATTTATATCACTGGGGGCCCAAAAACTCTAAACGTGGCCCTGAACCTGGGTCCCTAGATTCACAGCTCTATACTTATAGGTTATAACTCTTGGTGTTTGTTGGAACTTCTGCTTACTGTACATAGGTAATTCTTCAGTTAAGTCATTGTCTAAAACTAATAACACAATTTATTCACTAAATCTGACAGATTCCACATTTTTGGATACTGCTATGTTCTGTCAATGATTTTTGCGATTGAGGAGATTAACAGAGATCCCAAGATTACCAAATGTCTCTTTAGGATTCCAGATTTTTGACTGCGTGCTATTCTAGAGAACAAGCACTTCTGGACAGCCTATCATTTTTAACAGGAAAACAGGTTCTGGTTCCAAACTACCAATGTGAAGCAGTCTCTATACTACCTGCTGTAATTGGAGATGCACCCTCAACATCCTTCTGATCATGGCTATATACTGGGACTCTACAGGTATCCACGGGTATGGAGGCACTTTATGGTTTCTGTATTAGGTCTCTACTGGTATCCTCAAGTTTGGAGGCACTTTATGGTTTCTGTACTAGATCTCTACAGGTACCAACAGATAAGGAGGCACTTTATGGTTTCTGTATTAGGTCTCTACTGGTATCTCAGGTAAGAGGAATCAATGTATGGTTTAGTGAATGGATGGGAAATCACAGAGGAAAGGGTGCTGGAGGGCCTTAGGTCCCTGAGGTGGACAAGGCACCTGGGCCAGACAGAGTTTATCCCAGGGTGCTGAGGAGAGCAGCAGGGCCATGATGGACCTGTTCAACACCTCTCTAAATACAGGGTGTGTGCCCAGGGATTGGAGGAAGGCACATGTAGTACCTCTCCATAAGAGATGTCTCAAGATGAGCTTGGAACTACAGACCGGTGAGCCTTACCGCAATTATTGGAAAACTGATGGAGGCTATCCTCAAAGAAAGGCTGGTACAATTTCTTGAGGATAAAGATCTATAGTACAACAGGCAGCATGGGTTTGTCTCTGGAAGATCCTGCCAGACAATCTTGGTTGACTTTTTCGACTGGGTTATGAGGGCACTGGACAGGGGCTGTGTGGTGGATGTACTCTACTAGGATTTCAGCAAGGTCTTCAATTCAGTGTCACATAGTAGGTTGACCTGCAAGTTGAAGAGTCTGGGGGTAGGGAGGAAACCAGCAAGACAGGTTAAAAACTGGCCATGGGAGAGACAGCAGAAGGTAGTGGTCAGGGATGAGGCATCGAAGCCCTGGGCAGTTACAAATGGTGTCCCAAAGGGCTCTGTACTGGGTCCAATCCTGTTTAATATTTTCATTGCTGATATAGCAGTAGGGATCGATAATAAGATCAGTCTCTTTTCAGACAACACCAAGATCTGTACTGAAGTGGATGGGGGTGAAGGGGCAAGGTTGTCCAGGAGGATTTGGCTAAACTAGAGGAATGGCCACAAACCTTGCAGCTTGGGTTCAATGCCAAGTAGTGCAAAGTGATGCATCTGGGAGCCAGGAGCCCAGGATACAGTTCCTGGTTGGAGGGTGTCCAATTATCCACATCTAAGGAGGAGAAGGATTTGAGGGTGCTTGTGACTGGGGAAATGAACCACTCGGTACAGTGCAGGAAGGTAGTAGCAAAGGCAAACAGGATGCTAGGGTGCATAGCAAGGGGGATTACATCTAGGAGTAGAGAGGTCATATTGCCCCTGTACAGGTCCCTAGCGAGGCCACACTTGGAGTACTGCATGCAGTTCTAGCACCCCCTACTTAAAGGGACATCAAACTGCTAGAGGTGGTGCAGCACAGAGCAACAAAGATGATCCTGGGGTTGGGGAAGACTATGCGAAGAAAGATTGAGGGAGCTCAATATGTATACCCTGGAGGATAGAAGAGAGAGAGGGGATATGATTGAGACCTTCAAGTACCTGAATGGGATAAACAGGGTGGGCACCAGGTGTGGGCTCACTCTTAAGGCTGGAAGGGAAACCAAAGGGCACTCTTTGAAGTTGGAGGGGTAGAGTCAGGAGGGAAATGAGGAGACACTATTTCACTAAAAGGGTTGTAGCAGGGTGGAATGCACTGCCAGAGGAAATCGTGTCAGTGCAGACAGTGGGGAGCTTCAAGAGGGGTGAGACAGATTCAAAGAGGTAAGTACAAACCGGGATGGGGCAGGGAAAGGGGAGGAAGGAAATTAGGGGGGCAGCTGCAGTCTAATGGACTGATGTGCTGCACACTCAAGCAGACTAGATAGACCATAGGGCCTGTATCTGCTAGCAATTTCGTATGCTTGTATGTTTATAAACTTTAGTAAATTGGATTGCCCATTATTTGAAAAACAGAAGACAAAAGGCTAGAACAAATGAAGTCCCCTTGTATTTGTGAAACATTGATCCTTGGGTCCACAAGGCTCCACACTTGGAAGCCTACTGTTTTCATTATTTATTAATGATCTTTGGTGGGTGCACCGCATAGCAAACACCATCCTTTATGCAGATGATGCTGTGTTGCACACAACAAATATATCTATATTTTTAATTTTTAACCAGGAGAGACCCACTAAGCTGAAAACTTGTTTCCAGGTGCGACCTGGGAGCACTAGGAAATTAAGTGACTTGTTCAGGGCCATAGAGTATGCAAGGGGGGGGGGCTGTGGAATTCAAACCCAGGTCTCCAGATATTCAGCTCAGAGCCTTAAACCACTGCATTATACTGCCTCACATTAAATAACATCATGAAATGTGAGTACGGGAAAATAATTACTTGGTTTACTGAAGTCAGGTCAGTAGTTAACAAAAATAAAACAAAAGCAACGGGTTTAGTACAGTAAAAAAACTAATGTGCACAAGTTTCAAGTGCCTGCCAATGATAGTGACAAACTCAAGGTGGTTATCAAATTTAGGTACCTGGGTGTGTTATTGGACTCACCATCTGAATTATGCAGCCATGTTAGGCATGTGCCCACACAGAATCACGTTAAGATAGCATAGATAAAACCACGCATGAAATACAGTGCTGTAATAAGCACTACTGGCTTTACAGTGACATGGGGTTTTACAGCGTGTGGTAGAAACCGCTACCCCTGTCACTGTAGGCTGCCAGCAGGGAAGGTAAAGGATGCCGTTGGGGCAATGCCTGGCCAAGCTGCTCCCGTGGTGAAGCAGATAGAGCATCTGCCTCCGTGGTGTCGGGACCTGTGGTTGTGGTTTGATTCTCCCCAGGTCCCACTCTGCCATGGCTTTCTTTGGCCCCAATAAAAAACATTTTCCAGACACAAGTTTTTGTTTTACCCCGATGTCTCGACCCCGGAGTTGATTATAATTAGTCTGGGTGGTGTGGGGCAAAGCCCCTCGTTGGAGGTGCTGTGGTGAAGCCCCACAAAACTAAGTTGTTGCTGTGGTGTGTGTTCTGTGGTGCTGGTTGGCATAGTATGCTGATGTTATTTTGCCAATGTTGCTTTGCATGCAGCATTGTTGTGGTGCACAGTTTTGCCTGCAACATTATGACCCCGTGCCCTCCACGCAGCTAAGTAAGAAAACGGGGATTTTATGTGCAGTTAGGGATTTGCTTATGGATGATACCAGAAGGGCTCTATCCCAGAGTTGTCTATCACCATCACTAGACTATGGAAGTGTAGTTTGAGGAGCCTCCCTCCCCCACCCGCAAAAAAACAATTATGCTATTATTGCTGCTCAGTTCTTGACCGCGCTGTTATTGTCGGCACTGTTGATTTGATTTGATAAGAATGTATTTTTATACAGGATACAAATTGTTGGGGTTTCATTCCCCATTTAAAACACTGTCCTGTGGTATAAATAAGTTTACAAAACACAATCCACAATACGTATATACATACAATGAATTTAGGAAATTAACTAAAACATTAACAAGTTGTGCTCAGATACTTACTCAAATGTAATTTAAAAATTGTTTTTAACTCATGTGGGAGTTTGTTCCAATAATCTCTCTCCTTCCAACCTTAGCCAAACTCCAAGAACACAGCGCTCGACCAACTCTCCTTGTTCCTCTCTGACCACGCTTTCTTCACACCCTTCCAGTCTGGCTTCAGGAAAGCCCATTCCACCACCACCACCTCCCTGTTGAGGCTAACTGAGACCATCTCCTCAGGCTTTGACATAGGGAACATTACCTCAGCTATCTTTGTCGACTTGGCCAAGACCTTTGACACTGTCTGTCACCCCCTCCTCCTTTACAGCTTATCAGCAGCTGGCCTCTCCCCTACTGCCACAGGCTGGTTCAGCTACTACCTGTCAGGCAGGTCGCAATCAGTCAGAATAGCTGATGTCATCTCACCCCCCGCCTATTACCACTGGAGTCCCTCAGGGTTCCATGCTAGGCCCCATCCTGTTTTCCATCTTTTAAATGAGTTCCCTCAGGTTTGCACATCATCCAGCATCCACATGTATGCTGACGATACAGTGCTGTTTACCTCTGGTAAATCAGTCCCTGATGTCACTGCCAGGCTTCAGTCTGACTTCACCAAGGTCCACCTCTGGTTCAACTCACACCAACTATTTCTAAATGCCAAAAAGACAGTCTCCATGACCTTCAGCACAAGGCAGAGACTTGCTTGGTTAAGCAACCTCCTCCTTTCACACCCTTGACGGGACTGCTCTAGAGGATGTCTCCTCATTCAGGTATCTCAGCATTTGGCTGGATAGATACTGCGACTTCTCTGTACACATAGATGCTGTCCTAAAAAATTAAGACCTAAACTCGGTGCCCTCTACAGAAACTGCAGCTGCATCCCTCTTGCCAACAGGCATGAGGTGGTACAGAAGATAATCCTGCCCATTTTTGGCTACTGTGACATAGTCTATGGTGCTGCCCCACAGTCCCACCTATCCAGACTGGACTCTCTCTTCAACTCCTTCTGTTGTTTCGCTCTTGACGCCCCCCTTCTAACCCACCATTGTGATCTGCACCGCTCCCTCAACTTCCTTCCCCTCCACAATCAGAGAGTTCTACACGGTGCCAAGTTCATCTCTAAATTCTGGCTTGGTTCACTCCCCTCATACATCTCCTCCTCTCTTGGTACCCCTTCCCCCTCCCTTTACTCCCTTAGATCCCTTGCTGACACTTGCACCCTGTCTATCCTTGGCAGAACCACATCCTCTGGACAGAAAGCCTTCTTGTATCACCTGCCTAAACCGTGGAATTCTCTGCCTCCTCAAATCCGTTTCTCCTCCTCCTCCCTGTTTTCTCTTACCTCTGCACTACACAACTATCTCACCCCTTGCTGTGAGTGCTTCTGACCCCCTCCTCATCTAACTCCTGTCTACCTTCTCTCCTGCCCTCTACCTCATGCACTTACACGCCCCTCTTGGTCTAGCACTTAACCTCGAGACATGCTCACCTTGCGAAAGGATACTGTAACTGCTGCAGTGTACCACCCACAAAATCCTGTTGCACTCCTCCTCCAGGTACATGGCTCAACACTGCTCTTAACAATTGTATGTATTATGCATTGTATACCTGTCATCTATGCTCCTCCTGTACTGTAAATGATGCCTCTCACATGAATGTACCTCTTACTATGTAACTCACTCCTAGACCTGGCTTGAATGTATGTACTGTACAGTATCTATTGTATCACTGTATTTCTGCATTTAATCTAACCTCTGTATTACTGTACGATTTGCCATTGTTATTAATGTCATCCCACTACCCCTTCCCCAGGAGCAGTACCGAGATGAGCATTAAGTTGCTCAGTGTATCTTTCCTGGTGAAACATTTCAATAAATAAATAAATAAAGGCTAAACTATTTTGCAGCGTGAGATCACCAAATCTATTAAATTCTTGTCAGGGTTGTCTTTTGAGATGTCATTCTCTGGCTTACTGACTGAGTACCTAATGATCAAGTTTCTACTAAATGAGCTAAAGTGTGACCTTTATTGGAGAATAGTAACTTGTGGTAAAATGTTAGCCACAGATATCTTCTTTGCTTTCCAGGTTGTAGCCACCCAACTCTACTAAATACATCACAGTGATGAGTGCCATGGGCACTTTTAGTTACATTTTCCCAATCTATACATCCAATTTAATTTATGTAACATTGTTTGTGTAGAATGCCTATACAACATGGAACCATATTCAAGAACAGGGATTAATAATTGTTCTGACCCAGTGCCAGAGGCAATCAATGTATACTATGCTAGGACTCTACTGGTATCCACAGGTAAGAGGCAGTCAATGTATAATATGCTAGGACTCTACTGGTATCCACAGGTAAGAGGCAGTCAATGTATAATATGCTAGGACTCTACTGGTATCCACAGGTAAGAGGCAGTCAATGTATAATATGCTAGCACTCTACTGGTATCCACAAGTGAGAGACAATCAATGTATAATATGCTAGCACTCTACTGGTTTCCACAGATAAGATGCAATCAATGTACAATATGCTAGAACTCTACTGTTATCGACAGGTAAGAGGCAGTCAATGTGTACTATGCTAGGACTCTACTGGTATCCACAGATAACAGGCAGTCAATGTATAATATGCTAGCACTCTACTGATATCCACAAGTGAGAGACAATCAATGTATAATATGCTAGCACTCTACTTGTTTCCACAGATAAGAGGCAGTCAATGTATACTATGTTAGGACTCTAGAGGGATCCACAGGTAAGAGGCAGTCAATGTATAATATGCTAGCACTCTACTGGTATCCACAGGTAAGAGGCAATCAATGTATACTATGCTAGGACTCTACTGGTATCCACAGGCAAGAGGCAGTCATTGTATAATATGCTAGCACTCTACTGGTATCCACAGGTAAGAGGCAGTCAATGTATACTATGCTAGGACTCTACTGGTATCCACAGGTAAGAGGCAGTCATTGTATAAGATATGCTAGCACTCTACTGGTATCCACAGGTAAGAGGCAGTCAATGTATACTATGCTAGGACTCTACTGGTATCCACAAGTGAGAGACAATCAATGTATAATATGCTAGCACTCTACTGGTTTCCACAGATAAGATGCAATCAATGTACAATATGCTAGAACTCTACTGTTATCGACAGGTAGAGGCAGTCAATGTGTACTATGCTAGGACTCTACTGGTATCCACAGATAACAGGCAGTCAATGTATAATATGCTAGCACTCTACTGGTATCCACAGGTAGAGGCAATCAATGTATACTATGTTAGAACTCTAGAGGGATCCACAGGTAAGAGGCAATCAATGTATACTATGCTAGCACTCTACTGGTATCCACAAGTAAGGGGCAGTCAATGTATAATATGCTAGCACTCTACTGGTATCCACAAGTAAGAGGCAATCAATGTATAATATGCTAGCCTCTACTTGTTTCCACAGATAAGAGGCAGTCAATGTATACTATGTTAGGACTCTAGAGGGATCCACAGGTAAGAGGCAGTCAATGTATAATATGCTAGCACTCTACTGGTATCCACAGGTAAGAGGCAATCAATGTATACTATGCTAGGACTCTACTGGTATCCACAGGCAGAGGCAGTCATTGTATAATATGCTAGCACTCTACTGGTATCCACAGGTAAGAGTCAGTCAATGTATACTATGCTAGGACTCTACTGGTATCCACAGGTAAGAGGCAGTCATTGTATAAAATATGTTAGCACTCTACTGGTATCCACAGGTAAGAGGCAGTCAATGTATACTATGCTAGGACTCTACTGGTATCCACAGGTAGGAGGCAATCAGTGTATACTATATTAGGACTGTATAGTTATCCACAGGTAGAGGCAGTCAATGTATACTATGTTAGGACTCTATAGGTATCCACAGGTAAGAGGCAATCTATGTGCACTATGCTAGGACTCTACAGGTATCACAAGTAAAGGGCACTCCTGCTATATTAACATAAATAATAGATCACGGCAAAATCTTTAGGCAGTCATAGATAGAAGAAGCACTCATGACCAATGAGAGCACTCCTTTCTCTCCTAACCTTGTAGACTGCTACTTATTATGATGCACCTTGTCTGCTGAAAGCACCTCGCTTTCTCTTTATTAATTTTTATTGATCAAACTTAAGGAACCATTTATTTATTAATATTGCCACTTAGACCTCTCCTACAGTTGTAAGAGTGGTCTCTCTTATATGTAGAATATCAGAGTTGACACAGAAACATGGATGATGGTGGCAGAAAAGACTGACAGTCTGCCTAATAAGCCTATCTTACCCCACGACCAGGTGTCTCTGTGGGGTCTTCGTATATACTGTTCCCCCCTTTGCTCTCTGTTTTTCTGCTTCCCTCATCCCACTGAGTAGCAACTATACTCATGACTCTGGCCCAGCTGAGTTTGAAACTGTTTATGTTTTTGCACCCACCACCTTTGCAGGCAAACCATTCCATGGCTTTACCGCTCTTTCTGTAAAATAATACTTCCTCACATTATTTTAAACTTCTTTTCATTAATCTCCTCTCATGACTCAGTGTTCTAGCTTCTGTGTACCTGGTAAACAGTTCCTCACAGTTCACCTTGTTAATTCCTTTAAGGAATTTGAAGGTCTCTATCATAGCTCCCCCTCTTGCTCCTGGTTTCAAGTGAATATATGTTCAGCACCTTTAGCCAATCCTCATAGGATCTGCCCTTCTGACCTTGAATCATTCCAGTCACCCATACCCTCTCTAGCCTCTCCGTATTCTTTTTCAGGTGGAGTTGGTGACCTTCATTTCCTAGTTCTCATACCCCAAGAAAGCGTGTAAGATTGGTCATAGCTGTGGTAACTTACATAAGAGGGTATGTCATATAAACAGTTCTAAAGTTCTGAAGTTCTTAGTTCAGTTGGCATAGTCCATTTCCCTCATAGAGGTGTTTCTTTAATACTTAAGTAAAACATTTTCATTTTGGATGCAAGTGCCAGTTTAAAAAAAAACAGAGGATTTTCACATGGTTTGTGTACATTTACATGGACAGTTCCAGCATCTCTTAAGGTTATAATAGTCCCCAGTCATAGTACAATGACGGTATTGGTGGCATTTACACAGGCAGACCATAAGGCTGTTGACAAAGGCCTCTATTTCATAGCTATCTTCATGGATCTCTCAAGGCCTTCGATTTGGTTAATCATCAGCTCCTCCTTAGGACTTTGGGAGGTCTGGAATTGATTGATGATGTTGTGGGTTGGTGTCAGAACTATATACAAGGCTGTTCACAAAAAAAACTAAATTTTAAATGCTTTATCATCTCCTGCCCCTGTCACTGTGTGAGTTCCCCAAGGGTTAGTCTTGGGGCCCCTTATGTTTAGTTTAATTTTGAATTTGCTTCCTAAAGTTTGTAGACTGACTGGGAAAGAATCCAAAACTCCACCAGATCTAATTGTCACCCCTGCAGGCCCTCTCCAGCAACTCAAAAAGTTAACTAATGCCCTTAATCTGGCCTTTACAGACCTCAGCTCTGTCCTCCCTCCAGAGTTCTTTGTTACTGACCCTAACAGCCAGCCCCCAATCCCCACTACCCCCGCAAACATGACTCAACCCCCATTCTACTTCAAAATGATCACTAAGGCAGACACTATTAAATATGTGAAGAAGATCCTTGGCAAAACTAGAATGGGTAGTGATATGCTTGACATGAAGCTTCTCGCCATCACTTAGAAGAGCTTGCCTTACTCACTCAAGCAACTATTTAACATATCCCTTAAGTCAAACATATTCCCTGACAAGTGGAAAACTGCCCTCATCACCCCAGTCTTTAAAAGTGGAGACAGTACCAGCATAAGCAACTACTGCCCCATATCTATTTTACCACCCCTCTCGAAACTCCTAGAGAGAACTGTGCCAGATCAGCTCACGGATTACCTCAACAAATATAATCTACTCTGCCCCCAGCGGCATAGGTTCTGTAAATCCCACAGCACTATTACTGCACTCATTGACTTTACTTCACGTCTATATGACTCACTGGATGGTGGGAAAACAGTTGAGTTAATCTTTATTGGCCTAACTAAAGCATTTGATACCGTCAATCATCACATCCTGCTCAACAGCCTAAGAGCCCTTGGCCTCTCCACCATACATTGTCCTGGTTCTCGAGATACCTCACACAGGTCCCAGTGTGTTAGGATAAAGGTGTGTCTTCTGAACCCCAGAATGTTACTTTGGGTGTCCCACTAGGATCAATTTTAGGGCCACTACTCAGCCTCTTTATCAATTCCTGCCAAATACATGCCCTGCATAAGATGCTGCTTTACGCAGATAATGCAGTGATGTCCATATCAGAAACACACCTCCAGAAATGACAGTTACCCTTCAAAGTAGCTTTCCAAACTAGAGTCATGGTTTGCTCACAACAAACTCCTCTTGAACTACAGAAAACAAAAGCAATGCACTTTACCCTACAAAGCTCAAAAAAGCAGCGTAGCCTGTGACACTTGGACAGCTGGTTCTGATTGCTGTACAATTTTTGTAATATAAAAATGTGTTATTGAATGTCTCTCATGAGAGATGCTGAATCAGCCTGTGGAATGACCCCCCTCCCAGGTTTTAGTTACAAGGTGTGACCTGGAAGGCCAGAAGATAATTACAGGCTAGAAGAAACCTAAATTAGGATCTCCTTTTTATCTAGCTTAATAGTAGCTTGCCAGCTGCTAGGATGGGAAATCATAAACTTTTATAATGTTTAGAGGAAGAGAGCAGGTTATGATGCTTTTAGTGTGAAGTCATAAAGATTATTTGATGTGTCCTGGGAAGAAGAGCTACTTGAGATGAAAGAGAGATGTTATTTAAAGAAAGTCATGTGGGGACATGAGTTTGCTGAGGTCACCTTTATTAATTTACCTCCTGCTGAATAGACATCCTGATTGTATAATTTTTAATAAACAGAGGAGGAGCTGGGTGACATCATGGAGAAGGCAGGCTCAAGACAGTGTTTTAATTATGCTGTGAGTGACCTGTAAACACACACGTTTGGACTCTCTTGACAACATCTGTCTATCAGCACTATTAGAAGAGATACATTAGATATATAAGTCTAACTGTCTGGTGGTAGGAATTTTGCACTTTTTTTAACCCTTGTTCTTTTAAATGATTGTATGTTTTTGGGATATATGGTTCTGTATTTACATTTTACATTTTTATCTATTTTAAGTAAACCTCTACTTTAGAGACTACTTGGTGTGCCTTTGAAATTCTTTTCTTGACAAGTGAAGCATACATGGTTCAAGTTGACACTGTATAAAGCTTACTGGTTTTATCAAACTGGGAAAAGGTAAGAGTTTATTCTGAGGTCTTTCATTAGAGTTTTAAGGGTTCATTTTGTACACCTGGTTAGGTGACCATAGGTGACAGATATCTGGCCCCCAAAGAGTAGAATTATCTGAGTCTGTACATTGGGTACACTAGCAAGAGGTTCACAGTTTGAATCCTCCAAGAACTTGAGACCAAAGGTTGATTGAACCCACAAAACAGACAGGAGGTTACCCTGTTTCTGTTTCCTGTTCACAAGACTGCGCTCAGAGGTTGGCACTGTAAGAGCAGAGGGGCTGACCTGCTGAGTGGGGTTTGTGATATAGCCCACATACCATACTAAGTAAAAGCGATGTAATCTAACAGGTTACTAACTTTAAATACCTGGAATTATTCCTAGACAACATCCTTTCTTTCAACACCTGTATTGACCACATCATGAAAACAACCAACATCAGACTCAGACTCCTTTACCGACGAAGAAATGCTATGACCACTGAGGGCCTCAGCCTTGTCACCAAAAGCTCAATACTGTCCCTCATTGACTATGGACTGACTGTCTAAAGTGCGGCCACTGAAACTGCTCTCAAAGAGTTAAACTCCTGCTCAACAACCTGCTGACTTGCTCTAGGAGCTAATTGGTATTCAAACTCTTGCAGTCTCTACTCCACAACAGGCTGGTTCCCATTACCTCTAAGGTCCCAGTACCAGGCATGTATCATAAGAAAAAAGCCCTGCTAAGACTGGCCCCAGAATCAATTTTGAAGCTTTTCCAATGTAACCTCAACACCAAAAACATCCGAAGCTCTGCTAGAGGGTGCTGCATGTACCTTGAAAAGAACCTCCTTCACCCAGAGGTCTCTCTCCCTATTGAGGCCCTCTCTGGATGAACGACCTATCCCCCTCCTTTTCGACTTAAGAAACTCGTCCAGTTCAAATAGAACTCCTTTGCCTCCAGGTATAATCCCAAAGTGCAACTGCTGTGCATAATGATATGAGTGCCATCCCTGCCCTAGACTTCCAACCATTACCCCTCACCTTCTTACCCCTCTCACCCCATGAGTCCTCACCCCCCCCTCCACTTGGTTTACACTTCCCCTAGGCTGCCCCCATGCATACAGCACTTATCAGCTTGTTCTCCCTCATCTCCATACCCCCTTCTCCTATCCTCTAATAACATTATACGATCTGCCTCCTCTGTACCCATTCCAATACTCTCCATACTTCCTCCCCTTTTCTTTGACAAAGGCGATTTTGGCTGCCAACTACAAGCAACCTGCACTTAGTAACTAGACCTATAGACTAGAGATATTTCTGTAATAAAAGTATTTGTATTTGAGGTTATACTCAACATTTATCTTGTTTGTAAAATAGTCTTGTCACTTGGTTATTGTATATTCTCGTCATATGATGTAAATTGTACTGTCTTGTCTGTTCTTCTACTGACCTGGAGCCTTTGTAAAAAATCCAGTTTGGCTCAAAGGTTATAATTCCGAAACCGAAATAAATAAATAAATAAAAGAAATACCAGTATTGTTCTTTCTGCAGATTATGCGGTGGTGATCTTCACGAATGGGTCCAATCTTCCTGATTTATGGGAGACAATCCAATATGATCTTGATTATTTTCAAAACTGGTTTCTGTTTAAATAAATTGGTGCTGAATGCCTCCAAAACCAAATCTATGGTTTTCCACAATGCCAGAAGGAGGATGCCATTACCTACCACAGTAGAATTAAAAGTGCTTCAGGGAACTGTCATAGAACAGGTGACAAATTTCAAATATGTAGGCCTCTCCCTAGAGAGCACACTCTGCTGCCAATGCAAAATCTCTATTATATTTTAAACAGTACATCAGAGACTGGGTGCTCTATATAGAATTAATTATTTTATTTTACAGATTTGTTGACCCAAGAGACACTGTGCCAAGGTTTGTTTTCAGGTGCATCCTGGGAGTGCAGGGAAGTTAAAGAATTTGCTCATGGTCTCATAGTATGTAAGTGGTGGCTGTGAGATTCAAACCCAGTTCTCCAGGTTTGTGGCTCAGTGCTCTTAACCACTACACTCTATTGTCTTCTTTCTATTTCCTTCAGCCAGATTACTTCTTTCTCAGAGGTTGGTTTTTTTTTGCTTCCTATTTTTGATCACAGCATTTTATTATATGACTTAGCTGGGGAGGGTCTGCTGTCTGGAGTCAGGATCCTTCACAATCAAATTGGCAGGTTGGCTACCCCACTACCTACTATATTTCTACCCACATCTGCATTTTGCACAGCACTGTTCATTGGCCTTCAAAAGACCAAAGATACCAGGAGCAAACTGTAACTCTGGTCAGAAAAGTTGCCTTGAGTAAATTACCAAAACTATTTCATTGTATTTTTCAAAGTCAAAATTCCTCTGTTTTTACACGTTCAACATTTCATTATTTTTCTGTATTCCCACTATGAGAGCAGGTCTAGGTCAGATATCTCTAGTGTATCAGTTGCCTCATTTCTATAATTCTTTACCATCTAAAATACTCAGTACCATGACTAGCATTCCCTCAAGTTTTAACTCAAGAAATATTTGATGGATAATAAGAAATGCAGTTATCCTTAAGTTATTTGTGTCATATTAATATTGTTAACTCATGAATTTACTTTTACTTATGTGTTTTGTACTGTATATTTATTTTTTTTTATGTATCTGGTCACTTTTGAAAACAGGCATTTTACTCATGGATTTACTAGATTTTAATAAATCAAATCAAATCAAATCAAATCAAATTCTTCTCAATGCCTTCATGTTCCAGAATTGGCCAGTTTACATATGGACATATGAAGGAGCCAGCAGAATAAGGCCATTAGGTGTAGCTGGTCTGCTCGTATTGCAGGGTCCACAGCCTGAGTTACTGACCCTGCCCACCTCAATCCTCCCATCCTTTTCATCCACCCCTCCCATGAGTTTTACTCTCCCCTTGTGTCTATCCCACCCTTTCTTAAGTCTGAACACAATTGCCAATGAGTCCATCTCATCCAGCAGTGCATTCCAACTGTCCAGCACCCTCTCGGTAAAGAAATGCTTTCTAGATTCCCTTCTAAACCATCCCTATCCAATTTTAAACACTACCCCCTCATGCTATGGTTGCTACTCACCCAAAGAGACCCTCCTTATCCATTCAATTGATCTCCTTCAAGAGTCTCAATCATGTCCCCCTTCCCCGACTCTCCTTCATTACATGTTCAGGGGTTTCAACTTCTCTTAGGTTTTCTTTGCTGACCTGCAATCATCTTAGTTGCCCTCCTCTGTGCCTTCTCCAGTAGGTTAATAGTCTTTTTAAGGTTTTAAGATTTAGCTTCACAGTAGGGGTAATCAGACATCTTAAAAGGATGGAAGCCACAGGAGTAGATTGCATCAGGGTGGCACTCTCCTGTAGAAAAATGTGGGGTCTCAGCTACATGTGTCAGGAGCATGAGTTGGGATTGGATGGGGCCAAAAGAAAGCCAGACCCTTGAAGAATATAGGAAATAATGAAAATTAAATACCCAGTAAGGTAGCAGAAAATGTGTAATTTTAGAAGAAAGGTTAAAAGTAAACCACTTCCACATCTGAATGGCCTCTCTACAGTACTTAGAGAACTGGTGTGACTCAAGAAGGTGAGAGAGTTGCTGGCCTAGTTATGTTGAGGGTTGAGGTGCTGGACGCCACCCGTATTATCAATTGCACCCGAGTTCGAGGTGGAGCTCGAAATACCGGGGTTGATGGGTAGGAGAGTATCCAGCATCCAGAGTGACTGCCTCTCTCCTGGGAGGGTGAGTGGATGACTCCCTCAGCATGAGCGGCTCCCAGTGGAGGCTGGGAGCACCACAGGCCAGGGATCATGCTGATGCAGGGGAGGAGTGTCGGCAGACGTCTGTGGGCTTGGTGCGGGAGCGTGCCCAGCTGCAGTGGACACCATTGCACATCCAGGATCCTAGAGGGAGCTCACTAGAACAGGGGAAAACACCCGCTTGCTGGGGGGTAGATGTCGCCTGCCCCCACCTCCAGAACCGGATCCTGCCCACTGTGACCTGGTTTTGGGGTCACCTCTGCTCATGGAAGCACTGGAAGAAAGCACCGAGAAGCAGAAGGCAGACTCACTCGGGGGGGGGGTGTATTCCAGAGGGATTGCTCCATGCAACGTGTTGTGGGTGTGCCAAGGACCGAGGTAGAGATGAGAGTATCTCAGGCAAGAGGGGATAAGGCAGGATGACTGAAGGGGCCTCAGCCAGCGGTGATAGGAGGGAAATAAAGTTGAAAAAAAAAGAAGGCGAGAGAGTAACTACACAATAGAAGAAATCCTGAAGGTTAATTTAATTGATTTTTAACTTATCTTGTTAAACGGACAATGTTCTTCGTCAGATGGAAAATCCCCCTCTTTATTCACTATTGCACTTTAAAAATAATGCCAATTGAAAAACAGCGATGTTATTACGTTTACTGTTCCTAAAACAAAAACTAAACTGGGAGAACATTCTTTTTCTGCAGGGTAGCTAAAAGATGGAATGAGCTTCCTGGGTCATTTCATGGTGACATTTGTCATCAAACTTTTAAAAGTAAACTAAGAAACATCTTAGTGAACTATGCTGTAATTGTTTTTAATTTGACTGTGTCAATTGTATCTATATATATTTGTGTCTTATTATATGTAACATCTATGACGGTATATTTGTGGTCCCCTGTCACGCATGAAAAAGGCCTTTGGATCATTGCATTTACCTGGTAAATAAAAGCTAAAATAAATAAATAATTTGCTGACGAAATATCAAGCCAGTGATAACATCTCAGAGCGAGTTGTGTAAGCAGGAACATTTGTCAAGGTGCATGATATGGGATATCATCCCGCCTCAGGTGTGTTGTGAGGCACAAGGCCATAGGCCGAGTGGCTTCAACCACCTAAGAAGAGATTTTAGCCCATGATATCACACATCTGGGAGTGTATTATTATGATTATGAAATGCATCCATATGTAATTTTTGACTGATGGTATGACCTGCTTTTAGACCAGGATTATGTACTGAGATATCATCCCAGCTACAAATCATAGAATCATAGAAGCTTGATGACAGAAAAGGACCACACCGGCCCATCTAGTCTGCCCTATTTCACCCCTACACCCCTCATTTCCAGCCCCCACCTCCCCGCTACTCAGCTCCTTATGTCTGTTCCATGCCTCTTGAATCCCTCCACCAATTTAGTCCCCACCTTCTTCTGGTAGTCTGTTCCAGGGCTCCACAACCCTCTCTGTGAAGATCTCCCTCTCACATTGCCTCTGTATCTATTTCCCTGCAGTCTGAGGCTATGCCCTCTAGTTATGGCCACCTCCTTCTTCATGAGCAAACACCCCTCCCTTACTTTGTTGAGTCCCTTTATGCAGATGGTGAGCTCCCCCACTATAAAAAACTACAAAACTGGAACTTGCACTCTCATTGACTGGATTCTTGCTAGCCACCCAGCCCGCATAAAAAACACAGTTGTTCTGCAGGACTCTCTCAGTGACCACTCCCCTGTGATCTGTACCTGGACAAATAAGTTCCAAAAACCACCTCCAAAAACCATTTCAAGCAGAGTGCTACCCCATGGAAACCTTACTAAGCTCAAGACCTGTCTTTTACAGCAAGACTGGTCCCCAACATACAATACTCTAGATGTTGACGCAGCCCTAGATTATTTTATCACAACTTTCAACACTGCCTGTGACACCTACGCACCAGTAAAAAAGCGTAAAATCAAAGCATTCTCAAATCCCAGGCTCACGGCCAAACTACTGGCCCAACTGAAAGCTCAGGACCACCTCTGGCTATAGCCAGAGCCACAGGCTCCTTGACAGATATCCAGAAGTATAAACAGGCACGAAACCAATGTACCAAACAAATCTGACTAATGAAGAGCTCCTATTTCAAAAATGCCCTCACAAACTCCTGGGGTGACGGGAGATCATTCTGGGACAACATCAGAAATATCACGGATAAGCAGTCCAAATCCTGTCCCACTATAATGACTGTCGATGGAACCACTACCCTAGACCCAATGGTCATGGCAAAGGCCTTATATAAAACCTTCACTGACCTCAGTGGGGTCCTCCCGCCGGACTTCTTCTCTGACATGGACTCGCAAAACCAACATCTCCTACTGCCTCACCTGACCAACCGCTTTTCCACTTCAAAATATTAAGGCACATGAAGTCTACAAATATATAAAAGGCTATCTCTAAATCCAGAGCAAGCAGTGATACTATTGATCTTAAAGTTCTGTCCTTACCCTGGAAGAGGTGGTGCACCCTCACCAAATTTTCAATCTCTCCTCTGCCTTAGTCAATTTCCCAGCAAATGGAAGTCTGCTATAGTCACACAGTGTTCAAAGTGGCGACAAGTCCCTACTAGGAAACTATCGGCCTATATCTATACTTCCACCCCTCTCCAAGGCCCTCGAATGCATTGTGGCTGACCAACTCTCAGATTACCTGCATAAGTATAACATACTCTGCTTGCAGCAACATGGATTTAGGAAAGGACACAGTCGTCGACAGCCTACTGGAATTCTCAGGAGAAATTCACACTGCCTTGGACAAAGGATATCAAACCGGAGCTGTTTTCATTGACTTAACAAAGGCGTTTGATACTGTTCACCCTGGCTTACTTATCACACAACTACACAGTCTTGGGCTCTCAGAAGGACCAGGAGCCTGGGTTAAAAGTTACCTGGCCCAATGCTCTAAATCAGTAAAAATCTCAGAAAGTTCTCTCAGACTCAAAACCGGTCCTCTCAGGTGTTCCACAGAGGTCAATCCTAGGCCCCCTCCTTTTCAACCTTTTCCTAAACTCTCCCCAAATCCTACCCGGAACAAATAATCCTTTATGCTGACGATGTCGTGTTTCTCTCCTCTCATAAGGACCCAAAACCCTTACTCCAAAGCCTGCAACTTGCTTTCTCCAATGTTGAAAAGTGGTTCCTAGATCACAAGCTGGTCCTAAATCACAAAAAAACAAAATCCATGCTTTTCTCCAGTCCACAAAACAGAAAAAGACAAATTCCACTTACTATCAAAACATACCCAGGAAATACCCTTGAACAAGTGTCAACATTTAAATTCCTTGGGAATCACCTTTGATCAAGGTCTTACCTTTGCGACCCACATTGATAACACAGCGAAAACGATGAACCAGCGCATTGGTATCCTATTCCAAAACCGGTAATTCCTTACCCAAGCTGCGCTCAGGATTGCTATCCAAAGCTCTGTCATCTCAATCATAGACTATGGCTTAATTATCTATGGCTCTGCCACTATCACTGCACTAAGGTGCATCACAACCACCCTAAACAAGGCCTGTCGGCTGCTCACTGGAGCGCAAAGACGTACTCATACATGTGAGCTATACACTGAAACAGGATGGTTGCAACTCTCAAATCGCATAAAGTACCTCACATGCTTGATGGCAAAAAAATCCATCTTGGGCCACACTCCGCTGTGTATCCAAGACCTACTTTGCCCGAATACCAGCATCCGTCCCACCAGAAGATCGGAACACCAGCCTCTTCAGGTCCCCAGATGCGGGACCACACAGGGCCAAAGATCTTTTGCCTATCGTGCCCCCAGCTGGTACAATGCCCTGTGCTCGCTCATTACATCCTCCACGTCACTAGGAGCTTTCAAATCATGCTTTACTCTCACCTCTCAGCCTCTAGCTCCTGTGACTGCCTTGACTAATGATTCTTCCTCATGGCTGTTTTACTGTTTTTCATCCTCCTCCTCCTCTGCTCCTTTCTTGACAAAGGCATCTGAGTACCCTAACTACTCTAAGTCTGCTCCCCTCCCCATATCTCCTCCTACCCCTCCCACCTTGACCGTTCCTCCAATGTTTTGTTTTTTCCTGTGATGTACTGTATTATACTGGCTTACTGAAACCTTTATAATTTGCTGACCATTCTATGTAACATGTCTTGTTTGTTTGTACATTGATGACGTAGAACCTTTGTAAAAGAGCCATTGGCTCAAAGGTAATAATTCCTAGAACAATAAACTAAACTAAACTAAACATATTTAAAAGTTTAAGTCATGTTTCCATTTTCCATTCTAGCCTCCAGCATGTACAGATCCAGCTCCTGCAAGGGGGCCTCTGCTCGTATGTCTTCCCTTGCATACCCTTCACCATTTTGATTGCTCTTTTCTGTACCCATTCCATCACATCTATGTTCTTGCAGAGGTGCGGTCTCCAGAACTGGACCCCGTACTCCAGGTGCGGTCTCACCATGGCTTTGTAGAAGGGCATTGTTACTGCCCTTCTTCTACTAGTAATGCCTCTGCCAGTGCATGCCAACATTCCATTGGCTTTTCCCCGCTGCTCTGCTACATTGTTTTCCTACCTTAAGGTTGGATGAAACTGTGATCTCCAGATCCCTCTCCTGTTCTGTTACTTTGATTGCCTCCCCTCCCAGGGTGTACTCTGCTTGTGTGTTCCTACTCCCCACGTACATCACAGCGCAATTTTTGGCATTAAATTTCAGCTGCCACATCTCCGGCCACTCCTTGAGTGTCTTCAAGTCCTGCCTCATGTCCTCCATCCCCTGGGGTATCCAACCTATTGCAGATCTTTTTATCATCAGCATATAGACACACCTTCCCCCTCAGCCCTTCCACTATATCAGTGAAGTAAATGTTAAAAAGTAGAGTCCCAAGACTGACCCATGGGACACCCTACTCTTCACCCCCCATCCTGAAGTACACCCCGTTTAGCACCACCCTTTGGGTTCTTTCCGCTAACCTGGCCTCCACGCACCTTGCTACTTTCCCACCCACCCCTAGACTTTCCTGTTTGCTCCCCAGCTTTCTGTGGAGGATGGTGTTAGAAGCCTTACTGAAGTCCAGATAGGCCATGTCCACCGCCCCTCCCTGGTCGATCACCTGAGTCACCTAACTGATGAACTTGATCAGGTTCATCTGGCATGACCTTCCCTAGGTGAAGCCATGTTGTCTGCTGTCCTGCAAGCCACTCTCCTCCAGGTAGTCCACCGCCCTCTCCTTGATTAGTGCTTCCATTACCTTCCCTACCACTGAGGTGAGGCTGGCAGGTTGATAGTTCTATGTCACCTCCCTGCTTCCTTCCTCATGTAAAGGCACCATGTCAGCCCTCTTCCTGTCCTCTGGCACCCTCCCATTATCCAGTGGCAAGATGAATAGCCTTGTCAGTGGGGTGACCAACTCCTCCCTCATTTACCTGATTGCCTTGGGGTGTGACCTGCCTGGCCTCATTGCCTTATCCACCCTCAATCTTTCTAGCTCCTCCCTAACCCTATCCACAGAGAACAAGATCTGAACCACCCATTTGCCTCCTTTCCTCCTCTTTAGCTCAGGTCCCTCCATCTTCCTCTTCCATAAATACTGAGCAAAAGTATTTATTTAATACCTCTGCTTTTCACAGTCCCCTTCCAATTTTATCTCCCACTCCCCTCAGCCTTGCAATCCCTGCCTGCCCTCCTCCTCCTCCTCACATATCTGAAAAAATGTTGTCCCACCCTTTGACTTTTTTTTCGCTATTTTCTCCTCGTATCTGCTTTTGCCTTCCTGATTTTTTGCCCTGCCAGTCTCCCTCTTCTCCCTATAAGCATCCTATTTTCTATTTTCCTCACTGAGTGTCCTCCTAAATTTTCTGAAACCCTTCCTCCTTTCCCTGACTGCCCCGCTGTCTCCTTAGTAAACCAAAGTAGTCTCTCCCCAGGTTTGAATCCCACAGCTGTCTAGGTGCATACTGTGTGATCCTGAGCAAGTCACTTAACTTCCCTGTGCTCCCAGGTTGCATCTGGAAACAATCTTTAGCACAGTGTGCTACCCCTGGTTAAGCAATGTTCCTTCCTCCTTTCCTTCACTCCTGTTTGCTCTTCTTAACCTTTTTTATGCACATTTCTATGGCTTTCAGTATACCTCCTTTAACAGATTCCCACAACTCCTCCACTGTGCCTATATTCTTTGTTCCCTCCATTGCTCCCCTTGGTAGCCTTTTCATCCTGTCGAAGTCTGCACATTTGAAGTCCATAACTGTAGTACTGGTTTGATTTGTCTCCCTCCCTGCCCTCATCCTGAACCTTACATTCCTGTGATCGCTGGTGTCCATGACTTCTCCCACCTGCACCTCCTCCACACTATCCCGTTTGTCAGGATCATGTCTAGCAGGTTGTTGCCCGTTGTTGGCTCCTGACTAGCTGTTGTAGGAATGCCCTCTGCAGTGCAGCTAGGATTTCCTGCTCCTAGTCAACACTGCATCCAGGATTCCCCAGTCTATATCTTGGAGGTTTAGGTCCCCTACCAGTAGTAATTCTGCATTTAGGCCCATCTGTGTGACTGCCTGACTAAGCTGTTTGCCCCCCTCTTCCTCCCCCTGCATTAGTGGTCTATATACCACCCCTGGCTGCAAGAATTCTCCAATCCCCCTTCCTAGTGTTACCCGCAGTAGCTCCTTCTCCCCATCTTCCTCTTGTTCCTTGATTACTCTGATGTCATCCCTGATGTGTAAAGCAACTCCCACTCCCCCTTGCCCTCCCTGTCCCTTTTAAAGAGTCTGTAGCCCAAATTAGTCATCTCCCAGGTATGATGCTCTGTCCACCAAGTCTCGCTTGTTGCTACTATATCCAGTCTGTTGTCCCCAATGATGGCCTCCAAGTCCACCATTTCTTCCGTTAGTGCCCAGCGTGGCAGCCAAGCCCTTCCACCAAGAACCCCCCATCCCCCTTTCAAGTGATACCCTCTTTCACAACATTCTGTCTTTGTCCTGGGGGGTAGCTGGCAGCCCCCCATTTTTCCTGTCCTATGGTGTGGACACCATCACTCACCCCCCGACTTGGTCTCATGGCAATCTGATTTGAAGGTTTTGACCATCCAATTTAAAATTAAGCAGTAAGGAATGACAGTGGGGGTGTTACAGTAGGATAATGGCCCACCTCAGGCAGGTTGAAGCATGAGACAAAAGCAAAGCTAAGTGCTTCTGCCACCCAAGAAGGGCTGTTAACCCACTATAATTCATCCCCTGGAGTGCATTATTGTGATTATGAAATGGTTCCTTTTTAGTAAATTCAATGTAGTTTTTAAACATATTTTGTTGAGCTACTTTCAGCTGGGTGGTGGTGTTAGGGATAATGTCCCAGCTGAAAATACCTCTTGGTCAATCAGGAGCCAGTATTCTTTCTGCCCATTTCATAATTAAGGTATCGACTGCTGAGAAATGTGGGGCAGTCATGACTGGTATTTGGCTTGCTTGTGTGATCATTTACTATGGTTCTCTCTCAGTATCTCATTAACATAGAAACATAGAATTTGACGGCAGATAAGGACCGCTTGGCCCACCCAGTCTGCCCATTTCCCTACCTGATGGATAAGCTGCAGATCCTAGTTAACCAGCAGCCTACTTCTTCCTACCCCCACCCCCTAGAATTGCCTTATGACTGCCCCATGCATGCTTGAATTCCACCACTGTTTGTGACTCCACAACCTCCTCTGGAAGGCCGTTCCATACATCCACCACCCCTCTGTGAAAAATACTTCCTTAAATTACCTCTGAGCCGCCCCTTCTATCTTCAAATTGTGCCCCTTGTTCTTGCACACCTCTTTTTGAAAGATGCTACCTCTTGGACTTTGTTGATTCCTTGAGGTACTTGAAAGTTTCTATCATGTCCCCTCTCCCTCCTTTCCTTGAGGCTATACATATTAAGCTCCTAAGTTCTCTTCATATGTCTTCCGTGCAGATCCTGCACCATTTTAGTTGCCCTCCTCTGGACAGCTTCCATCCTGTCTATGTCTTTGCAGAGATTGGGTCTCCAGAACTGCACGCAGTACTCAGATGGGGTCTCACTAGCTGTCTGTACAGAGGATAATAACTTCCTGTTTTCTACTGGTGATGCCTCTCCCATGCATCCCAGTATCCCCCAGCCCTCCTTGCTGCCCTCTCAATTGCTTGCCCACCTTTGGGTCATCTGATATGACTACCCCAGGTCCCTTTCAATTTTGTTGTTGTTAGTATCTCACCCCCATTGTGTACTCTTCCCTGGGTTTTGTTTCCCAGGTGCATTACCTTGCACTTCTTAGCATTGAATCTAAGCTACCATACATTTGACCATTCCTCTAACCTTGCCAAGTCCCTTCTCATCCTTTCCACCCCACCCTGTGCATCAACTCTGTTGCAGATCTTTGTGTCATCTGCAAAGAGACATACTTTTCCTTCCAGTCCCTCTGCAATGTCACTTATAAAGACATTGAAGAGGACTGGTCCTAATACTGAATCCTGTGGTACCCCACTACCAACCCCCCTTTTTTCAGAGTGGACTCCATTTACTATTACTCTCTGTGTCCTATTCTCCAGCCAATTCTTTACCCAGGCTGTCATCTTGGGACCCACTCCCAGGCTGGCTAACTTGTATATTAATCTTTTGTGTGGGACTGTGTCAAATGCCTTGCTAAAGTCTAGGTAGGCCATGTCCACAGCCCCTCCCTGATCAACTACTTTGGTCACCCAGTCAAAGAAATCTATCAGATTTGTCTGGCATGACCTTCCCGCGGTGAATCCATGCTGCCTTGGGTCCTGTGCTCCTCTGGCCTCTAGATATTTAACAATTCTTTCCTTCAGAAGTGATTCCATCATTTTCCCTACCACTGTCATTATCATTGTGGGTTAGACCCAATTATCAGTATCAACCATACCCATACCCTTGGACCATTTTGTGTTCTCAGTATTATACTCCAGGGTACAGAACATCATTTGAGTTTTTCACTTCTCAGAGTGGATTAAGACATCTAGGTTTGGTGTGTCTCACAATGCACCCAAAACATCTAATTGGTGACCCTTGATATACAGTGCCACATCCTGTTATGTAGTATTGCTTTATGTTATATATTAAATATTTTCTTTCCAGGTCAGCTATGGTTCTTCAGTTTCCCTGTTGAGTGATAAGTCAAAATTCCCTTCATTTATGCGGACTGTTCCAAATGACATCTTCCAAGCTCTTGGTCTGGCTCAGCTGTTAATTTATTTTGGTTGGACATGGGTAGGAATTCTGGCCTCTGACAATGATTACGGTGTGCTGGGCAGCCAGACTCTCAAACAAGAAATCGTCAAGGCTGGAGGCTGCATCGAATTTTTAGAAATGATCACCAAGTATAAGGAGAAGATCCCCTCCACCATTGATGTGATTCAGCGGTCATCAGCAAACGTCATTCTGGTCTACTCCACTGCTGAGAATCTGGTTCCATTGCTGGAGGCCATTGCTATGCAAAATGTAACAGGTAGAGTTTGGATCAGCTCTACAGGCTGGCAGGTGTCCTTGGAAGTTCTCAAGATGGAGGCTGTGAAAACCTTGAATGGTAGCATAGGGTTCTTCATCCACAAAGGCAAGATCCCCGGGCTCAAGGACTTCTTGTACAGTATCCACCCTTCAACCTCTCCACATGACATCTTTATGAGAACATTCTGGGAGGTGGCCTTTGACTGCCAGTGGCCAAAACCTGATGGAAATGACACACTAACAAACTGGGTAATAAGCACAACAACGTCACCTTGCACAGGTCATGAGGATTTAAGAAATCTTGACATTTCTAAATATGATGCGTATAATTACACTTACATGTTTAGCATTTACAATGCAGTATATGCAGTGGCACATTCCATTCATAGTCTGCTTTCATGTAGAGATGGAGAAGGTCCATTTTATAATGGAGAGTGTGGGAGCATTCATGATTTCCAGCCTTGGAAGGTAAGAAAACCAAGTAGTATATTTTCATTTGTAAAAACTGGTATGTATGTTAATACCACTGCTGAGTCCACTCTAACAATTGTTAGAGCGGTCTGGCACATTCTTAGGGTAAGAGAACTGCAAGGCAACAGTGAATGGTTTGATACCCTAACAATGTGAGTGAGACTACTCTTACAACAGTAAAAGTGGTCTTGGTGGCAGTACGGGTGTATTATCGATCGAGTTCGATCAATAATATAATCCCTCACTAATTTATAAAAAAAAGTACCCCAGCATTCCCATTTTCAGGGCAGCTGCAGAAGAAATACTCTTCATGAATAAAAGTGTCCCATGCACAGAGCAAAGGAGCGTTCTGATTGGTCGAAACTCAGAAGTGCTCCCTTGCTCTATAATGGGCTATGGAAGGGATATGAATTCCATCAAATGTGCTGCCTGCCACCATTAAGTTTGGAGCTGTGTTGAACATGGAATTCTGCTGGCAGTATTTGTGCAGAATGGCAATTCTGCTTCCAAAATTATTTTCAGAATTTATTTTTTATAATTTATTGTTTCTTCTTGATCCGGCCCCCTCACCTTGTCAGGTCCTTCCCCTCCAGCAGCATCTCTGGCACTTACCCTCAGGTTTCCAATCCCATGGGTTTACCCACTGTGGAGTGAGCTGCTGTGTTGGTTCCAATCCCCCACTGTATTTTGGTCATAGGTACAGGAGTTCCCTGGGTATTTGAAGGCAGCCAGTTGCTGAAGTCTGGGCTTGAGTATACTTGGATCATGTACTGGGCAGACATTGTCGCTTTATATAGTCCTATCTTCTGGGATGCCTGGTGCTTGAGGAGATCTAATCAGAGGCACACAAGCATGCCTCATGTGAATCTTGTCCAAAATTCCCCTTCCCACTCCTACTGTCTGCTGAACTGCCAGCTGTGGTCACCCGGGGGGGTATAGCAATGGCAGCAGTGACCCTCCCTCCCTTCATCCCTTCCCAAAGGAAGTCAGCATCCTCTGGGATGCCTGATTTTCCTCCCCCTGGCCAGTGCCTGATGGTCTGAGCTTCTTCCTGAACTCAGTTATTGGCTTAACGAGTGCTGGCACTGCTGCAGTGCAGGCAGGTCAGCTCTGGAATTTATTGTCTAATGGAATTTATTGTCTAATTCTGAAAGGCAATTCTATATGTAATCCTTTTCTGTGGTTTGCATGAATTGAGTTGGCAGTTTAAGTAACTGCAGAATACTATTATGAGGTTTATGTAAATTGTAGTTCAGTAAACTCCAGTTTAAAGAAATAGATTAGTTGCCGTATTGGTCCTTGTAAAAAAACATCCAGAAGTAAATGATTTGATACCTAATGGACCAACACAGGTGTTACAAAACATAGATGTTACAAAACACAGGTGTTACAAAACATAGATGTTACAAAAGAAAAAAGTGTCTAAGCTTTCGGAACAACCAAGTCCTTCTTCAGAGACTTATGTCCCAGTTTAAAGAAAAATTCTGCTTTCGATGGAATTACTAACATACTAACATACTAAAATGCCAGCAGAATAGGCCTAACGGTCTTTCGCATCTGCTCGTTTGGTCAGCCCCCATCCTGGGAGCTGACCTTGCTGCCCCCCTCACCTTCTCTGGCTTCTCCCTTCCCAGTTCTGGATATTCTCACTGCATTGGATTTTGCTTCCAGAACCCTTTCCCTGTACCTGTCCCACCCCCTCTTGAACCCCTCCACCATCTCTGCCTCCACCAGCCCCCTAGGCAGCACATTCCATGGCTCTACCACCCTCTCAGTAAAGTAGCACCTCCTCCTTTCTCCCCTGAATCTTCCCCCCTCCAGCTTCTACCCATGCATTCTAGTGGCCCCCTCCTCCTTCCTTCGAAGCACCCTGACTGTTCCTCCCCTATTTACCCACTTCATGTACCTGAAGACCTCTATCATGCCCCCCCGGTCCCTTCTCTCTTCCAATGTGTACATATTTAGCTCTTCGAGCCTCTCCTCATAGGTCCTGTCCCCAAGCCCCAAATCATTTTGGTTGCCCTCCTCTGGACCCTCTGCAAGAGTTTAATGTCCCTCTTTAAGTGTGGCCTCCAAAACTGCATGCAGTACTCGAGGTGCGGCCTCACCAAGCAGTTATACAGAGGGAGTATCACTTTCCTCTTTCTGGAGGTGATCCCCCTAGCGATGCATCCCAGCATCCTGTTGGCCTTGGCTGCTGCCCTCCTACAAGTCTCTGAGTTGTTCATCTTGACATCCACCACCACCCCCAGGTCCCTCTCAGCCATCGAGACTTGTAGCATTCCCCTCAGAGTGTACACTTGGCCCGGGTTTCTGGCCCCCAGGTGCAGTACCTTGCATTTCCCTGCATTGAACCTCAGCTTCTACTTTCTAGACCATCTTTACAGAGCCTCCAGGTCCCCCTGTAGGGCCACCCTTCCCTCCTCCCCATCCACCACTGCCCCCAGTTTTGAGTGATCCGAAAAGAGACTTATCTCACTCCTGATACCTGTCCTTATGTCAGAGATGTAGGTGTTGAACAGGAGGGGCCCAAGGACTGAACCCTGAGGGACCCCACTAATGACCCTCCTTGGGGATGAGACTATCCTGCCAACTACGACCCTCTTGGTCCGGTCCTGGAGCCAATTGCCTATCCATCTGATCATTTGGTTCCCCATCCCCATTTCTCCCAGCTTATCCAACAGGCCCATATGAGGAACAGAGTCAAATGCCTTGCTGAAGTCTAGAAAGAGGATGTCCACTGGTCTACCCAGGTCCAAGGCACTCATCACCCAGTCATAGAACTCCACAAGGTTTGTCTGACACGATTTCCCTGGGACGAATCCATGCTGTCTATCATCCAGACACCCTGACTTTTCCAGGTCCCCCCCTAGCCTCTCCTTGACAATGCCCTCCATCACCTTGCCCACCACCAATATCAGGCTGACTGGCCTGTAGTTCCCTACCACCTCCATTGATCCCCCCTTGTGGATAGGCACTATATGCGCCACCTTCCAGTCCAGAATTCTGTAGAATTAATTTGAATTTCCAAAATTCCACAGACTTTCTTCAGAAGAGGAATTTAATAAATCAGCACTGTTTTAATCAAGCTAGAGTTTAACATTCTTCTATGATTTTGCCCGTCGGCATCCTTACTAAAGTTTTTTTCTCTGTGTGTTTTCAGACACCATAACATCATTACTGTTCATCCTCTTCCTTTCAATGTTAATAGCTAATTCAAACTTTCACACTATTCCATAATCCCACCCGAGCTCTTAACGAGGATTTTGCTAATTTTAATACCCTTTTTTGGGACAAAGAAACTCAAATGGGGGTCATATATTGAAATGAAATCTGCAGTGAAAAAGTCTTTGAAAGTTGTTTCAAAATGTTATTTATTTATTGAAATGTTTCACCAGGAAGGCACACTGAGCAATAAGTCGCTCATCTCCCGGTGCAACCTGAGGGGAAGGGGTAGATTAGGAATGAGACAGTAGACATTCAAGTTATAAGTTCAACATTAACATACAGTTGTAAGGTAGACATTACAAACAGTGTTACAACAGTGTTGCACATAATAGAGTAAAAACAGTGGACAACAATAAGTGCTGGGTTAATAAGTAGCAAGTGCTTACATGAAAGAAAAGGGGGAAAAGAGAGGCAGTGGTGAGGTGGGTGGGGAGGGGTAAGAGTTGTGTCCCTAGAGACCACTTCAGCATGTGAGGACCCTGCACTGCACTGCACTGACCAGAGAGAAGGGAATCAGGAAGTGTCCCAGACAGACCCCATCAGGATGGTGGGGGAAGGAGTAGGTGAGAGATACAAGCCCCTTTGGGGGTAGGAGAGGGAACCATGGAGACCATTTGAGGCCCTTTTTATTCTGTGAGAGATCAAGGGAGGCTAGAAAGGGGGAGCAATTTGGGGGAAGGGGAAGAAAGCTAGGAATCTGGGTGGATGTGCACGGGTAAAGTGAAGGTGATGGTAGAGGGGTAGGGTTTGTCCAGGGCTTAGAGGAGGGAGTTAGGGAGAGACATGGCAGGAGCAGCTAGGAGCAAGGTAATTGTTGAGGGCAGAGCTGATGGAGTAGGTGGAGGATGAGTGCCAGATTTGAGAGAAGAGGGAATTCCAAATTTTTGGGAGACGGTGAGAGTAACTGGATTGGCCAGTTTGGGTGGATCTGCGGAGGATTACCAGGGTGTGAGAGTCAGTTGATCTAAGGGCATGAGAGGGTGGGGGGTGTTATAAAGAAGGAGGAGAGGTAGGAATGGAGCTCACCCAACCAGTGCTTGGAGGTGAATTTAACACAGTGGGAGAGCCGCCTATTTGCAAGAGAGGGGAAGAATAGAGCACGATAAAGATCGCAGTGGTGGGTGCGAGGTTGGCATCCAAGGCAAAGCAGCAGAAGGAATTGAAGAAGGTGTCCAATCTGGCCAGGGAGGACCTAGGGGCAACACCATAGACTATGTCGCAGTAGTCAAAAGTGGGCAGTATCATCTTCTGGACAAGTTCACTCCTAGCAGTACAAGGGATGCAACTACGGTTCTTGAACAGGGCACCAAGTTTCTTGTGCAGTTTTTTTCTGGATGGTGTCAGTATGCCCAGAGAAGTTTAGGTGTTGGTCCAACCAAACACCTAAGTACCTGAAGGAGGATGTGTCCTCAAGTGAAGTCCCATCAAGGGTGTGGAAAGTGTGTAGGGAGGGAAGCTTTGAGAGTATCTGCCGTGTGCCAAAGATCATGGAGACTGTCTTCTTGGTGTTGAGGAAAAGTTGATGGTTAGCAAACCAGAGCTTAACCTTGTCAAAGTCTTGCTGTAAGTTGGTTGTAACCTCAACAGGACAGGAGCCGGATGCATACAGGACTGTATCATCGGCATACATGTGTATAGCACAGGATGGGGAGCAAACAGAGGGAAGGTCATTTAAGAAGATGGAGAATAGGAGGGCCCTAATAAGAGCCCTGGAGGACACCAGTGCTAATCAGGAGGGAGGGAGTGGTGTCCAAGATCTTAACTGACTGGATTCTGCCGATAAGGTAAGAAATTGGCTTTGATTGCGTATTCTTTCTCACCCAATTTCTTCAGCTGAGGTGAAGTTCTTTGGTTGTGACCAGGTTGACTGGTACTCAGGAGTTTAGGCTAATTTAAAAGTTGCATTCATTTTAAGTAGTGTGTTGCAAAGAAGGAATATGAGTGTATTCTGATCCCACGGTGAAACCTTTACAATGATTGCGTCAATGCCAACAACATCGATGGATCACTGTAAAGTCCACCCGGGACCCCGGCACTCTTTCCCCCAGTCCTGCACCCCTTCCCCAAATCAACTCCAACTCAGAGCTAATAATCCCTAAGTCCAGGGTGTGGGGGGCAGAGCCCCCCAAAACACACACAGACAGATCTCCAGATGGATTTATGCCAACTGCAATGTGCATAAATCTGTCACTGTAATGTCAGTCGACAAAATTTTTGTCGAACTGGCAATAGAGCTGAATATGAGTATGACTGACTGTGTGACAACACGGACATTTGAAAATGACACATTGCAAACAGCTGATAGTTACTCAGCAGCAGGGAAGAGATTTAGAAGAAAGGAAGAAGAAATGTTTTTGTTTTTGGACCAGAGAATAACAGAAATGACCAGATCAACCAAAATGTAAAAATCATATCAGTGCACCACCACCCATCCCTTATGGATGGCAGGAGCAGTGAAAGCTGAACCATATGAAGGGACTACAGGGAAGTCACTGATAAAGGGTGATTTACAGCATAACAGAGATTAAAAAACCAAAAAACAAAAACAATGTTCACCAGAATCTTGATGTCAAAACACTGCAGGTGGAAATGTCCTGCGATCTTCCTTCCTTCCCCGATGGGGCTGTCATCAGGGATTCTGATTCATGTGCTGTAGTTGGAGACTGAGATCTAGGACTGTAGGGTCATCATTCATGGCTGCAATTATTCCCTGGAGAATCCTTACCCATTCTCTGTCAGTAAATATATTGTTCTCTTCCTTCATTGACCTCTTGGATATCTATGGGATACACAATGGCTCGTCTCAGAACATGCCATTTATCTGCATAAGTGAGGGGGCAGGGCAATGACTCACTACTGGCAAAGCTATGAGTGAGTTAAGAAAGTCCCGTCTCCTCACAAATGATGATAAAGGTCAGATTCTAATTTAGGCCATTGTGTGCCCAATTTATACATTGTATTTTAACCTGCAAAGTTTTTTAAACTATTTCTTTATATGAAACTTTAACTATTTCTGTTGAATTTCTCTGCTCTGTTTTGAGTGCAGCAGAGACCACTGTGATGTCACCTGACATTGTGCTAGCTGCACTCCTATTGGTTAAGGGTTCCTTTGTTACCCTTCAAAGTAGAGATAAAGGCTAATGATGGTTCCATACTGAAATATATGACTTATCTTCATTTAAAATGCTTCAGCTGCTACAGTAAATCATGTATCTGTAAGGTTTGATTTTCACCTACATTATATAAATTTTTCTTACTTTGCCATATGCACATCGCATTGTATGGAAAACAAGATCTTTGCCCTTTGAACTTCATCTGTTCCTGCTACTTCTCAAAACGTGATGTCATAATCCGCTGCTTGTGACATCATCATTTCCATAGCAACCAACTGTGACATAATAACTGTGCTGTGTTTTTTCTCATTGCTAGAAGCCGGTAGTCATTTGCCATTATTGGCAGCTGGTTGTAACTGCACTTACGAGCCAGCATTCCTTCAAAGAGTGCACACGCAATGTTGCTGCTCAGCGGAATTGTGTCAGGTTCAACTCCCAGCCTTTAAGGATCTCAGGGTAGCTGTGGTCTGCTCTATGCAGGTGGGAGAAGGGGCATGGCATGAGTGTTGGGTGGTGTAGGAGGCTGGGGATAGTGTGCCTCCCTCCACCAACATGATTTGCCCATCTTGTGGCTAAGTTTAACATGTGGGCTTGTTTGTCAGGCAGGAGAGCAAGTGCTGCCAGATGCACAAACCTGAAGCCACAGTGTGGTTGTGCTGTGAACGTCTGATGGGGGCTAACTATAATTTAAATAAGAGAAGACAGGTTCAACGGCATGGGTGGCTCTTACAGGAGAACATTTGTTAAACTAAATAATAAAAACACAAAAAATAACATAATTCATAAGAAATAATAAACATAAAAAAAAACTGGGGTGGGGGACTTCTGGGGCAAAAAAAAAAAATCCCATCAATTATATTAAACAAAAATATGGGGTGATGTGTAAAACTTGAATTTTATATCATAATCTACAGCTTGTTACATCATAATCATTCTCATGGCAATAAACTGTGATTAATAAACTGAAGATTATGGGCCCCACATTCAAAAGTGGCTGGGTGCGCCATGCAGGTGAATGTGCCACACATTGACTTGCGCCAACACAAAAGAATGGGATATTCAGAAATTGCACCAGGTAATGCAATCCTGCAAACACGTCTGAATATTCCAATTGTGCGTGATTTCACAGTGGGAGATGAGCAGCATGGCAAGTGACCTGTGACCAGCACAGAGCATACGGAACTGCGTGATGTGAAGCCACATGCGTGGATATGCAAATAGCCTCATTGCACAGTCGGTACCCAAACAGCCCATTAGCATCTCATTACTGGAATGTATTCAGGCCATTTGTATGCCACTGGCATGTGCAGTTCCAGATCTGCAGGGCAGCACCACCATTCCACAAAGGTGACCAGGTGGTACTGCAGCTTAGCAGGCAGGTGAGTAGTCATGTTTGTGTGTGGGTGGAATGCATTGGCCTTAGTGCAATGCTAATACCCATGGTGGCCACACGTGTAACAACAGCTGGGTCCAGTGTCCATGAGGCATGCCTATGATGCCTCCAGGCCACAGGTGGTGCCACCCCTGCCGCACGCTCCTACAGTTGTGCAATATCCACAACCACAACACCACACTGATCCACTGCAAGGCCCCTGAGGCATTGTCACAATGCATAGATCGAATAGGTGACATGTATGTTGTTCCTGGTGGTGTGTATCTGGCAAGGGTGTGGTGTGTGCACCTATGGCATAACACCATGGGTGTGTGTCAATGGTCTGTCCCTGACCCATGCCATGCTGCCACCAGTACCATCATGCGTCCTGATTACCATTGTCCCAGTAGTCACCATGGGTGCATGCAATCACCAGGCGATGCGTTGATGGTCACATGGGTGCAGGCAGTGGCACCTGGGACATGTGCTGCATTGTAGCTGTCTGCTCTGCTGGTGTGCTGAGGGGTGACTGACCACACTGGCAGTGTGGCAGCTGGATGTCTATGACCTGGGTGAGGTGAGGGAAGTGGCTGACTGGGCGTGCCAGTGGTGTCACACACCAGTATCTGGCAGGTGCCTGGTGAGCAGGCACAGTGCAGCTGTGGCTTTGGGTACTACCATCCTGGCATGGCTGCTGTGTGTGGGTGCCTGGAGCTCATCCTGGTGCAGCTCACAGATCTGTCTCAGGATGTCTTGTCTGCAGTTCAGCAGCCTACCTATGGGTGGCTGGCAGATTTAGGGCAGCCCCTGTTTTGCCTAACTTTGCGCAACACAAATGTGAGATGTGTGGCACATGCACTGTGCAGTTCCACACTGACTATGCATGCACAGTAGATGTAGGTGCCCACCCCATTTTTCTGTGTGGCATACATTATATGTGCATGATCGCACAATTGGATATGCATGACGCATTCCCCTTTTGAACATTGTGCCACAGTGCATTTTACAGGATGCGCCACACATCTCTATTTTGTGCCGTGCAAGTCCTTTGAATATGGGGTCCAATGCATGATGTATAAACAGGAAGGAGGAGCAGATGAAATCTGTGGGATGAGGATCCTATTTTCAAACAGCTGTCCATAAAAATAAAGGAAAACAAACACAGAAATATCTGACCTAAAACAAGATTTATAGAACTATAGAAACACAGGCAGTGACAGCACATCAAGCCCAAAGGTTCATCTAGTCTGCCCAGAGACATTTTGATTTGTGTGTAAATATTAAGTTTTTCAAGGTTTTACTTGAAAACACTGCACTGCACTGGCTCAGCCACACTGTGGCCTGTATTTTCAAAGTGTTGCAACGGATGCAACAGCAAGTTGTGTCACATTTGCATATCAAATTGCAGCTGCAGCTGCCTCTGAAGGATGCACTAGCATTAGAAGATGAATGAACCACAATCTGCTGTGCCTGTACTTGGGGCCAGATAAGTACCACAAAAGTGCGCAACTACGATGCAGCCTGCATTTGGGCCACACATTTGTTTTTTTTTTTAAAACCAGGAGAGACACACTAAGCTGAAAGTTTGTTTGCAGGTACGACCTGGGAGCACAAGGAAATTAAGTGACCTATTCAGGGTCATGCAGTATGCAAGTGGGGGCCGTGGGATTCAAAGCCAGGTCTTCAGGTTTGTAACTCAGAGCCTTAAACCACTGCACTATACTGCCTCCTATGTACTTCCTATGTACCTCCTAAATGTGCCACATATGTGACTGTACTTAGCCCTGGAAGAACAGCGGAACAGCATACATCTTATCTGAGCTAACTAAAGCTCTGTCACACACTGCAGGTTGTTGAATCTCTCACTGGTATAGCCCTCTGATGTCACCTGAAGGTGATTCAGGATTTCTGGTTACAGCAAATGCCAGGGTGGAAGTCTGCAGAATCAGAATGATTACAGTCTAGTATACTGCAGTAAACAGCAAGTAAAACAAATGTTTTTCCATGCAAAGTGCAAACTGGGACTGGCCCCACACTTGGGTGTATGGCTCTTAGTGCTGACTGTTCCTTTTACAGGTTCTGATTATAGAAAGATGGCTGGATTGCTACTGTGGTAGTCTTTTTGCTTCATAGTGCAGAATTTACCTTTTCATCATTATTAAATCATATTTTCAATAAAAGCTCATAACACTGTAGAAAACCTCAAGATACTGCAGGACAGTGAGGCACAAAGGGGGTAAGGGCTGTACATCCCATATTCTCTGGACAGTCACCTGGTGAAATAACATTTAGATAACAAACTACTATGTATATTTGTATATTATAGGGGTGCTCCCCTCTATTTGGGGTTGTTCGGGCACTTCAGTGTTAAACCCCAAAATTTGCACTTTAATTACTTTGCAGCTATTCAATGGATTTGCATGAAATGTTACATGCACAGTCTCATGAGTAAATCTCTTGACAGAACAAGTGTCGTTTCAGTCAGATGTGTGGCTTCTGAGATACAGATAGTGCAAAAAATGAATTTTTCAGAATTTTTTTCCTTTGGTTTGAATGTGTTTTCTATCAACATGGCTAGTGCCCATATGGTTTTAAATATTGGCCTGAAATTTTCTGGGTAGAAAGATGCTGGCCCACAGATCTGCCTGTTGCTTATTTGGTAAACAAATATTTATCCGTTCCAAAGTTACTTAATTTTGAAATTTGTAATGCTCGGTTCTGAGCATGCTCAGTAAGCACTGAAAAATAGCTGTATGAAATGACAAAAAATTTTTTTCATATGGGGCCAATCTTTTTGATGAGGGAAAATCATTGTTTTGATTGCTGCCATCTTGTTTTGCCTTTTCCATAAAATTCACATTTGAAAACCCACAAAATAACGTTCTGAAAGCAACCAACAGATGTAGCTTGCTTATCGGGACCTCCTTAACTGGATTCTGCACTTAACTGTTGCCTGTTGCAGAAATGCTCTTAAAATGTTTTTTTAATTATAAATCTTGTTTTGTAACTCATGATATGAAGCAAGATTTTTGTTTCATATGACGACTCACGAAAAAATATTTTATCATATGGGGAAGCCACATATTTCAATACGGTTTTCTACTTTGGTGCATAACTTGTCATTTTTCAAGATTTTGGCACTAAATTTTCAACATACCCTTATTAACACCCCACTTCTTGAACAATATTGGGGTCATTTTACAAATTGTGCCCAAAATAGTGATTTTGTGGTCAGTTGGTGAAATCACCTTTTGGGCGGGATTTCAACATTTTCACCATATGTGTTCATGAGATGGGATCACAAGAAGAGCATGCTGAAAATATGGGATCAAAATATGCAAAAGTGGCAAAGTTGTGCACATCTGTTGACATTTCACTATGCTCGCTCATAACTTTCTTAATTTTCAATATTTTAATCCCAGATTATCAACATAGCCTATTCTTTACACCATCTCATGAATATGACAGATACCATTTTTCAAATCTGGCCCAAAACATCTTTTCATGCCTCTGCCATGGAATTATGCTGCGGTGGCTCGGAATGCCATTTTGGTGGGGATTTTGATACGTTTTACTACCGGGTCAATGAGGTGAGGTAATAGGAAGGCTATGTTGTCAGTTTGGTTGCTGTTGTCCTACAAATGGAAGCTCAGGCCTGGAGGGCCCTGTGCTTCCCCATAAACACATATATTCATCAATGGAGGAATGGGAGCACAGACAAATAAGGATACAATTACACTATCTCAAAATGTATGGTTGCATGGGACTATCTTAAAAAGTAAGACAATTCTTTGCAAAAAACTGTGTTAATGCAACATTTAGGGTTCAGGCTAACACAAAAAAAGTAGGGAATTGTGGCTTTAGGGTTCCCAACCCTAAACCCTGAACGCCACCACATTAGGTATGCATGTTTCTGGAGTGTATAGAATGGGGTGAGCTCTAGGGCTGACAACACCTAGGAAGACTTTGCCCCTGATTTGCTTTAGAGGGTTAGAACCCCTAAAATCACATTTCCCTATTTTTGTTGCTTAAGCCTGAACTGTAAATGTTGCAAACTGATTTCTGGGCAAAGAATATAGATAGATAGATAGATAGATAGATAGATAGATAGATAGATAGATAGATAGATAGATACTGTTCATTGTCCTTTGTTTACTGCCTCTGATGCCTGTCAATTAAGGGTTTCTCTTTATCTTGTCTTCTCGTTAGCTGCTTCACTATGTCAAGAATGTCCATTTTACAACCGGTGCTGGTGAGGAGATGTATTTTGATGTGAACGGTGACCCACCAGCAAGGTATGACATCTTTAACTTCCACATGTCCCCTGATGGAACCAACAGGTACTTCAGAGTTGGTAGCTTTGAGAACAAAGCCCTGGAGGACCAGAGCTCACCATCAATGACAGTGACATTTTGTGGAATGAAAGATTCAGTCAGGTATTTCACAGCACAGATCTTGCTTTTATTCTTTAGACTTTCACAAATACAGTGTAGCAGTTTCTTTCTTTCTTTCTTTCTTTCTTTCTTTCTTTCTTTCTTTCTTTCTTTCTTTCTTTCTTTCTTTCTTTCTTTCTTCCTTCCAACCTGTTCCCCATCTGGAGTGAATGTCAACTGTCGGTCAGGCTAACTATCTATCTATCTATATCTTTCTATCTCTACTGTATCTATCTATCTATCTATCTATCTATCTATCTATCTATCTATCTATCTCTCTGTCTGTCTAGCTCAACAGTATTTATCCATCTTGACAGTATATATCTGTTTGTCTATCTACCTAGCTATCTACAGACATTATCTATCTATCTATCTATCTATCTATCTATCTATCTGTCTGTCTGTCATCTCTTTGTCTATCTCAGATATCTGTTTATCTACTGTATCTGTTTACTTTCAATGAGTGCTAATTAAGCCCACCAGATTGAAGCTATGCACAGCAATGTATGACACTGTGACTACAAAGTCTCCAAACACAAAAACACAAATGTGCTTGTAGACACAGACACACACACACAGAAACACCACGCACACACACACACACACACCACACACACAGACACACACATCACACACACACAGCCACAGACGCACACACACAGAGACACACACTCACATACAGACACACACACACACACACACACACACACACACACACACACACACACACTTATCTTTGTTTATTAAACTATAGTTTTGGAACTAGCTGGATGTATCTGTAAATTCAACCATAGCCTAATGTTCAGATATGACCCCCCATGTGTTGCAGACAGCATACTTGCTGTTAACAAGCATTTGTCAATGCCAAATGTTTGCTTGCTGGCATTGGCAGTGGTAGTGTAGAAGTTACAGAGCTGCGTAATAGTAATGGCAGAGAAGTATTGAACTGAAGCCAACCCCACCACCACCCTGCAGAGAGTGACAGGCATTGGGGTGTGCCTTTGGGTCATCAGGCATAATGGCCACGCTATTTCAGTACACTCCACCCTGCAGACACTGGCAAGTGTCACGGTGTTCCTTGGGGTCTTTGGTCTTTATGCGCACCCCATTCCATTAGGAAATACAGAGAGATGGGTGCGATATAGGAGAATGGGGTGAACTTTGGGGCCGAAGAGTCCAAGGCATCCCTCGACGCTTCTCACTGGCTGCAGGGTGTGGAATGGTATGAGCATTACATGCAAGAATCCCAAGTCACACCCCTGATGCCTGTCATTCTCTACAGGGTTGGGCGTTATGGTTGGAAACCCTAATACCTCAGGCATTCGTTGGTATTTTCACTCCAAATGTTCAACATGGTTTTTTTGAGACCCCACCTCATGAACAGGGGGAATATCAGTTTCTTAGCCGAAAGCTGCTTATGCACAGTGACTACAGCATTTAGCACCACAGGTGCAAAAACATCTCGAACAGGATGTAAAAATGACAGCTGTACTGTTCATGGGGAGGTGTAAAAATGGCAAGTTGCAAATCTGCAGTAAAATATTTGAAAAATGGTGAAGTCACGAGCATACATAGAAACTGTGCAACGCACACTCGTAATATAATTAGGTTGGGGATTTTTTTACAGCAGATTGTCAACTCAGGCATTTTGGTTCCTCCGATCATGAACAGTGTCACTGTGATTTTCTTTATCTGTCCCGAACAATGATTTCCCACAGCGACCACGCATCTCTGCACTGAAAGTGTGAAAACACACTTCGGCCATGTTGTGAAAAATGACAGCTGTACTGTAAATAAGGCAGTGTGGAAAAATGCCACTGGTGAAAATCTGGACTTAAAATATTACAAAGTCATGAACTTACGAGGGTGCATGGAAACTGCACAATGCTCACTCATAACACAGTCATTTTATGGACTTTTGTCACCAAATTTTCAACATAGCCATTTTAAGACCTCTGCTCATGAACAGTGTAACTGTGATTTTCTTAATCTGTCCCAAACATTGCTTTCGCACACCAACAACAGCACCAGCTACATGTGCGAAAACACATTTGGGCAGCATATGAAAATGTGGCAGCTGTACTATTCATAAGGAAGTGTAATAAAATGGCAATGTTGAAAATCTGGAGTGAAAATATTAAATTTGCAAACTTATGAGCATGCATAGGAACTGCGCAATGCACGCTCGTAAAACAGTCAGTTTTAGGAATGTTTCCACCAAATTTTCAACACAGCCATTTTAAGACCTCTGCTCACGAATAGTGTCACTGTGATTTTCTTAATGTGTCCCATACATTGATTTAGCACATCGACTGTGCCATTGTGCGCTACATGGGCGGAAACACATTTTGGGCAAGATGTGAAAAATGACATCTGTGCTGCTCATTAGAAGGTGAGGTAAAATGGCAATGTTGAAAATCTGGAGTGTAAATATTGAAAATTTGCGAACTTACGAGCGAGCGTAGGAACTGCGCAATGCACACTCGTAAAACAGTCTTTTTTTGGAATTTTTCCACCAAATTTTCAAAATAGGCTTCTTGAGAGCCCACCTTATGAACACTGGCAGTGTTGTTTCGTTAATCAGCCCCAAAAGGTGATTTCGCACAGTGACTGCGAAATCACCCTTCGGGCCCAAATAACGTCATGACAGTGACAACATTCGTGAGAATGGGTCCCAAAACCCCATGTTGAAAATTTGGTGCAAAAATTCCCCAAAATGCCTGAGATATGCAACAAAGTTGAAACCCCCTATCTAGCCCATTATACAGCTTACCGGCATTTCCTCAGTTCGCGGTCGGCTTTGAAGAGTGCAGACGTGTTCCCGGTCCAGCGAAGATTGTCACGCCGAGGTCCAGAGGTAAGTTTGGGGTGAGGGGGAGTGGGGAGGCTGGGTGTGCAGTGGGTGGGTGCGGGTTGTGGGAGGGGGGCCAGGAGACTACATGGGAGCATTTTTCTTTACAGGTTTTTTTTTTTCTATGACTACTGCGGGACGTTTGCCACACTGGAGTGGGCTCCTGCATGGCACAAGGACAGTTGGGAGGCGTTCAGCCGATGGGGATTGGGCACCCCGTCGGCCAAAACATCGATTGCCATGCTGAGGTAGGCTCCAGCATGGCACCCAGTGTCTGGGAGAGGACAGTGGAGCCGACGGGATTGGGCAACCCCGTCGGCTATATCGATAGTTGCCCTGGGGTGGGCACCCAGCATGGCATTTGGAAACTTTGGGGGCAGGGGAGAGCAGCACAGCCGGCGGAGATTGGGCACCCCGTCGGCTACACACTGTGTGCGTGCATGGGGGGCATGCTGCGGCTGCGTGGCGTGTGTGTGGGGGAGCTGCGTGAGCAGGCAATCTTCTTGCTGCTACTCAAGCCGTAGCCCCCTTTGAACTGTATGCCACTGCATTTTGGAGCTTGTCATAGACAGCTCCAGCATGCATTGGCTTACAGGGGCCGCGCCTGCCAAAACACTGACTGAATTGGAAGAGGGGGTGACACACCTCCAAAATCTTGGATGATGGCACTATGTTTCTTGCACATGCGTGCAAGTAAACATAAAAATGTCCTGAAATGACCATCTGCTACCCACAGCATGAGAATAAAACTGTATTATACAACAGATTTTTTTTATTAAAGTTCTAGGGCCTGATTTTCAGCATCTGGTGCACAGATCACAAATGCCTGGCTATTCTGCCAATTTAATCCAACACCTTCCACTGTCCATGTCACAAACTGTCTGAAAAGGGGCAAGAAAAATTCCTGGTGTGTGCTTTATAAATGAGGGAGGGGTATTGGCCGCAGAATGGTAGCAGTGACTCATAAATGAAATGTAAGTAGTGCAGGATTCTCACTATGAATAATGTATACTGAAGGAAACAGCCTAAGTTTGGTCATAAAATTCTTCTCAGACCTCATCTTTTTTTTTTTTTTTCTTTCCTCGCACTCTGTCGTTCCTCAGGCGCCATCCCCGGACATGAGACCCCCTCCCTTCAGCACCCCGTGACTTACCCTTCGCGGCAGGGTGGTGGGGAGTGACTCAACCCACCCCAACGGATCCATGCCAGGGAGACGTCCTCCAGGAATGGCGCCAGGGAACGATGTCGTGCTGCCGGGCACCCATTTTCTTTATTTTCATCCCAGTGGGCATGGCGTGCAATGACGCCAGCGACTGAGTGCGCGCACACTCCTGTGCGCGTGCTAGTCAAGCATCTGCCACGTCCCGCCCCCCCTTGGCTTGCGGCTGCGTGCTGTCGATCCCCAGCCTCCGCTAGGGGTCAGGCAAGCACCGGCTGCCCAAATCCCCCCACCCCAGAGATGGATAGCAGTCCTCTGGATGCTCAATCCATCTCCTCCCCGCCGACCCCTGGCAACCCATGCCCGTTCCCGAACACGGGTCACCGGCGTGGCGCGAGGTGTAGCGACCAGCGCCAACCTCAGCGCCACCGGGCCGGGTTAGTATTCTCAGACCTCATCTGAACATCGGTGCATTAGTGGGGAGGTGGGGTGCACAGAGGGTGGGTGCAGGTTGGGGAAGGGACCCGATGACGAGGACTGTTTTCTTTGTTTCAGGCTGTAATGAAAAAATAAAATAAAGAGCACTGCATACCATTTTTCTTTTTATAGGTGAGGAAAATGTTGGGCACACTGGGGTGGGCTCCCAGTGTGTCCCATGAGTTTCGGGGGTGATGTTAGCCACACTGGGGTGGTCTCCCAGTGTGGCACACAATGGGGGTGGGCAGGGCAGGAAAATGCCAACGCGATTGGCTTTTGAACAAGGAGGCACACTGGGGTGGGTTCACAGTGTGCCACACAATCTTGGGGGGATAACCATGCTGACAGGGGGATTGGGCACCCCCGAAGTCAGCTTGCTGGGGATTGTGAGAGGCAGACGGTGATAGCCACCGCCATGTTTATTGAAATGTTTCACCAGGCAAGGTACGCCCTGCAGTGACGGGGAGCTCCCTCATTGCAGCAGCAAAATTGTTTCAAGTTGGTGGCATGCTTTTGCAATGCTGTCATTGACAACGTGCTATTTCACTTGTGCCACAGAGCCCAGCCCAAAAAAGCAGTGGTGCCATTGGCCACAACACGACCGCACCGCCAAAACCTGCTACTCCACTCCAAGCTACCACAATATGTTGTCTGCGCTGCACGTGCAAGACAACATAAAAATGGCTGGCAGAAATCCTATAATCAAATTGGCTAAGGGTGAGGGTGAGGCGATGGTACTTTGCACCATGCAGTTTAACGAATGTTTGAAAAAATGGTGTGGAGCACAGGGGTTTGGCTTCATTGGGGACTGGGGTTCCACCTGGAGGGACACCAGCGTATACTGGCAGGATGGTCTGCATCTGTCCAGGAAGGGAACAAGTCTTTTGGGCAATCGGTTTAAATGCTTCATTGGCAAGTTTTAAACTAGTTAAGGGGAGGCACTGATAAGCAGCAGGAAAATCCCAGCCTCCCTACAAAACAGGGTACCAAATGAGAAAAGACCAAGGTAGAAAGGTCAGTGGGGATGCTGCTACAGAAGGTAAAGCCATCAAAAAATGGAGAGCAATGAGTACCAATGCCCATAGTCTGGGTAACAAGCTTCCTGAATTAGTGGCCTTGATGTAGGAGGAACATCTGGATATTGTGGCAGTCACAGAAACATGGTACACACAGAACCATGACTGGGACATAAACATACCAGGATACACTATCTACAGGAGGGACAGGGAGGGTAAAAGAGGAGGAGGAGTAGCTCTCTACATAAGAGAAGGAATCAAAGCAACAGAACAAAAGGGTAAACAGGGAGGAGAAGAAGCACTGTGGGTCAATTTAGAGGCAGGCAATGGCACCACAATCTGCACAGGGGTGTATACAGACCCCCCTCTCAGGGGAGAAATGGACAAGGAAATGATAGAAAGTATACTTAGGATGGCAGAGAAAGGGGAGGTATTGCTGATGGGTGATCTGAATATGCCAGATGTTAACTGGAGTGCAGTTGCTGCAGCCACTTCTAAGAGTGGGGTTATTCTAGATGCCCTACAGGGGGGCATGCCTTAGACAAGTAGTATTGGAACCCACTTGAGAGGGAGCAATCTTAGACCTGGTCCTCTCAAATGCAGATGTAGAGAGGATCACAGATGTAGAAGTGGGTGGCCATCTGGGAACTAGCGACCATCGAACAGTATGGTTCACAATAAACACAGCAATAGAGTCAAGCCTTACAAAGGCAAAAGTACTGGACTTCAGGAGGGCTGACTTTGCCAAAATGAGTGAGTGCCTAAGGAATGCACTAGCAAATGGGCAGGAAGGAGGAGTGAAAGAACAATGAGGAATAATAAAAACTGCCATCACAGAGGTAACAAGCCTTTGTGTGAAGCAAATAAACAAAAACAAAACGATGTAAGAAACCACTATGGTTCTCAAAGGAGGTGGCAGTGAAGGTTCAAGAGAAAAAGAAAGCATTCAGAAAGTACAAGGAATCACAGAAGGAGCAGGACAGAGAATTGTATCAGTTAAGGCAAAAGGAAGCTGGGAAGGCAGTCAGAACAGCAAAGGCCCGAACTGAGGAAAAGATAGCCAACTCAGTTAAGAAGGGGGATAAAACCTTTTTTAGGTACATCAGGGAGCGAAGGAAGACTAAGGAGGGATAGTGAGGCTTAATAAAGGGAGGGTGGGAAGAGGGTGACTGTGAAAAGGCAGAGATACTAAACAAATATTTTGCTCAGTATTTACAAATGAGAGGAGGTACCTAAAACAAACAATAGAAACACTCTGGATACAGAAGTTGATACCAGCCCATTTACAGAAGAAAGGGTTCTGAAAGAACTCTTAAAACTGAAGGTGGACAAAGCAATGGGGCCTGATGGGATTCATCCCAGAATTCTAAAAGAACTAAGGGTAGAACTAGTGACACCACTGACTACCCTCTTTAACAAATCATGGGAGGATGGGGTGGTACCTGAGGACTGGAGGAGGGCCGATGTGATTCCTCTTCACAAAAGTGGGAGCAGGGCAGAAGTGGAAACTACAGACCAGTTAGTTTAACCTCAGTGATAGGGAAAATGATGGAATCACTTCTGAAGGAAAGAATTGTCGAGTACCTAGAGGCCAGAGGGGCACAGGACCCAAGGCAGCATGGATTCACAGCAGGAAGGTCATGCCAGACGAATCTAATAGATTTCTTTGACTGGGTGACCAAAGTAGTAGATCAGGGAGGGGCTGTGGATATGGCCTACCTAGACTTTAGCAAGGCATTTGACTCAGTCCCACACAAAAGATTAATATACAAGTTAGCTAGTCTGAGAGTGGGTCCCAAGATGATAGCCTGGGTAAAGAATTGGCTGGAAAATAGGACACAGAGGGTAATAGTAAATGGAGTCCACTCTGAAGAAAGGGGGGTTACTAGTGGGGTGCCGCAGGGTTCAGTATTAGGACCGGTCCTCTTCAATGTCTTTGTGTTACATTGCAGACAGACTGGAAGGAAAGTATGTCTCTTTGCAGATGACACAAAGATCTGCAACAGAGTTGATGCACAAGGTGGGGTGGAAAGGATGAGAAGGTACTTGGCAAGGTTAGAGGAATGGTCAAATGTATGGCAGCTTAGATTTAATGCTAAGAAGTGCAAGGTAATGCACCTGGGAAACAAAAACCCAAGGGAAGAGTACACAATGGGGGGTGAGATACTAACAACAACAAAAATGGAAAGGGACCTGGGGGTAGTCATATCACATGACTTAAAGGTGGGCAAGCAATTTGAGAGGGCAGTAAGGAGGGCTGGGGGATACTGGGATGCATAGGGAGAGGCATCACCAGTAGAAAACAGGAAGTTGTTATCCCTCTGTACAGACAGCTGGTGAGACCCCATCTGGAGTACTGTGTGCAGTTCTGGAGACCCAATCTCCGCAAGGACATAGACAAGATGGAAGCTGTCCAGAGGAGGGCAACTAAAATGGTGCAGGGTCTGCACAGGAAGACATATGAAGAGAGACTAAAGGAGCTTAATATGTATAGCCTCGAGGAAAGGAGGGAGAGGGGGGACATGATAGAAACATTCAAGTACCTCAAGGGAATCAACAAAGTCCAAGAGGGTAGCATCTTTCAAAAAAAGAGGTGTGCAAGAACAAGGGGGCACATTTTGAAGATAGAGGGGGGGCGGCTCAGAGGTAATGTAAGGAAGTATTTTTTCACAGAGAGGGTTATGGATGCATGGAATGGCCTTCCAGAGGAGGTTGTGGAGTCAAAAACAGTGACCGAATTCAAGCATGCATGGGACAGCCATGAGGCAATTCTAGGGGGTGGGGGTAGAAAGAAGTAGCCTCCTGGTTAACTAGGATCTGCAGCTTATCCATTAGGTAGGGAAATGGATAGACTGGGAGGGCCAAGCGGTCCTTATCTGCCATCAAATTCTATGTTTCTATGCAATAGGTGCGTAAAAATGTTTACCTCAATTGCATAGTTACAACTAGTACCAGATGGCAGACACATAAACCTCATCATATGACTTGTATGCTCTCCACTCTAGTCCAGAAAAAGGTTTTGCAATTCAGTGACACCCAGTGGCCAAACATGAGATTTCACACTCCTTTTGCAGTTGAGTAGCTGCAAATTGAATTTGGGTTACCCCAGGTTGTTCTTTTGATGACGCTCATTCTATAATGGTGTCATTTTGAATTTGTGTTTCTAGAAAGCATTATTTACTATGAATGTGGTTTGTATCACATTTATTTACTCCAGAAAGCATAGCTGACATGTGATATCTCATTTTCTGTGGGGTTCTGCCTTTATCCCTTTTATAGTACACTGGACTGACCTTAAGGGTTAAATGACTTGCTTTGGATCACACAGTGAAATGTGTAGCTAAGGTGGGATTTGAACCTGGAAATTCTAGATTCCAAACCTGCTCTGATCACATGATCATACTGCCTGTCAAAGGTTTACATGAAGTTAGACGAGGATTGCTCAACTTTGACCACTGGGTTATGGGTCAGCACCTACCCCTGCAACACTCTGCTTCCCTTAATGTGATGTTGAAGGAGCATGTTTTGGTCAGGTTCAGGCTAGTGCTACTGTGTAAGAGATATCACAGGGTGGAGTCTGTGGATAAGGGACATCATACAGAAGAGAGTTCTGAAATCTTCCTGTTTCTCCAGTTGGAATGGGAAGTAGTACCTTCCCGTAGGATATTTCAAGTTGTATCTGTTAAACAGAATCACCAACTGTTCTGCTTCTTTTTCCTTTTCCAGGTGCCACGTTCTGTCTGCAGTGAAAGCTGTCCACCTGGATACCGAAAGGTTTCTCGTCGAGGACAACCCCTCTGTTGCTTTGACTGTACACCCTGTTCTAAGGGGGAAATCACCAACAAAACTGGTAAATGATATAGATTGCTATACAACTGGTTTGAAAATAAATCTGAGAAGATACACATGTTCTTTTGGTCAATATAAGCAAGATAAATAACGTTGGTCACTGAGCATGCTGTGAAATGTATCTTACTCATTTTGTCACACTGAGCATACTTAGAAATGTATTCTCACATGTGAAGATAAATTTCTGAGCATGTTCTTGTATTTTTCCCCAGGATACCTATGAAAATGAACTATAATGGCTCAGTGGGCCTTTCCTGGTAAAACTCTTTCAATAAATAAAATGTGAGATGCCATTTATTTTTCATTGAATATACAGTATGCAGTTCACATTTTTACTTTTTACTTTTGTAACTTTTGCCATTTCTATCACAAACCACCCAAACACGTGTTGCATAAATCAAACATGCTATGGACCGACTCTATTATGATATTTTGTTTATTTAAAGGGTATTGGTCTATTGCTGTCTATCTCATAGCTTCACCACTTGTGAGATATCAACAGACAAATACCTTCTCACAAAGATAAAAATTATATCTTCAGCCACCCCATGTCATATCCCCTACGTACCACACCAACATGGGGCAGGCTAAAATAAGGATATTTCCAGACTGTTGCCAGTTAGAGGTAAGACCAATACATTTTAAAAGAGTTTTTCATGGGTTTGTAAACCATACTGGGCACCGCTTATAAATGCTCCTCATCAATATACTGTACAGTAATTACTGGTTAAGGTTTTTATTATCCTAAAACCAGCTGCTTTCGTACTTCATTATACATGCTTATGCTGTCACAAATGTGTATTATGGATCACAGACCCGTGCACCACTCCCCCATGCTTATTAGAATGTCTCTTTTTCTCAAAGCCACTATTACGCAAAATAAAGTTATGGACATCAGTGTTGTTCACAATTTTACTACACCCCCTTGGTGTGTGATGTAAACAAAGACCCACGACAGAGTGTGTAGTTACTGGGGATTAATCAGCAACCTGGGTGCATTGTAAGGCTCAAGGCCACCGGCCGAGTGTCCTCACAGCACCCACGGTGTTGATTAATCCCCAATAACCACACACCCTGGAGTGGGTTATTGTGCTTAGAACATGGGGTGACACCAGAGGTAAAAAAAAAAAAAAAAAGGAAAGCATAATTAGTTGATACAAACAGAGGAACTTTTTTATGTGTTCTGCCACCGCCAGAAGTACTGTGTTGCTAACCATGCTGAACTTAGCTCACTATTCAGTGCTGTTGGTGCAGAACTTGACTCAATATGAACTGCTGAGCACTGACCACATAACACAAATAAGTGAATATGAATTTTTGACACTACACAAGCTTTGCAGCACGATCACTGTTCTAAATATCAACAAACAGCAAGTCACTGTTCTGCTGGCTACACAGAACATGCTGCCCCTCTCTCTCTCTCTCTTTCTCTCCACGATAAAGCTGCCCTTCTGTCTTTCTCTCTCTGTCTCTCTCTTTCTCTACCTGGTGCCCATAACACTTGCTCCACATGCGCCGTGTCATTTGTAAAACTGATCTCACACAAACAGACAGATGGAGAGAGAGTGAGAGAGACAAGGAAATGTTTTTCATGGCCGCTTCTCTCTCTCTCTCTCTCTCTCTCTCTTTTTCTCTCACATTCTGTGAAGTGCAGCACAGGACAGTGCACCTACAGTGTGTGTGTCTCTTGCTTCAATTGCCAGCAGAGCAACAGTAAGGAAAGTCTTCACTCTCTGTCTCTCCTCCATGTCCAAGTGTCTGCAGCATCACCTTTGCAGTGACAGGCACTTCTCAGGAACTGCCCGGGAATGAAAGTGCTCGACGCTGACTCACACCATCATCTACTGCCACATTATACAGCAAACACTCTGTCTTCTGACAGAGAGAGAATGCAATACACACACACACATCGAAGCACCACAGCGTGCTGTAGCAGAACTGACGTGCTCATTGTCATTCGAACTCACGGTGATTCCTGTAGCACCCCTCTTTCTCTACTCCTCCCATATTCATGATATCTGCACCTTTGGGGACAGTGTGGTCAGAGACTTTAGTACAGACACTCTCTTGCTGCCACATATATTCTACTCTGCTGCTGGATGACCACAGGAGGAGGGCGCAATGAATGGGCCAGGGAGGGGCTGTTTGTGAAAAAAGTGATAGAGAGACACACACTGTACCTGTCTGCCTGCCTGCCTACCTGTCTCTGTCTCCTAATGCTAGCTCCTGAGACACTGCACATAATGACCAACAATCTCGGTCCACAATGCTGCTCTCTCATCAATCTCTGTGCAAACTGCTGCTGTTTCTGTATACATGTCCCGATCTGACAGTAACTTCTGTGGGGGGTTCCAGCTCCTGTCTCTCATTCTCAGCACCATGGCTTCTGGCCAGGGATACTATCAGTTCGGGTACAAAGCAAAGGCACAATAATACCATAGCAATAGTGACTTGTCACTGTCACAGTGCAGGATGCACTGATCTCTTGGTTCACGGAGGTCCACGGGCAAGTGGGTGGAAGGCACCGAGTAGCCAGGGGACAATAATAATGTTTTACAACAGGGCTAAGAGAATAGCACCAATCTGATAGTATAACTACACACTGAAGCTACAGATCAGGAGGAGCTGGAGGCAAGGCATACTGCACATGCTGCTTCTACAGCTGTCGCTCGATTAGTAAGGAGACTAATGACTGCCCCACAAACTGCAATTCTGGCACAATAATGAGATCCAGAGTGCTGACTGATCTCTGGGGGTGGGGGACAGTTCACTACTTGCTGTGTGTATATGCTGGATTAATCAATGGTCACCTGATGACTTTTTACCAATCAGGTACCTGTTTCTCTGACCCCCATGTTATAAACTTTTATAAACCACTCAAGCTTTGCTGTTGTGGTGTATATAGTATCACACATCTTGAGGGTGTGAAAAAACCTTGTAACACACCAATGTCTGTACATTATTCTAGATGTAATTTTATCTTTGTTTTTAAAGCTTGTGTATCTAAACCACTCCTTTAAAAAAAAAAAAAAACGGTCATGAAAATCCTGTAACCTCATTGGTTGAAACACATGACATGACCATTACTTGTTTTTCTGACAACTTCACACCTCACCTGAACCACTTATTTTTTTAACAAATAAAAGAACATTTTATAAGTGGAATAACACTCCAGAATGTGTGGTCCCATAAGAGAATAATGCATTTCTTGGATGGCTGCAGCACTCAACTACTCATCATGGCTAACAACCACATGAAGTGTGTCATTCCTTACTTTGCATATGACAGACACCATCACTTGGGGCACACGTCCAGTTGTGCCGGTCATGTTCCCACATGACACCTCACCCTGGACTCTTTGCTCTGGCATGAATCGCCACCCAGCACAATTTGTCCCGGATGAGTTTGTTTTCTAATATTTACGCTGGGGGTAAACTGTCCGGAGATGAATTGTGTGGGGTGCTGATTCATCCCAGAGTGAAGAGTCTGGAGTAAGATGTTGCGCGGCAACATGAACTGCACAAATTGTCATGTAGCCCGTAACTCGCTATCTACAGTTATTTGTATACTCCATTTTCTTTGTTGGCTAACCATGGCATTCCCTAAACATTCTCTAATAGATTATAGGCCAAATCAGCAGTGCTTTACTAAATGTTATAGGTATCTAGAAATGATCTGGTCACAATTATGATCCTTGCATCCTTGGTTTAAACTGAATTAATTTTCCATCAGATGCTGTGAACTGCCTGAAGTGCCCAGAGGATTACTGGTCCAATGACAAACGAAATAAGTGTGTCCTGAAAATCCCAGACTACCTCTCCTATGAAGACCCTTTCGGAGCGTCATTGACTTTCTGCTCTAGTGTCTTCGGCTTACTGACAGGTTTCATCCTCTGCATTTTCATTAAGTTCAAGGACACTCCAATAGTCAAGGCCAACAACCGTGAGCTCACCTATCTTCTTCTGGTGGCCCTCATGCTGTGCTTCCTCTCTTCCCTGCTGTTCATTGGCCGCCCCATGAAACTGAACTGCATGCTCCGTCAAGTTGTATTTGGCTTGTCATTTTCCTTTGTGTCTCATGTGTTCTAGCCAAAACTGTCATTGTGGTGATTGCCTTTAGTGCCACAAGGCCAGGCAGCAAGTTAAGGAGCTGGGTGGGATCTAAGATATCCAGTTCCATAGTCTTTGTTGGGTCACTGCTTCAGGTGATCACATGTGCTGCTTGGTTGTCCATATCTGCCCCATTCCCAGAATCCAATATGAAATCCGAAGATGGAAAGATAATAATTGGGTGCAATGATGGTTCGGCACTTGCATTTTGGTGCATGCTGGGATACCTGGGCTTTGGCCAGTGTTTCCTTCTTGGTTGCCTTCCTGGCCAGGAACTTACCTGGTAGTTCAACGAGGCCAAGTTCATTACCTTCAGCATGCTTGTGTTTGTCAGCGTGTGGCTCTCATTTATACCTGCATACCTGAGCACCAGAGGAAATACATGGTAGTCGTGGAAATTTTGCCATCTTGGCTTCTAGTGCTGGAATGCTCAGCTGTATATTCTTACCTAAGTGTTACATCATTATATTCAGGCCTGTCTTGAACACTAGGGGATATATGGTGGGAAGGCTGACTGTAAAACTCTACTAAATAATTCTTCCCACCTTACTATAAAGAATAACGAATGGGGAACTAAAATGAGTGAGGTAATTTACTAATAAAAGATTGGCACTCAAGTTATTGGTAAAGAGAACTGTTTGAAAGAATCTGGGCCCTCTTCCTAAAATATCTGGGCACTCCATGACATAAGAAATATGATACAGTCCTGAGAAAGTATCTGTCTATTCCCATCTTGTATCTGTTTCTCCTTTATTAAGGTAATAGTTATAAATTATTATACAACGGCATGAAAGAATGCTGGCCTCTGATTGGTCAGTCTGGGACTAGACCAGGGATGTTATCCCAGCATAACATCCCAGCTGTAGTCTCAGCCCCACTGTGAACCTCTTGATTGTTTGCTTCATTGATTGTTTGTATCTTCTCTTAAGAAACAAAAATATTTTTCCACACTAACAAAAATATTCTTTAAAATAATTTTTTGTATTCTTTATATAACAACACGGCATTGTATAATAGAATAATGCCTTCATGGTGGGCGTTATGCTGAGTAATATCCCTCTCAGGTGTTGGATGCCCTCAGCCTGCAGCCTCAGACCCAACCCCTGAGGCGGATGTTTTCCCAGCATAACACCCACCCTGCCGGGCATTATTCCTCTGATGAACCTACCTATGTTGTGAATTCACCACCTAAATTATTTATGTATGTATTTTTATGAGACCTAACAATCAGTTATGTAATCAGTTAAGCTAGTCTTACTGTTTAAAATATTTTACTGTGAATTGTTTGATGTATCCCATACTACTGAAAATCAATAAAATCTTTAAAGCAAAAAAAAAAAAGAAACATACGATGGGTTGCAATGCAATTTCATGGAACAGAGCTAAGAAACCTAAGAAATTCAATTACATATTGGCTAACAGGTATAATCTGGTACAAAGGTAAGAACAGCAGGAATACTGCTGAACAGAACTTATGGCAAGGACAAAGTAAAACAGAATGCTACTACAAGTACAGAAATTGCAACGTACAATAATACCGAATTTACATGTTTTTGTTTTTTCAATGGCATTCACATTTACCAACACAGAACTGACCAAAAAGGACCTTAAATTAAGAGGGGCTAGCAAGGGAACACATTTTGAGAGAGTCATGGAGGGGCCATCCAACTAAAATCCATTTTACCAAATTTTGAATGATCTCTTGGGGACATCTAGCAGGATAATATTATACATTCTTAGATTATGTGACCCTGTAGCTTTTGGAGTAGATTTAATAAATAAGACGGTAACAAATTCCACCTTGCCTTTAGGGGCCACATATGAACATTCCATAGCCTTCTAATAGCAAATGAAGTCCATCCCACTACTCTGCCAGGATCACAGTGATGTGTTCTAGCATGCGGGCTGGAAATAAATCTAAGTACTCTGTGGTACAACACAGCTAATTTAGGTTGGAAAGAAAGTGAGGCTCTCCTGTGTATGCTATCATTATAATCTAATAGTGGCAGGAATTCCAACTCTGGTAACTGTGGCACTACTCTTGCTGTCTGTTGCTTCACGCTCACTTCTTACCATTCTTGAATATACCCTCCTTAACCAAGGTCCACCTATGGTGTGGCTATTTTTGTTTTTGCCTATACATGGTAATCTGCCTTATGTCTCTCTACTTAACGTCATTGTGTACTATTATTACTGTTTTATTTCATTGTTTTGTAGCTGTTTATGGAAGCACTTTGAATGCTTTGTACATTCTGTATTTTGCCTATCTTGTTTTGTGTGTTGTTACTCTGCTTTTGTAATTTTCCTGGGTCATGCCTGAAAACAGGCATTTTATTTGCCTAGTGCACTTACGTGGTGAACAATAGATAGATAGCTAGATAGATAGATACTGTCAATAGATACTGTCGATAGATAGATATATAGATTGATAGATACTGTCTGTAGATTAGACAGATAGCTATATAGATAGATAGATACTGTCTGTAGATAGATTAGAGAAATAGAGATAGATAGATAGATAGATAGATAGATAGATAGATAGATAGATAGATAGATAGATAGATAGATAGATAGATACTGTCTGTAGATAGATAGATAGATAGATAGATAGATAGATAGATAGATATATAGATAGATAGATAGATAGATTGAATGAATGAATACTGGCTGGACAGCTATGCAGAACCAGTGTGTTCTGCCACAGAGGGATTCTGATTTCTTCTGACCTCGAGAGCGAAGCTAAAGAGGTCCATGGGAATCAAAATCCCGTGGTGGCAAAACACACTGGTTCTGCATAGAGTTGCTCATCCTGTATTTTTTATAGTGTATAGTACCGTGTGAAAAATGTGTTTTGTAAGTTCTTTTGCTTTCAAAATGAAACCGACTCATGCAGTCTCTAGAGGTTTTAGGATGCTGTTCTACCACAGTAGGGTAGAACAGCATTCCATGACATTGTAACTGTGGTAGAACAGCATTTTGAAAGGGATGGAATTCTATACAGAAGTACACTCCACTATACACGATTGTTAGATAGATAGATAGATATAGCAATAGATAGATAGATAGATAGATAGATAGATAGATAGATAGATAGATAGATAGATAGATAGATACTGGAAGGTAAACTGGTGCAAATATAGTCCACATCTAATTCCCTCCTGCTGTGGGCATTTAGATCTGAGCTTCCAAAGCCTTTGCTTTTGTGGTGATGAGTAAGAAATATTTCTTAATGTATATCTTATTTTTGCATGTACTGTGGTGCCCATTCATTGTCCCCTGTTACTGCAGTGACATGGCAGTGCTTCTTTATTATTTGTTACCATAAAAACAAGCATCTGTCAATGATGAACGTTCGCTTGTAGGTATTTGCAGTGGTATTTGGCACTTGGACATGACTTAAAAAAAATCAGTGACAAAGAAGTACAAGCATTTGTCAATGCTGAATGTTGCTTGCTTCTATGTGCTGTTTAGGTATTTGGAAGTCATTGGAGTGCAAATATTGAAAATTCGCGAACTTACGAGCGTCGCGTGGGAACTCATAGCCTGCGCTTGTAAAACAGTCATTTTTAGGAATTTTTTCACCAAATTTTCAACATAGCCATTTTAAGACCTCTGCTAATGAACAGTGTCACTGTGATTTTCTTAATGAGTCCCATACATTGATTTAGCACACCGACTGCGCCATTGTATGCTTCCATGGCGAAACACGTTTTGAGCAGGATGTGAAAAATGACAGCTGTACTGCTCATAAGAGGTGTAGTAAAATGGCAATGTTGAAAATCTGGTGAAAATATTGAAAATTCGTAAACTATGAGCGTGCGTAGGAACTGCGTAGCGTACGCCGACGTAAAACAGTCATTTTTAGGAATTGTTTAGCCAATTTTCAACATAGCCATTTTAAGACCTCTGCTAATGAACAGTGTCACTGTGATTTTCTTAATGTGTCCCATACATTGATTTTGCACCGACTGTGCCATTGTAGCTACATGGTGGAAACACATTTTGGGCAGGATGTGAAAAATGACAGCTGTACTGCTCATAAGGAGGTGTGATAAAATGACAATGTTGAAAATCTGGAGTGAAAATATTGAAAATTGGGCGTGCATAGGAATTGCGAGCACACTCGTAAAACAGTCATTTTAGGACTTTTTCACCACATTTTCAACATAGCCATTTTAAGACCTCTGCTCATGAACAGTGTCACGTGATTTTCTTAATGTGTCCCATACATTGAGTTCGCACACCGACCTGTGCCATTGTATATAGCTACATGTGGGCGGAAACACGTTTTGGGCAGGATGTGAAAATGACAGCTGTACTACTCATGAGGAGGTGTGGTAAAATGGCAATGTTGAAAATCTGGAGTGAAAATATTGAAAATTCGCAAACTTACGAGCGTGCGTAGGAACTGCGCAATGCACACTCATAAAACAGTCATTTTTAGGAATTTTTTCACCAAATTTTCAACATAGCCATTTTAAGACCTCTGCTCATGAAGAGTGTCACTGTGATTTTCTTAATGTGTCCCATACATTGATTTCGCATACCGACTGCGCCATTGTTCGCTACATGGGTGGAAACATGTTTTGGGCAGGATGTGAAAAATGACAGCTGTACTGCTTATAAGGAGGTGTGGTAAAATGGCAATGTTGAAAATCTGTAGTAAAAATATTGAAAATTCGCAAACTTACAAGCATGCGTAGGAACTGCGCAACACACGCTCGTAAAACAGTCATTTTTAGGAATTTTTTCACCAAATTTTCAACATAGCCATTTTAAGACATCTGCTAATGAACAGTGTTACCGTGATTTTCTTAATGTGTCCCATACATTGATTTCGCACACTAACTGTGCCATTGTGCGCTACATGGGCGGAAACACATTTTGGGCAGGATGTGAAAAATGACAGCTGTACTGCTCATAAGGAGGTGTAAAATGGCAATGAAATCTGGGTGAAAATATTGAAAATTTTTGAATTCCAGTGATGGGTGCACCGGCAACGGCACTTAAATAGTTTTTTGATGCAGAGCATTTTCAACATGGGTTGGGACTTTCCGCGAATGATGTCATTGTCATGGTGTTATGGGCGGGTGATTTTGCAGTGATGTGAAATCACCCTTGGGCCTGAATGTCGCCATGATAGTGAACTATTCATGAGAGGGGTCCCAAAACCTCATGTTGAAAATCTGGTGCAATTCCAAAAATGCCTGAGATATGCAATAAGTTGAAAACCCCTATCTAGCCATTATACAGCTTACCGGCATTTCCTCAGTTCGGCGGTTTGCTTTGAAGAGTGCAGGCGTGTTCCCGGTCCACCAAAGATCATCGCGCGAGCTCGGATAGTATGGGTTGAGAGGGGTATGGGAAAACAGGTGCGTAGTGGGTGGGTGCGGGTTGTGAGGGGCTGGGAGAAGTGCCGTGGGACCGTTTTGATTTACAGGTTTAAAAAAGACTACATGGGGCGTTTGCCATGCTGGGGTGGGCTCCCAAGCGTGCAGAGAGATAGCTGGGAGGCTGTGGAGCCGGCAAGTTAAGGCACCCGTCGGCAGATATTGTGAGACGTTGCCACGCTGAGGTGGGCTCCCAGTGGCAGCAAAGGATTTGGGGGCGTGATTTAGGTGCTCAGGGACAGCGGTGGTTTCTTTGAAGAGAAGACCACGGCTGTCATCCACAGTACCGCATCCCATTGGTGCAGGACTGCCACGCCTGCTCAATGGAGCAGGGGATTGCAGGGGAGGGGCACACCTTCAAAGTGTCCCATTCTCCCAAGATGTTCCTTGAGCATGCGAGCAAGCGAACGTAAAAACTGGCATTTGGCTTTAAAGATGGGGGGGCGGCTCAGAGGTAATGTTAGAAAGTATTTTTTTACAGAGAGGGTTGTGGATGCATGGAACAGCCTTCCTGAGGAGGTTGTAGAGTCAGTAACAGTGGGAGAATTCAAGACTGCATGGGACAGGCATGAGGCAATTCTACTGGGGGGTAGGAGGAAGTAAGCTGTTGATTAACTGGGATCTGCAGCTTATCCATCAGGTAGGGAATTGGGCAGACTAGGTGGGCCAAGCGGTCCTTATCTGCTGTCAAATTCTATGTTTCTATGTTTCTATGCAGGGCTTGGCAATTTTTTTCCCACCAGTGATTTCTATGAAAATCCTGTTCTTGCATTTGTGGAATTTCATAAGAAGTGATGGAAATGTTTGTTTCTACTATCATCACGATATCTTGCGGTTGACTACAAAGATCAGTTACTATCTTGTCCTTTAAATCGCCACTGGTTATGTATAAATACCTTTATGCATGTGACTGCAGCTTTATCTTCTGTCTTCAACTCCAATGACTTTAATTTCAAATGAAGTTCACAAAGAACTCAATCTGCTCTACTATGTCACATGATATCTTAATATGTGAAGTTATGATTTTAAAGCAGCAGTGTAACAAAAAGTGATTTTTAAAAAAAAAAGCTAGTTTCTTGTTTCAAAAAGCTAGTTTCTGCTACAATTCAATATTAGCATACCTGTCAAATCTACTGTTCTAAGTACCTCCATGTGTTGTTCCTATGCTGCACACTGTGAGTGTTTCTTTTCTCGATTCCAACCCTTACTAGGTCTACAATGCTAGTTCTAAGCCAAACATGGCAGATATCCTTTCCTCTTGAGAAAAAAAACTCAATTAAAATACTCATGAAAGACTTAGAGTCTGTGGTGGAACTAGAATATTTTATCACCAAAGAAAACAGTAAGATGCCTGGAATGTTTCATGGTGGAAAAAAGGTAGGGTCAAATATTTTGCCCAATTTTGTTGCACTGCTGCTTTAATTATTTATGAACTTTCATCTCAGTAATATTGTACGCTATGAACGGTTGGCCATCTTTTTTCTTGGTATTGTTAATGCGCAACCATACTGTGGGCATTTAGATCAACATTATTTTTCCCTTTTGTACTTGTTATGTGAAAATATCAGGGATCATTTCTTTGTTATTTTTGCTTGCATGCATGTGCAAGGAACATAGTGCGATGATCCAAAATGCAGTGCCGTACAGCTGAAAGGGAGAGTTCCGCTTCAGTGAGCAGCACTCCCCCCACACACACGCATGCAAGCATGCATATTGCGTGCTCATGCTCTCCCCCCCACACACACACTGTATGGCCGATGGGGGTGCCCAATCCCCCGTCGGCTTCACAGCTGCCCAAAAAAAGCTTTGCAGGTGCCACGCTGGGAGCCCACCCCCAACGTGGCAAAAATTGTTATGGCTGATAGGGGTGCCCAATCCCCCGTTGGCTCCAGGCCTACCCCAAACAGCCTTCCAGCTGCCACGCTGGGAGCCCGCCCCAGTGTGGTAAACGTCCCATGTCATCTTCCTAAAATAAAACAAAAACCTGTAAACAAAAAAGTTCCCTCAGCGGTCTCCCTGCCCACCCGCACCACCCTCTGCGCACTCTGCCTCCCCACACCCCACCTCCCCCCATACTTACCTCCAGAGCTTGGCGCGATGATCTTCGGTGGACCAGGAACATGTCTGCACTCTTCAAAGCCGACCGCGAACTGAGGAAATGCTGATTAGCTGTATAATGTAATAAATAGGGTTTTTTCAACTTTGCTACATATCTCAGGCATTTTTTGGAATTTTGGCACCAAATTTTCAACATGGGGTTTTTGGGACCCCTCCTCATGAATTCTGTCACTGGCATGGTGTTAATCGGGCCCAAAGGGTGATTTCACAATCACTGCACGAAATCACCTTTCGGGACTGATTAATGAAATGACAGTGCCAGTGTACATAAGGTGGGCTCTCAAAAAGCCGTGTTGCAAATTTGGTGAAAATATTCCCTAAAATGACTTTCTGGCGATACATTGCACAGTTCCTCATGGCTTCGTAAGTTAAGCAAATTTTAATATTTGCACTCTGGATTTTCAACATTGCCATTTTACCACACCTCCTTATGAGCAGTACAGTTGTCATTTTTCACATCTCCCAAAATGTGTTTCCGCGCATGTAGCGCACAATGGCGCAGTCAGTGTGCGAAATCAATGTATGGGACACATTAAGAAAATCACAGTGACACTGTTCATGAGCAGAGGTCTTAAAATGGCTATGTTGAAAATTTGGTGAAAAAATCCCCAAAATGACTGTTTCAGGAGCACACGTTATGCAGTTCCTATACATGTTCACAAGTTTGTGAATTTTAATATTTGCATGCCAGATTTTCAACATTGCCATTTTACCACACTTCCTTATGAGCAGTACAGCTGCCATTTTTCACGTCACCCAAAATGTGTTTCCGCACATGTAGCGCACAATGGTGCAGTCAGTGTGCGAAAGCAATATTTGGGACAGATTAAGAAAATCACAGTGACACTGGTCATGAGCAGAGTCTTAAAATGGCTGTGTTGAAAATCTGGTGACAAAAGTCCATAAAATGACTGTGTTATGAGTGAGCATTGTGCAGTTTCCACGCACCGTCATAAGTTCATGAATTTGTAATATTTTCAGTCCAGATTTTTACTAGTGGCATTTTCCATGCTTCCTTATGAACAGTACAGCTGTCATTTTCACAACATGGCCGAAATGTGTTTTCACACTTTCAGCGCAGAGATGCATGGTCACTGTGGGAAATCATTGTTCGGGACAGATAAAGAAAATCGCAGTGACACTGTTCATGATCGGAGGTTCCAAAATGCCTGTGTTGACAATCTGCTGTAAAAAATCCCCAAACTAATTACATTACGGGTGTGCGTTGCACAGTTTCTATGCACGCTCGTGACTTCACCAGTTTTTTTAATATTTTTACTGCAGATTTTCAACATTGCCATTTTTTACACCTCCCCATGAACAGTACAGCTGTCATTTTTCACATCCTGTTTGGGATGTGTTTTTGCACCTGTGGTGACAAATGCTGTAGTCACTGTGCAAAAGCAGCTTTCAGCTAACAAACTGATATTGCCACTGTTCATGAGGCGGGGTCACAAAAAGACATGTTGAAAATTTGGAGTGAAAATACCAGTGAATGCCTGAGGTGTTAGGGTTTCCGACCATAATGCCCCACCCTGTAGAGAATGACAGGCATCAGGGCTGTGACTTGGGATTGTCACCTGCAATGCTCATACCATTCCACCCCCACCCATACCCTGCAGCCACTAAGAGGCATCGAGGTGTGCCTTGGACTCTTCAGCCCCAAAGTTCACCCCATTCTGCTATACTGCACCCATCTCACCATATTTCCTGATGGAATGGGGTGAGCATAAGGGCCAAAGACCCCAAGGCACACCGTGACACTTGTCGGTGTCTGCGGAATGGATAACTGTTAAATGGCGTGTCCGTTATGCCTGATGACCCAAAAGCACACCCAATGCCTGTCAGTCTCTGCAGGGTGCTGGTGGGGTTGGCTTCATTCAATACTTCACTGCCATTCCTATTATGCAGCTCTGTAACTCTACACTACCAATGTCAATGCCAGCAAGCAAACATTCGGCATTGAGAAATGCTTGTTTTTTAAATGTTCCTACTTTGCTGTAGTTCCCTCCAAAATAAAACGAAACTTCTTGGTGTAGAGCTGTTTACCAACAGAAATGTGTGTAAGCACCATCCAAAGTCCAAGGAATGAATCTAACATGTAAGATCAAAAAGTAACCAATGAAAGAGAGTTTTAAATTTGGCAGTGGTGGCCATCTTTATTGATGTGAGTCATTAATTACAAAACTAGTAACAAAAGTCATTTTCAAAACATCTGAGGAGATTAAAAACACTCTAGTGGTGATTCAAAAGATGTTACATTACAGCCAAAATAATGATAGCAATCTGTGCAGCTAACAGATAGCTTTAAAACAAGGCAAGCCATTTTACGTTAAGCTTGCGTGCATGTGCAAGGGGCGTTTTGGGAGAGTCAGCAGTGATTCCATTAATGTTTCCACCACCAGTGTAAGGCTGACTGGCCTATAATTGCCATACCCTCCCTGCTGCCACTTTTGTGTAGTGGGATCTGCATCTGCCCTCCTCCAGTCCTCCAGAACCACTCCTGTTTCCAATGAGCTGTTAAATAGAACTGTCAGAGGTGCAGCCAGTATTTCCCTGAGCCCCTCATACCCTTGGATGTACCCCATCTGGCCCCATTGCTTGTCCACCTTCAGATTAGCAAATCCTTTAGGACTCTCACCTCCAAGAAAGCACTTGTGTCCCCTCCTCCCCCAAAGCTTTTGGTACTTTTTGTTGCTCCTTCCCTTCTCCCTTCAGTGTGAACAGTTGGTCCCTATGATGTCATCAGAACATGCAAGATGGAAACACAGGCTTGTTCTATGGCTACAATGTGTTAATATAAATAGTATTTGGCTTGAAATATAAAATAATAATAATGCATCATTCTTTTTCTCCCATGAATCATCAGTTTAATTTTTGGTTATTTAAAATAAGACTAATCAGATGGATTTGTCAGCACGGGGTCTGTCCCCACTTGGATGCATTTTGTATTTTGCAGAATTCAGCAATAAATTTCACGTTGCTGAGAATGACCTTTGCCTGCTGACTATCTAGCGAGGTGGCTTAGTTCCACCTGATGTGCAGTCACTTTCTGGCTTGCGGCGAGTTTTGTCTGGGGTTTGTCTTACCCCATGACTGTACTGGAACCCTACACCTCTGAGCACACATTTCTTTCCTCTCTGAGAATGTGCTACCAACTAAGCTACACTGCCACCTTGTGTTCACTAAGAGAATGACTACATGACACTGAGGAGTCACAACTTGACAAAATGTTGTCTGCAGTTTTTTTACTTATGCTTTTTGGCCCCCACATTCTCTCTCAGCCTGCACCTGGTCCCTCATCAGGCCTTGTGGAGACTGGAGACCCAACCATGTCACCCCGCCTTCTCCCAGAGCTCACCTGCACTCCAGCTGTCCACTCACAGTATCCACTCCCCATGATGGAGGTCTGCTGGCGGTCCAGGTACCCCACAAAGGTGACATTTTGTGTGTAGGGAACTAGCCAGAGTTGGCCGGTGTGGGGTCTGCAAGCTCCCTGAGGGCTGTCATTCTGCAAAGGCTGAGGGCATTTTCTACTTTCCTAACCCCTCCCCTCCCCTGGGATGTGCACGTTAGAGTTGAAAGGATGCATGGTGTCAGCCGTGGCCCAACCAGTGGCATCTCCCCCTGCCCCTGCATGCACTTCGACCTGCGCTACCACCTGTGGTCACCCAGGTGGCAGTCCCATGGTGGTAGTGGGCCCCCTCCTCGGCCAGCCCTCCAAAGACCCTGATTCATTCATCCATCCAGGTTACCAGCACAAGGTGTGGTAGTTTTATGTTCTCTGCCTTGCCTGGATGGAATGAATGCAAAAGTCTAACCATGCAGAACGTGGCAGTTCATTGGTGGAATTCGCAATACAGCAATCCTGCCTCCATAATGCTTGTCAAAATTTCTGTTTCTATTCCGTAACTCAGAAAAGCATTTCTATGTAAACTGCGGAATAATAATATCGACATATGTAATCCTCAGAATATTATCCTACAATTTGTGGAAAATAAATCAACAGTTTATGTAAGTGTGGAATATGATTCTGGGTTTTTGCAAACCTCAGATTAGTGATCCACAGTTTAAAAAAAAGCATACTGCTTGTGGAATTCCAGAGTTCCACTTTTGACAGAATTTTCCAAAATCCCACAGAATTCCAGCAGAAGTGGGATTTGACAGTTCCTCACTACTTTACTTGGTCGACCTGCCCCACACAAGGATTTGCATAACCATGATGTTTTGCTCAGGCTTTAACATAGGTGTGCGAGGTTTGCAGATGTACACACAGAAAACAGACAGTATGAGTATTTGTTCTCTTCTTCCATCTTTCACGGAACCCACACACTGCTTTTTCTGCAAATATCCTCTCTGGTGTTATGCTACCTAGGAGTGTATTAACTGTCTGAAGCATAATTATAGTTACTTCTTCTGTTTTTAGTTATTAGTTTCTTTTCTAGCATTCTGATTATGCCCCTCTCTCTGGCACCCCCAATCCCTGCCTCTCTGAGCCACCACCTCCTACTGCTGTGGAGCATTGGTTGTACCCCATAGGAAGGGTCGATGTTGGGAAATATACACCCTGAGCGTCTTGTTGCATTAGGTGATGCCATGCTGGGAGCTGGGGGCCCAGATATACCTGGGTCCATCATCAGGGTAGTGTCTGAGCTATTTTTCCTCCCAGCCCCTGGGGACATTGCATGCCCAGACATCAAGGCACACCGGCAGTACATGCAGTGTGCGTGTCCAGACACCAACATCAGCTATGTACCCAACCTCCCCTCCGTCCTCCAGCTGCACAGCCACTTGTGACCACCAGGTGATAAAACATAGTGGGGGACAGAAGCCTTCCTTCTCAGCGGAGGAGAAGGAGAGCTTCCTCTGGGATGCTCAGTACTCCTCCCATCAGCCAGTCCCTGAGAAGCCAGGCTTGTACCCCAGTCAACTGTATCACAGGCAGTGGCGCCATCACTGCGCCAAATGGACTGGCCCTATTTTTATGTTTTCCAAACTCTTCCCAGAGGTGTTTGCTCAGCAAGAGCATGACTGCTTCCCATACAGTTACAAAAGCTCTTGTCTTCACCACAAAATATATTTCTAGCCCTACAGTACATGAAAATTATTGATAAAAGATATTAAATCACATTTTCCTGAGCTTTATCTTTAGTTTTCATCACTGTCATTTTCGGCCTTTCCCAGAACAGCAGCTGCTCCTTCTCCCCTTCCAGACAGTCCAAGTAAGCCTTCTTCTTGGCTCCCTTCACCAGCCTGTGGTAGGCTGAGATCTCATGGGGGGAGAGCCTCTCCAAGGATGCCAGAATGAGAAGGTCCTCACTTTCCGCCAGCAGTCTGAAAGTGACTATTCTCATCTCCATGGAGCACCATTCGCTCTGTAGATAACAGTGGCTGATCACAGAGATGGTCCTCCTGCTGTTGTAGATGCTGTCTGCAATGTTGTCTACTATATCCTTCCCCACTTCAAAGTCCCTGTTATGCAGGCACATGTTGAGGAAGGGTGGTCCCTTCTCCTCCAGGTTTGGAAGGAGCTTGTTGATAATCCAAAGTTCATCTTTAATGCTGTAGGAAACAAACAAACACATTGTACTCATATTGGACTTTCTTAGATCTTCCTTCTCCCATCATCTTGTAGTCAAGCCTGAGTTATATAGAGTAAATAAACAATATACCAGCCCACCATGTTATACAAGAACATGAATATCATGAACATCAGATGAATACAGTGGTCCTAAAAAAAAGGCAAACTTCGTACGAAGATCGCATGTCTTATCTTGAAAGGCTGCAAAGTTAGACTTGTGATATACTGTAGCACACACTTCATGTTTTAAATTTAATATCATATCCCTTTCGTGGCAGCCCACTGAATTATCCATGCAGTCTGGCAGTCATACTGAAAGATAATTTTCTTAAAAAAGACATACTTCAATTTGCCGCTGTTCAGGAACAGGCCAGAAGCCAATGTTTCAATCTTCTGATTCTGAATTAGCAAAAATCTCAATTACGTCAGGTTCTTAAACATAAGGGAGGTAAGAGAGGTGCGACTACTGTTTATTAATATTGACATTTCTACTTATGTCAGGTTCTGGAAAAGATATTCTTTTTTTCCCCCATAAAGCTTTTTATCCCCAGGAGCCCCTGGCTTGTTGTGGTTACTGACTCTCCTGTCAGACTCTGTCTCTGGCTTCCAGAAGCACCCCACAGCGGTGCCAGGAGAGAGGGGGATGGCACACCCTTCCCCCTCCACAGCCCCAATCCAGATGCCCCAAGCTGACCCCCACAGTTGCAGGAGCTATCTTTGACCCTGCCCAGTTCCAATTTTCTTGTTTTTCACCCATCCCTCCCCACCAACGTAGCAACGTCGGCACATGCCTCCCTACTTGTACTACCCTCCAGCCATCGCTAGAGTGCGGTCAACGAGCGAGACAACAAGTCTCCCTTTCGAGAGAGGAGAGCGGTCCTCTGGATGCTCGATTCTCTCCCCCTCCCTGCTGACCCCCAGCAGCCCGAGCTCATTCCTGAACCTGGATCACTGGCCATGGTGTGAGGTGTGGCATCCAGCACCTCAACCCTCAGCGCCACTGGGCCGGCTCTGGAAAAGGTATTCTGAATCCTCCAGGTACTAAGATGTAATATACACTATGTCTCTCAGGTATAGCAGTTTAACCTTGCAGGCCACAGACTGTATAACAGTCCTAAATTCTACACGTTCTAATTCTGTCGCAGCCCATAAGGGTTACGTTTATCTAATTTCAAAAGGTCAGGTTTTTTCATGTCTGATTCAATAAATATTGTACTGAAAATAAAGAATTTCAAGATTCTGGAAATAATGAAAAGTACACAGATCTGTGGCACCGTACCACATATTACCAGTTCCTGAAATGAAGTCCCTCAGTGTTTTAAAGGCCCTTCCCAGCAATGCTCAGAAACAAATTCATGCCCTTTTAGATACAGTTTCTAATGAACATGTATAGAGTCCTTTCTGTCCACAATTTTCATTGTCTGCTTCCCTTCTAGTGGCAAGACCCTGATGCTGTGTTTAAATTCGGACAGATCCATACAGAAGTCATTCTCTATAGGGCCCATATGGAACTTCTGTAGCAGAAGCTGGTCTCTGAAAGCACCCTCACAGATTTCATATATATAATTCCAAAGCAAATTTAGTGTGGACAAACTTATTAGATGTACAAAATAATAGCCCTCTATTACAGCCAAGCTGTTGTCCTTCAGGTTTAGTTCAAGGAGGCTTTTCAGCCCATAGAAAGCTGACTTTTCAATGTCACGCACCGTTGTTAGCCAGATTGAGACATTGCAGACTCACCATGCAGGAAAACTGGTTGGATCTGAGATCACCTATATAATCGTGGGAAAGGTCCAAGTGAGTTATCGGAGCAGTAAATGTCAGGTTTGAGGGGCATAAGCTGACAGTTTTTAGCCTGGTGTGTGATGGAATTAAATGTCTGAGCTTCCTCATCACACACAATTCCTGGCTCTGTGCTGTTCATCAGATTTCTGCAAAGGTCCAAGCTCTCCAGCAGCTCACACTTGTTGAAGATTTTGATCCAAAATCCATTAATTTAATTTTTACTTAGAATGAGGCTTTTCACTTTGAAATTACAAGCTGCTTGGCAGACACGCACAATGAAGCCCTCTCCTCTGCTCTGTATAGCAGACATGGAGAGCTTGTTTATTGTGTGTACCTCAGATTCCAGCAACTCGCACATTTTCACATAAGTGCTGTCGACAAGTAATAAATCAAGGTGTCTACAAAAATATAAAGAGCCCACCTTCATTTTGTGCAACCAATTCCTAAATAAGGACAGATGCGTTATGTTCAGCTGAGCTCTGCAGTATGGAGTTCCATCTTCCGTACTGGGATTAGCACTGCTGTTCTGTTTGATAGTTTTTATCTCATTGAAGTCCACATTTAAATGCCTCAGGTTGGTGAGATTTCATATTCTGCACAATATCTCACACGTCACTTATGGTCATGGACACCAAGACATTTGAGGAGTTCAAAATATCTTGGGGCAGACACAGTGGAATATTGAAATAAAGGAATGTACTTGGGGGGAGTAGGTCAAACAACAGGCAGACTAGATGGATCATGCAGTCCCCATCTGCTGTCATGTTCATATGTTCTTATAAGAGTCATGGTGACTAACAACTTGTAGCATGGCCAGAGGAAGAGAAATTACCCCGTGAATTTTGGATTGAGGTCATGAATTTCCAGCTCCTTAAGACTGTCAAGTTCTTCAAAGGCACCATTTTCCAAAACAAGTTCTTCATGGTTTTTCCTATGATACAGCTTCTGTGATTCCAGATTCCTTAGTCCCCTAAATGTCCCTGAACATATGAAGGTTTTCTTTGCTCCTACCAAAATGACACTTTTCAGGTTTGAAAACTGTGAGACGGCATCCAGCTTCGTGACCTGTATCATGGAACAAAACCCACCCAGTTCAGCGGGGATCTTCTTGAGGACCCCTATGTAACTGCCTACGAGATCACATTCTGCAAAGGTAACATTATCTGGGAAATCACATGGGAGTCCACGCTTTGTGTTACTGTATGAAGATACTGCAAAGAAATCACACTTTTTCACTATCCAACTCCAGGAACCAGACTGGCACGCACTGAGAAGTAGAAGGAAGATGATGAAGACATACTATCCCATGTCGAATGCTTTTTCTTCTCTTTCTGCTCTGTGTGTGTTTCCTCAAACCTACGCTCTTAAGAACTTGCATATACTAGTCTGAAAAAATAAGATCCTTCTAAGAAGACAGTTTTGTTTTTCAATTTCTGTCATCTGGCGATGGTCGACAAGTCCCTATTTAAAGAGCACTAGCTAATAGCTGTGATGCTTGTATGCAAGTTTTTTGCTCTAAATATACTTTGGTCAAGTATCCATTATGTCAAAGTAAGCCCAGTCAACACAGAAGAAATGCCGACTACTGCAATGAAACTCTTGAGATTTTAACCACAATCGTTAACCATTTAGCAGAACTAATGAGATCTACTTTAGAAAGTACAAAAGACACTCATTATGATATTGTCATTCCTCCACCCTAAACAAAAACAGAGTCACCTGCAGGTAGGTGTAGCTGGCTATTACCTGGCTGACCCCATCTCAGGTAGACTGGGCATCGACTGGCGTTCCTAAAAATGGCAGACTCTGCTAAACACCTGTCAAGTGCTGCAACATCTGAGGAAGATGCCCCAAGGGAAGATGCTACCTCATCACAGACTGCTCCCTATGCACTGTACTCCGGCCATCTTGGGAGTCCCTGTGTAGTAATCACTCCTGATGCACTGTGCTCTTTGGCTTCAGTGGCACAAATGCATTTACTTATTTAAAAGTAGTGACCAGAAAGGCTCACTGGGCAGCTCATTTCCAGCTGAGACCCACAAACATAACTGTCTGCACTGATCTCCTGCCCCCCCACCCAGGAGCCCCTATACTGCCATGCCAGGTAGAGATTGCTGCATTCAGGTTCCACTCCAGTATCTAGTGTCCCCTTATACTGCTGGTGAGAAGGCAGCATTAATGTAAAATCTCAGCTGTGCAAATATGGGTGGTGGACAGAAGCAGATTAAAGCTACGGCAGTTGCATGTGAAATCCTGGCAGTGCAGCACTGGCCCACTGGTGCAGTGGTAGCGCCATCACTCATGACACTGACAACACCAGTTTGGAAGTGAGCCTGGGCACTGGAGGCCAGCCAGGCAGAGGAGGGCGAACATCCTGAACAAACTGCTCTCCTCTTCCAGGGAGAGGGAAGCTCCCAACATTTGCCTGACCCCTGGTGGAGGCCAGTGGTCTGACAGCTGGTGCTTGCAGTTCATGGTTCATAGTAAATTTCGAGTTCTGAAGCCAATTTGACCTTAATGAACTCGCACCATAATTACTCTATTGGTGGTACATGCATTTCTTATTTCCTGTATATTCATCTAATTGATATCTGAAATTTCCCGTAGTTTCACTTCCCACCACATAACTTGGTAATCCATTCCAGCTTTTTATTACTCATTGCTGGAGGTGGGGGAGATGTTGGCATATGCTCTCCTTGATGTCATAGCACATCCTGCTTCCTGGGGAGAAAAAGGGAAAAATCTGGGCAGCACAGGATGTCACTTGCCTCATGCCGCATATCCCTCACCACTAAACTGTGGCACCACCGGAGCCATACCCCATCATCTGGCAGGGGGAAATAGGGGGCCCGTCCTGAGGGCCCCACCAAGGGGGAGCAATTTAGGGTGTACTTCCAGACTGGGTAAGTCCCGAGGAGGTGGATGATGGGGCTGGGCACAAGGTAGGGTCAGTCAGGGCCAACGAATTGGGGATAGAAAGTAAAGCAAATCCACCTCCTTTTCGGCTCCTCGCCTTACCCATCACTGCCGACTTTACTCTGCCTTAAATTGGCTCTCTCCTAACGCCCTTCGTTCATACGGAGTAGGTTGTTTTGTTGACTCTTTAACCAGAATGCCTCGCCCCGCTGCTCTGGGTGATATGCTTACCCCGTCTCTCACTCTAGTGCCCTCAGGTTCTCCACCTCCTCCCCCCGGCAGTCTGTTCAGCCCAGCTCCACTAAAATGGGTGAGCAGGCTTTTTCTTATTGTCCCTAGGTTCTGGAATTCATTCCCCCTTCAGGTGAAGAACTCCTCTTGCACCTAACTTTTAACATGCTCTTTTCCCCACCTTTATGTTCCTGGTTGCTGTGACTGCACTTAACATTTGTGTGTCTTTACTGCTTGCCCTCAGATTCCCTCTTGCCCATTTCTGTATTCCTATTGTTAATGAGTGTCTACCTGTTCTCTTACCACAACTATTTAGGAGAGATGACCTGTTACCTGGATCTTTTACAAAATTGTATGGCTGCTCTAACTTGTATTATTCTTGCTGTTATCCCTATCTGTTATTTCTGTTGATGTTATTCTGTTTTACAATTTCTGTCCAGACAGATGTCTTTACCTATATGTAGCTCACTGTTGTCTTTGCTGTATTATTGTAAACTGTCGTGCCTGAAAATAGGCAGGTCTTTTGCCTAGTGCACTTACCCGGTCATCAAAAGCTAATAAATAAAAAAATATCCTTGCTGTGCAGGTACTTCAGGGGCTAGAGCAGGGACATGTTGGTCACCAGATACCTGCCCCCTGCCAAACCTCCAGCCGAGCGAAGCACTGGGCACATTTCCATGCTGGTACAAGGGTATTCACATTCCGCTGCTATCCTTGGAATAATTTTGTGAAGTAAAGCACTTTTGAACTGCATTAATGTTTTTTGTAGAATATTTGAAACCCAGCGCCATGATCACTGCACAGTGACTGATTTAGCAGTGGAATCACGGGACTGATTGCAGCTGCTCTCTTGTACTGCATTAGTGCTTCTTGTAGAATATTTGAAACCCAGCGCCATGATTACTGCACAATGACTGATTTAGCAATGAAATCTCGGGACTGATTGCAGCTGCTCTCGCATACTGCATTAGTGCTTCTTGTAGAATATTTGAAACCCAGCACCATGACTACTGCACAGTGACTGATTTAGCAATGAAATCTCGGGACTGATTGCAGCTGCTCTCTTGTACTGCATTAGTGCTTCTTGTGGAGTATTTGAAACCCAGCGCCATGATCACTGCACAGTGACTGATTTAGCAGTGGAATCACGGGACTGATTGCAGCTGCTCTCTCGTACTGCATTAGTGCTTCTTGTGGAGTATTTGAAATCCAGCACCATGATTACTGCACAGTGACTGATTTAGCAGTGAAATCTTGGGACTGATTGCAGCTGCTCTCTTGTACTGCATTAGTGCTTCTTGTGGAGTATTTGAAACCCAGCACCATGATCACTGCACAGTGACTGATTTAGCAGCGAAATCTCAGGACTGATTGCAGCTGCTCTCTTGTACTGCATCAGTGCTTCTTGTGGAGTATTTGAAACCCAGCGCCATGATCACTGCACAGTGACTGATTTAGCAGAGAAATCTCAGGACTGATTGCAGCTGCTCTCTTGTACTGCATTAGTGCTTCTTGTGAGTTATTTGAAACCCAGCGCCATGATTACTGCACAGTGACTGATTTAGCAGCGAAATCTCAGGACTGATTGCAGCTGCTCTCTCGTACTGCATTAGTGCTTCTTGTGGAGTATTTGAAACACAGCGCCATGATTACTGCACAGTGACTGATTTAGCAGTGAAATCAAAGGACTGATTGCAGCTGCTCTCATGTACTGCATTAGTGCTTCTTGTGGAGTATTTGAAACCCAGCACCATGATCACTGTACAGTGACTGATTTAGCAGTGAAATCTGGGACTGATTGCAGCTGCTCTCTCACTGCATTAGTGCTTCTTGTGGAGTATTTGAAACCCAGCACCATGATCACTGCACAGTGACTGATTTAGCAGTGAAATCACGGGACTGATTGCAGCTGCTCTCTTGTACTGCATTAGTGCTTCTTGTGGAGTATTTGAAACCCAGCGCCATGATCACTGCACAGTGACTGATTTAGCAGTGAAATCACAGGACTGATTGCAGCTGCTCTCTCGTACTGCATTAGTGCTTCTTGTGGAGTATTTGAAACCCAGCGCCATGATCACTGCACAGTGACTGATTTAGCAGTGGAATCACAGGACTGATTGTAGCTGCTCTCTCGTACTGCATTAGTGCTTCTTGTGGAGTATTTGAAATCCAGCGCCATGATCACTGCACAGTGACTGATTTAGCAGTGGAATCACGGGACTGATTGCAGCTGCTCTCTCGTACTGCATTAGTGCTTCTTGTGGAGTATTTGAAAGCGCCATGATCACTACACAGTGACTGATTTAGCAGTGAAATCTTGGGATTGATTGCAGCTGCTCTCTCGTACTGCATTAGTGCTTCTTGTGGAGTATTTGAAACCCAGCGCCATGATCACTACACAGTGACTGATTTAGCAGTGAAATCTTGGGATTGATTGCAGCTGCTCTCTTGTACTGCATTAGTGCTTCTTGTGGAGTATTTGAAACCCAGCACCATGATCACTGTACAGTGACTGATTTAGCAGTGAAATCTCGGGACTGATTGCAGCTGCTCTCTCGTACTGCATTAGTGCTTCTTGTGGAATATTTGAAACCCAGCACCATGATCACTGCACAGTGACTAATTTATGCATGGAATCTGGGACTGATTGCAGCTGCTCTCTCGTACTGCATTAGTGCTTCTTGTGGAGTATTTGAGACCCAGCACCATGATCACTGCACAGTGACTGATTTAGCAGTGAAATCTCGGGACTGATTGCAGCTGCTCTCTCATACTGCATTAGTGCTTCTTGTGGAGTATTTGAGACCCAGCACCATGATCACTGCACAGTGACTGATTTAGCAGTGAAATCTCGGGACTGATTCCAGCTGCTCTCTCGTACTGCATGACGTGCACTTGGGGTGCTGCTCTCAGCAGCTGCACTGTGATCTATGCATCAGCAGTTTGAGGATATACTGACCTTTGGCAGCAGCGTGCACTACAAACCCGGGCATCGGGTCAATCCCACAGTTTGATAGATCCTTTCTCAAGGACCTTGGTTAAGTTCCTTAAATGCTGGTTCTGATTTCTCCAACTGAGACAGTATAGCATAGTTTTTAAGAGTACTGAGCTGGAAATCTGGAGAACTGAGTCTGAATTCCCCCACAGCCACCACTTGGGACCATTAGCAAAGCCCTTAGCTTCCTTGTACTCCAAGGGACGCACCTGGGAACAAGCCTTGGCTTAATGTGCCTTCCTAGTCAAAAAGTGTAAAATTAAAAAAAAAATAATAAAACCAACAAAATAAAAACATATAAACTATACCCTAAGTATTCAAAGTGGAACCAAACTACATAAGGTAGTAAAATGAATGGCACCACAGTGAGTGGGCTGACACAAGCCTATCCACCGCGGATGAACTCTCCAGAAGGAAGTAGATTGCAAAATCCAGACTTGGAAATCACCCCACGCCACAGACTTCTGAGGGAGGTGAAGTCAAATTGCTTTTTATTAAATTTGAAAGGCTTCTTTTCTTGAATTAAATACAGCCTATAATATCATTTCATTAGAAAATTCTATGGAAAAGAAGCAGAAAGCCCCATGTCACACTCATGCCCATCATGTATCCCCTGTATATCAGTGCTACTGCAGGCTAATTCAGTCTCTACTTCTGTGGGGCATATGTCCTGTCCCAGGTGTACCAGTGTGCTGCACTGGGAGCTAATCTTTGGGCTTTGGTAAATCACTTCATAGTAATAAGATACCTTCAATGGGCTTAGAAATTTTTCACCATGAAGAAGCCTGGGAGGAAGCAGTTGCCGAATGCTCAAAAACTTTGCAAGCACTAGTAATGGAGGACTCTGAAAACACTCAGGGAAATTTCAGCTGTAATTATTGATGTTAACAAGCATTTGTCAATGCTGAATTTTGCTTGCTGGCATTAGCAGTGGAAGTGCAGGAGTTAGACAGATGCAGTACAGGAATGGCAGTGAAGTATTAAACTGATGCCAACTTCACCCCCACCCTGCAGAGATGGACAGGCATTGGGGTGTGTCTTTGGGTTGCCACCCATATCGGTCATGACATTTCACCTTAGCTTACCTTGCAGACACTTACAGGTGTCGAGGTGTACTTTGGGGTGTTCGGGCTTTACACTCACCTCATTCCATAAGGAAATATGCTGAAATGGGTGCAGTATAGGAGAATAGGGAAACCCTGGGGCCAAAGAGTCCAAGACGCACCTCGATGCCTGTCACTGGCTGCAGGGTGGGATTGGGGGTGGAATGGCATGAGCATTACTGTCGACAATCCCAAGTCACACCCTGATGCATGTCAGTCCCTACAGGGTAGGGCATTATGGTCAGAAACCCTAATGCCCTGGGTGTTTCTTGGTATTTTTACTCCAAGTTATTAACATGGTCTTTTTGTGACCCCATCACATGAACAGTGACACTATCAGTTTGTTAGCCAAAAGGTGATTTTGCACACTGACTGTGCGATTTGGCACCACAGGTGCGAAAACACATATTGAACAGGATGTGAAAAATGACTGCTGTACTGTTCATGAGAGGGTGTAAAAAAATGGTAATGTTAAAAATCTGGAGTACAAATATAAAAAAACTGGTGAAGTCACGAGCAGGCGTAGAAACTGTGCAATGCACACCCATAATTATTTTTGTGATTTATTTGCACCAGATTTTCAACATAGGCATTTTGGGACCTCTGCTTATGAACAGCGTCACAGTGCTTTTTCTTAATCTGTCCCAAACACTGATTTCCCATAACGACTGTGCTATTCTGCGCCAGAAGTGCGAAAACACATTTTGGCCAGAATGTGAAAATTGGCAGCTGTGCTGTTCATAAGGAGGTGTGGAAAAATGCCAGTGTTGAAAATCTGGAGTGAACATATTATGAATTTTTGAAGTTCTGTGGGTGCGTGGAAACTGCACAATGCACGCTCATAACACAGTCATTTTATGGACTTTTGTCACCACATTTTCAACATAGGAATTTGAAGACCTCTGCTCATGAACAGTGTCACTGTAATTTTCTTAATCTATCCCAAAAATTGATTTTGCACACCGACTGTGCCATTGTGTGCTACATGTGCAAAAACAGATTTTAGGTGAGATGTGAAAAATGACAGCTATACAGTTCATAAGGAGGTGTGGTAAAATGGCAATGTTGAAAATCTGGAGTAAATATTAAAAATTCTCGAAGTTACAAGCGTGCAAAGGAACTCATAGCGGACACTTGTAAAACAGTCATTTGAGAATTTTTTACCAAATTTTCAACATAGGGTTTTGGGGCCTACCTCATGAACTGTGACACTGTTGTTTCATTACTCTGTCCCAAAAGGTGGTTCTGTGCAGTGACATAAAATCACCTTTCGTGACCGAATAACAAAATGTCAGTACCTGGGCTCATGGGGTAGGTCCCAGGAATTCCATTTGAAAATTTGGTGAAAAAACTAAAATGGCTGAGATATCCACTAAGTTGAAAAACCCTATTTATGCCAATACAGCTTACCAGCATTTCTTCAGTTTGCGATCGGCTTTGAAGAGTGCAGGCGTGTTCCCAATCCACCAAAGATCTTCACTCCAGGCTCCAGAGATAAGTATGTGTGTGGGGGTGTGGGAGGTGGGTGCACAGAGGTGGGCGAGGGTTGGCCAGGGGGAGCCACAGACAGTGCGGGACCATTTTCTTTATTTTTACAGGGGGAAAAAAAAAGGACACAGGACTATTAGCATGCTGGGGATGGGCTCTCAGAGTGCCACCTGAGTGTTTGTTGGGGAATAGGGAGTGGAGTCGATGGGGATTGGGTACCCTGTAGTCCATACAGTGTGCTGGGTGGGATGTATGAGATGAGGGGGGATTGGGCACCGCCCTCAGCACACAACAAATGGGGGGCTGCATCATGCAGATGGGGATTGGGCTACCCCATCGGCAAATGAAATGGGAAGGGGATGTTGCCAGCAGGAGGATTGGGCACCTCCCTTTGGCTTTCATTTAATTTATTTAGTGAAATGTTTCACCAGGAAGGCACACTGAATGGCAGGTGGCGGCTTTCCGTCGGCTTCGTGGGGACTATGAGAGGCCGACGGAGAAGCTGTCACCATGGGGACAACAAATAGTGCAGCTTGTAATAGCTTTCCTCCAGGTGTGGGGCTCTTGCCTGACTTTTAAAGGGCAGACAAAACCCCTGTGTAATTGATTTTAGGTGGCTGTAGTGAGGGACCGGAAGTAGGAACTACACAGAACTTCCGCTCTCCTGCTATACATACATACATACATATATATATATATATATATATTTATATACACACACACACACACACACACAACAGTGTATCAGCCACTGCAGTGTGATATTTTTACCCTCTGCTCTACTGTGATGATATCAGCCAACTAAACACACAGGTCACACATTGAAGGTCACTGATATCATCACTCTAGGCAGCTTTCCCCACAGCATGCAAGAAACACCTGTGCTGTTACCATAGACACAAATGCAGAACTACATGAGAGGTCTCACTGCTGCCTACAGCTAACTCAGTGAGCATTACAAAACATACCTATCCTCCCCCAACTTCCAGCTCATTATTGTGATACTCTCAGCTTGACTGCAGCCAAAATTCTAAAGAGCACAGCTTCACACAACAGTTTGTTCCTCGCTCTGCCTGCAGCTAACTCAATTACCACTAAAAACAGTATCAGCTGTTCTGACACTCTGCCTCTCAGCCCATTACAATTACTGTAATGCTCTCGGCTTCACTGCAGCCAGACTTCTAAAGAATACAGCTTCACAAAAGTATGTTTCTCACTCCTACCTAAAACGAACTCATTTAGCATTGCAAAACACACTCATGTGTCTCCCAGAGTTTATAACACTGCCAGCCCATTCACAAAAGCTCATACACAGATTGAGCAAACACATAAACAGGAACAGAACACCACGGCAGCATAAGAAAACTTCTGAAACTCTTGGCCTATTGTATATATCGAATACATGATGGGCATGATTGTGCTATAGCAATATTGTCACTCCTGCATCGTGAGCTTGGATATCTCACTTGTACCTTTGGCACTCGTGAGGTATCCAGAGCTCACTCTGCAGGAGTGACAATATTTGCCATATCACACTCATGCCCATCATGTATCCCCTATATATCAGTGCTATTGCAGGCTAATTCAGTCTCTACTTCTGTGGGGCATTAGTCCTTTCCCTGGTGCACCAGTGTGCTGCACTGGGAGGTAATCTTTGGGCTTTGGTAAATCACTAGCAGTTGCACTGGAATGAGCGGAGTGCTGAGTATGGTTGCTAGGCAGACTCCATTCAAGTAGCGCTCCTACTTGGCTGTTCGCTTGGGCACTGAGTAATTTTAGCTTTTCTCCAGGTGTGGGGCTCTTGCCATACCTTTTAGGTCAGACAAAACCCCATGTGTAATTGATTTAGTTGGCTGTAGTGAGGACCAAGTAAGAACTACATGGAACTTCCAGCCCTACTCTATATACTTGTAGCTATGGTGAGCACCAGTGAGCCGGCAAAACCAACATGGCTGAGGCATTAGTCTGCCCGTGTCAGCTGGGAAGAGGGCAGGAGAGTCCGGAAGGCAGGTAGGCAGTGGTGTAGGGCACGACGATATACAGGATTTATTGGGCACTAATTGGATACTGTGTAGCTCGTGTGGAATGTTGGGGCAGCTTGGATAGATGACGAGCCAGTGTTGTAATAATTGGAGGTATATTAAAACACTTGAAGATAAACTTGGGGAACTTCAGGAAAGGATTGAAATGCAATCCAGCATTAATGAAATAACGAGGCTTGTACAAACAACCAAATCCATAATTGCGAATACTGTGCACCTTTCCATGCTGAGAATGCTGAAAGGGAAACGGTGATTAAACAGAGAAATAAAGGCCCTAGTGACAAAAGGAAAATAAGTATGGGTAAGCAGAGTTTAGAAAATGATGGTGACTGGAGCATTATTCAGAGGGGTTCTAGAAAATGTAGAAGAGACAGAGATCTACCACTAGAATTACATACTAACATACTAAAATGCCAGCAGAAAAGGCCTAATGGTCTTTCGTGTCTGCTCGTTTGGTCAGGTCTCACCCTGGGAGCTGACCTTACTGTCCCCCTTGCTCTCTCTGGCTTTTCCCTTCTCAGTCCTGGATATTCCTGCTGCACATGACTTTGCTTCCAGAACCCTTCCCCAGTACCTGCCCACTCCCTCTTGAACCCCTCTACCATCTCTGCCTCCACCAGCCCCCTGGGCAGTGCATTCCATGGCTCTACCACCCTCTCAGTGAAGTAGCACCTCCTCCTTCTTCCCCTGAATCTCCCCCCTCCAGCTTCCACCAGTGCCCTCTAGTTGCCCCCTTCCTTCAGTGCACCCTGACTGCTCCTCCCCTATTTAACCCTTTCATGTACCTGAAGACCTCTATCATGTCCCCCTGGTCCCTTCTCTCTTCCATTGTGTACATATTTAGCTCTTCGAGCCTCTCCCCATAGGTCCTGTCCCTCATGCCCCAGATCATTTTGGTTGCCCTCCTCTGGACCCTTTCCGGGAGTTCAATATCCCTCTTTAAATGTGGCCTCCAAAGCTGCATGCAGTACTCGAGGTGTGGCCTCACCAAGCAGTTATACAGAGGGAGTATCACTTCCCTCTTTCTGAAGGTGATCCCCCCAGCGATGGATCCCAGCATCTGGTTGGCCTTGGTCACTGCCCTCCTACAAGTCTCAGAGTTGTTCATCTTGACATCCATCACCACCCCCAGGTCCCTGTCAGCCATTGAGACTTGTAGCATTCCCCAGGGTGTACACTTGGCCTGGGTTTCTGGCTCCCAGGTGCAGTACCTTGCATTTCCCTACATTGAACCTCAGCTTCCACCTTCTAGATCACCTTTTTCCAGAGCCTCAGGTCCCCTGTAGGATCACCCTCCCCTCTCCTCATCCACCACCTCCCCAGTTTTAAATCATCCATAAAGAGACTCATTGCACTCCTGATACCCTTCCTTATGTCAGAGGTGTAGGCATTGAAAAGGAGCACCCAGGACCCGATCTCTGAGGGACCCCACTAATGACCTTCCTTGGGGATGAGACTATCCCGCCTACCACGACCCTTTGGGTCCAGTCCTGGAGCCAATTGCCTATCCATCTGATCATCTGGTTCCCCACCTCCATTTCTCACTGCTTATTCAACAGGCCCCCGTGAGGAATGAACATACCAAATTTGCAAGCAGATAAAACCCTAGAGATCTATTAAGACTGCTCGAATGTGCAGCTGGCACCCCTTATTCTGCAGCTGCCCCTCCCTTCCACCCTTCCCCTTCATTGACCCTCCCCCTTGTCCTGTCTCATCTCCTTTTGAAGCAGTCCACTGTTCTACTAGATACCACTTCGGCAGGTAACGCATTCCACCCAGCCACCACCCGCTCTGTAAAAAAGTGTCTCCTCATCTCCCTCCTGAACCTTCCTCCCTCCAGTCTCATGTCATGGCCCCTGGTGTTCCTCCCTCCTTACTTTGAACAGCCCTTCTCTACCTGTTTTGTTTATTCTTTTCATGTACTTAAAGGTTTCAGTCATATCCCCATCCCTCCTCTCCTCCAGCGAGTACACGTTCAGCTCCCTCAGCCTCCTCTGGTATGATAAGTCCCCCAGCCCCTTGATCATCTTGTCAATCTGTGCTGCACTCCCCCTTCAGTAATTTAATGTCCCTCTTCAGATACAGGTGCAAGTACTGCATGCAGTACTCCAGGTGCGGTCTAACTAATGACCTATACAGTGGCAGAATCACCTCCTCCCTCCTCGGGGATATACCCCTTGCAGTACAACCCAGCATTTTGTTGGCCTTTGCAGCTGCCTTCTTACATTGTGCCAAGTTGTTCATTGACCCTGTAATGAGCACCTACAGATCCTTCTCCTCCTCCTCCTCTGTCTGGGCTAGCTGCCCTCCCCCCAGCTGGTAACTCCTCCTTGGATTCTTCATCCCAAAATGCAGCACCTTGCACTTTTGGTATTAAACCCCAGTTGCAAGTGTCTGACCAGGTTTCAAGCTTTGCCAGATCATCCTGCAACCCCTGCCGTTCCCCTAGGTCATCCACCACCGCTTCTACCTTGGTATCATCAGCAAACAGACTGATCTTGCTCTTGATGTCCAATGATATGTCTGCAATAAATATCCCAAACAACACTGGTCCCAACACCAAGCCCTGTGGAACACCGTCGTCACTACCCTTGGGTGTGAGAGCTCCCCCACCACCACCCTCTGTTGCCTTCCTGAAGGCAGTTCTCTACCATCTCACCAGCTTTGCACCGCCCTGAGCCTTCTAACTTACCCCAGTCTTCCATGTGGCACGGGTCAGATGCCTTACTGAAGTCCAGATACAGGACATCCACTGCATGGCCCCTGTCCAGTTGCCTAGTTGCCAGTCAAAGAACTCCACCAGGTTGGTTTGGCAGGATCTGCCACATATGAAGCCATACTGTCTGCTGTTCTGTAGTCCTTTGGCCGCTAGGAGGGCCACCAGACTCTCCTTCAGGATAGTCTCCATTAGCTTACCCACAATGGATGTGAGGATCACTGGTCTGTAGTTTCCTGGTTTATCCTTGGGGCCACTCTTGTGGAGGGGCACCACATGAACCATCCTCCAGCCCTGACGTACACACCCCGAATGTAGTGAGGCATTAAATAGGTCTGCCAAAGGTCCTGCAAGGACCTCTACCAGCTCCTTCAGTACCTTGGGGAACAGAGTCAAACACCTTGCTGAAGTCAAAATAGAGGACATCCACCAGTCTACCCAGGTCCAAGGCACTCATCACCCAGTCATAGAACTCCACAAGGTTTGTCTGACATGATTTCCCAGGGACGAATCCATGCTGTCTATCATCCAGGCACCCCAGCTTTTCCAGGTCCCCCCCAGCCTCTCCTTGATAATGCCCTTCATCACCTTGCCCACCACCGATGTTAGGCTGACTAATAGATTTGATGGGTTACAGGATGAAGGAAGTACTCCCTTCAAGAGGGTGAAAAAGAGGTCTATGCCAATACCTCACTAGTGAGGCAGGAAGCACCTAGTTCAGATATTGGTGCAGGAGATGAATTAGGTATCCACCAATCAGGAGAGGAGGAATATCTTGTTAATTCAAGACAAGATATGTTAGGAAATAGGCCTTTACTAAGTCACTGGATAAACCGAGATAAAGCAAAGGGATATAGTGATTATAAGCGACTCTGTGCTAAAACAGCCAATAGGATGATGTGCAATAATAGGAAGAATCGTTACTCCGTCCTGTTTACCAGTTGTAAAACAACGTCTAGATGGATTTCTAGAGAATACACTGGATCCTGTGGTCTTCTTGCATATACAGTAGGTAATAATGATATTCAGAGGAAGAAATTTGCTGACATCCAAAGAGATTTTGAAGCAGTGGGTAGGGCTCTGCAGAATAAAAATGTATCTTTGGTTATTTCTGAGATTCTTCCAGTCCCAAGGGCAGGCAAGCAGAGAACTAGAGATGTAATTAGATTTAATGGTTGGTTAAAAAGGTGGACTCAGAGAGATAACCTGCAATTATTGGAGCACTGGCACAGGTTGTCAAATGTCCACAATCTATATTCACCAGAAGGGCTTCATCTTAACAAATATGGGCTCCGGGTATTGGCGGACAGATTTAATGGTAAAATACACAATATTTTAAACTTATGAGAGGGGGAGGGAGGGAGGAGATTCCTTACCAAAAATAGTAAATGATGAGTCACATGGATGAGAGAAATCTGATCACTGGACTATGCTGTTACTAAATGCTTGGAGCTTAGCCAACAAAAAGAGGATCTGGAGGTAATATTAAAAAAGGAAAATGTTAAGCTGTGTACAGTACAGAAACATGGTGGAAAAAGGAAGATTGGGGAACTATAGATGGTTACCGGTGATTTAGATGCGACCGAGAGGGTAGAGGGGGAGGGGTGTAGCATTATAGGTACAGAATTATATTGCTGCATATGAATTAAAAACTATAAGGGACACTGAATTTAAATATCTGCTAATACAGATTGTACCACCCTGGGGGAAGTGAATGTAACCCCTCACCCCTGCCCTTTTGCCAAAATGACAGGTGGCATGCTGTTGAAGCTGACAGCAATACCTGGTGGGGCCCTGGGTTTGGGGAGGATGAGATTACTCGGCACAGGGGACCTAGGTTTGGCTACTCTGCACAGGGGCACCCAAGTAAATCTGAACACAGGAAGCAATAACTGTAATGTCCAGAACCAGGAATGGGATTCTTCAGTGTGGTTTTTATTCTCATCCTAGCTGAACAAACAAAGCATAGACGGACCCCCATGGGGCTACATTTCCTGGTAATGCAGATTAGAGAAAACAGAACACTTTATCACTATTTCCAGCCCTCAGGCTCTAAACCCACCAGGCACACAGCCCAGACTTGCACGCAGCTTTGGGTATACAGCCCGACTTGTACACACTTGGGTTTCCCCATTGGCCCAGCTCCCCCGCCAGCCACTTGATCCGTGGTCCATTGGACGAATGAACCAATTATCCTGTTCACGGTCCATTTGAGGAATGAACCAATTATCCCATTCATGGTCCATTGGAAGAATGAACCAATTGTCCTGTCATGGCTCCCCACACCACACTAGAGTCTGCGACTCTTAGAAATTTTCTTATAACCCCATGTCTGGGTACTTCCCCATCACTGGCCAAGTGCCTGAAATAAAGTAGAAATCCACAGAAAAAATCCGTATAGGTGGACCTGGTCACTAAAGATGGGGGGCCACCCACCTCCAGCTCCCACAGCCCGTACCCGGCCATTTCTCTGGAAAACTGAACAATTCCTTTACTGAACTTTTAAATGTAGATTAAGGGTAGACGTCTGACACATCACCTCTACATATTATTTGCATCCCAACAAACTCTGAAACTTGAAACTACTTTTACTTGCTTGGCCCATTTCTCTAGGCTTCCCAATATTTAGTAGTTCAATCCCTGCATTGTCACACAAGTCCCAGGGTGAAAAAACATATGCCCTTTTAGCCAGAGCAGACACTCACCCTTACGTTGCAGGTGCCCCACAGGTGACTCACAAATCTTCTCTTCTCCCAAATTAATACTGGAACGAACAGGCAGCTTTTCCTCCACACGCAGAACTAGGAGGTTGCCCCAGGAATCTGCAGGGAATCCTTCTCATCCCCCTTCCCCCGGATGGAGGGGGCACTGAGACCTGAAAACAGTGGTCTCCACCACTTCAGTTATCTTCTTGTGTCTCTCTTTGAGGTGGAGACACACACCCTATTACTGAAAAGTAGCCCTCTGTCAGGGCTGAGGCTCCTAGAGCCTTCACTGAGCTGCTTTAACAGCAAGCTCGCTACTTCTCACTCACTCACTGAAGACAAAACTGCAGACTGACTTTAAAATTCCCAACGTTCTATCTAACTCCCTTTGCTGCAGATTCCAATGTGGCTCATGCAGCTGCGAAAGTTCTATTGGCGATGTCATCCCTCAGTCTCAGCTGAGACTGAGAACAGAGTGAGACAGTGTGAAACCCATTTAACTGGAGTTTCACAAGCTGCCTTCCCTGCCTACCACTAGGTCTTACTGGGATTCTAGTAACCCCGGGTAACAAGGGGTTACACTGCCTTGACCAGGAAAATGACTGTCCACAGTCATTATTTACCTGGCCTTAGGCCATTCCACCCTATGTGCTACCTGCGGAGGGGGTGATCAGGCCCCCTCCTACCATGTGCAAGCACAGGCAGGCAACACTAAGGGCCTAGAGGCCTTAGCTGACATATCAGCCTCTGCACTATCCACTTACTATGGACACCCAGTGGCTCTGGTAGACCTACCCAGAGCATAGCCCTGATAGATCAGCACTGCGGTCCCAATGGCCACTCAGGGCCACAGCCTGTCTATCCCCCCAACCCTCTAGGGAAAACCTATCTGCTTCTAACCTAATACCCCCAAAACAAAAACAACCCGGGGACCTCCCCGACCTTGGGCAACCTGCAACCACACACCATTAAAATACCACATTACTGCCTCCTCCCTACCCCCACAACCACACCTGTGGAAGGAAAGGGTTAATACAGTAATAACAACCATAACACCACAGTACTTTAAATTTCTACACACTAAAGCACTGATGAGGAACTCTGATGAGCCTCTCCTCCTCTTCTTGTCTTCTCTTCTGTCTTCCCAGGAACACCTGTAAGAAAAAAAAGACAACACACACTCCTAATCTGCATACACAGTCTACCTAAACCCCTACCATAAAAACACTGAAAAATCCCAAAAAGATTTTTTAGAAAAAAGGTAGAAAAACAGTATTTACATTAGAAAACAACGACATTTTTTACAATACACATTTGGAGGGATGGAGTGCCCTTAAAGTCCCAACTAGTGACCACAATGCCCGAAGGCTAGTCCAATAAAGAGTCTCTCCTGGGCCGGTGCCTGGTGAAGCACAGTTCTAAACAGGCCAAAGTCCCAAAGGGGAGAGTCTTTGCGGACAGTTCACACATTTTGAAGTCTGTTAGTGTAGGGTGTGTATTGCAATGTCACAAAGATAAAAAAGTTCGGACTTACCAGCCACCTGTAGAATGGAACTTTTGGGACCGACCTGCATCTCTGACGAAGACTCTCCCTGGCAGCATTTCTTCCGATACAGCTGGGCGGACATCTTCCAGGAACCACAGGAGGGAACATCTGGGAATAGCTGGGCTGATATCATCTCTGGAGACAGAACCTTAGAACAGGAACAAAAAAGAAAATAGCTGGTCCAACATCATCCAATTACCAGGCGATGAACAGGATACAGCTGAGCCGGTGCCCTCTCTGGATCTGAAGTCATCTGGTGGGCCAGTCGATGGTTTCTGGAAAGGTCAGTACACTGTAGACTGATGAATGTGGGGCACCTGAGTCCTGGATGTCCATATTGGCAGATCAATAAAGATACTTCACAGTCTGGTGTGGCAGTATTGACAACCACTACTTGGCTCTCCGTTTTGTAGGCACGGGCACATTTGCTGAGAGGTCCTTGCACTGAGGCCAATAGTACCGGGGGTCAGGAGCTTAAATTATTACCCCGTCTGGGTGCACATAATTCACACAGTGGGAGATTTCACGTCCCTCTCCATCCACTATTCTCACTCTGTCTATAAACAGTGTCCTGCCTTTCTTCCACTGGGTTATACTTTTCATGGAACAGTTTATTCTTTACATGCTTGTTGGCCCCAGGATGCACACTTTTCATTGCTTCATCCCAGATCCAGGATTTCCTGCAGTTCTCAATCTCCTCCCAGACTTTCCGAGGAAAGGTAGGAAAGGTCATACCAGAGATCTCATTTGCCTTCCTAAGAACCAGTCTCTCCTCTTTACTTGCTTTGATCAATCTGAGACCGCTGGCTTGGCTTGGGGGTGGCCAGTCCTGGTTCTGCCAGCTTCACATCCTTAAAGAAATTAGAAATGGATCCCTGACTTCTTCCTCCTGCAAAGCTAGGGTAGTGGCATCGCCACTCTCTTCCATGAATTCCTCCGAGGTGAGATCTTGAGGCTGTGTACCCGTTCCTTTTTCATAAGGCCACATAGGTTCCCCCTCATCTTCCTCTTCACTGAGGATCTGAGCCCAGGAGTGAGCAGTCATTCTCACTCCTGAGACTATCCACTCATCACTAGGCACAGAGGTCGACACCTTCCACTCAAAGGCCTCCTGCATCTCATCTTAATCTAAGAGACTTGGGCTAGGACCCCCCTCCAGGGGTCTACTGATGCTTTATCCGAACTTTCCTTCTGGGATCCAGCATCCGAAACTTCAACTTCTGGTTCTGTCTCTAACTCTGCCCCCTCTAGCTTTGTGCCACACTCCCCCAAGGGGCCTTCCTCCACAGGCCCCACCTGGCGCTGTGTGCTGCCAACTGCAGATTCCTGAATTTTTGTCCATGTGAGAGCCAAACGAATTTGAGGCGCTTTATACAAGCCATATTTTTCTAGGCATCCAGCACAGTGAGGAATCATGAAGACGTCCCTTCCAGCTCTCAAGCATATTTGACACACATGCACTGGAAAACCAGAAATCGCCACATGAGGAGGCAGTTGCCCTCCATAGCACCACTTTTCAATATCCCTCAGTCTATTCACTGCTGCTGTTACTGCAACCCGGCATGATCCGGTAACAAACTGGTCCTGAGGCCATAACTGCAGAAAACAAACAAAAGTTCACTGTAACTGAAATCCACTTTATTGAACACACACTTGGGTTGTAAAATGGCTCCTCTGCTGCTGTGTTGCTTTACTACCCCACCCTGTAATGGCGGCGGCAGCACTCCTGTGCATTAACATTTAGAATCTGGGTCAAGCCACTGCGCATCCAACTTACACAAACTACAGATAACTTTTGCTCAAACTGCACAGCTTGCTTTGTTCTTGCTTTAAACACATTTACAGGATTTTCCACGGACTTTTTACATGCTGGAAACATTTATTTATAGAAACATAGAAACATAGAATTTGACAGCAGATAAGGACCGCTTGGCCCACCCAGTCTGCCCATTTCCCTACCTACTGGATAAGCTGCAGATCCTAGTTAACCAGCAGCCTACTTCTTCCTACTCGCACCCCCCAGAACTGCCTTATGACTATCCCATGCATGCTTGAATTCCACCACTGATTTTGACTCCACAACCTCCTCCGGAAGGCCGTTCCATGCATCCACAACCCTCTCTGTGAAAAAATACTTCCTTAAATTACCTCTGAGCCGCCCCCCATCTTCAAATTGTGCCCTCTTGTTCTTGCACACCTCTTTTTTTGAAAGATGCTACCCTCTTGGACTTTGTTGATTCCCTTGAGGTACTTGAAAGTTTCTATCATGTCCCCCCTCTCCCTCCTTTCCTTGAGGCTATACATATTAAGCTCCTTAAGTCTCTCTTCATATGTCTTCGGTGCAGACCCTGCACCATTTGAGTGCCCTCCTCTGGACAGCTTCCATCCTGTCTATGTCTTTGGGAGATTGGGTCTCCAGAACTGCACACAGTACTCCAGATGGGGTCTCACCAGCTGTCTGTACAGAGGATAATAACTTCGTTTTCTACTGGTGATGCCTCTCCCTATGCATCCCAGTATCCCCCCAGCCCTCCTTGCTGCCCTCTCACATTGCTTGCCCATCTTTAGGTCATCTGATATGACTACCCCCAGATCCCTCTCCATTTTTGTTGTTGTTAGGATCTCACCCCCCATTGTGTACTCTTCCCCTGGGTTTCTGTTTCCCAGGTGCATTACCTTGCACTTCTTAGCATTGAATCTAAGCTGCCATACAATTGACCATTCCTCTAACCTTGCCAAGTCCCTTCTCATCCTTTCCACCCAACCCTGTGCATCAACTCTGTTGCAGATCTTAGTATCATCTGCAAAGAGACATACTTTTCCTTCCAGTCCTTCTGCAATGTCGCTTATAAAGACATTGAAGAGGACTGGTCCTAATACTGAACCCTGCGGTACCCCACTAGTAACCCTCCTTTCTTCTGAGTGGACTCCATTTACTATTACTCTCTGTGTCCTATTCTCCAGCCAATTCTTTACCAGGCTGTCATCTTGGGACCCACTCCCAGGCTGGCTAACTTATATATTAATCTTTTGTGTGGGACTGTGTCAAATGCCTTGCTAAAGTCTAGGTAGGCCATGTCCACAGCCCTCCTGATCTACTACTTTGGTCACCCAGTCAAAGAAATCTATCAGATTCGTCTGGCATGACCTTCCCGCTGTGAATCCATGCTGCCTAGGGTCCTGTGCCCCTCTGGCCTCTAGATACTCGACAATTCTTTCCTTTAGAAGTGATTCCATTATTTTCCCTTTCACTGAGGTTAAACTAACAGGTCTATAGTTTCCTGCTTCTGCCTTGCTCCCACTTTTGTGAAGGGGAATCACATCTGCCCTCCTCCAGTCCTCGGGTACCACCCCATCCTCCCATGATTTGTTAAAATTCGTAGTCAGTGGTGTCACTAGTTCTACCCTTAGTTTTTTAGAATTCTGGGATGAATCCCATCAGGCCCCATTGCTTTGTCCACCTTCAGTTTTAAGAGTTCTTTCAGAACCCTTTCTTCTGTAAATGGGCGGTATCAACTTCTGTATCAAGCGTGTTACTACTGTTTGTTTTATGTACCTCCCCTCTTCCTTTGTAAATACTGAGCAAAAATATTTGTTTAGTATCTCTGCCTTTTCACAGTCTCCCTCTGCCCACCTTCCTCCCCTTTATTAAGCCTCACTATCCCTCCCTTGGTCTTCGTTTGCTCCCTGATGTACCTATAAAAGGTTTTATCCCCCTTCTTAACTGAGTTGGCTATCTTTTCCTCGGTTTGGGCCTTTGCTGTTCTGACTGCCTTCCCAGCCTCCTTTTGCTTTAACTGATACAGTTCTCTGTCCTGCTCCTTCTGCGATTCCTTGTACTTCCTGAATGCTTTCTTTTTCTCTTGAACCTTCACTGCCACTTCCTTTGAGAACCATAGTGGTTTCTTACATCATCTTGTTTTGTTTATTTGCTTCACACAAAGGCTCGTTACCTCTGTGATGGCAGTTTTTATTATTCCCCATTGTTCTTCCGCCCCTCCTTCCTGCCCATTTGCTAGTGCATTCCTTAGGCACTCACCCATTTTGGCAAAGTCAGCCCTCCTAAAGTCCAGTACTTTTGTCTTTGTATGGCTTGACTCTATTGCTGTGTTTATTGTGAACCATATGGTTCGATGGTCGCTAGTTCCCAGATGGCTACCCATTTCTACATCTGTAATCCTCTCTCCATCTCCATTTGAGAGAATCAAGTCTAATTTTGCTCCCTTTCGAGTGGGCTCCAGTACTAGGTGTCTAAGGCATGCCCCCTGTAGGACATCTAGTAATAACTGCACTCTTCGAAGTGGCAGCTGCAACTGCACTCCAGTTAACATCTGGCATATTCAGATCACCCATCAGCAATATCTCCCCTTTTTCTGCCATTCTAAGTATACTTTCTATCATTTCCTGTCCATTTCCTCCCCTGATTGCCAGTCCCTTAAAAGCTTCAGGTTTTTAGCACAGGATTGCCTGTATTACTAGTGCTGCACTTTGGCTACAACCCACAGTCTCTCTGGCTTCAGACTTCAAACTGAGGCTAAATTCATTACTATGCACACAGTCAATGGCTTAACAGACTTACAAATCTTCTCTTCTCTCAAATAAATACTGGAACGAACAGGCAGCTTTTCCTCCCACCGCAGAACTAGGGGTTGCCCCAGGAATCTGCAGGGAATCCTTCTCATCTCCACCCGGAGGAAGGGGGCACTGAAACCTGAAAACAGCGGTCTCCACCACTTCAGTAATCTTCCTGTGTCTCTCTTTAAGGTGGAGACACACACCCTATTACTGAAAAGTAGCCTTCTGTCAGGGCTGAGGCTCCTAGAGCCTTCACTGAGCTGCTTTAACAGCAAGCTCTCTACTTCTCATACACTCACTGAAGACAAAACTGCAGACTGACTTTAAAATTCCCAGCGTTCTATCTAACTCCCTTTGCTGCAGATTCCAATGTGGCTCATGCAACTGCAATAGTTTTATTGGTGATGCCATCCCTCAGTCTCAGCTGAGGCTGAGAACAGAGTGAGACAGTGTGAAACCCATTTAACTGGAGTTTCACAGCCTTCCTGCCTACCACTAGGTCTTACTGGGATTCTAGTAACCCCGGGTAACAAGGGGTTACACGAATATTGGTAGATGTCTATTATAGACCTCCTTCATGGAAAAGTGAAAAATCCTTGAATTAATCCAGTGCATTAGTGAACTTAATGTGTAAAAATGGTATTACCTGGTGACTTTAATTTTAATGGTATAAATTGGAATTCTGGTCCCTTCTTCTCCCTGTGAAGTCTCGTTTCTGGAGACAGCTGAGTCTCTGGCATTGTATAATTATGTGCAGGAAGGTACAGGGAGTACTAATACTTTACATCTTGGCATGAGTAACATGAAGGACCAAATCTACATCTGTAGAGTCAGATAACCTTTATCTGGGAGTTACCCATAATATGGTTGAGTTAAAAATTGTAACAAGGGGTACTATCCAGCCAGGGACTACTGCAATTAAAAATTGCAACGTAAATTATGACAAATTAAGGCAGTTAACTCAGTTTTATTAGGTAGAAGAAGGTCCAAAGACCCACCAAGACTACCTCTCCACACCCTATGGAGTAAAACATCTAATTACCCAAAAGGTATTTATCCAGATAACTTTTAAACACTTCTACATTAGAAGCATCAACTATACGTTGTGGTAACTTATTCCACAGGTTTGCAGCTCTGATTGTGAAATAGTGTTTCCTGTTATCCTTATGTGCCATAGGCACAAATAGTTGTCTATTATTACATCTAAGAACACCTATTTTATTTGCAAATTTAAATCCACAGTCTGTTTTCAAAATGTTATCCTTTAGGATATTAAATAATAATAATAAATCTCCTCTATTTCTCCATGTATCCAGATGGTAAAGGTTAAGAGCAATACACCTATCCTTATAACTGATATTCTGTAGTTTAGTAACTTTTCTTTGGACACTGTCAAGAAGGATTTTTATCCCTTTTAAGATAAGGTGCCCAAAGGCAGAGCCAAAATCCAAGTGTGGCCTAATAAATGAATTGTAGATAAGAATTAAACAAGCTTCCTGTTTGCAGAAAAATGACTTTTTGATAGCAGATATAATTTGGTTTGCTCTTAAAGTAATATGTCTGCAATGTTCAGCTGATGATAATTGGTTAGTTATTAGAATGCCCAGATATCTCTCTGAAGATACTGATCTAATCTCCAAACCATTTAGGTAGTATTTAATGTAACGATTTTTTAACCCCAAGTGCATAATGACGCATTTTTCACAGTTGGTTGGAAATTGGGACTGGAAGATCAAGTTTAAGGGTCTTGGAGCTGCTCAAATGTGGAGGGAATTTAAATTATATTTGCAGTATTTGATAGAAATCGAAATTCCTACAAAGGTTAAACATAATCTAAAAGGGAAGATTCCAGCTTGGTATAATAACAAAATTCATAGATTAATTAGAAAGAAAAACAGAGCCTACAGACAGTTCAAAAGGGATTGTACTAGGGTGTACAAACTTAAATATAAAATGAAACTAAGAGAAGTTAAAAGAGAAATAGCTTAAGCTAAGAAAAACTTTGAAATTAGTTTAGTAACTAAAGTAACAGATAACCCGAAGGCTTTTTATGGTTATACTGCATCTTTAAAACAAAACAATAATAAAGTAAGACCCCTATTGGTGGAGGAAATAATGTAACTAACCATAAGGAAATGGCTGTGGAATTTAATAGATACTTTGATGTTGTTTATTCAGCTGGGACCACTCCAGATCACATATCTTTAAAAAAATCAGATAGCCTTGTAAAAATCTCAGTCAGTACAATGAAGGACAAACTGATGAACTTGAATGCCAATACAGCCCCTGGTCCAGATGAATTACTCTCTAGACTACTTAAAGAACTTGCCTCAGTCATTAGTGACCCAATCCAGGCCATTTTCCAGTCTTCGAATAGACCGAGGAGAGGTGCCGGAGGACTGGAGGATGGCAAATGTGATTCCAATCCACAAAAAGGGGAATAAGTCAGACTGTTGCACCATCGACCCATCAGTCTGACTAGCATAATAAGTAAAATATTGGAGTCTATTATTAAGGATTATATCGATAGCTACTTAAGGAAAATGGGATATGTGGATATAAGACAGCATGGATTCACCAGAGGCAGGTCATGTGTGACCAATTTATTATCTTTTTTTGAAACAGTGAGCACAGCTTTGGACAGTAATCTATCAGTGGATGTTTTACACATTGACTTCAAAAAAGCATTCGATACTGTATCACATGGTGAATTGTTGTATACCTTGGGGGAATGGTAGTGGATTTTCATGCTGTTGGGTGGATTGCTGCCTGGTTAACTGATAGGAAGCAGTGCATCTGTATAAAGGGAGAGATGTCTGATTGGACAGAGTCCCTTGGGGTACTCTAACATAGCAGGGTTACCCCTCCTTCCCCTTATGTGTTTTCTATCCCCCTTTCCCACTGTATCCTATGTGCTGCTGCCATCCTCTCACGCCTCACTCTTTTACTGTCCCCAAACATTCTGTGATGAAGTATCTGTGTATGTATACAGCCTTTGCTACCAAGATTTATTCCTGATATCATCTTATCCTGTAATGTTATTATAATTATACTGTTTTCCTGTATGATATGCCTTGACATGTCGTTGTAAATTGTTAATGAAAATTGTTCTGTGTGCCCAGGACCATCTTGCAAACGAGCTCACTCAATGATGTAACTGCCTGGTGAAATAAAGTTTGACTGACTGATTGATTGATTGGACTATAGTACCTAGTGGAGTCCCCCAGGGATCTGTACTGGGCCCAGTCCTGTTTGATGTATTGGTCTCATCTATAAATTGTGATGCCAATGCATGGCTTGTTAAATTTGCTGATGATATGAAACTTGGAGCAGTCATTACGAATGAATTAGATGCTGAGCAATTACAGAAAAATATCCATCAAATATATAAAACAGCCATGGGGAAACAAATTATCATTTAATTTAGCAAAGTGCAAGATCATGCATTTGGGAAGGAATAACCCTAAATTAAAGTGTACTATGGATGGAGCCCATTTATTGGAAACAGATGTAGAAAAGGACCTGGGAGTATGGCTAAATAAAGATCTGGAGTTCACGCACCACTGTAACATTACTACCAAAAAAGCCTCTGGCATCTTGGTCTCTATACTGAGAACTATAAAGAGCTGGAAAAGGATGTGATTATTCCGCTTTATCGGTCCCTTGTTAGATCCCATCTGATGACGCTGGTTGTGTATGGAGACCTAGACTAAAGCGGGACATGAGGAGGCTGGAGGGTTCAGACGGGCACCGAGGAGCATGAGGGCCCTGGGAGAACTCTCCTATGGGGATGGGTTAAGAGAGCTTGGTCTGTACTCCTTGCAATACAGGAGATATTGCGGGGTTATGTGCCTGATTTACAGGGCATGTAGAACTCCTGATATGTGGGAATGTCTGGGATTAAAAGCAAGATCTTGCTTAATTACAAACCGGGGTCACCAGTACCAGCTCATAGGAGAGAAATATGACAAAATCAGAGAGGGGCTTGGTTTTTGCAACGTACAGTGGATCAGTGGAATGCTTTGCCCAGTCGGGTGGTCTCTAGTGAAACCATGAACCAGTTTAAGACAGCTCTGGATAAATATAAAAGTAATTACCTTTATGATGCGAGGCTATCAATGGTGCAGGACGATAATGGCCTAACGGCTGAAGTACCTGATCTCTTCCTATGAATTGGCTGCTGCAGTCAGGGATGCCTCGCAGCCAAAACAGCTGATTGCGTAGTGACGGGGCACTCCCTGATTGCAGCGACCTGTCTCTTTGAGCATAGTGGTATGCTCATTAACTGCCATCATCGACAGCATGCTCCTCTATTCGACGCAGCAGAGATCAGCCCAGAACGGACTGCTGCCATTCGGCACAACTGCCACGCCTCCCTAACCCGCTTTTGAAGGAAGCTGATGCAATATATTTCTTGTACATGCACACAAGCAACACAAAAGGAATTAGGCAAGTATTTGAATCACTCAGCTGCAAATAACTCGAGGAATTAAACAATAAACTAAGAAAGCACAAAGCTGAACTAGTACAGAGGAACCAAAGCAAAGCAGAGAGGGACAACAAAGATTACCAGGAGGGCATGGTGTTTCATTGGAGCAGGGGAGAAAGTTGACTTAGTAGGGACAGATCTAATTCCAGAGGGAAAAGCCACAAACCTCAAAATTGGACCTGGTAAGCCCCTCTCACCAGCTCTAATTCTACAGACAGTACAGCTGAAGATCTGCAGAGTATTTAGACAGTTTAGTCGATTTCTTTTTTAGACCAAGGCACAGGAGGGAACAAAAAGAAAACAAAAAAAACAGCAAAATACAAAAGAAAGACCAGAAGAGGATGGAGGAGAAGAAGCAATGAGACTGCATAGGTCAGTCAGACCAACAGTAAATAAATAATTCATTGCCACCCTACCCCCCAACTAACCCTATCACAAAAGAGCCTGCTGTGCAAGCAACTATCAGTTATTACAAGAGCTCCAGACAAATTCAGAAGGGCCCATTTTCAAGGTTAGCACCAGCATGAACATGGTTAGAACTGGAGCTAACCTGGGTTGTTGCTAGCACTCCAAGCAAGGCCATATTCAGAGGCTTCATGAGCACTTCCAAACCCAGCAGAGCCGAGGAGCTATATTTACTATTGCACCTGTGCAAATGAGGGTGTCTTCAGGCATATCAGCATACATCATATCAGGCCCATGCATATCGGCACATATCATATCAGGCTCATGCATGTCAGCACGCATCATATTAGGCCCATGCCTATTGGCACATATCATATCAGGCTCATGCATGTCAGCACATATCATATCAGGCCCATGCATATCGGCACATATCATATCAGGCCCATGCATATCAGCACATATATCAGGCTCATTCCTGTCAGCACATATCATATCAGACTCAAGCATGTTGGCACATATATCAGGCCATGCATATCAGCACATATCATATCAGGCCCATGCATATCAGCACATATCATATCAGGCTCATTCATGTCGGCACATATCATATCAGGCTCCTTCATGTCAGCATATATCAGGCTCAAGCATGTCAGCACATATCATATCAGGCCCATGCATATCAGTACATATCATATCAGGCTCATGCATATCAACACAGCAGCATAGTCATAGTCCTGTGAACATAGTCAAAGGTTTATGGAGGTGTTAAAAAAGCCTCCAGAGTGGTGCTGTTTTCCTCTGTCAAAAAACACATCTTAATCTTGCACTAAGCCCATGTCTCCACCACCCCACCTCACAAAGACATGACAGCTGTGCTACAGCTGTCCCTAGATATATAAATACATAGAATTTGTTAGCAGATGAGAACCCCTTGGCCCACCTACTCTACCCCCAAGTGACTTTTACTGACCCTCACCCCATCCCTGCTAAGATTCCTTTGTGCCTAACCCAGGCATTCTTGAATGCTTCCACTGTTTGTAGCTTTACCACCTTCCCTGTGTCAAGCTGCCCCACCCCTGATTGCCCGGTTTCATGTAAATGTCTGATCCCAGAAGGATTAGCAGTTTCCCAGAATCACACAGTTTCCTTTAATGTCTGATTTCTGGTAATCTAGCAGTTCCCCACCCCACTCCAATCACATATGTATAATATATCCTGGTGGTCTAGTGGCTCCCCTACCGACCGTACATGCCCCACTAACTGCCTCCTGTGGGGAAACCTGCACCCCCACCCCAAGTGCTGGCCCACATGAAATCAGCATTTGTCACAGCCTTCCTCTCACCTGCTTGGCCGGCCACCATCTGACAGTCATGGAGTGTGATCAGACATTTTACATGAAACTGGGCAAGTTGTGGTCCCTCTGTACAGACAGTTGGTAAGACCACATCTGGAGTACTGCATGCAGTTCTGGAGACCCCATCTCCACAAAGGCATAGACAGGGTGGAGGCTGTCAGAGGAAGCAACCAAAATGGTGCAGGGTCTGCACCAGAAGACATATGAAAGAATAAAGGAACTTAAGATGTATAGTCTCGAGGAAAGGAGGAGAGGGGACATGATAGAAACTTTCAAGTACCTCAAGGAATCAACAAAGTTCAAGAGGCATCTTTCAGAAAAGAGATGCTAAGAACAAGGGAGCACAATTTAAAGATAGAGGGGATGGCTCAGAGGTAACGTAAGGAAGTATTTCTTCATGGAGAGGGTTGTAGATGCATGGAACAGGTTTCCTGAGGAGGTCGTAGAGTCAAAAACAGTGGGGCAATTCAAGAATGCATGGGACAGACATAAGGCAATTTTGGTGGGGGGTAGGAGGAAGTAGGCCGTTGGTTAACTAGGATCTGCAGCTTATCCATTAGGTAGGGAAATGGGCAGACTAGGTGGGCCAAACGGTCGTTATGTGACATCAAACTCTATGTTTCTGTGTGATTACAGTCCATGACTGTGAGGCGGCAGCCGGCCAAGGAGATGAGAGGAGGGCTGATACTG